>BTHU01000014.1:52229054-52911554 GCA_036184795.1 Tokudaia tokunoshimensis | reverse complement strand
GTAATGAGTTTCAGTTATTTGAACAACAGAAGTAGGAATAAGTTAGGGAATGTTGTGGGGTGAGGGTGGGTTAGTGTGAGACCTGTTCCTCACTTCTCACTGTACAACTGGTCTCAGTTTGAGCATCTGAGAAGCAGGTAGCACATTAGGATCTGCGTCTCTGACTGGTTTGTCCCAGTGTACTATGGCCTGATCTATTTGCTAGGTATCCCCAGCACCCATTGTGTACAGCAAGTTTCCCATTGACAGAACCGAATGCTGACTCTACCTAGCTCTTCCTCGACCCAAGAACTAACTGGCAATTTTCACACAGACGCTTAGGACAAGGGGCTGTGAAGACGGTGGTAAAATGTCTTTTCCTGTTTGGGGTAAGGAGTCATAGAAACCAGACGGAAGGGGCAGAAAGCAAAGGAAAGGTGGGTAGGTAATAGCAAGACAAACTTTGGTGTCACATGGATCAGAGACCAAATTCTGGCTTCACTGGGTACACGCTGGAAAGTGCCATGCAGTTTCTGACTTTACCAAAGCTCTTTCTTCATCAAGTGGTGATCAAAACGGCGTCCTAGAATTTGCGGCAGAGATAGGCTGGTCCATGAAGGTGCCATAGATGGCAGATGGCAGTGTGCAAGCCTTTCACCGATAGAATTACAGGGGTGTGATGGTTTTCAGTACCAACTTGCCACACTTAGAACCACCTGAGTAGGGAGGCCTCAGCTGAGGAATTGACCTCATGTCCTTACTGATGTGGGAAGATCCACCACCAGTGTTGGCCGCACCTTCCGGTAGCAGCCCTGATAAAGGCTGGGGGAGGGAGGTACTGGCCTTCTAGTCAATTCATTCTGTTGTTGCTGCAGCTGCTGTTGCTTCACTGATACAGAGTCAGAGTTTCCAGGCTTCCGAGGCAGAGCCAGGAAAGCTTCAGTCTTTAGTGCCAGACCGAGAGTTCTGAGACCCTTAGCCTTCTGTGCTCAACAACTTCTTCGGCCTCTGACTCTCTGCTGTGAGCAGTCACTATGGGACTACTCTGACAGCTGAGGGGCCCTGGAGAGCAGAGCAACCACCAGGCTCTTAGCCTCTCTGGTGTGAGACAGCTGTTCCTATTTCAGTGAAAGTTGATTTTAATTGTGTGTGTGTGTGTGTGTGTGTATGTGCATGTGTGTAATTAGATAAAGATGGATATGTGGATAACTACACACACACACACACAATCTGTTCTAATCCTGAGAACCCTGACTAATAAAATGGTTATTTTCTTTTTAGAATTATGAACACCAACCCCCAGCGGCCTCATGATTTGCTGGTGAGAACTAGTCATGACTGTCACCACCCCTCACCCAGCTCACCTATGACCTGCCAGCTCTAACCTCAGGCCCCTTCCTGTACCTGGAGACTTCTTGGGTACTCTGCTTCCCTGCAGCTCATTTTGGGGTCATGGCCTTTATCTCTCCTTCCAGCCACAGGTCCCATCAGCTGAAATCTTCCATATTGGCAACTGACTGCCAACTCTGCTAGCTGGGGACAACAAGGGATCCCATGTCACAATGTCCCAGTTGGTTTGGAAAAGCATTGCTTTAAAGCCTGGGCATAACTGTCATCTCTCCACCGGTGCTTATGGCTGACCCAGGCATGACAGGCCATGGAGGGGCCTCTTGTTGGGATTCATAAGCCCTGAATGTCACATGCTAAAGAGCTGAGGACTTGGGTTGGACCTGCTCTGAGCCAAAATGGAGCCCAGTTTGTCTAGGGTCTGCGTTTCCTTCTTTCCTCCTCCCTTCCTTTCCTTTCTTCTTTCCTCCCTGGAAGGAAGTGGGAGGGAGTAATAGAAAGTATGTACAGTGTCACAGCAAGGGCGGGTCACACACCTGAATGCTGTGTTCCACAAACTTTAGTGCACCTTTCAACAACCAGGCTTAGTGGTTGGATTATGGGAACTTACAGGCCCCCTTTCCATTCTTCAGCCCTGGCCAAGGACTCTGTATCCCCATCCAGCATCCTCAAGTCAGTCAGAGGCCAGTTAGCTCAGGGTTGTCTGTGGGGAGTTTCCCAGAAGCCAGGGAGAGCATGAGGAACAGCTCAGACTCAAGGATAGAAGCCTGCCACTCACACAGGCAGTCCTGAGTTCACTCATGTAAACAGGATAAACGACACCACCTATGAACAAAAACACACATGGAAAAAATGTATAATGAGGCCTGGATTCTAGTTGTCATTATTAACTGATAAAGTTAACTCTAGGGGTGCTGTCACTATCTCCATTATCATGGCTAGATTAAGGGTTTATCTGTCCACTGTCCCCGCACAGCATGTGGAATATAAACAGGTGGCAGTTAATGGGAATGCATAAACAGTGAGCCGTTAGGGGCGCCAACATCTTGTTGCTTATCAAGGCTTTCTCTAACTTGGTTACATGACTGCTTTCCTGGCCATCTCTGGATTTTTCACTCTGAGTTTGTGAGCCGGTGATATTTAACTGTTACTTAAAAGCAAAGGCCACTGGGAGCGGGGAGGGAGCAGGGTATCTGATGCACTCCCAGCATGCTTAGCCCTCCTTCGAGTCCTCAGCACACTTGTGGAGAGTGTGCATGCACAGTTGTGTGAGTGCAGGCCCATGTGTGCCACAGTGAGTTTTGATTGACAGAAAACAATCTCAGGCTTTGGCTCTAATCTTTTACCTTGTTTGAGATGGTGTTTTAGGAGTGGTTCACTGCAGCATATGCTGGGGTACCTGTGAACCAGTGGGGTCTCCTGTCTATATTCTATCCCTCCACGGGAGTGCTAGGATTGTAGACATAAGCCACTATGTCCAGCTTTACATGGGCTCTGAGTACCCAGATTCAAGCTCTTACTGTTTCAAGGCAGAGGCTCTATTCACAGAGCCTTCTTTCTATTTTCCCCAATGTACTTTTATCAAACGCCCTCACAGGGCAGCTCCCATGCTGGAGCTAATGTGAGCCAAATGGTTGGAATTTCTAGCCTCATGCATGCTCAATCCCTGGGAGAGATCACTGGGAAGGGTGGTGGGCATGCTAGAAATACCATATGCTTGGATTGGTAGCAATTTCAGGTGAATTGACAAAAATTGTCCAAATTGAATAAGAATGGCTTAAGTGTCTCTCAGTCTGGGAGATACACAATAGCAGTTAGGACTGAGCCTGAGCACTCCCTCCATTTGAACAGCCCTTTAGATTTCAGAGTCTTTTCTGCCAAAGACTGAACTGCAAAAGAAGACGAGCAATTTCAATGGGGTCCAGGGTAATGAGATTACTAACTGCTTCTCAAACTCGTTTCTGTTTTAGGAAACAACCCTTTTAAAACACCAACAAGATTGGCGTGTGCTACTTTCCTCATTATAACATTAAATGTGGGCAAAAATTTAGTGGGCAAAAGGTATATTTAAGTTTCAGGATTGCTTTTCAGTCTGAAGCCCTTTGAGACAAACACCTCTGACAGCCAGGCGCTGTTAACGGTGATTGCTGGTGTGAAGACCCAATTCACAGATAGGGCAGTGTGACATTTCTCAGAGACTGCTCAGAAAAGTAACTATCTAAATTCCTCATTGTTCAGTGTCTTTCATCTAATGGCTTCTTTCTCACTGTGTGCTGGGCAAGAAGGGTACCTTTGGGGAAGGGAGGGTGGATGTCTGATGCTCTGTGCCCTCCCTCCCTGATCACCATGTTGGAGAGGTTCCAGGGGATCCCCACTGCAGAATAACCAACCCTGTGCCTTACTAAGGGGAGAGGCAAGTCTTTTTGATGAGATTGTTGTTTAACAAGCTGGGTGGGAGGGGTGGCTCTGCCAGTAGAGTGCTTCTCAAGCAGGAGGAACAGAGTCTGGATTTTCAGCATCCAGATAAGGTTGAATGGGTGACATCTCTCTGTAACTCGAGTACAGGGGATAGAGATAGGTGGGTCCCTGGTGTTGCTGGTTTCTAGCCTAGCCAAATCTGTCAATTGAAAGTTCAGCGAGAGACCTTGCCTCAAAAAATAAGGTGGAGAGTGATCCAGAAAGAGACCCAGTGACCTTTGACCTCCGTGTGGGTGCACCATAGCAGAACCCTTGGGATTTGAGTTTCTATTACCTTACCTATAAAATGGGGTCACATGGGTGATACTTACCTCAGAGAGCTGCTAGCATGTTCTCCATCACAGGGTGTGTGAAATACACAGCAAAGTGCTTGGATGTCACAAGGGCCCAGTAGATGACCGTATAAATAATTTTCTATGGTTTGTGTTGAATAGGAAAATCAAAAGCTTTCTAGAGCACTGCCTCCAGATTACCTTTGTTAACACATCCAAGGCTCCCTTCAGGCCATGCAGTGTTGGAGTAATACTCTGCATGCAGTATCTACCTGACACTCACTCTACAGGCATGTGATTTTAAAAAATGAGTGCCTACCTCAAAATGAGAAAAATGGCTTCTGTAGTGTTTTGGGGAAATTCGATTATTTATTAAAAACATACTTAAATAAGAAAAACTTCCTCATCATCCAGAATATTCAAAATACATTTTACACATGTGATTTTGGGGCAGTCTTTTGTGTTCACTTAGCATAATTCTTTCAAGTTTTCTTCAACTTCGTGTGTGTGTGTGTGTGTGTGTGTGTGTGTGTGTGTGTGTTATACATGTGTATGGATACATGTTTTGCATGTGTCTGTGGATGTGCATCACATACATGCGTGTACATACATGTAGAGGCCTGTGGTTGCTGTCAGGAATCACCCTCGGTTTCTCTTCCGCTTTATTCTTTGAGGCAGGGTCTTGCAATCTGACCCAGAACTCATGGACATATCTAGTCCTGCTAGCCAGCTTGCTCTAGAGATTTGTCTGTCTTCCAAGGCTGCAATTACAGGACAAATGCCACCTAGCCTTTATGCAAGGTTCCAGGGATTGGGGATCTAAGTCATGAACTCCAGTTCTCATGATGCTGGCCTAGCATTTTAATGGCTGAGCTGTCCCCTTGCCCCTTCTTCCTCCCCTTTCCCAAGTTTCAGTACTTCTTGGTGGTGTTTTAATAATGTCTACTGTTGTGTTTGGAATATGTAAGTCTGCCTTTGTGGTACAGGCCTGTAATCACAGGTGCTTGGGAGGCTGAACTGATTACTTTCATTTATGTGAGAAGGTTTTTTTTTTTTTAAATTTCATAAAGCCAATATTGTTTTGACTTCTCTGCAGCTTTCGGCCTAATCCTAACCACAGTAATATGAATGAGAGTCTGTGTATTTTATTTCTCATGTTCTCCCAGATGCCTGCCTCCTCAATGGTACTCAGGATATGTCCTGGCAACTGTCACATTGCCATCTTCTGTCAGACTTCTCCAACCCAGTTGGCCTGTCTGGATTGTCCCAGCTTCATTTGTCACCAAGTAATCTTCTCATTCATAGCATGCTTATTGCTGAACTTTTCCTCCATGATCCCAACACACAGAGACTTAATGAATTCTTCCTCCTGTCAGGCCAAAGATTACTTTTGGCCCATTGTTCTAACTTGTATCTGTTAGAGGTGCTATGTGGCTACGACTTATCACACGAGGAAGTCACAATCTGCCTTCCTTAGCCTCCCTCCTGGGAGTATACTTTGTGTGTTGTTTTAAAACACTAATCACCCTACATACACTGGTTCTTCAGCCTGACCCTGGAGAGTGCATGATCTGGGTCTCTTACTTGTATCCTATCTTTCCTTTAATTCCCCTCCTTTCCCCTTCCCCTTGTCTTCTGTAAGCCCTTAGCCATGCTAGTGCCCCTAGCATCTTGGTAACTGTTCTCTCTGCTCAGACTATTTTTCCAAGAGTCCTAGCCTTGGCGATATCCATAGCTGATACCTCCTTAGAGCAGACCCAGACCAGAACATATTTTTGCATTGAATATGCAACTGACTCCCAGGGTTTATCTTATGCAGGATTGACTAGAGTTCAGAATTTCATGGTGACGTGTCTCGTGGGCCACATCTGGGTGAAGTGCTACAAAGACAAGAGCATCAGCTTTGTACATCACCATAGTAACGTCTTTGTGATATTCCTCATGACCCCCTAACAGGCATGTCCAGCCCTTGACATTGCAACATGACATTGTCATCTACAAAGCTCATGCTTGATAGCCTAATTGAGTCCAAATATGTTCTAAGTAAGCTTGCAATTTTGTGTTGCAGCTCATTAACTTCTGTCCTTGGCTGTGTGCAACTAGCAGGCCATAGGATAGAGACACGCTGCAGGAAGTAGATGTTATTGTAATTTTTCTTGTCAGATAAGTAATGAGTCTCAAAGAAATTATACTGTACAATTTGCATTCAGATCCCAGGTTGCTACCTGGTACCAATGACCCCAGCATAAAAAATAGCACCCTAACAACCCTCTATGTCTGAAGGGGCAGAGACTAGCAACTGATTCACACTCCAATCTGGCCCTTGGCAAATTATGAAGGAAGCTTGTCAGTCTTGAAAGCTCAAGTACAGGACTCTCTGAAAGCCACTTCAGTGTATCAGGCCCAGGGGGTTGTTTGGATGATTCTCTTAACACAGAAATTACCAGGAAACCAGAGTAAAATTAGTATAGCATTTCCCCAGCTTCCCTTAGGACAAGTTCTCTGCAGGGACAACTTAAAGATGGATACCTAGAGCCAAGTGCTGTCGGGAGATCACACAAGTATCCCAGTTTGCATCCTTGTGCCTCTCCAGTGGTCATATGGGTTTCATCACTCAACTTCATCACTCTACACTTCTGGTGCCTTATCAACAAAGTATAGACCACAATATAAAACCCTATTGGCACTTATGGAGCACATGGTATACATGTGTGGTAAAAGTTGTAAATAAAGAAGTGGTGCAAAGTTGATACAAGCACCCACACTTCTTGAGTCCAAACATTCCTCAAGATGTTTACTCTGGTGTGTCATTTCCCATACAGTTCTCCAGACCAGAGCATCCTGTCATGATGAGTGTGCATCCTCAAAGTAGCTCCACATGTCTTCAATTCTCTCCCATCTGCATTATCTTGTGACATCTGGTACTTAGTTTCCATCCAAGAACTCGATGTGGTCAATATCACCCTTGAAATAACTGGAATTCTACCAGGAGAGCATCAAATTCATGATCAGGATGCTTGCCCCACCTATTCCGATGGTCCTCAGACCTTGACCAATATGCAGAAATAGGAACAGAGGACTCAGGTTGATCTTGACCTCAGGAAACTCCTGTGAAAGTCACATCACCTTTGGCCCTAAACCCAGTCCAGAACTCAGCCTTCATCATAGCTTTCCTGCTATGTCCCCAATCCAGAGTGTTTCCCCTTTACAAATTAAGAGGACAAATTCCCCAGCAGAAGACTAGGTGTAAAGAGACAGCTGTGACTAATGGGGGTGTGGTGGGAGGTCATTGTGCCCAACAACCTTACTGGTCTCCCCATCCCTAGGAGCAGGCTCCACTTACACCAGGACAAGGCCAGTGAACAATCCTAGGTCACTAAAACCCTGCAGTTGACGTGCCTCAGAGGTGTGGGGAGCAACCCAGCATGCTCCTTATGGGAAAGTGGTCCTGCCACTTGTATCCACTTTCTATTCTGGGATTTTTAACAGCTACTGAGTCCATTAGCTGAACTAACAGTGAGAGCAATTGAAGACCCAAGTGCCTTGAAATGTTTAGACACATAATGCTTGTTTGGCCCAGTGCCTAGGAAAGTGGAGCCAGGATGGGGCTCCTGGTACTATGCAGCTCTACAGTTCAGGAAATTAAAGGGGGTTGTCAGATGTGAGAATTAGAAAAATGTAATTTATGCATGCATTAATAAGAAATGTTTAGATTTGGGATTTAGTTATGTTAGAAAACCCTTAACTGTTAACAGAGAAATTTCTTCTCCCAAGGGCTTACCATGCAGTGCTATGTGCCATTGAAACCCCAGTCTCTCTCCATAGGCTTCCGGTAGCCTATGCCCTGCTGACCACTTTCAATGGTATATTTTACCCCATCCATTTCTGTAGTTTCTGGTGCACTGTTCACATTCACTAAGTGTTGGTTGGTCAAGAGACAAAACTGATGGGAGAACTGAGGTCACTTATTGTCATTCCTACAGGTAGAGAAATTCGGAGTCTGAAATAGGATTCTTGGACCGGGTAAAATGATTTGTTTTGCATGTGATGCAAACCACTTTGAGAATTCAAGGCGCTAAATGATGTCCTTTCTAGATAAGCATTCCTATGACCCCCTGTCTGATGGAGAGGCTGGGTCACTTCCTCAAGACCACAATAAAGCATAATGTTTCCCACTAAACTTTTTCTTGACATTTTTTGGGTCTTGAATGTTGCTGGGACCCAAATGTCAGTGTCCTCTACCTCTGCATCAAGTCCTGTCCCCACCACTGAAGGTATGTGGAGATGATTAAGCTACAAGAGGAGTGCTTGCGTCTCTCTTCTCCCTTTGACACAAGAGAACACAGAAAAGTGTCTGCCCATGAGCCAAAAAGCAGCCTTCGCCAAACCTGGCTCTGCCTTGATCTTGGAGTTCCCAGATTCAGGAACTGAGGAATAAATGTCTCTGTGCATTTATAAGCCAGCCTACTTTGTAGAATTCTAACACCGGTCAGAGTAGACACACACAGATTCTCTTTGGAAACCCAGTATTACAAAAAGTTAAGAAGTGTATAGTTTTCCATATTCAGTCAGAGAGTTCATGAGCTTGTTAAAAACCCAACTACACACTCAAATGGATGAATAACATGAGAGTATCCCCAGGCTCTAAGTCAGATACAGCTTGTTGCCTCCTATTTTTTATAATTATTTTTAAAGTGTTGTAATTTAATACAGGGATGTAAAAATTCAACGTAATAGATGCTGTCCAAACTCCTTTTCTTCAGTTGATCCATTCCTTGAAGTAACCATGGTGATCAATTCATTTATATCATTTTGAGAATACACTGAGTATCTATCTATATGTTTGAAAATATAATGGCATGGTTGAATGTTATTTGCAAGTTTATACAAAGGCCACGTTCATGCTTCTCTCCTTTTTGTTCTTGTAATTTTTTTCCCTCTTAAGCTTCTGTGTAGTATTTCACAGTAAGACAAATCCTATCACAAATCTCTCTCTACATGACTGGGTGGCTTTTAGAATTTTTATTTTCCAAACAAAACTTCAGTAAATACTTCTGTGTATCACCTCAAGCACAGAGGCATAGATTTGTCTATTAAAAACAACAACAAAAACACCGAACCTCAGAGCTGCTGGCAGAATGCACAGGTTTAAAATATATGAACTGGGGGCTGGAAAAAAGGCTCAGTGGTTTAAAAGCACTGGCTGCTCTTCCAGACGACCCAGGTTCAATTCTCAGCACCTACACAGTAGCTTACAACTATCTGTAACTCCACCTCCAGGAGATCTGTTACCCTTCCGTGGTTTCTGAGAGCCCAAAGTACACAAACATACATGTAGAGAACACATCTGGATCATGGTTAGGAGGTTTACTCAGTGGTTAAGAACACATTGATCTTACAGAAGACCAGAATTTTGTTCCCAGCATTCACCCTGGGAGGCTCACATGTACCTGGGAGTCCAGCTCCAGGGGGATCCCACACCTCTGTGAGTACCTCCACTTGTATGCACATACCCTCCCCCACAAACACATAATTATAAAAGGTGAATGTGCCAAATTTCCCAAAAAACTGTTTATAGTCCCTCTAACACTGTATAAAAATCTATGATATGCCCACGTTTGAGCATTACTTCAATTATTAATGTTTCCAATTTTTCTCCATGCTTATGGATAAAAATGATTTCCTTTTATTATTTTAATTTTCATTTTGAACTGATGGCCAACATATTTATGCATTTTTTGTGTGTGAATTGTCTTTCCTTTGTTTTTATATTATCCCTTTTTGTTATTTATTAATGGACTTGCTTTTGTATTCTGATTTAAACTATTGCTTAACCCTGTCTAATATATCCTCTTTTACTGTATAATAAGTACTCGCAGGTAATTATTGACTATTATCCATTGCTAATCTTAAAAAAGATGCTTCGTACAAAGATTAAATCATGCCTACCTCCAATGTAACCCTATTGGCTATAGATTTCTTTTCTTTTTTTAAATTTTCTATATTCTTTATTTACAGTCCAAATAATTAGATTTATTTTCTACAGAAGAATAAAAATGAACATCACAACCATCTTTTAGACTGAACAATAGAAAAAAAATGTCTGATTTTAGTTCATAACTTCCCCAATGGGTCTGTTTTATTTTCATTTCTGGCCAATGTTGAAGAAATCAAATGGCTAGCACAGCAGGGGAAAGCCTACATAGAAGTGAAATTGTTTTCATTCAATAACTTCTAAACAAAATTTACCAGAGCATTTGTCATAATAACCTCAGCTTGGAGAGATGGAGAGACATCCTGTCCGCTTCTCCCCTTTGTGAAATTACGTACAAAATCATTGTTCTTAAAATCAGTCACTGGTGCTAAGGAACTAAGAAGCTCTGTGTGAAGCTGAACGAATGGCTGTAAGCCTTTCTGTATGCCGGACATGCTGTTCAGGTGTGGACTCGCTTTATGAACTGGCCTCCCCAGCAAGCCTCTAAGGCATGTAAGGACAGGGGAGTTATTGCATAACACTCCCAGGAAACAGTAGTCTTTCTTATCTAGGTCCCCTTTAAGGTGTCTCCAGCCACCACATGCAACATCCATCAAGCCCTCTCAAGTCATGTGTCTACATTTTCATTTCCTCCACTAGACCCTGTGAGCAGAAATTGTACCTTCTATGTAGCCTTAATGCTTGATTAATGTGAATGCATGCATGAAGAGATGAATGAATGAATGAATGAATGAATGCATTTATTAAACATCACGCCTGCTTGAAAGTAGCTCCCAAGTCTCTGTATACCTTGCCAAGTACTCCTTCTACATATGAGAAAATTTTAAATTACTGTACAGTAAAATCGACATTGGGGACTATGAGCATAGTTTAATGAGTGCATAGATTCATATCCTCACCTCTATAACCAAGTCATAAACTGTTCCTTCACCATCAATATTTCCAGTGACACCTTTCCCTATCCCCAGGAACCCTCTTACTTATTCTCCATCATGATCTTTTTGTATTTTGAGAATATCTTATGAATGGGATCATACGGTATGTGACCTTTAGAGAATGGCCTTTGCATTTGAGACGAGCCTAATATATCTGAGATCTATTCAAGTTATGCACACCAATAGTTTGCTGATTTTCACTCCTGTGCAGAGTTCCTTTACATGCACACACAAAACAACTTAGAGTGACAATGGGTAGCTCTTTAATGAGTGTTCCTGTACTGTTCATTGGTACAAAACTGAGTCTTAATTTTTCTCAGGTTAGCTCCCAGGAGTAGGAGTGTTAGGTTGTATGGTAAATGCAGGTTTAATTGTTGAGACAAATTGCCAAACTGCTTTACAGTGGGGAAACAGCAAGCACTCTGAAATAAAAAAAAAGTGTCTTCTTTTCTTAAGATAGACTCTTTCCCAGGCTGCCCTTGCACTGTTCAGAATGCCAGCTCACTCCTCATTCTTCAGGGCCAAGGATAGAGTTGTCCTTCACAGCGTGGGCAGAGAGATCCTGCAAGGTATACCCCCTGCTAGCCTTTCCTTCCAGGCTTCCCAGTGTGCACTGTTTTATAGGGTCAGAATCCACTTGCATCCCTATTAAAGGCAGATGGGAGGAACCTAGCTGTCCCTTTAGAATATACCATGTTCAGTGTTCTCTAAACCCAGACTTAGGGGCTGGAGAGGAAGGCCCAGAGGAGTGTGGGCAGAGAGAACCCGATTGGAAAGGCAGAGGGTACCCAGCCTGCCTGGCACTCTGATCCTCAGTAGAGGGTAGGGGCGAACCCCACTGCTTCCAGCTTTTCCCCTAGACATCTATGCTTTCTTCCTACTCTGTCGTAATGAGGCTAGTGTGACAAGTTCTTTCATGCACCATAACTCCATCAGACTCACCATCCCCAGAAGCACGCTCATTCTGTTTAGAGTCCTTCTTGCTGCTCTGTAGTCAACAAGCCATTCTGAATGACCTCTGTGAACCAAAGTCCACAGAAATGGCCCTCCCTCAGCATCTTATCAACCAAGTGAAGCTAATTGCTCAGTGGAGGAAAGGTAACATTTAAAATGTGTCTTTCAAACCAGAAAGTCAAAGTAGGGTTCATCAAATATTTTATAAAGAGGCAGGTCTTAAATAGTTTTGTTTCTAGGAGACGAGTAGCCTCTATCACATGGTGTTCTTCTTTGAACATGGAGGAAACCACATGAATGCTGTGTGCCAATAAAACTTTATTTGCAAAAACAATGACTTAGATTTGGCCAGTGGGTGCACCTCAGTTTGTTGGCCTTTGCTCTAAGGATGGCAGATACTATGGTTTACATGTTCTTCCAAGTCAACAGTACAGTGTTGCTCTGTTACTTCTTCCCAGAGCAAGAAGTGTTGGTAGCTGGAATCCAGTGGAAGGTAATTAGGTCACGGCGGCTCCACCCTCCTAAATGGATTAATGCTGTTATTATGAGAATGAGTTTGTTATCATGGAGAATGAAGTTGTTATGAAAAGACAAGTTTCTGGGCGGGGGGAATCACTCCCTTGCCCCATCCTTCCACCATGAGATAATGCAGCAAAAAAGGCCCTCTCAGATACCAGCTCTTGATCTCTGACTTCCCAGCCTCCAGAAGCACGAGCCAATAAATTCCTGTTCATTACAAAGTACCCAGTGAGTGGTATTCTGTTGCCACAGTGCCGAGCAGACTGAGACAGCAGATAAACCAGAGACAGAGTCCAGGTCCCTCTCATATCAGCCTTTGGATGCTTATATTTAGACTTTTAGATCTGATAGGAGTACTTATACGGCACTTGTGGCTATGCTGTGAAGTCTCTTTGCAACATCAGCCTATCTTGTGCTTGCCTGGGCTGCCTTTTGATTATTTGAAACTTGAACGTTCTCTTCTCAGAGTGCCCACACCCGACCACTTAGTTTAACTAATATTACTCAGCAGCTCTTTGACCTGCTTAAATTGTTTACTTGCACCTTTTTTTGTGTGTGTGTAATATTGTAAGATTTGAAATGTTTTTTTTCTGTCTATATCTCTCAGGAATGTCTATGAAGGCAAGGGAAAATTTAATCTTCTTGTTATCTTCCCACACTTGGAACAAGCACATAGTTGGTGTTTGTTAATATTTGATAATTCAAAGAATGAATAAATATGAATAACCTCAAGGGAACTGGAGAACTCAGAGACAAAAACAATAAGCTTTTTTCATCTTTCTTTTATCGTTCAAGAAATGTCCAGCACCCACTATCACAGGGGTCTATTTACTTGCTTATTTATGAGCTGTGTAGAAATCTTTTTCGTTTGTTTTGTTTTGTCTTTTGAGGCAGGGTTTCTCTGCGTAACAGAGACTTGGACATCCTGGACTTGCTTTGTAGATCAGTCTGGCCTCAAACTCACAGAGATTTGCCTGCCTCTGTCTCCCGAGTACAGGATTAATGATGTGTACAGGCATGCCTGGCTTGTGTAGGAATTTTTAAGAATGAGATAAATAGAAATCAAACACTGTAGCCCCCAGTGTTGTCTCATGTTCTCACTCATGTTGGAGTCTACTGAACCAGAGCAGTCCGTGACTGAGAGGAGGCCTGCATCAACTCTGATCTTGAGGATGGAGGGACAATACAGGTACCAGTGAAAGCTACTGGGATTTGCTGCATCCCCAAAAATCTTTATGGCAAGTATCTTCTATGTCTTTTCTCCAGTCGTTGCTAACAATACAAATTAGCCTTAGCAGGTTTTCAGCCTAGCAAATGGTTCCAGGAGCCAAGTCTTCCCAACAACAGTATAGAACATATGGGCGGTCCTGGCATGACATTAAAGCATGAGGACAAGCTTCAACTAACCGAAAACGGGATGCTTGTCTGAAGCAGAGATGCTTTGGAATGGATGTAAGAATGGCCTCTTCTTTCTTTTAAGTCCCCAGTGTGAAGCGTGTACGGGTTGTTTTTGTTTTAACCAGACAGCTCTCATTCATTTACGGAGCATAGTCTGAATGCCAGGACTGTGTTACACTGGAGATCCAACCAAAAGACAAGGTTCTCAGAACCCAGGAAACAGCAACTCCCCTTTAAACCATAAAAGAGCACAAAAATAAAACGAGTCAGTCTGGTGGACGGCTTTCATATGGAATAACCCATTGGCTTAAAAATTACAGAACATGTTACAGGCCATGGAACATTCTAGAGCCTACCCTCTGTGAAAGTACCACAGGAGCAGTGGGCAGCTGCTGCTTGGAATATTTACATTGTTATCTCCTTTGCCCTCTCCAGTGCTTGTCTTATTGGCAATTTCCCTCCCAGGCAGGGGCTAAGTACTCAGACTGTCCCATCTGGCTCTTGCTTTTGGCTGCCTTGAGAGAGACTTCATTTATGATTAACATTTTCCACACTGCTCAGTACTCTGGATGTTTTTCCTCTTTGCTTTATTAAACTTGGATATGCTAATGCCAGGTAATTTCACCTTCATTATTGTACCGAAAAGCATCTTGTTTTTTTGTTTTTATCACTTCTGCCCAGGATTCAGGCATGAATCTCTGGGTTAGAATTCAGAAGGAACAGCTATTTTTCTTCTGTGGCCAAATACCAGGCAGTAAGAACTGAAGGGAAGAGAGGCTTATTTGGCCTCGTGGTTTTATGAGAATATTTTTGAGGGCAGCTGGGTAGCTCTGTCCATGGTGATGAGTTTGTTCACATCTTGGTCGATCAGGAAGCAGAGAGAATAAAAGCCACGACTTTAATCCTCAGAGCTTGTCCCCAGAGACTGCCTCTGCCAATCAGGTGCCACAAACTCTTAAAACAGCACCACTGGCCAGGGACTAGGTGTTCAAACACATGAACTTATACAGGACATTTAGGACTTAAAAAGTAAGGCTCCATAAGCTAATGGTCATCCAATGATGCAAATTTCATTTGGGATGACTTCAAGAGCTCCCAAAGTTTGTACAGTCTTTTCTAAGATCAAGAAAATCTTTTTGTTGTGAACAAAAGATTTTTTGTTCTCTATAGAAAAAAGTTAATACTTCTAATATAAGGGCACAGAGTAAAGATTATTCTCACAAAAGGGTGGGGGGTGCTAAGAGGAAAGCAAGCAAAGATTGGACCAAGGCAGGAGCAGAATCAAACCCTGAAGCTTAAGGTATACTATCTGTGGCACAGAGTCATAACATTATTTAGGCTCCAATAGGCTTGGGTAATCCCAGCTCTCTGGTCCTATTGCCTGCAGCACTGGCATAGATTCTTTTCTTGAACAAGACCATTGGGTGCCTGTAGCTTTACTCAATGAGTGGCCCATGTTTCTAGTAGCTCTGACATCCTGGTGTATCCACTGAAGCTCAGGCTTTATCTTCACAGATTCATGCAATGGCCCATCCAGCCCTATCTATATGGGCTCCATCCTTGCTGACCTTACCAGCTTTCACCTTGAGCTTTGGTGCAAGCCCATAGGATGCTCTGTTTCTTGCACTCTGCGTGCCTGTAAAACAGCCTGATGTTGGCAATGGCAAGTTCTGCTGACAGCTTGAGATATACCCAATTTCCCCTGGAATGCATCTGCAGCATCTGCAGCAGGAAAGCATTTCCATAGGTGGTTGGTCCTGTTTATGCAGAGTGTTCCTGAGATAGCCTTTCCTGTTCAGCTCTTGACTTTTTAAATGACCCTTGGTTTTCAGGGGGATGTAGAGATTGTGTAGTGGTTGAGAGTGCAGAGGATCTCCTGCCAGAGGACCCAAGTTTGGTTTGCAGCACCCAGTCAGGGGCCTCACAATCACTGGTAACTTCCATTCCAAGGGATCTGAGGCCAATCTCCTTCATAAGAACAAATGTTCTAGCTGTACCTGCCTTGATGACCCTGTTTGCAACTTTAGTTGCTTCTTTCCTGGCCAAATCACTCAGTCTTCATGCCTTGCTGCTTTTCTTTTTGTTCACTGGAAATTCCTGGTGGCAGGAATAGGAGGCAGCTAATCATACTGTGTCATAAAAGCAGATTGCTACTGCTCAGCTTGCTTTCCCCCTTTTTCTTCACTCTGTCCTAGATCTCAGTCCATGGACAGCACCGTCCATATTCTGGCTGGGTTTTCCATCCTCTGTTTACCCTCTCTGGAAGTGCCCTCAAAGATATGCCCAAAAGTGTGTCTCCCAGGTGAGTCTACATCCAGTCAAGTTGAATGAAGATTAGCCACTGAGGGAGGTTCTTAGCCTTAGGTAGACACATTGTGTTTTGTATCACAGTTCACAGTGTGGGAACAGACCATGAATATGGTGGGCATAGGAAGGCTTTCAGCAAAAATGCTCATGCCTTCCTAGGCACCAAGTATTAGTAATAGGTGAGACCAGTGCATGGAGGGTGTAGGCAGGACACCCAGGGAATGCATGGAGGGGCTTGATGCAAGAACCTGTCTGAGAGCAGCTCTGTAAGCATAAAGATTGTGTCCAACATAGAGTTGAACGTCTGCCAACATTACAGAATTCACATTGGAGAAAAAAAAATCACATGCAAAAGGATGCAGCGCACACACCCTATAGAACACCCTATGGAACATAGGCAACACCATTTATCCAGAGGTGGTCCTCACTCACATCATAGCCTTCATGAATCCCAGTGGAGCTTGTCATTTATAGATTTCATTGACGTGACATCAGAAAACCCATGGTAATGGTCACTCTCTGACACTGGCAATGCTTCTGTTATACCTCACTCTCCCTGACAAGCAGAGACTGCTTGCTGGGGAAGAAAGCAACCACTGAAGCCAGTGAGTACCTTGAATGCATAGGTGTAAGGCAGGAGAATTGGGAGAGAATGCATGTATTTTTTTTTTTTTTTTTTTTGCAGATGTCTATTTCACAATGAGTACCAGAAATGAAGCCTAACTTGGGACGTTTCTATTGTCTACTTAGGTGACTATAGCAAAGTACCATAAGCTGTGTGGCTCACAAACAGCACAGATTCACTTTTTATGGTTGTGAGGCTAGAGTATCCTAGGTGTGGACACCATCACATGCAGAGTCTGTCAAAAGTCCGCTTTCACTCATAGAAAGTACCTGCCAGCCCTGAACAAACTTCACCTAATTAGGCTATGAGCTGATGACCTAATCTATCACAGGCCACAGCTTTTAATACCAGAAGAGTGGAGATTCATCTTCAATATATGAATTTAGAGGTGAGGACATTTTGGTCACAGATCTTAGTAGGAATTTATGTCTTAAACTTCAAATCAGTTGAGGTGGTGACCTAGAATAGGCCATTGGCCTTACAGCAAATAGCAGATAGGCAGCTTCTCTGCTGTCAGGAAGAGATGCTGGCTAATTTTGATTGTCAACTGGGTTAGATTGAGAGGGCTGGTCTGTGAGATCAGTGGCCCACACAGAAAACCAGGATACTCTGACATAATCAACAAATAAATTCTGCGATGGATTTGGCACATAATAACATTACTGGGAGGTGGTAAGAGGTGGGAGGTGGAACCTTATGAGAGGAAACAGGACACCAGCGAGGTACTGTAGAGAAAATCTCTCGTGGATGCAACACCTGTCAATTAAAGCTGATTGGCCTGTAGCCAAGGCAGGAAATAGAAGGTGGGACACCTGAGAGGTTTCTGAAATAGAGCCAGGCATGGGACAATTGGGTCCCCAGGAAGAGGAAGGAGAACAGGCATGAAAGCTGAGCAGAGGTAACCTGCCCACATGGCAGAGCTTAGATTAGAAGAAATGGGATATTCAGTTATGATCTTATTGGGGAATAGCCAAAGCTTATGGCATAGGTATTTATAAAGATATATGAGTCACAGAGTTATTATTTCCGGGAAATTGGACAGGAGGAAAAACCGGGGATGCCTTTGGATTGTCTTGCCCTTCCTCCCTCCTGGGTACCTCTCTCTATTTCCTGGCTTACTGTGGTATGAACTGCTTTGCTCTGTGACACCTTCCCTGGCACAATGGACCGATACCTTTAGAACCATGAACTAGAAGAACTCTCTCTTCCCTTAGCTCGTTCATGGTTAGTACATTATCACAGTGACACAAGAGTAACCGATAAAAATGTCCTATCGCTCTTGTTTCAAAGGCCTTTGCTTTAAATATTATGTGCCACAGACATTTTCAATGAGTTCAGTTTTTTGTGCATAAAATTATCCATATCCTAAATGACCCTGTGGAGCTATCACCCAAGCATTCTTAGATGAGAGAAGTCCTGGTATATGATACAGAACTGTAAAGAGAGTGAAAGGGTAGACAGGATGCAGCTGACCTCAGAGCAGACAGTAAAGTTACAGTGGGGAGGAGTTGATTTAAGCAAAAGAACTAGGAGGACTTGTGGAATCTAAAGGGATGTTCAATTCGCTATGGGAACCTTGTGGAGAAACAAGCATGGGCAAAGCCAAATGCACATGGAGAGCCGAGGACTTCTGGGAGGACTTTAGAGAGACTTGGATCTAACAACCCACAGTGAGTACGAGAACACGGGCAGAGTCATTACTTCACTTGTAGTTAACATATTGTATAAACAAAATTAATGAACTCCCAAAACTGATGGAGGAAAGCATTTGCCTGTCTGAGGTAAGAGGTGCTTTGGAGAGTGTTCCTTGGTGTGGGGGGAGGAGCAGAGATGTGAGGTGGCTCAGGAAGTATGGTTGTTAGGGAGTCAGGAGAGAGAAATGAGACTGATAGCCTGACTGTGGGACCTGGAAAGAGGTGTCCTCTGCAAAGGCCACTCCGCTCTGCTCTCCTCTCTGTTGAACACTCCATATGAGCTGAGTCCTCTTCGACAGGGTAGGAATGAAGGAACCAAGCAGTACACACAAATTCTTAATTTTAATATATGTTTATTTTTTATCTTCCTTATTATTAAATATGAGGAGTCATTTGAGTGGAGATATTACAACTGAGGAAAAAAATTGTGTCATTGACATTCTGATTTTATACCTTTGTAGATGGCGGGTGTCATGATTCAAGATATTTTGATAAGAGAGTAAAGAGTAATTATGTTAGCTAATATTTACCCCGCGTACCTTAGAGTTTTATGTGTTAACTTACTTCATCTTCACAGCATACCCGCACACTATCTTTGTGAACTTCCCCTTTCTATGGCTGAGGAAAATGAATCGAGGGCAAAGACCAAGCTCATGCCAAAGTCTTGGCAAAGGTGAAATTTAAGGAAGGAGTCACCTTCCTTAGGGAGAATCCACTCTAGCACTGAAGTAGAGAAGTCAGAGAAATTGGCATCATCTAATGACTTTGCCTACACAGGCCTCGGTAGGTTAAATGATGAACAAATGTTTGCTTTTCATAAAATAAACCTTAGCATCTTTATCTTTCCCAATGTGTGCAGTTCCCACTCTCTGCCATTCTGGGAACCGGGGGACAGAGGCAGCCCACGTGAGCCCTTCTTCACACAAGCTTCTGGTCTTCAGAGGAGCCCTGACGTCTTCCTTTAGAGCTTCCATATGAGTCTAGGAGCTACCTACTAAGCCATTATGAAGATCTGGCTACCAAGACTGAGAACTCTCCCCCTCATGCTCACAGTCTTGAGACATCCCTCCCTCCTGGTTCCAGAAAGACCCTTCCCATGCCAACATCACATTCCTCAACAAATTGTCATGACAGTCCTTCATTATTTTTATTTCTTAATTGAGAGTGGCTTTAGGTTCTCAGCAAAAGAGAGGGAGGGCTACAGAGATTTCTCTCACATAAGGGGTTCTCACACAGCCTCCTCCATTATTAGTTAGCCCCCAATGGGTAGAATTATTATAATTGATGGGCTTTCGAGATACATCATCACCACCCACAGTCCATCAATGTCATTAGAGTTCACTCTCATTTTGGATGCTGTGGGTCTGGACATATGTCTGTCATCACAACCTCTCATGGAGCATCTGCACTGTCCTAGAATCCTTTATGCCCTGCCTGTCCTCTCCTTACCTCCAGTCCCTAGCAACCATCGACCTTTCCAGTGTCTGCGTACGGTGGCCTCTTTGTATCTTCCTTTTTAAAAAGCCCCTTTATTTCTCCTTTTAAGGAATTACTTGTGTGTGGTGGAGAACACGAAAGCATGTGTTATGCAGGTTAGAGTCTGTTCTCTCTTCCCACCACGTATATCCTGGGGTTCGAACTCAGGTTGTCTAGTTTGGCAGCAAGCACATTTACCTGATGAACCATCACTCTGACCCTCCTTCATTTTCCATTTGTGGCCCAGGTTGACTTTGTTTCCTATTGCAGTATTCACTTCTCTTGTGAATAACATGCCTTTTTTTCCTGAATTCATTTTCTCTACATATTTATTTCTTTCATTTGGCTTCTTCTTCCTATTACTTAAGGAGCACAGTATCATTGATGTATTCAAAGCACTTGAATTGTGCTTTCTGAACTTCAAGTGCTTGTTTTCAGATTGTTCCTTTCAATAATTTCATGTGTTAAGCCTTTCATGTCTCCTATGCCTATGAGAAAACCAAGAATTGGCTGTTTTGGATAATGTGCCTGATGTGGAGTAATAGACATTGCTTATGTACTCAGATGGGGTCATGCTAATGCTTATCTGAGTCAACATCACCATCCAAAATATGAGGTCCTTGTGAAGCCTATTTACTTGATTGTTCCAGAGTGACCTCTTCTAGCCCAGTGCAAATTCACCTTGAGTGTGGCCTGCAGATCTTTTATTGGACAAGGAGCCTGAGGGAGAGGCTATAGAAAAAAAAAAGAGAGAGACCAGAGACAAGTGAATGTGGAGTTCAGGCAGCATGCAGAGCTTTTAAGATGTCACAGACTGTCACCTGGTTGGAGCTTTCAGTGGAGAAAGCCAGTTTTGATTCAGCTGGGCAAACAGGATCGCTGATGCTAACTAAGCCCTGATCGGACCTCCCTTGTTCAAGGAGGACAAGTGATGCAGCTCATCTGCATCCAAGATGAGGGATGTCTTGACACCCACAGGGCAACCTTGAAAGGATCAGAGTCTCCAGTTGCTGAGTGTGACTGAAAAGCCTGGAGGGGACATTATGATCTCAATCACCTAGCTTCCCATGTTCTTGGCGGGTGCATTTTAACTCTTTCAGGGCTCTACTCTAATGCCTTTGCGTGCAAGAGCCGGGTTGAAAAGCAAGGGCTTTAATACTGAGGTCCGCCCTTTCTTTCATTTTGTGCAGTGACTTTTTTTGTAACCTTCTAATGCCTTCTTTTTGTCCTTCCAAAGGGACGGGGGAGATAGCAGTTAATGGCTTTGCAGCCCTATCTTCCCATCCCAAGTACTTTAGATAAATGCTCCCAAGCTTGTTGATTGGAACATGTTCAGCTTCAAAACAGCCATTGCTATTCAGTCGGCTGGTAGAGACAGAGATGAAAGAAAAACCAGTAAAAGCCTGGGACATTGGTAATGCTTGCCATCTCTTTCTTTTGCTTTTTTGCTATTGTTTTTCTTGTAATAATTTTTGTTCTCACAAAATTAATTCCTACTGAAAAATTTTAAATAATAGCATACAATTAAAAAGACATGATTCTGCCTTTTAGAACCCAGCCTTTCCAGTACAGCTCTCCAGAGGTAATCACCATTAATGCCCTGAATTAAAAAAAAACCTTCTTTGAAAAGATACAATAGTCTTTGAATAGATACAATATATAGATATAGATATAATATATATATACAATATATATACATATATATACAATATATATATATATCCCTGTCCAATCTGTTTTCATTCCTTTAGGGAACTTTTTGCACTGTTGTATAATAATTTGTTTTCATTTTAGAATCTATGACAGACATTTTCCTGATCAATTGATAAAGCACAACCTCATTTGCATAGAGCGTCACAGTTTGGCTACACAGCAACTTGTTTAACTGTCCTCTAATTGATGGTTTCTTAGATCGTATCTGCTTTTTTTGATGATTCTAAATAACACATCGACTGGCGGTGGAATGTCTGAAGGTTCAATTTCTACAAGTAGAATTTCTAAGCTACAGGTTATACACATCTATGTGGTGATAGACATTATTATTAAATAATGCCCCCAAAGGTTGTGTCAGTCACTAAAATGCAGACAGTGCCCACACCTTAAATGCTTCCCATACTGCAGAAAATCCATTCTGCATGTTTTGATGAAGCAACAGGCAGAAAACAGACTCCTGGTGCTGTTTAAAGTCAACTCTTTTCACTACTGTGAGAATTCGCAACTTGTTAATATTCATTAACCACAAATCTTTCTGCCGTGAACTGCCTTGCTAAACCATGCGGCCATATCTCTACTAAGTGACTTGGACTTATTGGTTTCATAGGGACTCTGTATCCTATGATAACTCATTCCATTCTAATCTGCTAAACACAAGAGTTCTCCTTTCGTGTGTCCCATTTGTCAGGTTTTTCTGTCTTCTTCATTTCTTCGGTTTCATTTCATGGTTGGGGGAAAAAAATCTTCCTCTAGTAAAAGCTGTTGTCTTCTCTGATACACTTTGAACAGCTTTAGTTTACATTTCCCTGTGTGTTGTGAAATAGGAACTTATTTTTAATTTTCTAATTGGAAGTAACTCCAACCCAGCTTTATGGCTAGTTTAATTAATCATTTAATTTTGAATGATTCTTAAAAGGTTAATGTGTTTCATCAGGACATCTTCATATGCACCTGCCATCACATCTGAGCTCTTATTGGTTCTCCTCCCACACCGGTCTTCCCTGTGCCCCCTCCTGTCTCCGCCTTGTTCTGTCTCTCACACAACTTGCCCCTCTTGGCTTTCCTAATACATGTGATCCATTGTCTCTCTAGTTACCGCCTCCTCTAAGATCTCTCCTTCTTTCCTCACCTATAAAAATATCAACAGTAATAGAAGCAGTCTTATAATATTGTGATTGCATGACCGTGAGCACTTCACAGACTGCCTGCCTTGTTTTAAGTGGTGTTTTTCTAGGAAATGTCAAATCTAAGCTCCTATAATATGCTGGATACTCTGGTTGTCAGAGCATTTAATAAATCTTAATTTCAAGATCTCTGTCTCTCTCTGTCTCTCTGCCTCTGTCTCTGTCTCTCTGTGTCTCTTTGTCTATGTCTCTTTGTCTCTGTCTCTCTCTGTGTGTGTGTGCATTGTGCTACCTGTGTGTCTACAGAGGCCAGAAGAAAGTGTCAGATCCCCAGGAGTTACAGGTGGTTGTGAGCTGCCTGATGTGGGGGTTGGGAGTCAGACTTGGATCCTCTGGAAGAACAGTAACCATTTGCCACAGGCTGTCAGGCGAGGCTCAATATGAGTTTAACCACAAAAAGAGGGTTCCTGAGCTCTGTGGTCCCAGTTCACCCTCCATGCAGCCTTACTGGGCTCCTTAGAAGTTTGCTGGACTTTCCTCTTTCTTGTTCTCTTTGCTTCCTGGATGGGTCATTCCAGAGACAGGACGGTGAGTATTGAAAACCCACTGTGACAGAGCCTAGGCAAAGTGTTATGAGTCCTGTTTCCTTTTCTCAGATATGAGGGGTATTGTATTCCGGGGATTCTCTTGAGGATAGATTGGGGCCTTATCATAGGTTATGGGCAATGGAAGGTGATCAGTAATAATATCTGCCACTTCTAGGTTTGACAATAAACTACATCATTCTGCCTGGAGATACCTTCAGGTTTGAAAGGGTAATGCTGACCCTTTCCTTGTCTTCAGACTTCTGGCCCATCTTTCAGGGTTTCAGTGAGCCCTCCACTGCTATAATGAAATGCCTGAGATATCTACCTTATAAATAGAAGAAAAACTCACATTGCCTCAATTGGCAGGTTCTGGATTCGTCATTCATTGATGTCAGTGCTTTGGGCAGCAGTGGTAGGGGTGCATGGGAGCCAGGCAAGGATATTGGGATCCAAGCCCATTTTCTCTTTTGACTCATACTTTAAATGACCCAAGGACCTTTTAGAAACTACCTCCTTAAAGATCTACTAATACCCAATATTTTTTTTTTATTTTCTATATTCTTTATTTACATTCCAAATGATTTCCCCTTTCCCGGTTTCCACCTCCCTGAAAGTCTGATAAGCCCTCTTCCCTCCCCCTGTTCCCCATTTGCCTAGGAATTTCATGAATTCATTGTTTTTAATTGCTGAGTAGTATTCCATTGTGTAAATATACATGGAAAATATCTCTGATAAAATTGAAGAAATATATAGAAAAACACGTTAAGATTGACTATTTCATGGAAAAATTATACAGATAAAATGGTAGGCATAAAAACATTCCTAAGTTGATTGAAAGTGGAATTATAAACATTTTCTGATAAAATTGAAGATTTACATGGAAAATATTTCTGATAAAACTCAAGAAATATATAGAAAAACATGTTAAAACTGACTATTTCATGAAAAATTATACAGATAAGTTGGTAGGCATAAAAATATTCCTAAATTGATTGAAAGTAGAAGTAAAAACATTTTCTGATAAAATTGAAGATTTACATGGAAACTATCTCTGATAAAATTGAAGAAATTTATACAGATAAATTGGTGGGAATAAAAATATTCCTAAGTTGATTGAAAGTAGAATTATAACCATTTTCTGATAAAATTGAAGATTTACATGGAAAATATTTCTGATAAAATTGAAAAAAATATATGGAAAAACATTAAAATTGAAGATTATCATGGAAAATTGTACAGATAAAATGGTAGGCATAAAAATATTTCTAAGTTGGTTGAAAGTGAAATTATAACCATTTTCTGATAAAATTGAAGATTTACATGGAAAATATTTCTGATAAAATTAGAGAAATATATAGAAAAATATGTTAAAACTGACTATTTCATGGGAAATTATACAGATAAAATGGAAGGTATAAAAATGTTCCTAAGTTGATTGAAAGTAAAATTATACACATTTTCTGATAAAATTGAAGATTTATATGGAAAATATTTCTGATAAAATTGAAGAAAAATATAGAAAAACGTTAAAATTGAAGATTATCATGAACAATTATACCGATAAAATGGTAGGCATAAAAGTATTCCTAAATTGATTGAAAGTGGAATTATAAACATTTTCTTGACAAAATTGAAGATTTACATGGAAAATATTTCTGATAAAATTGAAGAAATATATAGAAAAAATGTAAAAATTAAACATTATCATGGCAAATACTACAGTTAAAATGGTAGACATAAACAAATTACTAAATTGAAAGAGGAATCTTAAACATTTTCTGATAAAATTGAAAATTTACATGAAAAATATTTCTGCTAGACTATGTTTTTTGTTGGGGAATTGAGTCCATTGATGTTATAAGATATTAAGGAATAGTGATTGCTGCTTCCTGTTATTTTGGATGTTATTTTTATGTTTGTGTGATTAGTTTCTTTTGGGTTTGTTGGAAAAAGATTACTTTCTTGCTTTTTTCTAGGGTGTAGTTTCCCTCCTTGTGTTGGCATTTTCCATCTATTATCCTTTGTAGAGCTGGATTTGTGGAAAGATATTGTGTAAATTTGGTTTTATCATGGAATATCTTGGTTTCTCCATCTATGGTAATTGAGAGTTTTGCTGGGTATAGTAGTTTGGGCTGGCATTTGTGTTCTCTTAGGGTCTGTATGAGATCTGCCCAGGATCTTCTAGCTTTCATGGTCTCAGGTGAGAAGTCTGGTGTAATTCTGACAGGCCTGCCTTTATAGGTTACTTGACATTTTTCCCTTACTGCTTTTAATATTCTTTCTTTGTTTAGTGCATTTGGTGTTTTGATTATTATGTGCTGGGAGGACTTTCTGGTCTGGTCCAGTCTGTTTGGAGTTGTGTAGGCTTCTTGTATGTTCATGGGCATCTCTTTCTTTAGGTTAGGGAAGTTTTCTTCTATAATTTTGTTGAAGATATTTACTGGCCCTTTAAGTTGAGAATCTTCACTCTCTTCTATACCTATAATCCTTAGGTTTGGTCTTCTCATTGTGTCCTGGATTTCCTGGATGTTTTGGCTCAGGAGCTTTTTGTGTTTTGCATTTTCTTTAACTGTTGAGTCAATGTTTTCTATGATATCTTCAGCCCCTGAGATTCTTTCTTCTATCTCTTGTATTCTGTTGTTGATGCTTGCTTGCATCTATGACTCCTGAATTCTTTCCAAGATTTTCTATCTCCAGAGATGTCTCACTTTGTGATTTCTTTATTGTTTCTACTTCCATTTTTAGATCCTGGATGGTTTTGTTCAGTTCCTTCACTTGTTTGTTTGTGTTCTACTCTAATTCTTTAAGGGATTTTTGTGTTTCCTCTTTAAGGGCCTCTACCTGTTCACCCATGCTCTCCTGTATTTCTTTCTGGGATTTTTGTGTTTCTTCTTTAAGGACTTTTACCATTTGACCCATGTTCTCTTGTATTTCCTTAAGGGAGTTATTTATGTCCTTCTTGATGTCCTCTAACAGCATCATGACATGAGATTTTAAATCCAACTCCTGCTTTTCTGGTGTGTTGGGGTATCTGGGACTTGCTATGGTGGAAGAACTGGGCTCTGATGTTGCCAAGTAGCCTTGGTTTCTGTGGGTAGGGTTCTTGCACTTGCCTTTCGCCATCTGGTTATCTCTGGTGTTAGCTGGTCTTGTTGTCTCTGGCTGGAGCTTGTCCCTCCTGTGGGCCTGTAAGCCTGTGTCTGTACTCCTGGGAGACCAACTCTCTTCTGGCAGGGTCTATGCACAGAAGATTGTGGAGCTGTCTGGTTCCCTGAAGCAAATGGCGTCTGGAAGGAATGACTCCCGTCCCAGCAGCTCCACTGATTGTATGCCCTGTGCTCCTAGCTGTACCCCTCCAGAGAGAAGGTGGAGATCTCACCTCCGCACTCAGAAGTGAAATTGCTGCTGGGAGATCACTCTCTCCTGGTGGGCTAAGCACAGAAGGCTTTGGAGCTGCCTGGTTCCCTGCTGCAAATGGCGGCTGGAAGGGCATACCCAATATTTCTATTTTGAATATAAAGCCTTTAACATCCTAGTCTTTAAGGGAATAAGATTCAAGTCTTCATAGTCACAGGAGCCAATTCCGTAAAATAAATCTTTGTCAATTGATACACACATTTCATTAATTCTAATTCTCTGGAGAACCCTGAAATACATTGTCAAATCCCTTGCTATTTGCTTCCCTAGCTGGGCATTCTGAAATAAAGGTCCAAAGATGATAGTCACTAGGAGGAAGCCTCTGAGTCACTATGGAAGGCAACTTCCCAGGGGTATCATCTAACCAATAATGAACTTTGAATAGCTAGAAAGAAATGTTCTTGTGTTGACTCATTGACACTAGTTCCCGCAGCCAGAGTTACTTATCTTAATATAGATGGTTGTATCATTGTTGTCAAGAGAATCTAGTGAAAGGGTCTGACTCCTTTGATGTCATTCCTCTGACATAGGAATTTTCCATGGAAGATAGCCTGTTCCTGGAGGTCTGCCATCCTTCAGTGCTGATCTTGGAGCTCAACTTTCTGGTTAAGCCACCACTACTCCCATAACTACTGGATTCAAATAGTCATTTCTGCTATGAACATCCATCTTCCTGACATTTTTCTGTCCCTCTCTGGATGATGGAAGAATTGAATCTTAAAACCTGGGCCTTATTTCCCTTCTATAATAGCCAAGGATCAGGAAGAGAGATCCCTTTGTTGAGAAATGGTAAGGTATCAGATTATAGGCAGGTAAAAAAGCAACAAATTCTCACTACATCAAGACAAGCTTTAAGAAACCCTGAACATTGGTGATCCTTGAGAACCACTTTGTCAATGTTCTGATTCTGGGTCAGATAGGATCAAGCCTATTGGTAAGAAAGAGTTGAATTTCACAAAATAAACTCAAATTATCTTGAAGACAAAGGAAAATTATTACTTCACAAAATTGAAATGTCTAACAATAGTCTGCCAAAATGGCTTTATCCAGAGACTCAGAGGATGCCAAAGAAGCCAGTATCTCTACTCTACTCTCTAATCTCCAGTGTGGTCTAGTCTCAGTCTCACTTTGGTAGCAAGATGTCTGCCAGGTACTCCAGATCAGTACTCACTTATAGCAGACTTATAGAAGCTCTGCTTTCCAGAAAGCCCCAGCAAAAGCCCAATTATTTGTCATTGACTCTGACTGCTGAAATGTCTACCTCATTCATAATGTCAGGGAAATATAACTGATTGACCAAGTCCAAGCCATATGCCTACCTGAGAATTAGAGCTGAGTTCAATCTACTTTAGCACAAGGATCAGGATAAGGGTGGAAGTGATCTCTTAGGAAAGGAGCCAGGGGAGAACATACGGATGGACACAAAGTGCTAAAGTGAGCTGTCCAGTCTAGCAGTCCCCAGGCAGTGGGCCAACCTCAAGTCAGGAGAAGGTGAGTAGGGGGTTTGCTTCAGTGGGAAATGTTTGTAGAAATAAGAGATGAATGTAGAAGGTACCTGAGACTAGAAATTGAAGGGAGGGTTTATCAGCAAGTCTGGTGTAGGGAGTCAGGGTTTTTCAGGGATGATAGATACGTGTGCTGGAAAACAAGTTCAAGTCTCCAGTTGCTAGTGGGGATGGGAAGTGACTGGTCAATATTTACTTAAGTGCTGTCTACAGTGAACAACGTGGCTCCTGTGGAGTCCAAGAGGCTGGGACTTGATCCACTTGACCAGGATTAATTCTCATGGAGGAAGGAGAGCAAGGTACGCTAGAGAACCACACCTTCCTTGGTCCTTCATTAGTTTTTATTTCTCCAAATTCCCTGCCCTTGTAATTAGTTTTATGAACACCCCCATATTTCCCCTTTGCCTTCTTCCTCTTACTTGATGAGCCTAGTTTCCTGTTCCCCTCATTTAACCCCCTGGCTCTGACTCAGTGTTCTTGGTTTGCCATGCATCCAGACAAGTATACAGAAATCAGGTATGGACCTCAGCAACTCCACTCTTAATCTATTCTTGCCCTTTGCAATCGACTGAAATATTATCTCCCCAAATCCATGTCCACTAAGGATCATAGCATGTGACCTTGTTTAGAAATAAAGCCTTTATAAATATGACTGAATCAATGATCATGTGATGAGATCATCCTGCATTTAGGGGAGGATCTACCTCCAGTAGTTGATGGTTTTGCAAGAAGTGGCAAGGACACAGGGCTGGTATGTTGATGGAACAGAGGTTACAGTGGTGTGTCTGAAGCCCACAGACTTTCTCCTATAAGCTAATGAGAGACATGGAACAAAGTTTCTCTTGGACCTTCCAGAGGAATCCATTCCCACCAAGACTTTG
Organism: Tokudaia tokunoshimensis; assembly: GCA_036184795.1. Taxonomy (NCBI): domain Eukaryota; kingdom Metazoa; phylum Chordata; class Mammalia; order Rodentia; family Muridae; genus Tokudaia; species Tokudaia tokunoshimensis. Next base: position 52,882,348 of record BTHU01000014.1, on the reverse strand, counting down.
ATTTTAGATTTGTGACTTCCACAAGTGTGAGAGAGTAAGTTCCTGTTATTTCCAGCCACCCCCCTCTGCTCCTTCCCCCTGTCCCTGGTCATGGGCAACCTAGCCTGAAATAACCAAAGTGTGGGAAATAACATACCTTCATGACTCTGGTGTGATTTCCAATCTACATGCAGAGCCTGCTACCTAAGATCACACAGTCACTTAGTGTTCCAACTGGGATTAGAACCTGCTTTTTACAACACCCAAATTAAGACTGTTTACCTTTAGAGTTTGAGACTTGTAGGAGAGATTCACATGGAGAAATTTTCCAATTGCTTGTTTTACACACACGCACACGCACATACACACACACACACACACACACACACACACACACACACACACAGAGAGAGAAAGAGAGAGAGAAACAGAGACAGAGAGACAGAGACAGACAGAGACAGACAGAGAGACAGAGAGAGACAAACAGTAAGAGAGAGATAAAGATTACATTATGTATCTAAAAAATGGAAAAATTCTGTTTGTTGCACAAATTTTTATCTTATATCTCCAAACCACTAAGTAACAGAACCCCATAACTGTCATCAGGTTGCTTGTCTGACTGTACAGAGAAAGTTAGACACTTTCTTAGCTTGCATTGTTTCAGAAAAAAAATTGGAGAGGTGACTCAGAATGTAAAAATTGCATTACCTTAAATGATATGAATAGCAGTCAGGGCAGGGACACAGTACTCTGTGGTAGATTTAGAAAGCGGAGACTCATTGGCATGCCCAAAAACAAGGTTTGCAGGCGTCTGTGTTGCTTCCTTTCCCAAGCAATTTAACTTGCTGTTGATCGATCAAACACAATCAAGAGCAAAAAAAAAAAAAAAAACCCAACCTCTGTTTAAGAAAATAAGATGTTCTTTCCAGTTAATGGTGTGTGTGTGTGTGTGTGTGTGTCACAGATTTTCATTCAACAATTCATGTAGGAACAATTAGTAGCTATTTGGAAACAAATATATTCTTTCCTTACCTCAGCCAATGTTTATTAGTGTTCTTGGCTGCAGACTTCTTTAGTTCATATAAACGGAAATGGAAATCACTAAATTACTAAAGGATATTAGGAAACCCTGACCTTGCTAAGAAAGACAAGCATCAGATCTGCTAACTGTGTAGTCAGGGACAAAGACCAGATTATGGTGCAGGAGAGTCCTAATGAGCCTTTACCGGAAGGCCACCTCTGTGTATCCAAAGCAGCACTTTATGCCCTAGCCAAACCAAAGGTGACACATGAGATCTAGGTCAGTGCTCCTTTTGAAATGTGGTGGTCTTGTCTTAGGTATTAAAGCTGAAATTTCACGTGGATCTGTCTGACTATGCTTTATTTGCAAAGGCAGTTAGGACAGCCATTTCCTGGAGTACAGCATGGGAGATATACAAATGGATAAGGTGGAAACACTCAATACACTCACACTCATACACACATACACACATATACACACATCCATACACAGTACATCTACAAGTACACGTGCGCACACAGGATGTATCAAACAGCAGATTATTCAAAATATAACTAATGTTCACTTTAACACTTTAAAGTAAATTCTAGGAATTGAAGAGTCGAAGAGTTATTTATATAGACGTCTGAAGAAATGGCTCAGTAGTTAAGAACACTACCTACTCTTGCAGAGAACCAAGACACACCCAAGTAGTGGCTCACAACCATTTTTAACTCCAGTTCCAAGGGATCTGATACTGTCTTCTGACTATAAGGGTATCAGGTGCATACAAGGTTCACATAGATGCATTCAGGCAAAATACACATATATATAAAATGAAAACAAATATTTAAAAAGTTTCCTATACCATAAGAACTAGTAGAACTAGTTTCCTATACCATAAGAACTAAAGGACTAGTAAAGAGTGTGAGCAACTATTCAACTAGTCTTGGGTAAAGATGGCACTTTCTAAGCATACGTGCTGTAGGAGACAGACCGCAAAGGGAGCAATCAATACATTGAACGACTTAAAAACCCAGCCTCATGTTAAGTCTGCCACAAACAAGGGAACTGATCACCCATGATGTGGTTTGCCCCCATTAAAATCTGCACAAGGCCAAGCTCAAGTGAATGGAAACATTTGAACTGTCATCGGAGACCACACAGCACAAACCCCAAATGAAACAATTTCCATGCTCTCAGAATTGCCTAAAACACAGCTGCTCTCGACTCTAGGAAATTATTGATATTCCAGAGAAGGAAGCTGCGGCTTCTCCCTTAAGAATTGCTCTTACATATTTGCAAAGTTTAATTATTTTCATTGTCCAAATTACTTTCTGTCTTTTATAAGGATTTAAATAATCAATGTCTAGACTTATGAGATTGTTTTAATTAGACAGAGATGACTTGGGTCACAAAGCAGATTTTCTTTCTACTTCCCTTGGCTCTGTTTACAATGTTATTTCTGAATGTATTATTGCTGAAGTGGAGGCAGTTAAAAAGAATCCTCTTTATTCCTTTTCATTATAGCTACTGGAGAATGTTTGGGCTTGGCTTTAATGGCTAGCTAGGGTCTGACAATTACATATTTTTTTTACAGGCAACATAAAATATATTGCCTTTTGATTTCCTGTCAAGTTTAAAATGTAGCATTCGGAATGGAGTAAACTTAACATGCAATAAAAATGAAGCAGGAGAAACCGGAGTCTTGGCACAGAGATGCTCAGAGGAGTGAATGAGGAAGATGCTGAGCCTATGAGCAGAGCAGGATGGATCTGGGGTCCATCCCCCAGGTTGGCCTGCTGGAGACTGGGGGAAGAGAGCAAGCAACATTCCATAGGTGGAGTGAAGATAAGGAAGGCTGTCCAGTAATTACAATCCTGTTTCAGAGTTAGAAGTCTAAGATTAGGCAAAAGAGAGAACTTGGATATAGATGTAAAACTTAAGTCTATTCCTAGCTTGTGCTTTCTGCCCTTCCCCACACTATAAATCTTCCAGGGTCCACGTTTTATTAAAAGGAAAGAGAAGGCATCAGAAAATATCCTTCTGGTGTTTATATATCAAGTATTTTACACAGGTGCTTGATGGACAACATTGCTACTTATAGCCCAATGAATGGGTGTGCTGGTTTGATGATGGTGTATTTAGTGTGCCCTTCTTTCCTTTCAACATGAGCTGGCTCCAGCTTTGGCCAACAGGAAGTGACAGAAATTTCTACACCTACCCACCAAGGCTGCAGCTTCTGAGATCCAGGGCTTGCGATGCACTTGGAGCCCAGTTGGGAGGGGATGAGAAGCCCAAACAAGTGGACAGACCCCATGGAAGATAGCTGGTGGACCAGCTCATCTCTCAGCAACCAGCCAGCACCAACAGGCAGCCAGTAAGTAAGCCACTGGAATGTTCTAGTCCCATGGTGACTCAATGAACATTCCAGTCCAACACCTTAACTGACACCAGGGAACCAGAGTAACCACTAGATTGGGCCCATTGGACCCCAAGGATTGGGATAGATATAGTAACCCAGTGCTTTTGTGGAGTTTGTGTATCTGGGGAATTTTTAAATGGAGACATGGGTTCTGATAGAATAAGTGGAAAGCTTTTGTCTGCCCGATGGTACACGTTGTTCACATATGTGGATGTAGAACTCAGGTGGCATAGAGCCCAGGTAATTTAGTTGGACTAGCTTGGGGTGTAAGATATTGGGGGGGGAGCAGGGGAGCTAAAATTTGAGAGCATGTGGATAAAGAGGAGGTGGGGGAAGAACTCAAAGTACCTTCCCCACCTCCTCTTTCTGGGGTAGGTTAGCATCAAGGGGAGTTGGGAAAAGCAACATTAAGCCATTTGCTGGGGGCCAATATACCAAGCTTTCCTTCTTTACCATCTATACACACCCCTCAGCGTAGTCTGTGTACTAGTTCCTTTGCATATTGTCGTGGCAGAAACAATCTAATGGGAGAAAGATTTATGGCTTCAAAGAGTTCAGTACAAGATCACTTGGATCTGCGTTCCTGAGCCCATTGTGAAGCTAAACATGATATTTGGAGAGTCTTGCAGAAGATGTTCACGCCATGACAGACAGGAAGCAGATAGAGGCAGGAAGGGGCTAGGGATAATACACCTCCAAAGACCTTCCCCCAATGGCCTACTTCCTCTAGCAAGTCCTACCTTTCAAAACTTCTAAAACTTCCCAAAATAGTACCACCACTGGGAACTGATCTTTGATCAATACCTGAGCCTTGAGCTGAGCGTGACAGTGCATCCTGGTCCTTGGGGGATAGAGGCAAAGGATTTAAGTCATCCTTGGCTATATAGCAAGCTTCAGGTTAGCTTGGGTTACAACCCTGTCTCAAAAGACCAAACCAGAGAAAAATGTAAGTCTTTAGGGGGTGCACTTCATATCTAAACCATAATAACGTACACTATTTACAGGGACTCCTGTGTGGCTCATTCTTTGAGAAACTCTAAAAGTGATTTGCGTTCCACGCCTGAGTGAATGAAGAACAATGAATATGGTGCCTGCAAAAGAGTCCTGGAACCCCAGAAGGCGGAGTGCAGGGCGCAGCTCCTAGGCAGTGCCTCACTTTACCAGCACCTCTGTAAGAGGTACCTTTAAACTCATCTCACAAACTGGGACAGTAGTTCTCACCCTGTGGGCTGTGACCCTCTAGGGATTGTATATTAGATATTTACATTATAATTCATAGCAGTAGCAAAATTACAATTATGAAGTAGCAACAAAATAATTTTATGGTTGGGGTCTCCACAACATAAGGAACTGAATTAATTAAAGGGTCTGAGAATTGGGGAGGTTGAGAACAAATGAACTAGGGCCGAAAAGTGGAATGGGGCACTTTTAATACCACAGCTCTGAAGCAGAAGTACCAGGCTTATCCACACCCGTTTGCATTGGTGACAATGTTGAAGTCATTCTACCTCACCTTGTTTCTCATGCCTCATGTCTGGCTCTACACTTCAGATAAACAGTCTTCAAGAGTTAAACCCCTAGGTTTTCCAAGTTCGATCATCTCTATCTGTGCAATTCCTTAATTAGATGCTGTCAGATAGACCGTCTAGCTGATGATTGTGTGCGTAGACTCCGGAGTGAGGAGTAGCTCCATTTAAAGCCTTACCCTACCATTTCATAGCTTTGTGCTAGTGAGTACTTCCCGACAGCCCTCCCAAACCTTCATTTTTCTCCTATGGAATGGAGAGTTGTTTTCCACATCTGGGTTGTTGACAGCAGTGTTCAGTATTGTGGTATTCCCCCGCACTGTCTCAATCCCTGCTGAAGGTGGAATACCATTTGCCTCATTCATCCTGGAGCCTTGTGCTGAGGCTCTCGATTTGGTTTGGGGTAGGAATGAGAGGGAAGGTTTAAGTCCTTTGTGGTTAAGTCATTCCTAACAAGGTGGGGGTCTTCTGTCTAAGGACAGCAATGGTGAACCAATGGGGAAAAAAACAACTTAAAATTTCCTTCTTTTTCTACTCAGGATGAAAAGCAAATTGTCCCCCTCTAATTAAAGGAGACAAGTAGATATTAGAAAGACAAAAACCATGGGGGCTGTATAAAATCTAGAGATTTTTTAAAAAAAAATTTTTTTAATAACTCCAAGTTTCCCTCACCAAAGGAAAGCAGCTAGTGTCTTTAGCTAGCATACCTTTTGCATTTGTTTCCATGACAACAAAAGAGAATTACAATTCCACACCAGTGATGTCAGGTGCAATTTCAGGATTCGTCTCAGGGATTCTTCTCTAAGAGGAAAAATGCAGAATGAAAGTTCAGGAAGACTATTCATCAAAGTATTATCTATGTTTGTCTCAAAGTAATGGATTTATGGGAATTTTAAATTTACTTTATAGATTTCTCATTTATTCGCTCATTTACTCATTCATTTTGGTGTGTGTTAGGTATCTGCGTGAGTGTGGGTTGAATGTGTATGGTTTATGTGCAGTTATTCATGCCTGTGCATATACAAGGAGACCAGAGAGGGACACTGAGTATCCTGCCCTCTCAGCCTCTGTCTTATTCTTCTGAGACAGGGTCTTTCACTGATGTCCAGTCCTCAGCCCAGGGATTACAGGGAAGCACATGGCCATGTGGAGCTTTTTTTTTTTTTTTGGTTTTTCGAGACAGGGTTTCTCTGTGTAGCCCTGGCTGTCCTGGAACTCACTTTGTGGACCAGGCTGGCCTCGAACTCAGAAATCCTCCTGCCTCTGCCTCCCAAGTGCTGGGATTAAAGGCGTGCGCCACCACTGCCTGGCGTCATGTGGAGCTTTTTAAGAAATTATTTTATGTGTGTGTGTGCTTTGCCTGCATTTATGCCTGTGCACCACTTATGTTCCTAATGCCCACACACCAGAAGAGGGCACTGGATCCCCTGAAACTGGAGTACGGACAGCTGTGAGCTGCTGTGTAAGTGCTGAGAATTGAACCCTGATCCTCTGGAGGAACAGCCAGTGTTCTTAACCACTGAGCCACCTCTCCACACCCTCATTCCCTGCTTTTAAGGTGGGGGCTGGGGTCTAAGCTCAGATTCTCCCACTTGAGTATCACGTGCTCTTACCCAGTGTCTCCAGGTTTTATATTTTAAAAATATATTTCAAATACACATGTATGTTGTTGTTATATCAATAGAAATAAGAAAGTCCTCTAAAGAAAAAGAGCAGTCACTCTAACTTGGCATCGACAGACACTTCTAGAAATCCCAGCTGCAGAAACAATCTTGGATGTAGTAACAGTTCAATTTGGGAGAGGGAGTAGCTGCTACCTGCCTTCTCTGCCCTCTATGAGGCCAGAGTGATGTTTCTTCCCCTTTCTTTGAGGAAAATGACACCAATTTTGTTGGTCTTTTCTCCTAGAAGCAATTTTCCTGACTCTTTCATCATGGTGATGCTTTCCATTAGCAACACCCCAAATCATGAAAATAATTACATCACGCTGACCATCATCAAAGCCAATTGGCCACACTTGCGGTGGACATTTGGAGTCTGAAATAAAAGCTTGTCAGATCAATTGTATCTCCGGAAGGGCTGCACAAGTTACAGTGACCAGATGGGTTCCTGACGGCCTACAGGGATGGGCTCATCTCTAACTACAACTTCAGCTGCTACTGCGGCTCTTAACCAGGAACGGGAGTCACTTCGGTACAGTAAGACTTGCTTTCTCCACCCTAAGGATAGTGGCTTAACAATAATAGTGCTAGTTATATTAACAAGTGGCCATTGCTATATAGTTGTAAGGTTTATTCTATTATTATATTTCCACCCCATTATTTACTCTCTAGGTATATTTTATGAAATCTCTGTGAGCACTGAAATAGAAACCTGCTGTTCCTGGGAGGCCGAGAAGTCCTAAGGACTGAAGACCCTAGGCCACATTCTCAGCAGCTAATTAATATTGTAAACTTGTTTTCTTTGTGTGTGAGTGTGATGTGTGTACATGCATATGTAGTTACTCATGTGTCTGCTTTGATGTATAGGGATACAGATGCACATTTGTGTGTGTGTGTGTGTACGTGCATGCGTGTGCATGCGTGCATATGTGTATGCACTCAAAGATCCATGTTGGATGTTTTCATCTGTCACTTTCCACCTTATCTTTTGGGACCCCTTCTCAGTAAACTTGGAGGTCACTGATTCAGTCAGACTGGCTTGCAACTAGCTCTGGTATCCTCCTGCCTCTGCCTCCCCAGCGATCAGGTTGTGGAGATGTGGAGATGTTCTACAGCACCCAGCATTTTTTTTTTTCTTTTAAATACGAGTTCTGGGGATCTGAGCTTAGATCCTCAGGCTACCAGGACAAGACCTTTTCAGACTTAGATATCTTTCCAACTCCTATGTGTTTCTATTTAGAGATATCTTATTTGTATTATTAATCATTACCATTGACTTTGTGCTAAGTCACGGCACTATAACTCAGGTCCAAACAATTTTTTTCTAACACTCATGTTTTCACTACAAGGCACATAACAGTCTTCTTGTGTTTAGGAGCAGAACAGCACTAAGTGCCTGGGATTTTTAAGCAGTAAAATCACCATGTAAAACCACACAGAGGTAAAAAAAAAAAATCCTGTCAAATGGACCACAAAGAAAACTCTTGTCTACAATCTGAAAGATGAAGCAATGGCAGAGCACCGCCCTGCCCAGCCTCAGCTGCGTGTGTGCGCTGGTTGACTCAACTGTCCTGACATTCTGTATTATTCACTGAAGACTTCAAAGGCACCATGGGTATTAATTGGCACAAATAAGTTTTAATGAGTAGACGATTTCACAAATACAAGCTCTTCAGACAATGAGGATAAGCTGCATATGGTTTTCCCCGAGACTTCACTCATACTGTCTACAGAGCAAGCACTCTGACAAGTATTCCCTGTGCATATTGCTCATCAAGGCTTTACAATAAGCAGAAGACAGTCTGGAAAGATGGGGAGGATTAGGTAGACATCGGAAGAAAAAGAGTCCCACCGCTCCAGAATCTGGTTTGCATTTGCATTTCTTGCAGTCAGAAAGTTAAGATTTCCTCACAGCTTCTGGGAGGAAGTGTGTGTGTGTGTGTGTGTGTGTGTGAGAGAGAGAGAGGGGGGGGGAGACAGAGACAGAGACAGAGAGAGACAGAGAGAGAGATCAGGTAAGGAGAGGAGAGAAAGAAAATGAGGAGATAGAGAAAAAGAGAAAGAAAGAAGGATGGAGAAAAATGGGGGGGTCTACTTACAAAGACAATATTCTCTTTCTTCCAGAGGAAATTGTGATGTCAAATGGACCACCGAGAAGATTCTTTATTAAAATAATTGAACGAGGATATTGTCTTAGTTTTAATTGTCAGTTTGCTACAGCCCAGAGTCATCTGAGAGAGAAATCTTCAACTGAATAATTTCTTAGATCAGATTGGCCTGTGGGCATGCTCAGTGGGGGCCTGTTTTGATTATTAATTGACGTAGGAGAGTCCCTGACCGCTATGATCACTGCTGTTCCCTGTACTCTGTAAGAAAAAATAAAAATAAAAATAAAAACACTTGGACTAAACCCAATCTAGGGTAGTAAAATGTCCATTTAATCTCGCAAGTTATAGCCCATCAAGGCAGGAACTCAAGCAGGGGCTCGAAGCATCCATGAAGGAACACAGCTTGCTGGCTCTCTCTCTCTCTGGCTCATGTCTAGTCAACCTTTGCACACAGCCCAGGACTGTTTTCCCAGTGAACAGCAACAGAAAGGAAACCTGGACAGCAAATGAACCTGGTTAAGGCCAAACCGGCTGAGTTGAACCTTAGCACCCGTCTCCTGTCCTGTGCTTTCACTTACAAAAGAAGAAAGAATTTCAGAGAGATAAGCAAACCATCTCATCTCCAACTTTTAAACTTTGCTTAATCTTTGAACCTGCCTATGAATTACACCTGCTAAGCAAAACAACTCTAAAAACCACAAAAATCTCTCTTGAGAAACCCACACCCTTACTTGGAGGTGCACGAATTTCTATGTTCCTTATTAGCTCAACTCTGCTTTACCTGAACTCATTCATAAGGTACAGGTTATACTTGAGAGAAGGTTCTCTTGGGGGAATGAACTTCCTCAGCTTACAGCCTGCTAGCAGGGTCAACCAGCATTTCTGACTGCACGTAACTACTCGATAGAAAAGTACTATTGAGATCACCATTTAGCTACGAGGAAACTGAGTCTCAAACAAGCTAAGTAATAGAAGCCATAGCTAATGGGTGGCCAAGCAAGATTCCTACCCGAGCTTGGCCAACTTTAAGGCCCATGGGCTAACCACCGTGTATCATGGTCTAACATGGCTAAGTTGAAACTTGTACTGAGAAGAGAATTGCAAAGACCAGTGAGTGTGCACCTACTTGGGGCAGCGACCTTCATTGAAAGATAACAGGTGGGGTGCAAAGTTCATGGAGATTTGGAAACAAGAGTGGCTTCAGATCCCTAGAGTGTGATTGTGTGTATGGAACTTTGAATAAAGCACATCTCTCTCTTGAGCCCACTCTGCCTGTTCTCTTTGTCTTAATTTTCAATTAGTTGAGAACTCTCCTGGGACCCTGCAGATGACTTGTGCATGGTAGACTCAAGGCTCCCAAATATGGAAGAACTGGAATTTTCACTGTTGAAATGAACTGAGCTAACCAATTTCTCAAACACATCATTTTCCCAGCAAAAGAAGAAATGCTTTATAGTAAAAACAGTGTGAGAGAAACCACCCAGTAGGTTATAATAAGCTTTCAAGCTTGGCTGAAAGTCTGTTGTATTACTGCATATGCCAGGCATTGGCTCAGGGTACTAGGACCACCCATTTAACTGCCCTTGTGTATGCAAACTTGACAGGGCTTCCTGGTTATGTCAGGGGTAAATATTATCCCAACGCTGACAAGGAGCTCGATTGCCTGTTGCGAGTTGGCTCTATTTCCTTTGTTTTGTTTCAGAGTATATTATCAGTCTACCCAGGATATTTTATTTTCAGAGAGTCTCAGAGAGCAGTGGGTGGATTTTACAGTTTGGTATTGTTTATACAGGACTAGGTTTGGGGGTGGATGAAGTGAAGAAAAATCTAAACTTAATTTCTGTTCCCTGACTTCTTACCTTAGGTAAGTGGTATGCTGCCTACACACAAGAATGTTCACGCAGGGACACGGAGGGGCGAGTTTGGCTTTTGTTTTTTTTTAGCAAGTTTATTCCTTGTTAGGGCTTCTCTTCCAAGTCATTTGTTAATTATAAACTGTTTTATCTCTTCATATGTAGTTTGGAAATAACCCGGGTGCCCTGTGCTAGAACAGGAACGAAGGCAGCTTTTGAACATTGTTTTTTTTTTTTGAGCGTGGAACGAGATACTTTCACAGAAGATCTTCCCTTTAAGCTCCACATTGGTCAGGATATTGATGATTATTGCCCCATTTTACTGATAAAGAAAAGCTGAAGCCTAGAGCTGTGTGTTAGTTCCCAAAGACAAAGAACTAACCAAGTAGTCTATTAACATATTAAAGCTGGCCCTGGCTGCCAGGCTCTCTCTGCCTCCTCGGTACCTGCTTCTCTCAGCACTCCTCACCCCTGTCCTCTTCCCTAACCGTCTTCAGCCTTTGAGCTTCCATTCCCTTCCCCCAGCTTCCCTTTCATATATATCCCAGCCCTCACCCCCCCACTCCCCCACCCCCGCCCCGCTCAGTTCTCGCCATCTTATCTAGAATAAAATCCTCCTCAACCAAGCCTTGGAGTGATCACATCATATCCTCATGTTCAGTCGCTGTGCAGCTTCCCCAGAGCTGCCTGAAAGAGAATCAAGGTTCCTAAGGTCAATGTGGTAAAAGGACTTTTTTCTTTCTGGTTTGGACCCAGGGACCAAAGAATAGCATATTGAAGTACATTGGAAAACAAAACAAAACAACAACAAAAAAAAATCCTAGAGTTGGAGAGACAGCTCAGTCAATGAAATGCTTGCTGTGGAAGCCCCAGGGTCTCAGAGATAGGCAGATCCACACTCAAATGCTCTAGGTTAGTGAGAGACTATGTCAATGACAAGGTGGATGGTACCTGAGTATACACAGCCTAGGTTGACCTCTTATGTGCACACACACCATGCACACAAATACAAAAATACATGTACAGAGCACAAATACATAAGATAAATAAAATGACCAGAAAGTCCACATCCCAAAATGAGGTGCCTGGTGACCATCTACGCAAAACTTGCAAAGGATGTTTAGAAAGTCCCCCATTGTTATGTCATAGTGGATGATCTCGCAACATCAGGGTGAGGCTCTTTAGAGCGATGTACATGGGCTATGCATCCTATATACATCATATAGGTCAGAGAGAAGCGTCCTATCTTCTTCACTCAAATCAAATGTGATATCTTGGATTGTGCCCACTGGACTCAAAAGATCCCAGGGTATTTAACTCAAGTGTGACAAATCCTGTAGGCCCGTGGCCTGTGAGGTAACTGAAAGTGGCTAAGTAGAAAGGCTCACAGTGAACATAAATGGTAACTCATCAATAGACATGTAAGAAGCCTCTGGGGGGGACCAACTTTAGACATTTGAGGAGGATTCGGATCAAACTCTCTTAAACTTCATCCAAAGAACTCTTTGGAAGGCTCATGTGATCCCCCAGTAGAGAGTAGATAGACAGATGCCCATAGGCTTAAGAAAAATTATAAATATCTATCCAGAGGAGAAATTAAATGTACGACAGAAGCTGAAATCACATGGGTACCTTTGGAGAAACCCATGAAAGCACCTCACAAATTAATCAGCTTTGGGATTCTCTATACAAGGGAGACAATGCTGTGCATTCCAAATCCCAGACAGAGACCACACTTCTGAGTTTCCCTTGCTATTGAGTAATAATTATGTGACAAAGTCACAACCAGTGGAGTATGGCCAGGAGCAACAGGCCAGACAGACACCTTCCTACCTGACTCTGAGGTACTTCCTATGTTACTTCTCTTTCCCCACCCATGGCAGAGCTGGGGAGGAGTCAAGGGTCGGAGCGAGCAGGTTCTGAACTTATCTGAGGCAGGTTTCTCCGGACCGCCTCAGATGCTGATTCATGTTGCCTGCGGGTGAAGACCAGACTGTCCCAGTGAAGTCGTCCTGCCATGGTGGAGGGACAAAGGCCTCAGATGCTGATTCATGTTGCCTGCGGGTGAAGACCAGACTGTCCCAGTGAAGTCGTCCTGCCATGGTGGAGGGACAAAGGAACGAGTGTTTGTGGTCCAGCCAGCCTAAACACGAGCAGTATATTCCAACCCTTACCACTGCCACGCTCTGTCCAAGACAAAAGCAAGCACATTTTCCTTCCACACCAAACTTGCTCTCCAGCAATGGAAGCAATCAATCAGACTTGGTATTTGACTAGGAGGGGATGAACTAAGGCAAAAAAAAAAAATGGAAAGAAAAGAAGAAGAGGAAGCAGCAGCAGCCATACACTCAACCCACACCAAAGAAAACGTTCAACTTGGCTGAGGAGACAGGTTATCCTTCGCTGGTATAACATAGGTTTAATGCTAGTTGATGGTGGATATTCAGGTTAGTACAATAAGAGCAATCTTATAATTAAAGCTTTCAAATGCCTTTGAATGATCTTAGATATCTAGGGGAAATACAAAAATAGCTTAGGATTTTACCCAGAGATACAAAGGAGCTGGCCACACAGTGAGAAAACAAAATGTTGTTTTTATTACACTCTATGCAGTTAAGCTCATTTAACATAAAGATTAATATGTCTGGATTGGTGCCACTTTGTAGCAAAGGTTATTTGGTGAATAACTGTGTACCTACAAGCAACATTACTCTCTCCTGAAAGCCACGTGTCTGAATCAGTCAAAGTGCCACTGGGGGCGAGGTGTCTCTCCCTCTGGAAGCTCCCTCTAGACTGAAGAGCCTCTTCTTGTCCTTCCAGCCCTTCCCCACCCCCTGGAAGGGGGTTTGCCACATCTTTGGCTCCCTTGGCTTGTGGCTGTCTCACTTTAAGCTCTGCCTCTATCTTTGCAGCTGTCTATCTGTATCTCCTTATCTTCTGCCTGTGAATTCTTCCTCTCCCTCCTTCTAAGCAGAACTCTTGTCATGGGAATTGGCTTACTTGCTTGACAACATCAAGTTGATTACATAGTGCTTCTTTTCAACTAAGGAAGGAAATTGCTAGAGTCAAGTAGAAATGAAAGGAATTTATCTTTGAGCTACAGCTAACACTATACAGGAGGAAAGCTACCGCTGTATGTGCTTGCATTAAAAAAAAAATAAAATAAAAGAGCAATCTTAAATAAATAACCTAATGATGAACCTTGTGGATCTAGATAAACAACAACCACCCAAAACCAGAAGCAGTAGATGGCATGAAGTAATGAAGATTGAGGAGGAAATCAGTGATGGGATGAAAAGTAGAATTTATACAATCAAAAAAAGAAGTTGGTTCTTTGAAAAGTGAGTGAGTGAAAGCAATTATCTTCAAACAAACCACAAGGAGAAAAGACCTCCCCCATTAATAAAATCAGAACAGGAAGGGAAATTTCTACTTAGTCATTTACCTCAGTGCCTAGAACAAGATCTGGTTTGGAGTATAGAGATGGAAAAAAAATGTTCAAATTTGGCTCTTGTCTATAAGTGACAATTCAGTGTCTAAGCTTTGTGTTTAAGGCCCTTTTCTGAGTTCTGCGTGTTTTAACCTAGCTCTGTAGTGAGCAAGTACTCATTGGTGATGTCTTGCTTCTTCTTATCTGCATGTCTTTTTCAAGTGTCTCTGTGTGTAAGCAGAACTGAAATTTATAGTTCCTTCTCTGTCTTTGTACCTTCTTAGAAATGATTTAGGTAGTTAATAAAAAATTAGTGATAATTTTCCTCATTAAATCAGGAAAATGAGATTTAAACAGACTGACTGGTGCTGGCAGCCACCCAGGAGAATCACACTGATTGGTTCTTAAGAGATAGAGGTCAAAATAATTTAGTTCTTATTATGTGGGTGAAAACATCTTCAGGCTTGTTTATATTGCTTCTTGATTATTTTGTTGAGTCTTGTTAACACATTGGGGAAAATAAATATAATTCAATGTCACCTTTGAGAAAAAAATGATCCATCAAAAATAAAAATAAACTTCAAAGGGAACAAGAGAGGTAATCTGAGGACAGAGCAAGAATGGCTGTCACTCAGTCTGTGAAGCACCTCCCTGTACACAGGATGGGTGGGAACACTAGGCTTCATAGTTCAAAGTTGACAGATATCCTCTGAACATGTCATGTCACAGGCTCTGCAGAATCCTATGAAAAGGCAATACCATAACTTGACTCAGCTAATCCATACATCGAGGTCTGGAGATGTTAGTTAACTGTCCTAAGTCACAAGGGGTCTCAGAGACTGAGTCAGTTCCTCATGACTGTCCAGCCTGCCTCATTGCTGGTTAGTGTACCCAGTCTGGTACTGTACATGTCTCCAGAGAAACCAAAAGCAAAGGGAGGGAGCTCGTCCCTAGAATTGGAACTTTCGGTTCTGAGTCATTCTATTTTATAGAGAAGTATGCATGATCTGAATAGGAATCAAAGGGGCAGAAATGTCTAAAGAAAGCTTAAATATCATTTGCTCAGAGAGGAAGAGGGGAGTCCTATCATATCTTCCTGCTCTAACAATGCTGCCTAGACCCTTCTGACCCAGTAAAATAACAACAACAAGACAAAATCCCTATACACTTCAAACGTTATAAACAGTATAAATTTGCTTCTTACAGTCCTGGTGCCAAGAAATCCAAGATCAAGGTGGGCATGCTTGGAAGTTGCTGAGGGCCTACTTCTTGACATCCTCAAATAGCTGTGCCTCTGGGTCATTCTTTTATAAGAGCACTAATCCTGGTCATTAGAGCTCCTCCTTTATAACCAAATTTAAGGGCAAATTTAAAATTGTATTTATGTACAGACTATTCAGCAGTGTACGTTTAACCTAGCTTAGTGGTGAGTTCTTTGGTCTTTGACCTTTTTCAGCTTGGCAATGCAGGCTGATTTGGACCTAGGATGTTGCCTCCCCAGTGGCAATGGATCTCACTATATCCATTGTAATTGGTCCCAATAGCTTCCACCAGCTTAGCCAGAGCCCTATGTAAAGGCAACAGTGTTGTGTGTCTTCCCGTGGACCAACCACACCAACCTGGCCTTCCCCTTGATGATGTGGTAGGAGATCACCATCTTGCAATACAAGGTAGGTAGGGAGAACACCAGCTCAAAGGGATGATTGTGTGAGATCACCACCAGCTGACCTTCCAGTTCTCCACCAAACTGGTGGAGCTGTTCTCTACCAAGGTGGTGACTGTACTGATCCCTGCCTGAAGGACAGGTGGTCTCTTAGTAGGGGTGCCCACTTTGCCAGTGGCTTTCTTCTTAGCATGAGCCAGCAGCCTTTGCTTCTCCTCCTTTGTCTCTGGCCTGTACTTGGGGGGAAGCTTAAGCAGCTGGGTAGATGTTTGCTGGTCCAAGGCCTGGGTGAACTGGTTAATGATAGGAGGTACTTTGAACCATTTATAGAGTACGGCTCTTTGCCACTACAGCCTGATGCGGTGGGGCCATTTGATAAAGTAAGTGAGTGAGATGTCTCTTGGGCTCGATGTCCTGTCCAATGTGGAAGTTCTTAGGTCTTTTTGCAAGTAGAAGATTCACCATATTTTTATCCTTCTTATTTACCATGGTGGAGGCTGAGGACACTTTCTTCCCCTTGGTTTTCTTTTCTTTGGGGATCTTGTTCGGCTGGAGAAAAGGGAATTATTAGCTCTGAACATATAAATTTGGGATGGTCCCAAGGCCAGCATCAAGCCTATAGGATATGTGCTTACTAAACATTCCCATTATAAAATAACTGTATTTTCCTGCAGCAAACCAAATAGGTATACAGAATAGCAAAGTTAATTCAAGGTTCTTAAAATCAGTATTGCATTTTGCAATGAATCTTGGAAACTCTTAGGGCAGTAAGAGGACAAAAAGAAAAGCCACTTAAGGACCATTCTCTATAAAACGAAACTTGAATTACAGTGTAATAAATCATTTAACACTATATTCATTTCAGGGTTCTTATCCTATATTGTAACTTCTCGTTGAGTGTGCTCTTCATTGCATCAAAATCAAGAGGCACCCACTTCATCTCTGTAGCAACTCTGCCGGAATCATTTGTGGGCTTACATTAAATAATGGGGATCAATTTTTCTATTATAGACAAATTAGAATACTCTGAAATCCGTGTGTGAGTCAAAGATGAACCAAGTCAGTACTCTGTCATTTGGAAGATTTAGAATCTTAATTTAATTCAACTGAACAAGGCAGAGCTTACTATGAGTATGATCACCTTAACACCTAAACCAAAGCAAGTCTTATAGAAATAGCATCTCCCCTGAAGGCATCTGGGGTTGGATGAACCCCACATCTCTTCATATCTATTTTCTGGTTTCCTTCCCACCCATTGCAGAGGAGCTCTCTCATTAAGAAGATTACCGGAAGCTCCAGCTTTATATTTTAATCTCTGCACACTTTCAATTCCTTATGGAAAAAAATCCCCTAGAAAGGCTACCATGGATTTGACCTCATCACTCTCCTATTTATCTTTATTACTTTTCCTGTTGCTCTGATAAAATACCTTGACAAAAGCATAGGGTTTATTTTGGTTTGTGGCTCAAGGTTGCAATCTTTCATGGCAAGGAAGTCCTGGTGGTAGGAACTTGAGCCAACTGGTCATGTTGAACCCATAGTCCAGGGGACAGAGAAAATGAGTGCTTCTGCTCTCATTCATATAATCCAGGATCTTAGCCTAGGGAATGGTGCTACCCATGATGGGTGCCTCTTCCCACCTCAATTGACCCAATCAATATAATCTTCTTCAGGCATGCTCAGGGGCCTGTTTCCAAAGTATATTTGGGCATCAAACTGATTTTTGAGATTAACCATCATATCCTTCTCAGACGTGTCTCTGTGTCCTAGAAAGTGGGAAACTATGACCTTCCACATGAGTATGACTGAGGGATAAATTGAGGTACTAGTCTATTGGGTATGACTCTCTGATTCTCTGCATGGAGATGTGCCAAATGGGAAAAATCAACAGGGGGTCATCGCAGAGGTGTTTGTGTATTTGGGGGTAAATCTTACATTGATAGTACTTGCTGAATCTCGAGCTCAGCATTGAAAGTTGACGTGTCAGCTTCCCATTAGCATAATTGAAAATGGAAATAATCAGAGAAATGGTTTATTTTTGCTCACAGCTTTTAAAGTTTCAGTTTATGGTCAGTGGGTTCGATCACTGTAGGTCCTGCAAGGCTGTGCTTTGTGGCAAGAAGCACTTGGTGGATCCAGCTAGTCAGTTCCTGGTGGCCAGAAAGTGAAAAACAAGAAGAGATCAGCACCCTCCAATCCCCTTTAAGGACATGCCCTCAGTGACTAACACCCCTTAGTGGACAACATTTTTTAAAGTTTTCTATAATTTCTCAATAACAGGCTAATCTGAGGACAAGCCTTTAACACATGGGTTTTTAGGTACATTCAAAGTCTAAATTATGCCAGTTGAGTTCTCCAAAAACATAGGACTTAACATTGTTTTTTAAGGAGTTCTCAAAGTATCCATGCAGATCCAAGACTGCTCATCCATCCATTTATCACGTGTCACTCAAAGATCTGAGTTCCCTTCCCCAGGCTTCTACCTGCCCCATATTCCCTTGTTCTAGTTGTACATATTTTTCATGTTTTCTTTCTTAAGACAATTTTCAGCTACATTTTAACCATTATTGAGTAGGCTAGCGTCTTCCTTTCAGAGAATAAGCCTAGGAGGCAGAGGTCATATTTATTTAAATTCTCCACTCTGTCACAAGCACTGAGCAAAACACTTAGAATAAAGTATGGAGGTAATTGCTAAATATGTTATCATGAGCTACAAGAATGAGAATTTCTGGAAGGAAGCTGTTTCTGCAAAGGCTTGTTGAGCGATTACAATTTCAGCAATGTGGAGAGATTGGAATGTTGTCAGTTCAGAGCCTCATTACAGTTTATCTTGGGCAATCTTCAGTTTTGTAAATAGTCAACCTTGTCAGACATAAAATTCTGTCTCTAAAAGAGAAAGTCAAATCTAATGTCTTAAAATTAGGACATTAAACAAAAAACCCTTTTGGAATCTATTAACCTATTGTTTGTTAATGGTTTGAAACTCTTGTAATGGTTTGAAAGAAAATGGCCCCCACAGGCTCATAGGTAGTGGCACTATTAGGAGGTGTGGCCTTATTGAAGTAGGTGTGGCTTTGTTGGAGGAAGTGTGTCTCTAGGTGTGGACTTTGGCATCTGAGAAGCTCAAGCCAGACCAGTTGGCTCATATCTCCTATCTTCCTGCTGCCAGCAGATTAAGATATAGAACTCTTGACAATACCCAGAGGAAGCTCCACTCCCAGGTGTTCTAACACACCCAGGATCATAGGATCAGAGGTGAGGAGGACATAATATCTGTCAAAACACAAACAGGAATAACTGGGACCAGTGGGATTCAGGAATGCAGGAACCCCTCCTGACCAGTGGCTTGGGTTCCTTCCATCTGAGCAGGTGCCCTGAGCAGACTTTGGGCGCGAACAAGGCAGTCAGTCCCACAACACCCAGAGGAAACTTCACTCCTAGGCACTCTAACACACCCAAGATCCCAGGATCCCAGGAGCTTGGTCACACCAGGATCTCAGGGTCCCAGAGGCAGCTTGACTCCCAGGAGCTCTGACACACCCAGGATCCCAGTACCCCAGAATCATAGGATCACAGAGATAGCTGGACTCTGAGGAGTTCTGACACAACCAGGATCACAGGGAGGACAGGCTCCAGACAGATATAGTGAGGGCGGTAGCACTAGAGATTATCAGATGGCAGGAGGCAAGCATAAGAACATAAGCAACAGAAACCAAGGTCACTTGGCATAATCAGAACCCAATTCTCCCACCATGGCAAGTCCTGGATACACTATCATACTGGAAAAACAAGACTCTGATTTAAAATTACATCTCATGATGATGATAGAGGACTTTAAGAAGGACATAAATAACTCCCTTAAGGAAATACAGGAGAACACATATAAACAGGTAGAAGCCCTTAAAGAAGAAATACAAAAATCCCTTAAAGAATTACAGGAAAACAAAATCAAATAGGCAAAGGAAATGAACAAAACCATCCAAAATCTAAAAATGGAAATAGAAACAATAAAGAAATCACAAAGGGAAACACCCTGGAGTTAGAAAACCTAGGAAAGAGATCAGGAGTCAGAATTGCAAGCATCAGCAACAGAATGTAAGAGATAGAAGAAAGAATCTCAGGTGCAAAAGATATCATAGAAAACATTGGCACAACAGTCAAAGAAAATGTAAAAGGCAAAAAGCTCCTAACCCAAAACATCCAGGAAATCCAGGACACAATGAGAAGACCAAGCTTAAGAATTATAGGTATAGAAGAGAGTGAAGATTCCCAACTTAAAGGTCCAGTAAATATCTTTGACAAAATTTTGGAAGAAAACGTCTCTAACCTAAAGAGATGCCCATGAATATACAAGAAGCCTACAGAACTCCAAATAGACTGGACCAGAAAAGAAATTCCTCCTGTCACATAATAATCAAACCACTAAATGCACTAAACAAAGAAAGAATATTAAAAGCAGTAAGGGAAAAATGTCAAGTAATATATAAAGGCAGACCTTTCAGAATTACACACACCTCTCACCAGATACTATGAAAGCTAGCAGATCCTGGGCATATGTCATATAGACCCTAAGAGAACATAAATGTCAGTCCAGACTACTATCAAAACTCTCAATTACCGTAGACAGAGAAAACAAGATGTTCCATGACAAAACCAAATTTACACAATATCTTTCCACAAATCCAGTCTACAAACCATAATATATGGAAAACACCAACACAAGGAGGGAAACTACACCCTAGAAAAAGCAAGTAGCTTTTTTTTTACAGACTGGATATGTAGAAAGGACCCAGCCTTTTGCTGCACACAGGAAATGCACCTCAGTGACAAAGATAGATACTACCTCAGAGTAAAAGGTTGGAAAAATTTTTTTCAAGCAAATGGTCCCAAGAAACAAGCTGGAGTAGCCATTCTAATATCGAATAAAATTGACTTTCATCCAAAAGTTATCAAAAAAGATAAGGAAGGACACTTCAAACTAGTCAAAGGAAAAATCTACCAAGATGAACTCTCAATTCTGAACATCTATGCTCCGAATGCAAGGGCACCCACATTCATAAAAGAAACGCTACTAAAGTTCAAAGTACACATCACATCCCACATAATAATAGTAGGAGACTTCATCACCCCACTCTTAGCAATGGACAGATCATGGAAACAGACACTAAACAGAGACACAGTGAAACTAACAAAAGTTATGAACCAAATGGATCTAACATATTTAAAGAACATTTCATCCTAAAGCAAGAGAATATACCTTCTTCTCAGCACCTCATGGTACCTTCTCCAAAACTGACCATATAATTGGTCACAAAATAGGCCTCTAACAGATACAAGCAGATTGAAATAATCCCATGCACACTATCAGATCACCACAGACTAAGGCTGGTCTTAAATTCGAACAAAAACAACAAGAAACACACATGCACATGCAAGTGGAACAACGCTCTACTCAATAACTTGAGCAAGGAAGAAATAAAGAAATTAAAGACTTTTTAGAATTTAATGAAAATGAAGGCACATCATACCAAAACTTACAGGAAACAATGAAAGCAGTAGTAAGAGGAAAATTCATAGCTCTAAGTCCTTCCAAAAGGAAACTGGAAAGAGCTTACATTAGAGCTTGACAGCACACCTGAAAGCTCTAGAACAAAAAGAAGCAAATACACTCAAGAGGAGTAGATAACAGGAAATAATCAAACTCAGGGCTGAAATCAACCAAATAGAAAGAAAAAGAACTGCACAATGAATCAACAAAACCAGGAGCTGGTTCTTTGAGAAAATCAACAAGAAAGATAAACCCCTAGCCAGACTAACCAGAGGGCACAGAGACAGTAACCAAATTAATAAAGTTAGAATTGAAAAGGGAGACATAACAATGGAAACTGTGGAAATTAAAAAAATCATCAGATTCTACTACAAAAGCTTATACTCAAAATTGGAAAATCTGGATGAAATAGACAATTTTCTAGCCACATACCAGGTGCCAAAGTTAAAACAGGATCAGATAAACCATCTAAATAGTTCCATAATTCCTAAAGAAATAGAAGCAGTCATTAATAGTTCCCCCCCCCCCCAAAAAAAGCCCAGGACCAGATGGATTTAGTGGAGAATTCTATCAGACCTTCAAAGAAGACCTAATACCAATACTCTTCAAAGTATTCCACAAAATAGAAACAGAAGGAACACTACCCAATTCTTTCTAGGAATTGGAGCCACAGTTATGCTTATACCTAAACCACACAAAGACCAAACAAAGAAAGACTAGTTTAGACCAATTTCCCTTATGAACATTGATGCAAAAATACTCAATAAAATTCTTGCCAACTGAATCCAAGAGCACATCAAAACAATCATTCACCACGATCAAGTAGGTTTTATTCCAGAGATGCAGGGATGGTTCAATATATGAAAATCCATCAACATAATCCACTACATAAACAAACTCAAAGAAGAAAAAAACACATGACCATTTCATTAGATGCTGAAAAAGCATCTGACAAAATTCAGTATCCCTTCATGTTAAAAGTCTTAGAAAGATCAGGAATTCAAGGCCCATATCTAAACATAGTAAAAGCAATTTACAGCAAACCAGTAGCCAACATCAAACTAAATGGAGAGAAAATTGAAGCAATCTCACTAAAATCAGGGACTAGACAAGGCTGCCCTCTCTCTCCATATTTATTCAATATAGTACTTAAAGTTCTAGCTAGAGCAATTAGACAACAAAAGGAGGTCAAAAGTATACACATTGGAAAGGAAGAAGTCAGACTATCACTATTTGCAGATGATATGATCGTATACTTAAGTGACCCCAAAAATTCCACCAGAGAAGTCCTACAGCTGATAAACAACTTCAGCAAAGTGGCCGGATATAAAATTAACTCAAACAAATCAGTAGCCTGCTTCTACTCAAAGGATAAACAAGCTGAGAAAGAAATTAGGGTAATAGCACCCTTCACAGTAATCAAAATAATATTACATACCTTGGTGTGACTCTAACCAAGCAAGTGAAAGATCTGTATGACAAGAACTTCAAGTCTCTGAAGAAAGAAATCAAAGAAGGTCTCAGAAGATGGAAAGCCTCCCATGCTCATGGATTGGCAGGATTAATGTAGTAAAAATGGCCATTTTGTTGAAAGCAATCTACAGATTCGATGCAATCCCCATCAAAATTCCAACTCAATTCTTCATAAAGTTAGAGCAATTTGCAAATTCATTTGCAATAACAGAAAACCCAGGATATCGAAAACTATTCTTAACAATCAAAGAACTTCTGGGCAATCACCATCCCTGACCTCAAGCTGTGTTACAGAGCAATAGTGATAAAATACACACACACACACACACATACACACACACACACACACTGTATGGTATTGGTACAGAGACAGGCAGGAAGATCAATGGAATAGAATTGAAGACCCAGAAATGAACCCACATTTCTATAGTCACTTGATCTTTGACAAAGGAGCTAATACCATCCAGTGAGAAAAAGACAGCATTTTTAACAAATGGTGCTGGTTCAACTGGCAGTCAGCATGTAGAAAAATGCAAATCGACCCATTCTTTTTTTTTTTAAAAAAAAACATATTTTATTAGATATTTTCTTTATTTACATTTCAAATGCTATCCCCTTTCCTCATTTCCCCTCCGAAAACCCTTCCCCCTTCCCCTGCTCACTAACCTACCACACTCCGTCTTTGATGACCTGGCAATCTCCTACCCCTGGACAATGAGCCTTCAGGGGTCCAAGGGATTCTCCTCTCATTGATGACCAACCAGGCCATCTTCTGCTACACATGTGGCTAGAGCCATGGGTAACTCCATGTGTACTCTTTGGTTGTTGGTTAAGTCCCTGGGAGGTCTGGGGATACTGGGTGGTTCATATTGTTCCTCCTATGGGGCTGGAATCCCTTTCAGCTCCTTGGTTCTTTTCTCTAGCTCCTCCATTGGGGACCCTGTGCTCAGTTCAATGGTTGGCTGAGAGCATCCCCCTCTGTATTTGTCAGGCACTGGCAGAGCCTACCAGGTGACAGCTATATCAGGTTCCTGTCAGCAAGCACTTGTTGACATCCACAAGAGTGTCTGGGTTTGCTAATTATATATGGGGATGGATCAAGTGGGGCAGTTTCTGGATGGTCTTTCCTTCAGTCTCTGCTCAAATCGACCCATTCTTATCTACTTGCACAAAGCTCAAGTCCAAGTGGATCAAGAACCACTACATAAAAGCAGATACACTGAAACTTAGAGAGGAGAAAGTGAGGAAGAGCCTTAAACACATGGGCACAAGGGAAAATTTCCTGAACAGACCTCCCATGGAGTATGCTCTAAGATCAAGAATCAACAAATGGGACCTCATAAAATTGCAAAGCTTCTGTAAGGCAAAGGACACTGTCAATAGGACAAAGCGGCAACCAACTAACTGGGAAAAGACTTTTACCAACCCTTCATCCGACAGAGCGCTAATATCCAAGATATACAAAGAACTCAAGAAGTTAGACTCCAGAGAGTCAAGTAACCCTATTAAAAAATGGATACAGAGCTAAAGAAAGAATTTTCAACTGAGGAAACTTGAAGGGCTGAGAAGCACCAAAAGAAATGTTTTATATCCTTAGTCATCAGGGAAGTGCAAATCAAAACAACCCTGAGATTCCACCTCACACCAGTCAGAATGCTAAGATCAAAAACTCAGGAAACAGGAGATACTGGGGAGGATGTGGAGAAAGAGGAACACTCCTCCACTGCTAGTGGGGTTGCAAGCTGGTACAACCACTCTTAAAATCAATTTGTTAGTTCCTCAGAAAATTGGACATAGCTCTACCTGAGGACCCAGCTATACCACTCCTGGGCATATACCCAGAAGATGCTCCAACATGTAATAAGGACACATGCTCCATTATGTTCATAGAAGCCTTATTTATAATAGCCAGAAGCTGGAAAGAACCCAGATGTCCCTCAACAGAGGAATGGATACAGAAAATGTGGTACATTTACACAGTGGAGTACTACTTAGCTATTAAAAATCATGAATTCATGAAAGTCTTAGGCAAATGGATAGAACTAGAAAATATCATCCGGAGTAAGGTAACCCAATCACAAAAGAATACACATGGTTTGCACTCACTGATAAGTGTGTATTAGGCCAAAAGTTCAGAATATCCAAGATACAATTCACAGACCACGTGAAGCTCAAGAAGAAGGAAGATCAAAGTGTGGGTGCTTCCATTCATGTGAGAAGGGGAACAAAATATTCACAGAAGCAAATATGGAGATAAAGTGTAGAGCAGAGACTGAAGGAAAGACCATTCAGAGACTGTCCCACCTGGGAACTCATCTTATATAAAGTCACCAAACGCTAACACTATTGTGGATGCCAAGAAATCCTTGCTGAAAGTAGCCATGGCTGTCTCCTGAGAGACCCTGCCAGAGCCTTACAAATACAGAGGCGAATGCTCGAAGCCAACCATTGGACTGAGCGTGGGGTCCCTAATGGAGTTAGAGAAAGGACTGAAGGAGCTGAAGTGGTTTGCAACCTCATAGGAAGAACAACAATATCAACCAACCAGACCCCCAGAGCTCCCAGGAACTAAGTCATCAACCAAGGAGTACACATGGCTCCAGCTGCATATGTAACAGAGAATTGCCTTGTCAGGTATTAATGGAAGGAGAGATCCTTGGTCCTATGAAGGCGCGGTAGATGCCCCAGTATAGGGGCATGGAGGGCAGGAAGTTGGAAGTGAGTGGGTGGGTGGGTGAAGGAACACCCTCATAGAAGCAGGGGGGGGAGGGAGGATGTGATGAGGGTTTCTGGGAGGGGGAGAAACTGGGAAAGGGGATAACATTTGAAATGTAAATAAAGAAAATATCCAATAAAAAAGATATAGAAATCTCAGCGACTTCTTCAGCACCATGTCTGCCTGCATGTCACTATATTTCCTGCTATAAGGATAGTGGACTAAACCTCTGGAACTGTAAGCTGTCTCCAATTAAATGTTCAAAGAGTTGACCTGGTCATGGTATCTCTTCACAGCAATAGAAACCCTAGATAAGACACTAGTTCTTCCGATTAAAGGACTAGAAGTACTCTTAGCTAGCATTTAATGCCTATGGCAGAATTTTCTCTATATGGCTATAACTTACCTCTCTGACGTTTCCACCAGTATATTTGAGAAATATCTCTATTTGTGACTTTCTTTGCTCTGTTACCATATAAACTTCATGAAACTATCCTGTTTCTACATTGGAAAATGGAATTTGGAGTAACCTAAATCTGTGTGTCCAGGCCACGACCACGCATATTTGGTTCCAGAATAAACTAACTCTTGTCCCTTAGAGGTGAGGCCTGTGCTTTTGCACTGGCGACCACTTACTTGATAAGATGTGGAGAAAAAGCAAAACTGAGAGTCAGGTAGTGAGCCAGGGAAGCAGAGACAATGATGGACCACAAGGAATCTTTGGCTTACCGGGTGTCACTGTGACCAAGCTAGGAGGAGACTTCAACGAAAACAATGAAATTGCATTATTTACTGAAGTGCATCAAGAAGGAATAAAAAATGTAAGAAGTCAGTGGGTGGGGAAAGTTCTTATTTTTTTAAAAAAAAAATGAACTTAAACACTTGATCCAGAGCCCAGCCTGTGTTCAAGATCCAGGATCCTTATAGGGAATAAATTTGGGAAAATGAGTAATTGTGGACCTTCCGTTTATTTGTTTTGTTAAAGCTGGGACTCATTTCTGGTGGGAGACAGAAGTGATTAGGTCTTTAGCTATGCAAAAGACTGCAGAATCTTATACTGGAATGGAGAAGCTAAAACAGTGAGCAAGGGCGGCTTCATTACATTATTCTAAGTTGTACAGTAAACCACAGAGAGGTTTTATAATGTAACTGTGTCCTGACATCAGTTCAGAATGTGGGGATCCGAATCTCCACAGGAACAGTCCAATCAATCACTAGAATGCCTTTAAAGCTCCCCGGGAGGCACTAATGCATAGCCAGGGCTGGGAATCAGGAAACTAAATTGCTTTATGTAAGGGAAAGTTTAGCCTTCTTTGGGGTCAGATATTGCTATGAGACTTTGGGGAGTTTAGCTTCTA
Source organism: Tokudaia tokunoshimensis (assembly GCA_036184795.1). Classification (NCBI taxonomy): domain Eukaryota; kingdom Metazoa; phylum Chordata; class Mammalia; order Rodentia; family Muridae; genus Tokudaia; species Tokudaia tokunoshimensis. The sequence goes on along the minus strand of BTHU01000014.1, from coordinate 52,855,608 downwards.
AATGGAGCTAGAGATGGAATGTTGGGACTTGGGGCCAGAAATGTGAGAGAGAAGTTGTTAATCTGAATAAGGAATGCCCCTCCCCGACCCTCTGAACATGATAACCAGCTCTGCAGGAAGATACTCACGGCAGATGCCTTCGCTTCGTCCCTGTTCCACTATGGAAGGCAAAGCCGGTGAATGTTAGGGTGAGGTCTCTTGGTTATGATTGGTACCATACTTAACGTTTCTTGTCTTATATGATAATTCCTCACATAAAGTAGTGTTGTCAGAACCATAGGGAACGAAGCAAGGGGATATGTACATACTTGGCAACAGCTGTTCAGATGGCCCCATTGTAGTTAGCGTTAACTGTAACTGATACAGCCAAGGGTCACCTGAGAAAGTAGTCGCAACTGAATGATGTTCATATAAGACTGGCCTGAGGGCATGTCTGTGGGAGCACTGTCCTGATCGTGAAGTTGATATAGGAGGTCCCAGTCCACTGTGGGCAATGCCATTCCATGGGAAAGTGGTTCTGGGTTATAAAAGGAAGCTACCTAGCTGAACGAGAGCCCTTGATGATGCTATCAAGCACGTTCTTTTACGGTTTCTGCTGTACTTCTTTCTCTGTGAGTTCCAAGGTCAATAGTAATGCAACTTGAAATAGCAAGCATGGGTACCTTTGGAGTTCTCTCTTCTGCCTTGGCTTTCCTCAATGATGGACCACGACCTGGAAGTATAAGACAAAATAAGCCCTTTCATCCTCTTGCTGTTGGTAAAAGGGTTTTATGACAGTAACAGGAAATGAAAATAGTCCCCCAAAGTATCCATTATTCAGGAATCTTAGGCCACGTCTGGCAGGCAGCAGGATTTCTTGCCACAATGCTGAAAGTCACAGGAAAGGGGAATCATTTTGCCTGAGGACAAGAAGACCAAGGCTCAAAGGAGACTTTTAGATTTATCATTAAGATTTGTGAGGCACACTGGCTGAGGCACTTGGTAGAGTTGGCCTCACCCCTCACCTGCTGCTGCACTGGAGAGGGGGGCCTGCGCGCCTCTCTTGGACAGCACAGTAAGCTGACTGTGGTGGTGTAGGGGTCGGTGAGGCGGCCCTGGGGACATAAGGGCAGGAGAGCCGGCCCTGCCCCTTGCTGGTTTGGGCACTGAGTGAGGTAGCTGGGGAAGCGCTGGAGAGCCTGCCATGATGATGAGTGCAGAGAGCTAGTGAACTGGACTCAGCTATCACTCAGGCCCAGATCCAGGGCTATGAGTTAACCCACCCCAACATCTACCCTATCTATGAACTTTTGGAGTGCATGAAAGGACTTCCATATCCAAAGTTGCAGGATCTCTGTGATGCAGAGTAATAGCAGATTATCTAAGAGGAGTCCCGGTGAGGATCCAGCATTGATAGTAGAGCAGAAGCCAGAGGCCCACGAACCAGACCGACAACTTATTGCAATGAACACTTGCAATTAAAGATATTTGGGGGGAAAAATGGTATACTGTAGGACACTCTACAGCTTCCATGTTGAGATTTTGTTTGTTTTCTTTTCTTTTGAGGGAGAGGTTGCAAGGTGGAGAGGGTGGCTGTGAAGGAACAGGGAGGTGAATAAGAATGGGAGTATGACGTGAAAATCACCAAGAATCAATAAAAAGTTTAAAAAACAGCAACAAAACAAACAAAAGATTTGTGAGGCATGAAGTCGCACTCTGGGTTTTTTTTTTCTATATATGTTTTTTTTATTTACATTCCAAATGCTTTCCCCTTTCCCATTTCTTGCCTCCCCGAAAGTCCCATAAGCCCTCTTCCCTCCCTCTGTTCCCCATTCAACCCCCTCTCGCTTCTCTGTCCTTGTATTCCCCTACATCCAGTCTTTCCAGGACCAGAACAGGGTCTGAGCACATGTGTGTGCTGGGCATGGTGTCGAGGATGAAACCACACATGTGCAGTTCTTCAAGCCACCCATCACCTGGTGGGGAGCATGTAGTTTATAAGCCTGGCAACAAGGAGGAGAGAGAGAATCTCAGTGAGAGGCTCACGAACTAAGTATGAATGCTGGTGTACGCTGGAGTTTAAGGAGGCATCTGGAGGAGCTACAGATGTTGGAGGGGAAGGCCGGGGTGTGAGCTCAGGAGTGTAAGGAAATGTGCATTTTCCAAAGTGAACTGCCTTAGAATTTTATGATCATTTTATTTCCTATCAGGGGCATATTTTTAAGAGTTTACTCTTCACAGTGTGTCTTCTTATTTTTAAATTATTCACATGTATCATTCTCACGTGCAACTTAAGATTGTCTAAAAATGGATACTGTTTGAAAGGAAGATATGAAAAGAAAAACTTTTAAAATAGTTTTATTTATTTTTGAATCTCAGTTTAAGAATTCACATGTGAGCAATGCGAGTGTAGGCTCTAACTTCAGCTCACTCGGCATTTGAATTTCCATCACTGTTGTAGAAATACGTCACAGGGATATGCGGGTCCCGCTGGAGGGAAGGCGTCCTTTATTCTGCTCACCAAGTCACAATGCTCCTTTTTCACTCTCATCCATTGGTTACACAGTGGTTGCTGCTGAATTCATCTAGGAAATTTCTACCTTCCCAATGTCAATCACTTGTTCTTGCAAATAGATGAAAAAGTATTCCATCTCTATACTTCTAACTTGGGGACCAGAGAAATCCTTTGCTGGAGATTTCTTTTTCTTGAATGGTAACTTACCTAACTAAATACACTTATCCAAAGATCAATAAAGATTTTCAAAGGACTACAAAGTTCGGCTGCCCAGTTTTCCTAGTGTATCAACATGGCCACTTTTACAAGTGAAAGCATAAATTCTCATGAAATCGTGGAAAACTTGTAATATCAGTTTTTAAAATGATAGCTCTGTGGCATAAATACATCTTAAAGAACAATGACTTCTTAACTCATCTCTCCTGGCTGGCTTTTGTAGTGCAGAAAGGTGCTGTGCATGGTAGTGCAGGCAGGTGCTGTGCATGGTAGTGTAGGAAGGTGCTGTGCATGGTAGTGCAGGAAGGTGCTGTGCATGGTCGTACAGGAAGGTGCTGTGCATGGTAGTGCAGGAAGGTGCTGTGCATGGTAGTGCAGGCAGGTGCTGTGCATGGTAGTGTAGGAAGGTGCTGTGCATGGTAGTGCAGGAAGGTGCTGTGCATGGTCGTACAGGAAGGTGCTGTGCATGGTAGTGCAGAAAGGTGCTGTGCATGGTAGTGCAGGCAGGTGCTGTGCATGGTAGTGTAGGAAGGTGCTGTGCATGGTAGTGCAGGAAGGTGCTGTGCATGGTCGTACAGGAAGGTGCTGTGCATGGTAGTACAGGAAGGTGCTGTGCATGGTAGTGCAGGCAGGTGCTGTGCATGGTAGTACAAGCAGGTGTTGTGCATGATACTAGAGGAAAGGAATCATCAGTATTGGCAGCTATGGCCCTGTCATGTATAACAGTGACCAACTTGGCCAAATATGCCCACTGATACCATGGTGTTACCAATGTCACAGTAGTAACCAACCACTATTTAATTGAATTTAAAGTCTGCCTCACAAGACAGAACCTATGCCTGAAACTATGATCAGAGCCAATGATATGTGTGTGTATATATACATATATATATACACGTGTACGTGTACGTGTATGTGTATGTATGTATAAAATATTTACTCTTCCGAAGACTCTAGGGTCATTGCAGAAGAAGGGGTGGAAAGATTGTAAGAGCAGATGGCAATAACGAAATGTATTTTCTGGACGCAGCATTGCAGATGCACATATGGACTCATAGTGATGGTGAGAGCATGTGCAATCCCTATGAGATGCTTAGGCCAGACAAAATCTTAGCATAGAGCGGTGCTGAATTCTCACCCCTTGCTTAGGAGCTCTTGGCAAGTGACAGCTACTTAGAGAAGGAGGGCCCTTTTCCTTTAAGGGTGTGACCACTAGTAGGTTGAAAACAGCTGAAAGTTACCCTCTGCCTTGTTCATCCTGATGCTTTCATCATTGCCTAATGCTTGTATCTTGCAGAAATGGGCTTGAACTCAGCTGACTGTTCCAGAACAGTCAGGTCTCCTTCCAGTCATCTCTGGCAATGTGAAGTCATTTCCCACTTCCTGCACCTAATACCTATTTTTGCAAAGACAGAGAGAGAATCTTTGTACTTCCTGGAAAGAGGGAGATCATGAGATGGTGAGAGCCATGGACCAGACGATACTCGAGCTAGCAGGATTTCATGCTGCTCAGGAAATAAAGCAACATGAGCGAGGAAGAGAGCAAACTGCAAATGGATTTCTTTTTAATAACATGTCCAAAGAGTAAGACAAGCAGCATTAGGTCCCCTAAGGGGAATGAGGAATGATTAGATTTGATGTCAGAGTGGCCGCTGAATCTCTGGCAAGTGGGCAGGTTTGCCTCTTTACCCAGCCCCCGCCCCCCTGTTGTTAGCAGGATCTCTCATATTTCTTAGAGTCTTCTGCAGTTTACAGACAGCTTTGCTTGTTGGTGGCCCCTTCCCTACATCCTCGCTGGCTCCCATGGGCTTTCATCAGATCTGATCTCAGGAACGCATTTGCTTAACTCATTCCCAGCAAACAGCATGAGATTCTTCACGGAAGACAGGGTCAAATGGAAAAAAAATATTATTCAAACAAAGGCAAAAATTACTGACAGTGTTGAATGTGTGACCTTTCCAGAGGCACTCGTAATTCCTCCAGAAAATGAGGTCCTAAGTTAAACAGATGATTCTCCAATTCTGCACATCAGTCAGCAGGAGAGGTTTTCTGAGCATGGGACTTGAAATTGTCCTTTTGTGACATTCTCGAAACAGCTTTTGTGTTTAGGAAGCCCTTTTTGCTTGCTGACAAGGTATCCTTTTCTCTCTCTAGGTCTGCATAGCTGGCAGCAGGTACTTCTTAGGTTGGCTGAAATGAATTAATTAGTGCATACTTCAAAATTATCCAAAAATATAGATTCTCGGATGTCAGCATTTGGGGGAAGATCTCACACTCATGTGGTTGAGCCTTTTATAAATAAGGAGCTAAACCAAGAGGAATGCTGGACCATTGTGGAGTTAGAACCACAAGGCTCACAAGTTTTAGTCATCAGAGAAGTTGGCAGTGTGAAAACAAAGCACCAGGTTGACCAAGAAAGTTTCTTTAATAATGTATTACAATTCAGACACACACCAAGGGTCCTTTGCTTTGTGGCTTTGTTGTTGTGCCACAAATGTAAATGAACTACATTGGAGTAGTGTAGACAGTCCCATTTCTATCAGTGCCTGTCAAGACATTTGTTTGCCACAGTGTAATCACTACTTTTTGTTCCTATATCAATCATTAGATCTTGAGTTTAATCATTTAAACTCAGTATAAATACAGTACATTCAATTTTGGTTTTTCAAAAATTAATAGATACCAATTCTGAAAGGGTTATCTGATTTCTGTTAAATACAATTTTTTTACTACGTTACGCAATATCTTCCTCCATCAAACAGCATCATTGAGCTGTTGGGCACCAAGGTAGCTTCAGATCATAGATTTCCTTTTCTTTTTGATACAGAGATCCCCATAGTAGTTCAAGCCTCAACCTGATTATGCAGCTCATGCTAACTTTGAACTCACCATCTTTCTACCTGAGAATTCCCAACAAGCAGGATTACAGCTGTACCACCACGATGGATTCTTGAGATTATCTTTAGAGATCTTCTTGTCTAGTCATATCATGTCATTTGGTGATGACAATTTGGTGATACAATGATGTCTACTCCTAGTTTCTCAGCAAGACAAGAATGAGATTCAGATGTTCTGAGTGCTAGCTGGGTCTCTGTTTGCCATAGCACAGGGCACCAGTTACACTTTCAGAAGTCCCTGGTTCCAAAACAACACTTTCCCATATCTTTCAAGCCCAGGGCCAGTTGGCTGGCATGACTCCTTCAAACAAACCTAATTTTACAGGAAGAGAGAATTGGTGATTCTCTCTTTAGGTCTCCTGAGATCGCCGACTGTGCTATCAGGTGATGTGTGGTCTCTAAGAGTTTGATTTTCCATTCAGCTCCATATTTTCCTTTGCTTGGCCTTGAGAGGAAGGAAAATTCCATGTATATGATAAAGTCATTAACATCTTGATTGTTTGTTTTATGCTTTCCAAAGAATTTCCATTTTGTATTTAAGACTGGGGAGTTCATTTTAAAGGGCAGAGGTTACAATCAAGGTTAAAGTCACAAAACACTGAGGAACTGGGTTCTTAGGTGACAGAGAGAATTCTCTAAGATGGGCAGAGCCTTGTGCTGGTTATAGATAACTGAAGCTAGAACATTTACAAGTCAAACAATTTCTTGGCTTCATCTACCCGGAGTCATCTAGAGAAAAGTTGAAAAAAAAAAAACAAGAAAACAATACAAAACAAAACCCAGTGGATGGTTTGGGTAACTTGGCCACATCAAAACAAATATAGATGTTTGTAAATATCATATGATACCCTGCTATATATATTTTTTTAATCAGCTGTCTTTACAGCCATCTACTCTAAAATTCAAGCTTGTATTATCATCAAGGAACAATTTGTTTCCACAGGAACATAATTGGAAATTTCAGCTATGAGTTTTGATGATTGCTATCTTAATGAATGAACTGAGTTGGGTGAGATGTGAAACCGTGCAACTAAAAATAAGTAAAAATTAGCTGAAAGGAAAATATCACGTGAAAGAAAGGATGTAGCAATCGAGATGCAAGTTGCAATCAGAAGCTGGCCTCCTTCAGGCATAATAAGGTGCTTTTACTTGTAAATGTTCACCGAGTAACCATTTTAAAGTTTTCAATATGATGGCAGAGGCTCAGCAATGCTGAGCCCAGAGTTGTCCTGCTGACAGGAGGAAATGTCTACATAGAATTTACAGTTTCAAAAGCTCATAGTTTCTGTGTAGGAGTCTACAAAGAAATCTCTGGGCCCACAAACACCTACTGGAGCAGGGACCATTCCATATGTGACCAGTCTATTCGAATCACATCTCTCGGACACCAAACCTTTCCCAACCTGCAGTTTGGACTTCATTTTCCTTGCTTTTTACATGTTTGCACAAGAAACAATCATTTCTATGAGTTTAGTCTTTGTTTGAATGATGAATATAATTTGATGCTTGTTTTAGGCTTAATTGTTAACTTGACATAACTTAGAGTCATCAGAGGGGAGACACCTCAGTTGAGGAGTTGCCTAGATTAGGTTGGTCTGAGGTACGTCTCGAGGAATTGTCCCGATTACTGATTGAGGCAGGAGGGCTCAGGCCAATGTGGGCAGCGTCGTTCCTAGGTTGTCCTGGGCTATATACAAAGTCGAGCCAAGCATGAGCCAATGAGAAAGCCAGAGAGTGAGCCACTTAGCAGCGTTCCTTCATGACTTCTGCTTTCAGACTCCTGCCCGGACTTCCCTCCCTGATGGATTGTCACCTGGAAATCAATCTTTTCTTCTAATAGACTGCTTTTGACTGTGGCATTTAGCACAGTAACAGAAAGCAGCTAGAAGGTTGCTAATGACCGCAGAAGCTTGGTCTGGCCTTCTTGACTGTCACAGATGTCGCTGGCCACTCTGTCCTCATCTCAGATACAGCACCTTGCCACCGTGTGTCTTTCCCACCAAAACAACCAGGATTATTTAAACTGTTCCATATTTGAAAAGGGTGTCTTTGTGCAGTTCATTCCATTGTAGCGTGCAAGCGCTGTAAGATCTGGTGGCTTGGCTGCCCGATTTGTGATTGTGTCCTTCGTTTAGGACGGTCCAGTATATGAAAGACACTTCATAAACATGTGTCAATCAAATATCTGAAACTTTAAGGCACATAGGCTTAATCGGATTTCTCTCTCTCTCTCTCTCTCTCTCTCTCTCTCTCTCCCTCTAGAATGAAATTCAGCTCCAAGTTGCTTTGCAAAGCGGGCATGGGTAAAAAAAATCATAAAGACAAACAGAGAAACTGGAAACAAACCAAAAGAGCAAAATCCAAGACTAAACAGAACCTGCAGAGCTAGACAGAAAAAAGGAATAAGAATAAAATTTACGTGATTTTACAGGTAAATGCTCAGAAGCAAAGCAAAAAGGCTTAAGGCAGAAACACACCTGAGGGAACCCGAAAGAGACAGAAGTAGGTTCAAAAGCTTTAAACTGCAGACTCTATTGAGACGTCAGGGAGGGCAGAGGACCTGGACTTCCTGGCACTGCAAATGAGCCTGGGCATTGGAAACATTTAGCTCAGATTAATGCAGATTTTCCATTTTCTACCATGTGACCCCAGTGAGCCACACAGTCCAAGCTCATTCTCTAACCCTGATAACCATTCTCATAACCCTAACCCTGATGTCTTAGATCAGGCCACTGCCACCAGGTACATTAGACAGGGTTATTCATAAGCAACACAAACCTATTGCTTCTAGCTCTGGAGGCTAGAGAGTCCAAGACTGAGGGGCTGGCAGAGCTGTTGTCTGCTCAGAGTCCCTTTTGGATTCATAGACGGTGTGCTGGAGCTGTTTTCTCACTTGGGGTAAGGGGTTAGGGTATCTCTCAGGCCTCTTTTTAAAGGACACTAATTCTATTCTTGGCAGCAGAACATTTGTTCATGGTCTAGAAGCCCTCATCTCTTAATACTACCTACAAAAGGATTAGATTCCTTTTAAGCTTTAAAAATATCTTATTTATTTATTTATTTATTCATTCATCCTGTGAGTTCTGGTACATGTGTGAGTACATGCATGCTACAGTGTGAGTGTGAGGAGGAGGTCAGAAGACAACATGTGGTAGCTGATTCTTTCCTTCCACCATGCAGGCCCTGGGGATTCAACTCAGACCATCAGGCTCAGCACCAAGCACCCTTATCTGCTGAGACATCTTGCCTATCTAAGGATTAGATTTGAACATGAATTCTGAGGGGCACAGTCAGACCACTGTGGCTAAAAGTACATATAGATAATTCTGATTTAGAGCTTAAAGGTGATTGATATATAAGGATCCCATACTCTTTCCAATTCTTCCTAAGAGTTCAGAGCTGCTCCTTTTATTTATACATTTTCTGTTCTTAAGCAGAGAGCTCATGAGCAAAGCTATCTTGCTTCCCTTTGAGACTAGGTTGCTCCTGAAATCAAAGGAGGAGTGGAGATCTGTAGAGAAATATAATAACAACCTGCATGGAATAGTTTGTATGTTCCTATTCCTCACTACTAAGTATTTGGGTTTTTAGGGAACCCTACGTCTGGAATGGAGAAGAATAAATTAGAATCTAGACTTGGACCTAGCAGATTGAGTCCTATACCCAGGGCTTGTCGTCAGAGGCTCTTTTATATCCATGTTGTACATTTGCCCTACTCTCTACTCTTCCATTGAGACACCCAGCTCCTACATGTGCACACATGCTCATGTCCTCTCCTGGAGCAAATCCTTCATAGCAGATGTCTGTTCCACTCATTGATATGGATGTATTGTGGTCTCCCCAAATCCATGATGGAAGTCCTAGTCCTGATTCAACTATATTTAGAGATAGGCCCTTGAAAGGAGTAATTACTGTTAATTGAGCTCATTAGAGTCAGACTTATTCTGGGAGGAATGGTGTCTTCATAAGGAGAAAAGAGATATGAGCTTTTTCAAGCTTTTGTGCTCACAGAAGATGCAGTAAGAATGCAGCATGTTCCAACCAAAAAGAAGAAAGAATCCAGGAGAAACTGTAACAGCATGACCTTGGGTTTCTAGCCTGCAAAGTTTGGATAAACAGCTGTCTATTGTTTAGGGCATCCTGTCTGTTGTGGCTTTAGCAGACTACATTTATCTGCTGAGATTATGAAAGTATCTTTTCTAACTTTATCCCAGTGTTTCCTTCCTACTATCTGAGGGCTTGAACTGTCCCCCTGCCCTGCTTCCAGATGTTAATTTGATTTCCCAATTAGGTAAGCTCATAAGAGATGTGGAGAGTTGAGGTACAGGAAGGAACCATTTCCAGATGCTGCAAGTGCTGTTGCAATGAGCACAGTCAGGCGGGTTTTACTGCAGAAGGCTGTACTGCCTGGTTCCCAGCTATGAGTGTCCCAAAGACTTCGAGACAGTGGTCGAAGTGAACTCTGGCCCATTAGATGGAAACTAAGCAGGGTGTCATCAAACTCAACAGTTCCTGATGGTGGTCATACCCTCCTCCCACTGCTTGAGGCAGAAGTAGCAGCTACCTTGGTGGGCCACTTTGGGGGAGAGCTTCAAGGCATCAGTTCCAGATGGGGTTGAGAACTTGCTGAGCTCCTCCAACTATTTTAAGTGTTTAAACAGCCTTTCCCAAATGTTCTTCTGTTTAAAAAGTGATGCCTGGTTTTTGCAGATGAACTGTAATGGATACATTCTTATCTGCCCTTGGTATTGAGTACAGTGTTTGGAACATAAAAAAGATTAAGAAAGATTTACTGTGGATGTTTCCACTGGTGGTTTCTAATCAATGTGTATCACTATCAGATAGGAACTTAATATTGGACATGAAAGCCTGGGATCACTGAGCTAGACTAAGTTCCCAGTCTTTGAATTTTTATCACTTTCTCTCAGGAATCAAATACACACCCAAGTTTGAAAAGTACTGGTTCAAACCTTTTAGGAGGCCTACGAAGAATAAGACATACCATGAGGTACATGAGGTTCAGTGTCTCAGGTAATTGTCCTAGTAACCTAATAAGGTATGAAATCTATTTTATAGATAAGAAAACCAAGGTACACAGACCTTTGAAAAGTACCTAAGATTACACAATTAGTGAGTAGGAGATTTTGATATCTAACTTTGTGAGCATAAGCCACAAGCTCACAACTCATTGTGAGCTTCTATTTGGATGATTTCCCATTTGTAGTGTCTAAGCCGGAATCTTATTCAAGTTTAAACTTAATTCCTCTAAATATTTTTCACTTACTAACACCATAATTTTTCTGGCCAAGTCATTAATGTGCTAAAGACAGGAAATGAACTCATAGCTCCTGTCTGTCCAGGGAAGTAATAGTGTTTTAAATAAACACATATGTATTTCAAAGCCTAGTACAATTTATTTAAGTCAATGAATAGACTGAGGAAATAATTGCTCTCAGACATAAATCATCATGTCCCAAGTTTTATTATTATCTTTGAAACGGGGGATGCCAACAGTGACCCTGGTTCTATCCATTTGTAGGAGAAAGCATTATGAATTTTCAAGAAGAATAGGTGGAAATATGATTACTTAGCTGAAGAATCTCACACTCTTTTTCTTACTAATCATGTTTCTAACATTTTAAAGATTGAATCTCTAAGTTTAATAAAATCCCATTATCTTCTATTATTTAGAAATTAATAATGTAGAGTCTTATATCCAGCTCTGTAGCAGAAAACCTGCTGTGGTCTCCCTTTTTTATCTGACTCCATCCCCAAGGGATCACAAAGATCTTCTCTCTTACCCTTTCTTCCCCCAACTCTTCCTATTATCCCAGCCTCCAACACTCAAGGCATTGACTGAGATCTTACCAGTTAAGCAGAATAGGGAAACAGGTAAGCAAACTGAAGACTCTCATCACTGTCTCCTCCCGTCCAAATCCAACCTCCCAGTCTCATTCCCAGTGCTACAACAGAACACCAGCTGCAGGCTTCCTTCACCCCTGCCTGCATTTCCTATGGACCCCACAGTGCAGTCCCTCCTAACCCCCCACCTGACAAAGTTACTTTATCCCAGGCCCAAGCCCAATAGCAGTCACCTTCTGTCACCCAAGGTGACACCTTCTCTCAGTGCAACAAGTAGTCTGAAGGCAGACCCACCTGTCTCCTACTGCTCCTGAGATTCACCCCCACCCCTAACTCCAAGTGTCACCAGCTGAGCAAGCCAGTAATACAGGCAACATCCAGCCATCACACCTGACTTCTCAATGGAAACTCTGAAAGCCAGAAAGGCTTTAGACTCTAGGAGACCACAAATGCCAGCCCAGATGATTGTACCCAGCAAAACTTTCAATCACTATAGATGGAGAAATAAGATATTACGATAAAAACAAAATTAAACAATATCTGTCTACAAATAAAGCCCTATAGAAGATGTTAGAAGGAAAACTCCAACCTATCATTAACCACACCCATGAAAATGCAGGAAATAACTTCATACCAGCAAAATCAAAAGAAGAGAAGCACACACACACACACACACACACACACACACACACACACACGATGACGACGACGACGACCATCTCCACCACCACTAGCAGCAGCAGCAGCAACGTTACTACCACCACCAAAATAACAGGATCCAACAATCATTGGTCATTGATATCTCTCAATATCAGTGGTTTCAGTTCCCAATAAAAAGACACAGACTAACAGAATTGATGTGAAAACAGGATCCATCCTTCTGTTGGATCCAAGAAACACATCTCAATATTAAAGATAGATATTAACCCAGGGTAAAGAGTTGGAAAAAGATATTCCAAGTAAATAGGCCTGAGAAGCAAGGTGATGTAGCCATTATAATATATAACTAAAAAGATTTCAAAGCAAGACTAGTGGAGGAACACGCCATACTCACCAAAGGAAGAATCCACCAAGATGACATTTCAATGTCCCAAACACAAGGGCCTCCAAGTTAGAAATGCTACTATAGTTTAAATCACATATTGGCCCTCACACAAGATAGTGGGAGACTTCAATATACCACTCTTATCAATGGACAGATGATCCAGACAAAAACTAAACAAAGACGTATTGGAGCTAATAAATGTTATAAACCTAATGAAACTAACAGATAGTTATAGAATATTTCTCCCAAACACAAAACAATATACCTTCTTCTCTGAACATCGTGGGATTTTCTCCAAAATTGACCACATACTTGGACACAAAACAAATCTCAACAGATACAGAAAAACTGAAATACTTGTCTGCATCCTATGAGACTACCACAGATTAAAGCTAGACATCAACAACTGGAACCACAGAAAACTTATAAACTCACGAAAATTGAACAACTCTCTACTGAGTGAAAAATGAGTCAAGACAGAAATAAAGAAATTAAAGACTTTCTAAACTTCAATGACATTAAATACACAGCATAGTCAAACTTATGGGACACAATGAAAGCAGTGCTGAGAGGAAAGTTCATAGTGCCAAGTGCCTACATTAGAGAGGGAGGGAGGGAGGGAGGGAGAGAGACAGAGACAGAGAAAGACAGAGAGAGAGAGACCACATATGAACAACTAACAGCACTGAAAAGCTCTAGAACAAGAAGAAGTGCACACATAAGAGAAGTAGATGGCAGGAAATAATCAAATTAAGGGCTGAAACCAATAAATTAGAAACAAAGGAAACAGTACAAGGAATCAATGAAACAAAGAGTTGGCTCTTTGAGTAAATCAACAATAAACAAATCCTTATTCAATCTAAGTAAAAGGCGGAGAGAATATCCAAATTAAAATTAGAAACAAAGAGGAGGACAAAATAACAGACATCAAGGAAATCTGGAGAATCATAAGGACATACTTTAAAAACTCATACTTCAAAATATTGGAAAATCTTAAAGAAATGGATAATTTTCTTTTTTTTTTAAAAAAGATTAATTTATTTATTATATGTAAGGACATTGTAACTGTCACTGTCTTCAGACACTCCAGAAGAGGGTGTTAGATCATGTTACCGATGGTTGTGAGCCACCAATGTGGTTGCTGGGATTTGAACTCAGGATCTTCAGAAGAACAGTCAGTGCTCCTAACCGCTGAGCCATCTCTCCAGCCCGATAATTTTCTTTTCTTTTCTTTTCTTTTTTTTGATTTTCCGAGACAGGGTTTCTCTGCATAGTCCTGGCTGTCCTGGAACTCGCTCTGTAGACCAGGTTGGCCTCGAACTCAGAAATCCGCCTGCCTCTGCCTCCCAAGTGCTAGGATTAAAGGCGTGCACCACCACCGCCCAGCTCAATAATTTTCTTGATTGGTACCACTAACCAAATTTAAATCCAGGTCAGATAAACAATTTAAATAGACCATTGTGGTCATAGAGGTCCTTGTACTCACAGAGAAGCACTAAAAGACCCAGGAATGTTAATCATGCAGGAAAGTCCCTCAATGCAGGGATAAAATCAAATACCTACATCTCATCCAGAAAGCTGAGAGTGGGGATTGTTTACAACCTGTTCAACTTTTTGCTATCTGAAGGGACAGACTTTCTCCAAATTCCCTAGAATGATTATCCCAGACTCCTGCCTCTAGACCATTATCCATTCTTAGGGGAGATGTTATGAGTACTTTATGGTCTGCTGACCTCTATGCTATCAGAGACCACATTAAATTCTAGGCCTTTTAGCTATAGAACCCACCCTATATCATATCACATGTACCTTGTAAAAGAATTTCTATGTAGTCACACCTTAAACTTTTTTTGTGTGTATAACTGGAATTGGGCTGATTGGACTGCTTGTTGTCTAGAAACCTTTTCTCAAATTGTACTGTGTTTTAAATATGCCGATAATGAACCAGCTGGTATTAGATTCCCCAGAGTCTGATCCAGGTAGACTAAGTCAATTTACACAGGGTTTTCATTCTTGCCTTTTTTTGTGGGGTTTGTTTCCTCACCTGGATACCTTCAGGAACCCCCCTCATAGAACTATAATCATTAGTGAAATAGAAGTAGTCATTAAAAGTTTTCCAACCAAAAGAAGCTCAGGGCCAGATTCAATGAAGTCCTCATCAACATTCCAACACAATTCTTCATAGATCGTGAAAAGACAATTCTCAATTTCATATGGAGAAACTAAACAAAAACAGGATAGCTAAAACAATCTTCAACAATAAAAGAACTACTGGAGATCTCACCATTTCCAATTTCAAGTTGTACTACAGAGCTTTAGTAATCACAATATCCATGGTATTGGCTTAAAAACAGACATGCTTACAATGAAATTGAATTGACCCAAACATAAATCCACACACACATAGACATCTGATTGTTGATAGGGAAGCCAGAAATAACACTGGAAGAAAACCAACATCTTCAACAGATGGTACTTGTCAAACTAAATGTCTACATGTAGAAAAATAAAAATACATCCATGCTATCACCATGAACAAAACTCAACTCCAAGGCTATCAAAGACCTCAACATTAAACTAGATTGACTGATACTGATAGAAGAGAAAGTGGGGAATAGCCTTGAATGCACTGGCACAAGAGATGGCTTTCTGAATAGAACATCAGTAGCTTAGGCACTAAGATCAACAATTAGTGGACAATTCATGAAATTGAGAAGCTTGTATAAGGCAAAGGACATATCAATCTGACAAGGTCACAGCCTACAGAGTGGGAAAAGCTTTTTATTTTAAAACTAACTCCCCATTTGATAGAGGACTAGTATCCAATATATATAAAGAACTCAAGAAACTAGACAACAATAAACCAAATAATCAAATTAAAAATGGATAACAGATCTAAACAGATTTCTTGATAGAGGAAACCCAAATGGCTGAGAAACACTTCAATAAATATTCACCATTCTTAGTCATTAGAGAAATTTGTTTTAGATAGAGTTTTGTTGCTCTGAAGAGACACCATCATCATGACAGCATTTTAAAAGGAAAACATTTAATTGATGCTATTTTACACTTTCAGAGACTTAGTCCATTATCATCATGGTGGGGACCATGGCAGCAAGCATGGCAGTGTGCAGGCAGGGTGCTGGAGGAGCTGAGTGTTCCACATCTTGATCCCCAGGTAGCAGAAAGAGACTATGTGCCACAATGGGCATAGCTTGAGCATTGGAGATCTCAAAACCTGTCCCCACATTGACACACTTCTTCCGACAAGACCACACCTACTTCTCTTGATAGTCTACTCCCTATGGGTCAAACATTCAAATACATAAATCTATGGGGTCATAACCATTTAAACCTCCACAAAATGCAAGTCAAAACTATTTTGAGATTCCATTTTACACCTATCAGAATAACTAAGATCATTAACACAAGTGACAGTCCATGCCAATGAGGATGTGGAACAAGTGGAATGCTCCTCCATTGCTGGTGGGAGTGCAAACTTGTACCACTACCATGACAATCAATATGGCAATTGCTCAGAATGTTGAGATTCTATCTACCTCAAGATCCAGCTATACCACTCTTGGGCATATACCCAAAAGATGTGCCATCCTACCACAAAGATACTTGCTCAAGCATATTCATTGTGACTTTATTCATAATAGAAAGAAATTGGAAACAATCTAGATGTCCCTCAACAGAAGAACGGATAAAGAAAATGTGCCACATTTACACAATGAAGTATTACTCAGCTACTGAAAAAAAAAAGACATCATGAAATTTGTGGGCAAATGGATGGAACCAGAAAAAGAAAATCATCCTATGTGAGCTAACCCAAACCCAGATAAAAATGGTATGTATTCACTTATAAGTGGATATTAGCCATTAAGTAAATGATAATCAAGTTACAATTGGTAGACTCAGAAAGATTAGGTAAAGAAGATGGGTCTGGGGAGGGTACATGGATCTCTCTGGCAGGGGAAAATAGAAAAGGTTTTACAGACAGCCTGCTGGTGGAAGGGGATGGGAGCATGAGGAGGGATCAGGTGTGTGGGAGATGTGGTGGAGGAGGAGAGTGACGGGAGAGATAGTGGGAATTGGAGGACATTTAGTGGGTAGTGTGGAACCCTAGTGCAGTAGAAACTTCCTGGAATGTATAAAGGTGATCATAATGAGGATTTCTAGTAATAGGGCATATGGAGCCTCAACTGGGCATCTCTTGTCACTAGTCAAGACTCCCAGTGGTGGAACTGGGTTGCATTCAGTTGAGTTGTTGGCAAAGGGAGTTCCATGGAAATTCTTAAACAACCCAGGCTGTTGCTAAGTCAACATGAAGGGACTCATTGCCAAGGTCAACATCTACACAACTCACTGAGCACAAGAAACTGAGTTGGTGCCTATATGGAGCCCTAAGCCTAAGTTCTAGTCTCTTTGGTATGTGAAAGTACTCTGCAGACTACTGAAAGAGAAATGCAGGCACCAACACAGTCACAAAACCTTTGATCTACAATCTGTCCTGCCTGCAAAATATACTAGGGCAATGATGGCACATGTCTGTGGGAGTAACCAACAAATGTCTGATTTGATTTACAGCCCATAATATGAAAAGTAACTCATACCTGACGCTGCTTGAGCAGCCAAGAACCAGAGACTAGATAGCCCAGAGACCTAGGGTGAAACCAAATTCTGGTCTAAAAAAAGTATCAATAAAATGTCTCCTAAAGTTATTCTGCTATATTCATAGATCAGTGCCTTATCTCATCATTATAGGAGAGGTTTCTTCTGAAAACAGATGGGAACACATGCAAAGACTCACAGCAAGACACTATGCAAAGAGAGAATCTAAGTTGGAGGTCACCATCAAATCCCTCCCCTCAGAGTTCAGAGAATCCAGAGGGAGAGGAGGCAGAAAAATTGTAAGAGCCAAAGGGGAAGGAAGACGCCAGGAGAATAGGGCCTTTTGAATCAGCTAAGCAAGGTGCATATGAACTCACAGAGAAGGAAGCAACAAGCACAGGGCCTCTATGGGCCTGTACCAGGTCTTCTGCATACATTAAAGCTATTAGCTTAGCATTTTTATGGGACTCTTGACTGAAAAATGACTGCATCTCTTGTGCGTGCTCTTGGAATTCCTTTTCTCCTGTTAGCTTGCCATGTCCATCGTTGATATGATAGTTTTAATTTCATCATACTATATTTTATTGTCATGTTTGGTTTTCATCTCTTAGAAGCCTGCTGCAGGTTTTTCCCTGTCCAATTATATTAAAATATTAGTTCAGCAGGAGGCCTGTGATTGGACAGGGAAAAGGGAGGCAGCGCTAGGAGTTGCAGGGACAGAAAGAGACAGAACAAGGAAGAGGAGAAACCAAGATGGAGGCAGTCATACAGGACGAAGATCTTGAACCAGCATGGTTTTAAATAGCCATGGGTAGTTATGATATCATAATGGATAGAATAACTGGTATAATTTGTCTAATCTAGGTGAACAGCTTTTATCATCAGTTAGTTTTGAAATTATTGTATTGGCATCTTGTGAATTGAGAATTTATTGACACATAAATCTGATTGGTTAATTATAAACTTCAAGAATTTTGTTTCTATTGCGTTGCTGGGTGTTTTGGCAGCTGACCATGGCAGCAAAGGGAACTTGGGAGCTCTGGCCCCACCTGAGAGTTGGCGGTTCTTTTTTAATATTTACCACAACAGAGGCCTGTAGAAGTTAGAACTTGGTTTTTCCTCCCAACCCCATTCTCCCAGAAATAAAGACTCAGACTCAATATACATTTACAAATACCTTGGCCATATAGCTAGGCTCTTCTTTGACTAGAATCATAACTTAAGATATCACATTTAGCCAGGCAGTGGTGGCAAATGCCTTTAATCCCGGCACTTGGGAGGCAGAGGCAGGCAAATTTCTTAGTTTGAGGCCAGCCTGGTCTACAGAGTGAGTTTCAGGACATCCAGGGCTACACAGAGAAACCCTGTCTCAAAAAACAAAAAACAAAAAACAAAAAAATCAAAATAAAGATATTGCATTTATTTTAACCGACACTCTGTCCTGTGGCTGGTGACTTGTGCTCTGATACCATGCATCTGTCTCCTCACATCTTCCCAGGCAGATCTTCCCCTGCCTGGCTCTGTACCAGAATACTCTCTCTTCATATTTTCTGCCTAACCCATAGGCCATCATATTTATTTTTATTTTTGACAGGTTCAATATCCATACAGACATAAGATATTCTCTTTACAGAAACCTGTTCTTTTCTAATAAGAGACAGAAAAGGACTGGATCCAGTGAGATGGGGTTGTGGGAAGGAGCCAGAAGTGGAGAGAGGAGAAAATATAATCAGGATACAGTGTATGAGAAAAGAATCAATTTTCAATAAAATGAAAAAAGAAATTAATAGTGTAAAGGAAGATTTTAGATATGCAGAAAAACTTACAGAGATGTGCAAAGATATTGGTGAGCTTTTAGGCAATGAATGTTCTCAAATTTAAACAGTATCACAAAAGGGGAGGAAGCTTTATAAACACCTTTTTGGTCTTAGCATTAAATGTTAGTTTGACACAGCCTGGAATGATCTGAGAAGGGAATCTATATGAAGGAGCTACCCAGATCAGATTGGCCTATGTGTATGTTTTGATTATTAATTAAATGTAGGGGGGAAGCCCATTGTAAGTAGTCTTGTTCCCTGGGTAGGCATGTGGTCCTGGGCTTTCTGGAAAAGCTAGCCAAGCATAAACTTGTGCATGAACCAGCAAGTGTCATTCCCCTATGGTTTTTGCTTAAAGTTCTTGCCTTGACTTCTCTCTCACATGAATGTGTAAACCAAATAAATATTTTATTCCCCGAAGTTTTTGTTTAAATGGTTTTTTTTGCTTTTGTTTTGTTTTTGCCAATACTTGGGTAAGGTAGTATGATACTTCAATACATGTATACAATTAGCATAATAGGAAAAATCCATCACTTCAAACATTTATTACTTTTTGGTTTTGGAAACTTCATTTCAAATCCTTCTAACTGGCCCAAATAATCAACTAAGAGGGTTCATAGGGCCTTACAAAGATTGAAGAGACAATCACGAACCTGGTTTGGATCTGAGCTAGGTCTTCTGCATATACGTGATGGATATGTAGCTTGGTATTCTTGTGGAACTCCTAATATTGGGAATGAGAGTGTCTCTGACTCCTTTGCCTGTACTTGGGACCCTTTTCCTCCTCTTGGGTTGTCTTATCCAGCCTTAATATAAGGGTTTGTGCTTTCTTAGTCTTATTGTAACTTGTTATGCCTCATTCAGAGGACTGCCTGTTCTTTTTTCACTCCTCCTTTTCCTCCTCCTCTTCTTCTTCCTCCTCCTCCTCTTCCTCTTCCTTCTTGTTCTTCTAAAGGAAATGGAGGAGGTGTGGTGGGAGGAGAAACTGCTGTCAGGATATAATGTATGAGAGAAGAATTTAAAAACTCCTTCTAAATGTTTTGAATTACCTGGTTAATTGCTGCCAACTGTGGTTATCCTGATGCACTATATGACATTAGAAGCTATCTCTCCCACCTGCCTGCAACACCTACTCACCAACCATCCTCCTCCCATACCCAGGATTGAAAATTTTTGAGGCAAAAAAAAAAAAAAAGGTTTGTCAAAGAGAAAAATGTGAAGAAGTTGGGTTCTGATCCCAGATCTGCCATTTGGAACTTTACTGCAACTTTAGAAAAGTTATCTAATTTCAAATGTTGGCATTTTAATCTGTTAACAGTTAGAGATAATAGTTCTTAACTTGTCAATGGTTAAATAAAACAGCATTACATCTTTTTCCTTTGCATTCCTGAAACTAAAAAGATGCACATTCCGGGACAGTGAAAAATTGCTGTACAAATTTTCAGCAAACTCGGTTATGAACCTGGAACTGTGCCTACATCACATTGTGTAACTTTCACGATTCTCTGAATTCCACCCTTGGAAAGAATATAGTTCACTGTTGTTGAAGGAAAACAAAAAAATTAGCTTTCCAAATTTGCTATGACAACTAACATTTAGGGGATATAGAGATAAATCTTAACATTAATTAACAATTTTATACCCTTACTCATATCCTGAATAACATGGAATGTATTTTTGACTGTCCTCATTTCCTGTCTTTTCTCTTTTTCATGTTATCCAGTGAAGTGGTTCCAGCAAGTGAGTCTGTTAAGATGGAATCATTTATTTGTATGATGTAGTGTTCTAGGAACACTATTTTAAAGTGTTGCCTGCATGATTGGACATTAAGTAGCATCATCAAACAAATAAAAATGCTTTGACTGAATTACTCCTGGTGAATCATGGCCTTCCCTCTTTCTGCCCTAGGGACTACAGTTGATTCCCCCTCCCCCACTTTATTTCTCATAAAAAAGTGCGATTTGGCACATATTTTGTGTTTAGTTCCATAATTAAAATTTGTTTTGTTTGGGCGAATCTGGAGACAGTCTTACACCTTGACTGAGGCACAATGGACAACTGGATATGGATGCTTGCAGACAGCTTCTTGAATGGACCCTGTACCCAACTCAAGTAGTTAGGTCCAAAGCATGGAATCTCACTCAGCAGAGAAACAATGAATAGAAGAATGGAGCAATACAGACAAGACCCATAGAGCACCTGGAAACAGAAACAAATTACAAGTGTTGTGGAGATATCAGGGAAATGACCCTGAGAAAATTGTGACCAGGACATGGATGATTAAAGGGTCATATCAAGATCATGGAGACCTGTGGCAGTGGCTATTACTATGTGCCTCTGTGGCAAGGCTATTGCACAAGTTGTTTAATCACTAATCCAGATGTTGCAGTGATATTATTTGACAGACTTGAGGAGTGCTTTTGATTGGCTGATTTTAGGTGGAACTCTTCCATCATGTGAGAGTCTCCACAGCCAAGTCAAGAAGAAAGGATTCTGTGTTAGAACTGTAACACAGAAATTCTTTCAGAGTTTGTAGCCTGCTGGTCTGTATTCATTTCAGATTCAAGACTATAGTATTGTCTTAGTTGGGGTTTCCATTGCTGTGAAGAGATGCTGTGACCACAGCAACTCTTATAAAGGTGAACATTTAATTGGGTCTGGCATACAGTTTCAGAGGGTCAATTCATTATCATCATGGTGGGAAGCATGGTATCATGCAGGCAGACTTGGGGATGGAGGACCTAAGAGTCTTATACTTTGATCTGAAAGCAGCCAGGAGAAGACTGTCTACTCTGCATCGGGTGGAGCTTGAGCACTAGGAACCCTCAAAGCCCTTCTACACAGTGACACTCTTCCTCCAACAAGCCTGCACCTCCTAATAGTAGCAATTTTTTATGGGCCAAGTATATTCAAACCACCACAAGTATCAACTCTCACTTTGAGTTATGCCACCCCAATTGTGTGAACCAAATTCTCAAAATATCCATCTTGTCTCATCCCATTCCTTCTTTTCATCCTCTCCTTCCCTTCCCCTTTCTCCATATTCTTCATCATTGGCTCTTGGTAATAAGGACAGATTCACCCCTCTTAGCACTTTTCCTTCTCCTTTGCTGGGTTTAGAAGATCTTGTTGATCTAGAAAGTTATACTTAAATCTCCAAGAACCCACCAATCTGCACCCTCAAGGGAGCTAGAGATTGTTGTGTTTTCTTCAACCGGAACTCCTTAAAAACATTACCCTACTAGCTGCTATATGGGGTTATGTCCATAAAACCGACAGTGAGGTAAGAACTTATATATAAAAGGAAGAGTGGCAGTCATCGCTGTCAACACTGATAGAGGAAGAAACATGGGACAGAGGGAAAGGGAGGATGGCCACAAAGGGTAGGTTAATGAGTAGAGTCTAGATGTGGGCCACTGAGGTAAATGACATTGGGATGTCTGAGAGACTATGCAGTTGGGTTATGTATTTATTATCTGGGTTCTAGAGGGTATACTAGAAGCAAGGATTGCAATGGTGCATAATTTTAAGAATGCTGCATTATTCATAGGTTTTTCCACATCACAGTAATAAATACATGCACTGGAGTACCATCTTGTGTATTTTTAACAAAAAGGCAAGATAACTCATAGAAATTTTGTACTAAGAAGCATTGCTTTTTTAAAAAAAAATCACAGCCTTTGCCTTTTTACCCCATCTCTCTTTAGTATAATAAACATTTAATTCAATTTCTTGATCAAAGGATTCTCTTTGTTCACCCACTTTGCTCCAAGGTTCACAGTCTCACTCTGTAGACCAGGCTGGCCTCCCACCTGCCTCTGCCTCTCAAGTGCTGGGATTTAAGGCATGCGCCACCACTGCCTGGCCAACATTCACAGTCTTATTCCATACCCTGTACTAAATATGTTTCAGGGTCAAAACCTGGTAATAGATGCTTGGTCCTTGCTCCAGGGCCTCCCCTGCTAAGGGCATCTTCGATGAGTCTGTGCTCATTCATTAGAGTTCTATTCTCTGTCTACACAAGGGTCTTGCTTCTGCTTACTGGGCCTTGGATGTTTCCAGTTCTATAAGCTTACCCTAATTTCTCATCTTCACACATATGAACACCTTGTGAATGTCCATGATGAATTCAGAGACGCCCAACTGTACTATTCAACTTGACCTCAAGTGCTAATAGTTTAGTCACATTATTCTTTACATATGCACTTGTCTTGTACATATTGTTACACATTCAAGAAAACTGGTGGGGAGCTGTGGGTTACCGTGCAGACATGGCCAAGTCCAAGAACCACACCACACACAACCAGTCCCACAAAAGGCATAGAAATGGCATCAAGAAACCCCAGTCACAAAGATATGAATCTCTTAAGAGAGTTGACCCCAAGTTCCTGAGGAACATGTGCTTTGCCAAGAAGCACAAGAAAGACCTGAAGAAGACGCAGGCTAACAATGCAAAGGCGGTGAGTGTATGCACAGAGGCCATCAAGGCCCTCATGAAGCCTCAGGCCATTAAGTCCAAGATGCCAAAGGACCCCGGCCACTAACTCAGTCTTCTGGTTTTCATTGCTCACCCCAAGCTTGGGAAGCAGATTTGAAGCTACATGGACAAGGGTCTGCCAACCAAAGCTCAAGGCTCAAACCAAGACAGAGGCCAAAGCTCCAGCTAAGGCCCAGGATTCAGCTCCAGCCCAGGCTCCCAAAGGTGCCCAGGTCCCTGTGAAGGCACCGTAGAAAAGGCTCCTGCCAATGTGAAGACAGAAGGACTGCTTTGACACACCTACCCATACACTATTTGCAGATGACCAGTGTCCTATGCTATTTTTACAAATAAACTTGAGGATAGATCTGCAAGAAAGAAAGAAAGAAAGAAAGAAAGAAAGAAAGAAAGAAAGAAAGAAAGAAAGAAAACTTGTAATGTGCACACACAAAGATGGTAGATGGCATGTAAGTTTCCAAGGAGACAGTAAAGAAAAGCACATATAAAATAAGAAAAAACGTGAAAAGGTAAATATCTAGGATGAAAATGTGTGAATATGTGCAGGGAAGTTTGATGGGACAAGTAAACAGAGTGGTGCATAGAGAACTGAAGAGGCACTGAGCTGGGAGATCCTGCTCTACCATCAGCCCTGCCTGCAGGATGGAGCTGGAGAAACTAGGGCATTGCCTTCCCCTTCTTTTTTATTAACCAGTAACCCCCCTTTGCTCCAAGTAGAACAAATTTGTATGACCAGAGAAAATCACTGAGAATTCTAGTAGAGTGGCTTCCAATTATAGGAATTAGATGGAAGTAATTTACAAACAAACTACTTCCTTCTCAAGTCACCAGGTTTGATCTATTTTTTAAAATACCATTTGCAAAGGACACATGCTCCACTATATTCATAGCAGCCTTATTTATAATAGCCAGAAGCTGGAAAGAACCCAGATGTCCCTCAACGGAGGAATGGATTCAGAAGATGTGGTATATTTACACAATGGAATACTACTCTGCAATTAAAAACAATGAATTCACGAAATTCCTAGGCAAATGGTCAGAACTTGAAAATATCATCCTTAGTGAGGTAACCCAATCACAAAAGATCACACATGGTATGAAGTCACTGATAAGGGGATATTGACCCAGAATCTCAGAATACCCTAGACACAATCAGCATATCAATAGATTTCTAAAAAGATGGAAGGAGAGACCCCTGGTCCTGGAAAGACTGGATGTAGGGGAACGCCAGGACAGAGTAATGAGAGGGGGTTGAACGGAGAAAAGAGGGAGGGAAGGGGGCTTATGGGACTTTCGGGGAGGGAGGAAACGGGAAAGGGGAAGTGATTTGGAATGTAAATTAAAAAAATAAAATAAAATTAAATTTAAAAAAAAAATACCATTTGCAAATATTCTCCTCTTGTCCTACAATCTTGGACCATATTTTCAAAGGGCCATCCTTTGAAGGTTTGTTTTCAATTTGTTTTTCTGTTTTGTTTTTGCTTTTAAAATGTAACCATGATACCAAAGGAAATGCCTCATAAATAAATAATTTAGATTTTTGATATGAATTATAAGTGAGTAGTCTTGAATCCATATGTTGCGTAACTCTTAAGCATAGTCTGTATAGTACTGATCAGGCCAAGGGCCACCTGAGAATGCTTATTTACAAATATTCCCATCACAAAGTCATCCTTATGTTAAAATCAGTTGGAACACATCTCATACCTCCCAGACAGAGTCAACCCATTAGTAATGGGTATTGATAAGTAATGGATATTGTCATAAACTTATTTTTTACAACATCAGTGAGATGTATCACATTTGTAATAGCATGAAACACACATGCTTGGATTTTTAAAAAATCTTTTAAGTAAATTACTGACAGCATACAGTTCAATAAATTCCATAACACAATGTGCTGAAATAGTGTCTTCCTTTAAAACAAAGGAGAATAATTCTCAGTGTAGCTTGTACAGTTTACAGAAAAATAAAGAGGGTGCTTTATAGTACCTTTGGAGTGCATCTCAGTGACTTATGAGAGTGGGAAAGATGTTATTAACATAACCCACATCCTTTCATAAGGTACCACTATTCAGTATGCTTGACTGCTATCCAGTGAGATCAGCTCAGAAATCAGAGCATGGCTGAGGAAGGTGATGTCTTAGGGTTTTATTGCTGTGAAGAGACACTATGACCAAAGCAACTCTTATAAAGGAAAACATTTAATTGGGACTGGCTTAGAGGTTCAGAGGTTCGGGCCATTACTGTCATGGTGAGAAGCCTAGTAGCATGCAAGCAGACATGATGCTGGAGAAGGAGCTGAGAGTTCTACATCTTAATCCAAAGGCAGCAGAAGGAGACTGTGCCACACTGGACATATCTTGATCACAGGAACCCTCAAAGCCCACCCCCACAGTGACACACTTCCTCCTACAAGTCCACACCTCCTAAGTGCCATTTCCCATAGACCAAGTATTCAAACAGTTGAGTCTATTCAAACCACCACAGGTGGGTTGGGTCCAGAGACCCAAATCTGTTGATTCAGAAACATCACTCTGAGGGTATTTTAGGAGATGTCTTTCTGTGACTTCTTTTACTTATGCCTCTCTGTTTAAGCAGCTGTAACTACTTAGGTGACATTGGACTCTGTTATTTACATAGTAGGCCGAATAAAGTTTCCCTGTGAAATGTGAAATTAGAGCATTTTCCCAGTCTCTACTCATTGTGGGCATAGTAATGATTTTGAATGCAAAGTCCTCTATTGGAGCCTGGAATTGAGACTTTTCCTCTTCAGTTAACTGTAGAACCGGGACCTGAATACAGTAAAAGGTGCATACACACAGGTGGGAGAATGATGAGATCTGTCTTTTATTAAAGCTCTTTGCATACTGGCTATATCATCCCTGGGGGACTGAGAATTCCTTGAGAGAAGGGATAGTCCTTACTGATCTTTGTATTCCTGCCAACCCTCATCTGAAGCAGGTGCTTTGAAAGGTCTTGCCAAATTAAGTTAGAAAAAGGGAGCAGAGGGCAGTCTTGAATTGAATCACACTCCAGCACACCTGCTTCTATGTCTGTAGGAAACATTTTTTAGTGTTATGATTAAAGGTTTATTTTTCTTGTGTATGATTTGAAGATTAAATCTACACCAACTTCTTGACTGTTGCTTTAAGCCTGAACATCATTCTCTCAGAAACAATTTAAAGCATCTATCTGTACAAAAACCTAGGCTGGACACACTCACATTTCTTGTATGTTTAGTTACTTTCTGTTCCCTGTCAATATTATGGGATATTTCCATAATTATATCAGTTTTTAGTATCTTACTCATTAACATTATGAATACTAGGTATCCTTTCTTTACAGAATACTCCCCACAATGGAATTTTCTTTCTTTTTCTAGTGAGGAAGCTGAAGTTCTCATGGGGAAGGGAAAAGCACATAATTCTCAGGGCGCATGCTAGGAAGGGAGCGAGAATGTTTTCTGAATGTGGGAGTCTTGCTTCTTTGCTCCAAGACCCTCCTAAGCCTAGGCAAGCACAGTTATCTCTTTCCATATCATTCCTTTATTTGCAAATTCAAAGAAGCATTTACCACGGTTTTTAATTTTTATTGTTGTTCAAAGCCAGGTTGCTTTGAACAGGTTCATGAACAGGTAGGTTATTAACTTGGAGGGACTACAAAGAATAGAGTTATATTCATCCACAGGTCTGAGACACTCTGTGTTGAGGGAGAATGTTTTGTAAAGAAACAAAGTATGGTATCCCTTTCCTCCCTGGGTTTTCCTGAACCGTGCAGACCAGGTGAGTTATCTAGAATCTGTATCTGTCTTCACAGCATCTCTGTGATGGTGTGACAGATGCCAGGATGTGGGAGATGTACATAGATGGCAGTTGTCCAATCTCACAGAATTCCTAGTGTCTAGCTGCTTTAGTCCCTTCCCTATTTAGAGTTTAGCTCTTGGATTGCAAGCATTACAATCTTCAGGGTACTGTCAGCAATTCAAATGAGCAGATTCCACTAGGGCCTATTGAATCAGAACCCATGTTTGATTTAACAAAATCTCTTGTGACTCTTAAGCTCATTAAAGTTCAGTGTAATTAGGCTAAAGTAGCCTTTTCAGCATTCTCAGCCTGTTTTCCTGAAATTCTACTCTTGTCTTGCTTTAAAAAAATATGTATACATACAAACCCAAAATTAATCCATAATTACTCTGGTGATATTATTCTAATGTGTAATTATACCTTAGGGCTTTTGCTGACCTATTATTGGTCTTTGGATTGACATTCAATTAGTTAAATCAGTTACTTCTAATTATGTTTCATATATTTCCTTGAGGACAGGAACTGCATCTTATTAAGTATTTGTGCTCACACAGTTCCTTGTATGTAAAAGCTTGACAAACTGAAAGTTGGACCATGACTAAAAGATGGAATGAACATATAGAAATCTAGATGGTAAATTTCTTAGAGACCAGGACAGACAGGTTCTTAGTCATTTTTAAATTAAGAATACTAAAAAATAATTATTAGTAATTGTTGTTGGTTAATTTGTATATGTAAGGCAACTAATTCCAGGATATGATTCTAGACTCTAGAACAGCAGTTCACAACCTGTGGGTCCCACGCAACCCCTCTAGGGGTCTAACCACCCTTTCACAGGAGTTGCTTAAGAACATTGAAAAACACATATATTTATATGTGTTTCATAACAGTAGCAAAATTACAGTTATGAAGTAATGAAAAATTTTTATGGTTAGGGTTCACCACAACATGAGGAACTGTATTAAAGAATGGTTGCTTTAGGAAGATTGAGAACCACTGCTCTATAGAGTCTAGAGAATAGAAACAGTATCAAAGAAACAAACGTGCAACTTCGTGCATTGCTTCTTAACTCAGCCAACTATTAAAACATCCTGCC
Organism: Tokudaia tokunoshimensis; assembly: GCA_036184795.1. Taxonomy (NCBI): domain Eukaryota; kingdom Metazoa; phylum Chordata; class Mammalia; order Rodentia; family Muridae; genus Tokudaia; species Tokudaia tokunoshimensis. The sequence goes on along the minus strand of BTHU01000014.1, from coordinate 52,827,263 downwards.
AACTGGTGTAAATTGAATTCTGAAATTTAAATACCTTGCTTAAGTGCAACAGCTAGTGTCAGAGCCCCACAATTTTGGGGTGTAACCGGCAGCAATTGTGTTCACAGGCTTGTTCTGCAGAGACTGACTGGTGGAAGAGTTATGAGCCTCTATAATACAAAGTCTATATACTAAATTTCAACACACACACACACACACACACACACACAAAGCGTTCTCGGTTCTTCTTTGCTCATCCGAAACTTTGTGGCTGCGGAAGAACAAGCTTTTGTTCTGCGTTTTCAATCAGACTGGGTAGGAACAATGAAATGAAATCTACTTCCTGACTCTGGTCTCTTTCTGCCCTCGGAACGCATGTGCGAGATCTTTCAGATGCGGAGGGGACCAGAGAGGGACGGACGCACGGCCCAGCAGTTGCCTGGCAACGCCAGCTGGAGGAGTCCCAGCGTAAAAAAGGTCCGGGAGAAGTGTCAGCGGCCAGGAGTGGGACCCTGCAGCTCATTCTTTCCTTGCCGGCGGCCGTCCTCGCGGCTGGCGGGTTAGGGCAGGGGAAATGTTGCAGGAGGAGTCGGACCTGTCTCTCATCATTGCCCAGATAGTCCAGAAACTCAAGGGTTCCAATTTGTATGCTCAGCTGGAACGGCAGGCCTGGGTAAGCGGGGCTTATGGGAAGCTATGGAGACCGGCAGGCCGCAGGATGACCTGTCTGCCACACTGCCTTCACCCAAACCAGAGCTCTCTGTTCTCTCCACCCCTTTCTGCTGTTTTAAACCCTCCCCTGAGCCTTGCACCTTGTTTGCTTAGACTCAGGCGTGAGTATATTGTATTTTATTAAAGATGGGTGGGGCGCATCACGCCCTTCTTTAGGCCAGAGAATGGCCAATGCTTCTCGTTCGTTTATCTATTCTTGTAGTCATTTATGGGACTTTTTTCTTTTCTTTTAAAGATGTTGGACTCACGAACAGCATGCCTTCCTTCTCTTTTACTGTCTTGTGAATGGATTGGGACCCTATATGGCTTTTTCTAATGTGTCACTTTGTTGCACTTTACCCTCCCTACGGTGATTTCCTATGCGCCCACCTAGCATTTATTGAATTCATTTAAACAGACTAGGCGCTGCGAGTAGACAGAATAACCAAGAGATCTTTACTATATGAGAATGTAGTGTAAATGGAATCCTACAGTACCTAAACTTTTGTGGATGCTTCGGTCCCCGTTAGGATTTTGGGATCCATCCAAACTTGGTATTTTAGTACTTCTGTTCCTTTTAATTGCTGGATAATATTCCATTGTTTGGAAGCCTGGCCATTAGCTTCTCTATTTAGTACTTACCTGGTGGATATTTAGGTTGTTTAGAGATTATGGATAATGCCAATATGCATATTCTGTGACTTTATCTTTAATCCATGGGTTGTCTAGAAAATGTATTGTTAGTTTTCAAATTTTGGGGCGACCTTTCCAGTTTCTTTCTTTTGTACCTATGGCTCACAGCCAACTAATGGACTGAGCATAGGGTCCCCAATGGAGCAGCTAGAGAAAGGACCCAAGGAGCTGAAGGGGTTTGCAGCCCCATAGGAGGAACAATAATATGTACCAACCAACCAGTACCCCCCAGAGCTCCCAGGGACTAAACCACCAACCAAAGAGTACACATGGAGGGACCCATGACTCCAGCTATGTATGTAGCAGAGGATGGCCTTTTTAGACATCAATGAGAGGAGAGGCCATTGGTCCTATGAAGGCTCGATGTCCCAGTGTAGGGGAATGCCAAGTCAGGATAGTTGGGGAGTTGGGGTGGGATAGGGGGTTTTCGGAGGGGTAACGAGGAAAGGGGATAACATTTGAAATGTAAATAAAGCAAAAATGCAACAACAACAATAATAACAACCACAAAGAAATTGATCCCTTAAGTTTCTTCTGTGGACATATGCATGAGGCATTTTCGTGATTCCTAACTGAATGGATGGCCAAGCCACTGTGGGTGGTCCCATCTCTAGGCAGGTAAGCCTGAGCTCTGTAAGAAAGGTACTGAGTGATGGACCCGGGCACAAGCCGGAAAGCAGTGTTCCTCTGTGATCTCTGCCTCAGTTTCTGCCTTGAGTTGCTGCTCTGGCTTTTCTCAATGACAGGCTGTAATTTGTAAGACAAATGAATTCTTTACTCCTCCAAATTGTTTTTGGGCAGTGTTTTATCATAGCAACAGAAAGCAAAGCAAGATGTGGCAAGATGTGCTTCAGTTAGCATATATAGGTCAGGGGTGAAGCAAACTCTAGGATTTTCACTGTTACCCTCCTCACACCCTAGACTGCAGATTCCTCCACCCGGATTTCTGTTACCTTTGCTTAGAGTCTTGGTGCATAGAGAAATTGTCTCAATATTTCTATTACCTCCCAGCCTCACAAGTTTCTCTGCCTATGGTCCCTTTCCAAGCAACAGGCTGCTTTAGTCTGTGCTAGCATCATGGTAGGTGTGGGAGCTCCTGACTTACACTATTCGTTCATCTGCCTTATCTGTGCAGGGTTCTTCTTATCCCTGGCTTTTATCCTTCTCCTCTGTTTTGCAGTCAAACTCTGCCTTGTATCTGTGGCAGGTGTGTGAGACTGACACACCTGCTCTGGCATCTGCTAACCTCTCTGCATTGGCGTGGGGTCATAGGCCCAAGAGAAATTTGTTTTCAACTTGTCCACAAGGCAGAGAGCTTTTACGACTATTGTAAACCGGGGAGTTATTGCCTGAAATTTTAAATAGAGAGTTTCTGACATTGCTTGTGGTTTAGGGCCTTTGCCTTAACGTTAGAGGAGAGTTTGGTTGATGTAGCAGATTTATGCTTGGTTTTACATAGTTAGCCAGCAGAAGGTACTCTGCAGATTCCTGTGAGACCCTGGTAGAGGTGCATGGGAAAGGGCCCAAGATAAAAGTGGATTCCTTCTCTGTTGTACTCTGGGCAGGAGTGCTAGCTCATAATTAGTCTGTATACTATGTTCCTAACCTCTGTGGTTATCTGGATTATAGCTCACATATGGAAAGTTTAAAAGCTCACGTCCACATGTAACAGAAACCATATCATATTTATCTTTTTTGGGTATGGGTTACATCGCTCATGATTATTCCTTTTTTCTAGTTCCATCCATCTACCTGCAAATTTTAAAATTTTGTTTTTCTCAACAGCTGAGTAATATTCCATTGTGTAAATACACTGCATTTCCATTATCCATCAGTCAGTTGATGGACATCTGGGCAGTTTCCAACTTCTGGCTAGTATGAATAGAGCAGCAAGAAGCATAGATGAGCAGAAGTCTGTGTAGTAGGATGTAGAGTCCTTTAATTATATACTCAAGAGTAGTAGAGCTGAATCATAAGATAGATCAATTCCCAGCTTCCTGAGAAACCATCACATTGATTTCCATAGTGGCTGTACAAGTTTGCACTTCCCTTTGAATAGAAATGAATAGACATCCCCCCCCCACCCCCTGCATCCTCACCAGCACATGCTGTCATTTGTTTTATTGATCTTGACCATTTTGACTGAGGGAAAATGAAATATCAAAGTGGTTTTAATTTGCTTTTTCCTGATGGCTAAGGATGTTGCCCTTTTCTCTGTTTCTGAGCCTGTTGGGTTTCATCTTCTGGAAACTCTCTGCTTAGTTTTGTATTCCATTTTTGAATGAAATGATTTTTTAAAAATCAGGTTTTTAGTTTTTATTCTTTCCTAGTTCTTTATGTAGTTCTAGATACTAACCCTTTGTAACAATTTGTAACAATTGATGAAGATCATCATCTCCCATTCTGTAGGTTAATGCTTTGCCAAATGATTATGTCCTTTGCTGTAGGAGAGGCTCTCCTAAGGAAGGGGAGATAGAATATATTCTTATGGTGATAAAAAGGGGAAATCAGAATAGGATGATTAAATAAGGGATGAGAGAGAACACAGAGAGGGACAACTAACAACAAGGGCGATTGGAAACACCAAATTGAAACTTACGCTTGTAGAAGCTTCTTAAAATATATACACATGTGAAAGCAATCTAAATGAAGCCAGCAAATGATAGGGAGACAGTGCCCCAACTAGACATTTTAATGTCTCTGAGTAAAACTTCCAGTGCTAGGGATGGTTAGTATTGTTAAGTCATTGGCCAAAAGGGTCCCACGGACGCCTTCAGCCCCAAGTATTGCAGGCTGTTGCCAAAGCTATTGAGTATGCTCCAGACCTGCACTATCACTGAAGAAAACATTCGTCTACGTTATCAGACCTGGAGAGATCAAGCTGGTGCCTAACTGGAAGCTGAAGCTTCACTAGTATTGACTAGCATTCATGGTACCAGGAGGTATCCTGCACTCTACCAAGAGAGAAAGTAATAATCAACATCTCTCACCTACAGCCCCTGCGACCTGCAACAGTGGCTTGCCTGTTAACACTGTGCAGTGTTAAGGGAGAAACATTAAGGCCCACGCCATGAGGTAGAACCCATACTGTATGACTGTCTTAGGTAGAGTAGTTGGGTTTTTTTGTTGTTGTTGTTGTTTGTTTTAAGAACAGGGTAGTTTATGAAAGAGATAGAAAGGAGGATATACAACATACTTTAAGTCAATCATGAGCACATTTGCCATCAACAATATTGAATTAAGATTCAGCAAACTATGTAAAAAATGACCCACTTAAATCAATTAACAGTTGTAAGCATGTGGTAGAGTTTAAAAACAAGAAACATTGAAGCAAAGTCCTTCATGTTTGGCTAGAGATTTATTTCCATATGAGATGATTCTGTTCAGTGTCACAGTAATAAAATGACTTCTAATGACACATTGCTATACTCATATAGATAAGTGTCTTCAACTCACATTAAAGCAACTTCTTGTAGTAGAGGGTAATTAACACAGAGACCTACACTGGAGAATGTGCAGAGAGTAAGAGTCTTTGGAGAACTCAGTTCCATATAGGATGTCTTCATCAATGCCCTTCCCTCAAGGCTTAGGGATCTATGTGAAAGAGAATGATTCTAAGAGCCAGAGGTGATGAGTGATTCTAAGGAGATTGTGTCTTCCAGACACAGCAGGATTGATGATCACATGAACTCACAGAGACTGGTGGCATGCACAAGACCTATACAACCTCAAGTCAGATGGAGTCCCATGCCTGAGAGGGGGAAGTAAACAGAGGCTTCCACCTCTAACCAAGAAGCTATCTGCAATTGATATCCACTGGCAAAAAGAAAATCAGTTTTTTCCCCAATAGATTGTTACTGGGTATATCAACCATGCTCCAGGGTAGTCTCCATGCTCAGTTTCTTTTGAGTTTTGTGGGGGTTTTTTGTTTGTTTGTTTGTTTTGTTTTTCAAGACAGGGTTTCTCTGTGTAGCCCTGGCTGTCCTGGAACTCACTCTGTAGACCAGGCTGGCCTCAAACTCAGAAATCTGCCTGCCTCTGCCTCCCAAGTGCTGGGAAGTCTTGTTTTTGAGAGAGAAAAAGAATGTAAAATTAGGTGGGAGGACCTGAGGGGCAATAGGGGAAAACATGATCAAAATATAGTGTATGAAAAAATTTTTAAAAATAAAACATAAAAGTAATGTAATGATTAAAAATTAATATAACAAGGTCTGGAGAGATGGCTCAGCTGCTCTTCCAGAGGTCCTGAGTTCAATTCCCAGAAAGCATATGGTGGCTTGCTACCATCTTTAATGGGATCTGACTCCACCTACTGGCATACAGTATACATACAAACACAATACTCATGCATAAATAAAACTTAAAAAATTAATATAGCAAGAGTGTAAACCCCAGTCTATTTGTTTAGTGGTTGATTGCTTATGGCTGCTGTATCTCAGCCTCCCCTTCCTCCCATGCTCTGCCAAAGGCAAGAGAGTTTGGAGACATGGTTGTCCTTGCATGACCTTGTTTAGAATTCAGTTCATTTGGTTTTCTTAAAAGTTTTTGGAGGTGTGCAGGGGAGACAGGGTGAAATAAAAAATTTGATTTTATTGAGAATGGCCTGCTATTGGTGAGAATTGGATATTGAAATCATTCACTGTTCCTGTGCTGGGGGTCAAACTGTGCTTTTAATCCAACAGTGTAACTTTCATGAAATTTTCAACTAACAAGTTAAAAAAAAAATCTCAACTATGATTTTGCTCAGGTAGAGCACCCATAGAAACTTCTTTCCATTTCTGCCTCCATTGTGTTCAGTCAGATGATTTGTCCTGTAAAATTTGGTAAAATTTTATAAAAATCCCCACCCGTTTCTTACACAAAGTTCTTTGTAGTCTACACATAAATTTATTGTATAATATATGCTGTTATGTTTATTTATTGATATGTCTCTTATTGTTACAAATAAGGTTTTAATGGCAAAAAATGTTATGGCTTTGTAAGTAATAGATGTTTTTCTCATTGTTCTGTGAGTGACTCTGTCTCAAGGTGGCTCTATATGATCGAGGTTAGACAGTCTATGGATATGAGTGTTAAGGAGTATAATTGTGTTATGAGAAAAATTGCTGTGTCATTTTTTTCTATGTGTTTGTCAAGTCGTATATAAAGATATTCTGGCCTCATAAAATGTGTAGAGAAGTCTTACCCCTTTTTCATTTGCTATTTTCTTCAAGTGTTACAAAATTTTATTTTTTTAAACATTGGGGAGAGTTCTCCAATGTAGCCTGTGTTTAGGGGTTTCTGTTTGTGACTTTTTTGTTTGTTTCTTAACACATATTGTTAGAATAGCTTCTGGTTTATGTAAAATTGAGTGGAATGTACAGAGTCCTCCATCACTGCTCGTCTTCCAAGTAACTCCCTGTATTGTTAATGTGTCTCACTGCTGTGTGGTGCGTTTCATACAGATGACTAAAACTGACCAACTGTTCCTTACTAGATTCTGTAGTTCACATTAGGGCTTATTCTTTTTCTCTGTACAGCTTTATGGGCTTTCAGCAATATATATCATGTAAAATTCCCTGTGCTTCCCGGTACCTATCTATCCCTCCAGGGTTCCAGACTTCATCTACTACTATAGTTTTCTGTTGCCTGACTTTTTCCATTGGGAATGCCATACATTATGCCTACACAGTATCTGGTCTTTTCACTTATTTCTTTTACTTACTAATAATACATTCATTCCTAGTGTCTCTTGCACAACTTAAGAGATAATTTTTTCTTCTGCTGAGTAATATATTGTATAAATCTCCCATTTTGTACACTTACCTGCCAAACAACGATCTTGATTTCTTATGTTTTGTCTAGTGTGAATGAAGCTTCTAATAAATAGTCCATGCTTATGTTTCAGGTGTGGGTATAAATTTTCAGCTCCTTTGAACAATACCAAAGACAGTGATTGCTGGGTGGTTTAATAAGATTATGGTTGCTTTGCAAGAAAATGACAATTGGTCTTCACGTGGCTGCAGCGTGTTTTTATTCTCATCGATATTGGATGAGAATTCCCATGTCTCCCATTTTCTCCACTAGTCACCTATACCTGCTATGTATTGTGATAACTCATCATTGTGTTACTTATTAGATTCCTAATGGGGCACTATTTCTTTGGGACAGATTTTCTAGATCAAATTGCTAGCTTTTGCATAGGGTCTAGGGTACTAGGGTCTGGGATTGATCAGGAGTCTTGCTTGCATTCAGCCACCGAGTTATGCTCTGAGTCTCCAGTTTCTTGGTTTTTATCGGTCTGGTAGTGCTTTATTTATCTTCACATGGCTCCTTATACACACGGCTTTCCAAGTGGGCAGTGATTTTCTTGCAGTGTGTTGGAGGTGTTAGCCGTTGTCTTTTTTCCTTTTTAGCTTTTGTTGAGCTGTCATCACTGAATATATGTTGCCTGCCTCTACTTGGTGGCTTTTTAACAGTTTCTTTCTGTTTTCGGGCTTTCACAAGACTTGTTAAGATGTACATTAGTAAGCTATTTTGGATGATCATTTCTTTTGCTTGGGTCTGTGCTGGCCAGTCTTATGACAGATCGACTCATCTGAGAGGGGGGAGCCTCCATCAGATCATGAGGTAGGTAGGCTAGCCTGTGGAACATTTTCTTAATTAGTGATTAACAGGAGAAGGCTCAGCCCATTGTGGGTGATGCCATCCCTGGGATGGTGGTCCTGGGTTCTATAAGAAAGCAGGCTGAGCAAGCCATGGGGAGCAAGGCAGTAAGCTGTACCCTTCCATGACCTCTGCATCAGCTTCTGCACTCCCACCCTGTTTGAGTTCCTGACTTCCATCAGTGATTAACAGTGATATGGAAATGTACAGCAAATAACTCTTTTCCTCTTCCAGTTGCTTTTGTTGTGGTGTTTCATCACAGCTATAGTAACCCTATGTAAGATAGGGCCTATATATTGTGGGAAATATTAAAAAAGAACCCACCAACTCTCCATGCTCCTGCTTCTCTCAACCCATCAACTCTCCGGTCCTGCCAGGCCACAGGGTGCTCTCAACTCAGTGGTCTCTCAGCCCTCCAACTCTCCAGTGGAAGCCCCCAAGTTCCTCTTGCTACCATGCAATGCCCCATGCACCCCACGGTAAGCCATCACAACACCCAATTGCTCAGTAGAATTAAAACTCTTAAATTATAGCTTATAGTTAACCAATCACATTTACGTATCAATAAAATCACAAATTACAAGATGCCAATACAATAATTTCAGAGCCAATTGATAATGATAAAAGCTTTATCCCAATTATTCTAACCTTATGATATCATAACTGTGGCTGGTTGAAGCCATGCTGGTTTATGTCAGCCTCCATTCTCCTTCCTTCGCCTCCTGAGATGCTCTCTGTCTCTCTAACTCTTTGCTCTGTGTCCCTTTCCCCTGTCCAATCACAGGCTTCCTCTGCACTAATGTAATTGGACAGGGACAATCCTGAGACACCTATAGCCCCTTTTAAACACAGCATCAGTTTGGGAAATCATTTGACTCATCTTTTCAAATACCAATTCTGGTTCCTTGTTCCTGGTTCCACATTAGGACTCATAGCTAACTATGCCTCTAATACTTTTTTGTAGATCCCTTTCCAACCCTTTCTGTTTAGTTTAGAGATTTCCTATGGGCCTTTTAATCCTGTTTTGTATTATATATTATCTCTAATAAATTCACCTAATGAGTTCTTGTATATGTATTATATCTTTCAGTTATAAAATGTCCAGGTAGTTTTTTTTAAAAAAAGGTGTATTTTTATTTATGTGTCTGCATGTGCCTGCCATATGTGTGTGTGCACAGGTGGAGGTAAGAAGATGTTGGGTTCCCTGGAGCTGGAACCCATTGTGAGCCATGGGTATTGGTTCTGGGAACCAAACTCAGGTCGTCTGGAAGAGCAGTGAGTGCTTTTAACTGCTGAGCCTTGTTGACAACCCTTTCAGGTGATTCTTGTTTAATGAAGCCAGTTCTGGATCTATTTTTCCTGGATTTTTATAACCATTTTTTCATGTGTGTGTGTGATGTTAGGTTCTGTGTCCTCCATAATTGTAAAGGTCCCTCTTCATTAAACCTGTTATCTTGATTACCCATGGAGCTCTCTGTAATCTTTCCTCCTCTTGCCTTTGTTCATGTGCTGTCAGTCAGATAGCAGCATGCCTTTACTGAATGTATTGCATTCTGTACAAATAAAAATAGAGCTGCCGGACTTCACTGTTACCGTCTCCTCCATGGTTCAGTCTGGGACTAGTGACCAGCTTTAATGCCATTATGGAATGTGCTGAGTCAAGGCTGAGTTTTCTCAAGATCAATCTTCCCTTGGTTCTTTCCTGAGTCTCCTAGGGTTTCAATAAAGGATTTGATATATTTTGTGGGTTCATTACATTCAGGTCTCAAACTTTAATCTTTTCCTTAGACTGCCAATGCACTTTGTCAGTGTATTTTATTGCTTTGGTTTTTAGCCTTCTATCCCACAGAGTACCAGTTTCTTGAGGATAAAACTGGCTAAGCACTTAATACTTGCAAAGTCTTTACTTATTACTCTATGTGTCTTTGGCAGCCCTGCTGGCTTTGTGCTGGGCTAGTCCTGATTCTCAAGCCTGTGCCTTTCGGAATATCCTAGAGGAAGTGTAACTATTGCATAACCAGTTCCTCCTTCGGGATTTCCTCCTTTTACTCTAAGTCCTGTTTACTCACCAACTCTTTTCTACATTTAGCTGTGTGTGTGTGTGTGTGTGTGTGTGTGTGTGTGTGTGTGTGAGAGAGAGAGAGAGAGAGAGAGAGAGAGAGAGAACGAGAGAACTCTCTTGGTCCTAGACAAGTGTATTACTAAGCTAGCAGTTTATCCACCTTATCCACCTTTTACACATTCATTTGGTGAGGACTGAACAAGATAATATACCTCTCATTTATATAAGTAAGTGCTTTATAAAAGAAAACCTGGCTTTTTAAAAAAGGTACAAATGATTCAACACTTCTTCATCCAACATCCTTCATTGTCTCAGTGTTCAGTGTGATACTTTGCCCTTTATACTTGAAACACTGACCCATTTTCTCTTCTAATCCACTTTGCTAATGTACTTTTAAACAGCTGACTGGATGCTATGTGTTTTTTACATTTAGTGAGTATATTTTCCTGCTGGTATGTCTACTGTACTGCCTTAAGTTTTCTGTTTAGGTGTATATAGAAATTGGTAGAGCAACTTCCAGAGTAAAATGTAATTGTATAGATGTTTACAAACTAAATACAGATTTTAAGAAATATTTTTCTCCTTGTAATCAAATGTCATCTTTAGCATATATAATTAACCACCAATTATGTTTTAATACATTTCTTATATAATAGAGTGATCAGGTGTTTTGTTTTCTGACTATTCCCAAGTAACTGTCTTGAAGTTCTTTTGAATCTTAGGATGGAGTTTTCTCATCCATTCTCTAGACACTGGGGTGACAGTCTAATTCCAGATTGATGTCCAGGGCTGTATTGGTATTGTTACTTTATTTTATTTTACACTGAAGTTGATGTTGCATAAACATGTTATTTTCACTCCATTAAATGTCTTGTTATTCAATTTTTAAAATTATAAATAATAGAATTGTAACAGGCAGGGCCCTGAAAGAAGATGAGCTTTGGAGAGAGGAATATATAATAAGTATTGTAGTTTCTAGAACCCCAGAATATCTTGGTATTAGTTAAAAAAAAACTCATGAAATGTTATCTCAAATATATGGAATTTATATTCGTATGAAAGGTCTGTGCCATGAGCAAAATATGTTCTGTCTTTGAAAAAAGATTTTTGATTATTTTAAAATGACATGTATGTGTGTGTGTGGTAAGTGTCTGTGAGTACCGTGGCCTACAGAGGCTAGAGGTGTCAGATAGCTTTGCAGCTGGAGTTATTGGTGATCCTGACCTACCTGGTATAGGTGCTGAGAACTGAACTTGGATCCTCTGGAAGAGCAGTATACATAGCCTGTCCTTTTGAGTATATTTTCAGCCAACATTTGGTGTATGCTTGGGGAAGATCTAGATTGTATTGTTGCAGTTGATAGATAAATTTGAAACTCAGGGTCTCTTATTTGTCCTGAGCCAGGAAGCAATGTCATCTTTATCCTTTGTATGTTGGTTTTTATTGTATCTTTAATTTATAAAGTAATGTAGTAAAGAAGTGAATGATGGCATGTAGAATTCCAAGAGAAGAAAGTTCCTACCTGTATGGAATTTATACTTAGAATACAGGATATACATTACAATGTGAGTTTGGCTTGTAAAGTATATCTCAAGTTTTATGTCAGCACCAAGTTGCTTAGAAAATGTCATGTAGGTTTCCTGGAATAGTTAGAGCAAGCCTAAGGGACTAAGGGAGAAGATTGGCCACAAAGAGTCAACTGAGAATGATTTCACAAAAGGACAGAGGCCACTGTAAAAGTAGAGAAGAGAGTTTAGGTAGGAAAGTGGGTCAGGTTGGGGATGAGAGCAGAAGGTGGTCGGGGACACATTCATCTTCAGGGTGAGAGAAACCGGAGCAGGGAGGGAATTATACAGCACATGTTGAGTGTAAGGCTCAGTCAGCGTTCTGGGCGCCAGGCCTTCCAACCTGAAATTAACACATACTCCTGGCTACAGGGTGTTCCACTGGGACTGCTAGGGTTACAGCAATGAGTCTGCACTATGGTTTTAGATGGAACCAGAAGTATTAGGAAGAAATGGAGATACCCAATTCAACATGTTTACATTGAGTGTCTCATTAGCAATGGTAATGGGCTCTTGAGAGGAATTAGACTAAGTCCAGAATAATGACAAGCTTGTCTGGGAATTACTGTGGGAAAGGGCAATATCTTTTTTAGTGCTATGTCTCACTTTTATTTTTATGTCTTTAATTATGCTGTGAGATCTTTAAAAGTAAGAAACGATATCTTTTTATTTTTACACTCAGCAACTAACACATACAAAGAACTCAATTATTGCAAGAACAGTGTAGATGAAGAGAGCATAAATGCACCTAAAGGGAATGGTTGGGGAGTCAGGAAGTCTGTGTAGTGCTCAGGGACAGAACCCAGTTCCCAGTGATGGGAGGCAGAAACTTCTAGATAGGTAGAAGTATCTAGGCTGAGTGATTAGCTTTTTGGGGAGTTGGAAGTTCCTGAATGAATATCATCATCATCATCATCATCATCATCATCATCATCAACAACAACAACAACACAGGGCTCAAAGGGGTTGTTGAGGTAATATCAGAAGGGGAAGTCACAGGATTGTTTACAGAGCACACTCAACGTGCCTCTGATAATCAGGAGAGACAGAGGAGAGAGTGCTATATCCTCTTCCTCTGCTTGTTTTTACTTCTTATGTTCTGTGGGATCCTCTGTGATTCCACAGGCAGCCTGAGAACTGAGGTCAGGAGGCCCCAGCTATACAAGAACTACACACAACTAAGGAATGCTGAGTGAAGGAGAAGGAGTCTTCCACACCCATTGATTATCCAGCACCAAGTTGTCAGCTCTGAAAACATACAAGTAACATTATACAGACTGTGCAGGTTATATTTAGGAATATAAACACATATACACATATATATTCCATATAAATTTCTTTACATTATATATAATTACTTATATAGTATAATGCATATATTATATAATTATATACTCTATATTATTACTATAATTCTCTATAATTTCCATATATAATCATATATAATTTCCATACACATATTCCACATATATAATTATACATAATATATTCATTATAAGCGTATATAATTTATAAATAATTTCATATTTTATACTATGAAAGTTAATAATAAAAATTATATATATTTGTATATAATTATATATAATATGTAATATAATATACACTATATTCCATCAATATGGAATATATATGGAATATAATACATATATATTTATGTAACAACAATTAATGAAAAAAGAGACCATGAATTTAAAAACAGCAAGGAGGGGTAATGAGAAGGTTTGGAGGGAGGAAAGTGAAGGAGCAACAATGTAATTATAGGATCAAAAAAGAAAAGAAATAATTAAAAAGCACTTAGTAGTTATAAGCAAATGGATTTGATTTTTCAGAAGTGAAAGAGTTATGAAACTGGCAAAAGCTACTATAATCCATATGCATTCATGTAAGCTGTTATTCATAGAATTGATTCTGTTATTCAAAAAATATTTGGAAGATGCTTGTTCAAAAAAAAATGTGATGTTAACATGCCACTTAAAGGAAAGCCGTTGTGTGCAGTGATGAAATTCAAGCTTTGAATAAAAATGAGCCATTGGGAAAGTGTGCCTGCCACTGTGAACTTATTGGCTTTTCAGTATTTAAAAACTCTTTGTGGGTGATATTGGTGGTGACATTAATGATTATTACTTTTTGATGTTGCTCAATGAATAAGTCAGTCACTTGACTTAGTTAGCCAGTATCTGACCATGCGTGATATTACAGGATCATATGTAGGGAAAAGACTCAAGTTCAAAGCTGAACAATGCATTTTTGTGTGTTAGAGACTGGAGAGTTTACTGATATGAAATTCCCCATCACAGCCAATCTTTAGGAAACCATAGGTTATCAGATTTTGGTATTTCATAAAAGAGCATCTTCAGTTGTCTGCAAAGGATAATACAATTGTACTTCATTTCCAGTTAGCAGCAAGTGCCTTAGGCTGTCTACCATGAAAGTTACAAGAGTGATAGCTTTCATCTACTACTTTATACATTGAAAAGATTATATCATGCTTCTCACTGATGTTTTCAGTTTATATTTCTAAAAGTAAAGCTACTTTAAATAAGTAGTTAGGATAATATATAATGGGTTATGATGATTATTTTAAAATGAATCAGACAATCCTTTCTTGTGGTCCAATATTCATAAAATTTACCTCTGCTCCTCAGTCAAGCAGTCCTTTGGCATGAGGTACATTCACACTGTTGTTAGACACACCACCATCCATGCCCAGAACTGTTTAAAACCATCCTGACGGAAGCTGTGTACTTTATACATACTCCCCAACCCCTCCCTATCCCAATGTCCACATTCTCCTGTTTCTGACTGTGACTGTTCTGGGCAGAAGCATAGCATAGTGTTTGCTTTTATTTTCTTATATGTGTATCCTTTCTATGTAACAGGATGTCTTCAAGTTCATTGTATTATATACCATGTCAGAAATAACTTTTAAAAGGAAGAATAATATTTGAATAGACACAACATTTTGCTTATCTGTCCATTATCTATGTTTTTTTTTTTTTTTTTGGCTGTTTCCACCTTTGGGCTGTTGAGAATTAATACTGGTGACAAGTGTCTATTTGCTTTCCTGCTTTGGGTTCCTTAGGAGTGCACCCGGAAGTAGAACTCTTGAATCATGGGGTAATCATGTGCTTCCTTTGAAAGGAACCACCAAATAGAACCACCATAGTAACAATTACTTTTAATTGGTTTTACTTTAATCTGATGGTGTGCCAATACCTATAACTTACGGAAGGCATCCCAGAGTCCTCAGTGATCTTTAAGAGAGTGAGGAAGCTGGGGTTGAAAGCTTGAGAATCAGTGTTGTAGAGGAAGGAGCTCTAGAGGCTAGTTCTGAATCTGCAACAGTGGCGGACAGGCGACGGGAGAGCTGCTCAGAGTGACACGGAGCGAGGCCTTGGATGCGAGAGAAGTTGATGAAGGTTGAAACAGAAGTGACCTCCAGGAAAGCAAATTCAGAGAAGACATAGTAACTATTATTAAAGGGCTCTCAGCAAAAGGGATCAAGTTTGCTCTGCGGCCCGAGGTGGAGGGGTTAGTGTTGGCACATGTTAAGTCAGTGCTGCCTGGCACTAATGCCAGCACAGCAATGGAAGGACAGCGCTGCTAAGGTAGGAACAGAAACATGTCTAAGCTGGAAAGCAGTTCAGCTTCCATGTTGGATTTTCTCAGGCAGATGACCGCATGGCGAGGGCAGTGGCCTCTAAGTGGTTGGTGGCACAGCAGAACTTCCTATAGTCCCTTCTAATCCTAAATTTCTACAATTTTCAGGCACAGATGGATACCTGGAGTTCAGCATCAGTACGTGAGTGTAGTGAGAGGGGGAGGTGATGGGGCCCCATCAAGCCAAGGCTCATGGGAGCCTTTGCTGTGTGCTCTGCCTTCCTTCCCAGAGCTCGTGATCTTGCCTCCCTCCCTCTGCTTCTCCACTTTCCTATACTCACCAAGATCAGGAGTTTAAGTTTTTCATAGCTAAGGTTTTGAAGTTAGGACTGTTCTAGTGGAAATGAGAACTGTATGTGCACCTATGCGTCATCAAGAGGAATGACATGTGCTTTAGACATGCAGAAGAGTGATGTTACTACCATCAGCATGAGTGGATGAAGAATGTACACAGCATCAAAACTATATCTCTTGCCTCCTGTTTTTCAAGAGGAGTATATTTTAGTTCTTGTTGTGAGCTACAGGCATTGAGTTCAAAGAAGACTCAAGTTCTGGTTGTAGATTTTCCAAAAAACCTCTTTCTCCAAGACTCATAACTTTTTCCATGAAAATCTGTTACAGATATCTAGTCCATTACCATCTGGGCACATCTTATATTTCATAACATAACTTTATACTGGACTACTAGTCAAAAATTTACTTTGATAATTTTCTACTCAATTTTCATAATAACTTCATTTAGCTTCTTTTCTCTGTTAAATAAAGAAGAAACAAATACAGAGATGTTAAGTGGCTTAATCAAATTAATAAGTGAGCCTGGGAGATAATTTCAGCTCTCTGGTGCCAAACCAGTACTCCCGCAGTCCTAAGTGCTTTGTAAGCTGTGCTCTATTACAGCCAGGCTTAACAACAGGTAATTAAACCACTGTCCTAAACAACTCCTCAGACTCCTCAGCATCAAAAGGTCAGTGCACAGGCTGCACTGCTCCTGTAAATATCGGCGCTTGCACGTGCTTGTGCCTGAAGCATTACACAAGTGAGGATGCAGCTGCAGCTGCCATGCATGTCAGAGTGCAGGCCAGGGAAAGTACCAGTGCTCGTGCTCACCGGGCTGCTACGGTAAGCACGCTGCTGAGGCACCACACACCAAGGAGAAGGATACCGTGCACACACAATTGAGCAGTTGGGTCAGAAGCTCTAGTCCCATCTAGGTATTAGTGATAAAGGAATTTTGGATTTGTCCTAAAAATAAAAAATTTCTAACTACTTCTCTGTCAATTTCCTATATCTGTTTAGGTTGGGAGTGATTAGATTACTAGGAAATTTATTAGTGACATGGATACTTTTCTGTGAATCAGAACCTTTCTCCTCATTGAGTCATCACAATGCAATACAGAAATAAGATGCTTAAACTGCATCAGACTAAAGCTGCTGCAACTTTTAAACATTGAATGCAAGTGAGAAAGGTTTGTTGTTGATGTATAATAATGCTGGCTTCAATGTGGTTTATACAGTAGGATTCCCAAAGTATCTCCGGGAGTTTTTCAGAGAGGCTTGTGCTACTGTGTCATGAGTTAGAACTGTGTCACCATAGCATATGGTGCTCCTGTTACTGCCCTGTTATGTGTTGGTTTGTGTGGTGGCTGTGGCTGTGCCTTTGGTATGGCTTTGGTCCTGGGCTCCAATACTGATCTTTGAGCCTGCTATGCAAGCCCTCTACCACCTAGTTGCACCCCCAGGTACCCTGTCTTGGTTTTGATTCCCCATTTTCTAAAAATTTTAATAATTAACATGATAGTTAATTAATTTGGTTCATGCCATGTCCAGCAGGGCTCAGGGAATGGACTTCATTGGGGCAGCAAGGAGATGAAGAAGATAGGCAGACAGGCAGACAGGCAGGCACTTGGGCAGGAAGCTGGGAGTCAATGGTCCGGGCTCTCTGCTAAAGAAACTTTAGGCCCTGTCCCTGCCCCCACCCTCACCTCAAGCTCAGTGTGTTATGGTAGAGTTGACCAGAGTGGGATTATTGCATACAGATAATCAAGGAAGCAGAGTTTATGATAAATAGCTGAACAGAGGAGGCAGACTTAGCCAGTCTTATATCTCGAAGTAGTCTCCAGACAGTCAGTACCTCAGAAGAAAGCTATGGTGGATATTTTCTGCACTCTGACAACATCCAAGGTCAGAGCAGAAGGAAGGCTTTGCTGTTCCTCCATGGATCTGAGACCCTGGAGTCTGCCATGGCTGCGCCGTGTCAGCAGTACACATCCACTCAGGGCTGCACACTCAGGCCCTCTTTGCTCCCTAAAGACTTGCATTTACTATAAAAGGTCTATCAAGGAGGTCTAGCAACCTTGAAATAGTGAAAATGTTTAGAAAGAATAACAAGCTTTTTTTCTCCAAATTCTTTAAATGGTACTCTATGACTCATTTCCAAATACAAACCAGAGAAGAGAAAGAAAAACAAGAGAAGTTAAATTTCCATTTGCCTCCGTCATTGTGAATAATGAGCCGGAGGTTTTACAGCTTTCAAAATAAAATTCTTCTGGGGATAATGGACTGGAAATTACTCTGCTCAGTTAAAAATAATTTTATGAAGTTCCTTATTTATTTTGGGATAAAATTGACTAAAAAAGATAGAACATGATTTGGTCAATATAATTTTGTCAAGCAGCAATTAATGCCAGAGTAATAGTTAGGATACAGAGTGGAGACCTGGCCTTGTCGGTCAGTTGATAGTCTAGTCAGAAAGATAAATGAGATGAGAGCTCTGTTGTTGTCCCTGTGCTGTCACAGAGGACATAGTGTTCCATCTTTGTTAGGGGAGCTGGAAGGACGGGTTTGGAAGTTACTATTTTGTGATTTGTGATGTATTTGTGATGAGGGAGCATTTGCTTCTAAGGAAATGACACAAAGGAAAGCCTGGTGCCCTAGAGGGACTTCCAGCTGTGGGAGCACGACATACTCTGACCAGTGCCTGCCATGGTGAGAAACCGAGAGGCTCCTTAGTGTGGTCAGGCAGCACCAGCAGCCGATCTGTAGGGATAAAGTAGGTTTACACTGTAAAGGGCTACATCTGCCTGTTGAAAATTTCAGGCTACTTTGTATATCAGCAGAGCCACAGCCAGGACAGACTTATATTTTAGCACTAGAAGGCAGATGGGAAAAGAAAGATGTTGGTTCATTCATTCATTCAATAAACATTTATCATGTATCTGTTTTGTGAAAGTAACTATTTTAGGCACAAAGATAGCTGCCCTAGTGGAGCTTGTTATTAAACGATAAGGCATATAATTTACCAATGAATATAGTAAATGAATTGATTGATAGTGAATGCTAAGAAAGAAGAAGAAGAAGAGGAGGAGGAGGAGGAGGAGGAAGGAGAAGGAGGAAGAGGAGGAGGAGGAGGTAGTAGTAGTAGTAGTAGTAGTAGTAGTAGTAGTAGTAAAGGAGCTTGGGCATGCCAGGTGAGGAGTGCAGTCTGAGTAGGGCGATACATCAAGTTCAGAAGGTGTGGCAGTTAAGTAAAAGATGAGGAGGACTGGGCTGTGAGGAGCTCATGCTCAAGAGCACCTACTCTTTCAGAGGACCTGAGTTTGGTTCCCAGTTCTGGTCTTGAGTGCTTACCACTGTCTGTAATTCCAGTGCTGGGGGAGCTGACACCCTCTCCTTGCATAAATTCTAAAAGAAAAAAAAGAAGACTAGATTAAAAGTAAGACCTTAAATTGATTGAGAGTGAAATTATAAATATTTTCTGATAAAACTGAAGATTTACATGGAATAGTCATTACACTTAGTATAGATTAGTCTTGCCAACTTAAAAATCTAATGCTGTCTAGTATTTTAAAATATAGGTTTATTTATTTATATATGTGTTATTTATATATGTGTATGTGTGTATACGTAGTCATGTGTGTATGCTCATGTATGTGTGCTCAGGTGCATGTGCACAAGTGTTTGTGTGTATGTGGTTGCCAGAGTTTGATACTGGGTGTCTTCCCCAATCATTGTTCACCTTTTTTTTTTTTTTTTTTTAAAAACTAAAACAGGGTGTTTCACATGAACCAAGACCTTTGGCTACTCTAGTGAGCCAGCTTGCTCTGGGATCCCTTGTCTTTGTCTTACAGGTTCTAGAAATAAGAGCAGGTACCATATCTGCCTGGTATTTAATGTTAGTTCTGAGGATGACATGTCTGGTCCTCACGTTCTCACAGCAAGCACTTTATTCGTTGACTCTTCTTTCCAACTTTCCTTCCTTTTTTTTTTTTTTTAAAGAATGCTTCCTCAGCTAAAGGCTGACTGATGATCTTAGTGTTCAAATAGCCTGGACTTCCCTGGCTGTAAACTCCTAGTGCAGCTCACCATGTTCTGTCCTTTAAATGTTTTGTCAGCTGGGCCCCAGGCTTCATTGGACTTGGGTGTCAACTTTTGGCATAGCTGTTAGTAGTGGAGTGTTCTTTCATTGACTATCACATACTGTCTAAGTTTCTCTTCTGCAGACCTAATAGCTGTGTCTGCTCAATGCCTAGAGCCAGCAATTCGTTGGGGTTCTAATGGATCTGTTTTAGTTTTAGCTGTAATGCTTTAATTTTTATGTGTACAAATATTTTACCTTAATGTATATTTATGTACCACATATATTCCTGGTGACAATGATTGAAACCCCTTCAAGTGGAGCTAAGAACAGTTGTGAACGGCCATGTGGGTGCTGATAATTGAACTCAGATCTTTTGTATGAACAGCAAGTGTCCCTAGAGCTATCACTCCAGCCCAAAAGCTGAACTCCTTATAAATTAAACATTCCCTTGTACTGTTTGGTTTCTCACTTGAGACAGGACAAAGCCAGGATAAATGTGTTTTCTTTTCCTTACTAGTTTTCAAGGTAATGAGTCTGATTACCTGTTTCCACTCTATGTATTCTCATTAGAAAAGGAGCCCCAGGTGGCTCTCCATTCTACTTTCCTTCCATCTCCCACTGGAGTTGGCCAACCCCCTGCAGGCTTTAGGTCCTGTTCTACAGTATGCTGCTTAACTGTTCCAGAGCGTAGTTGGGGGCTAGTTGGGGGCTCTTTTCCCCACACATGACAGGTGCCCTTGATCACTTAGTTTCTTTGCATACAGTTGCTAACACTGAACACATCTCCTGGCTGTTAAATGGTCAGAGCCAGTTGTATTTTGAGTTTGTAGTAGATATCATCTCATTTTCCTATAAATATTTTTCCTGGAATTTTGGTTTTGATATTAGTTGGTCTGTTTTTATGTGATAATAAAGGAGATTTTAAAAAAAAGCTCCAGATAGAGATGACTCAGCAGTTAAGAGTGTGTATTGCACTTGAGAAAAACCCATTTGGTCCTAGCATTCATGTTGGGCAGCTTACAACTTCCTGTCACTCCAGCTCCAGGGAGATCTGATGCCTATAGCTTCCATAGGCACCTGCATTTGTCTACACATATACCTGCACAGAATGGCATATTTTCACATAATAAAAAATTAAATAAATAAATAATGAAAATGTGCACAGCCTCCTCTTTGCAGGAAGAGGTTCAGCCACAGAGATGCTGAAGTGTAGTTGAAAACTACTAAATGTGAAATTTCTGACTTGGAGGATCTTCAGGCGGGTGGCAGTTTCCTAGCAGAAGATTTAAAGTTTGAGGAAAGGAGCAAGGTAGATGGGGAGTGAAAGCAATCTTTGATTTCATAGGTTTGAAGTGAGCATAAAATACCATGAAGTAACAGAAACAGCTTGTTAAGAACTGTGTTTCTAGATTTTTCCAGACAGAGCTGTGTCATGAAACCCCACACACTGAGGATGATCAAACCCGCCACAAACAGGGAAAACGTGTTACTTATAGCAGAGCCCGCAGCGTGGGATGCAAAGCATCCATTTGAAGATGAGGAGACCTTACAACAAACACTAATGAGTAGGGATTTTATCTACTTCTTAAAAAAGGCACAGCACGTGC
Organism: Tokudaia tokunoshimensis; assembly: GCA_036184795.1. Taxonomy (NCBI): domain Eukaryota; kingdom Metazoa; phylum Chordata; class Mammalia; order Rodentia; family Muridae; genus Tokudaia; species Tokudaia tokunoshimensis. The sequence goes on along the minus strand of BTHU01000014.1, from coordinate 52,805,984 downwards.
ATATTGAGCAGCAGTCCAAACTAGAAGCCGCTATCCAGACATGCATCACATCAGCAGATCTCTGTCCAGGTGTGGCCGCCCTGGACTTTGGATATAATGTGAGAATAGATGACTTAAATGTGAGCATATGTCTTCCTGGACTTTAGCTAAGCATGCTAAGTATTTGTAAGCTATATGTTGTTGTATTTTGAGTATGCTACAGTGCTATCATGAAAGTAGGCAAGGCCTTCTCTGTGGGGAGTCTGTTCAGGTAGGTCTAAGCTGCTCTAGCCTCCAAGTGCATTTCAAAAAAAAAAAATCAGGTGTTTCTTTCAACACATTTATTAGCATTACATATGAACTCAATTGACATAACGTTTTACTTCTGTTTTCTCTTTCGTTTGTTTTCCAAAAATCTAGGCCTGTCTTCAGAGACCCGAGATCAGACTTGAATCACTCAAAGAAGATATTAAGGAATTCTTTAAAATATCAGGTTTGTTCCCCCCCCCTTACCTTTAAGTATCCTCAGACTTCCAGCTACTTCAAAACTGATGTAACTTGGCTGAGGGCTTCTGTTTGGAGAGGACTAGAATGCACACATTTTAACGAAATGGTGCCAACATGTGAGGACACTGTAGAAGGAACCCTTCGCATTAGTCACTTGTTTTCTTCCTAGTCAAAATTGTCTCAAGTATGGGAAATACACCCTTATTAAGTAGCTTGTATTCTCCTTCTACATTACTTTTCTCTGCTCTCCAAATAACACAACACAACACAACAAAACAAAAAGCCAAAAAAAAAAAAAACAGAAAGAAAAAGAAAAATCTTAATTTTTGGACAAGAAGGGATAGCATGGAGCCAGCCCTTGCATGTGGGAGCTGAGACAGCGTGGCAGCTCCTCAGAGTAGTGTGTGTTTGTTGGCCAGGAGTGCGATGACGAGCCAGTGGACCTGGTTCTTGTGTTCTTTCTCTGGTATGGACCCGGCTGTCTATTGTCCTTGTTGCTGACACTCTCTCTCATCGTAGCATCAGGTCAAAGACATTGGCACTCATTTAGAACTTTGGTAGTGGAAGAAGGCATTACTCTTAACTCAGGAGAGCGATTCAGTAGTTTTACGTAGAGAGCAGCTAATGGTTAGCACAATTCTTTCACAAATAACCATCATGCCAATATTTTAGTGAGTTAAATATACTGAGTTCGAGCTAGAGAGTTAGCTCAGTAGTTAAGATTACTGATTGCTCTTGTAGGAGACTCAAGTTCAGTTCCCAGCACCCACATGGCAGCCTACAACCATCTATAATTCTAGTTGCAGAGCATCTGTGCCCCCTTCTGACATTCACAGGTTCATGCATGAAGTTTGGTATATATACACACACACACATACATACACACACATTTAGGCACAAAAGTTAAGAAACTATAAAAATTACTATGTTGCATATTTAAGAAACTAATACTTATTTTTTAAAACTTAAAAACAGGTTGGGAGAAGAAACTTCAGAATGCTGTTTATAGTGAACTGAATGTGTGAGTTTTTTCCCATCTATTTTGAGATACTATTTTGTTCAACTCTACTTACTTTGTGAGTAGTAATATTATTGTTAACTGTCTATATCTATACTCTGATTAGAATACTTATAGAATTTCAAGCAAGTTAATGTCACAAATCACTGCAGTCTAGTCTGAGAATGAGTAATAAATACATGGGGCCTTTCTATATTACCAGCTTTGTATATTGAGAATGTATTCATCCAAGGTAATTAGGTAATGGGATAGTTCTAATAATACTTACATTCCTCTTATTGTTGAATTTAAAACATCATACTTCTCTCGGTCATTACAAACTGACCATTATAAACATAATTTCTTTTTCTTTGTAAGATTATTATTGTTGCTAAAAACCTAATGTTTTTATTTATCTTGATTTGCCATCAGTGCTTATTAAAGTGTATAGAAATTTTGTTCTCAAAAATATAGCTCCAGAATGTTAGCTTGATGGGTTTATTAAATACCCTACTATTCATCCATCATTCATGGAGTGTTGCCTCTGTGCCAGTGGATGGAGAAGCACTCAGGGAGTAGAGTAGCAAACTAAGCTCATATCCTGCCCTCACGATGCGTATGAATAGGTCAAAGGAGTCTCTGTGTGTGCTGTTTTGTTGTACCCCTTGGTCGGGATCTAGTGTGCTGTAGTTTTTGACACTCTATTTCCCACAGTCTCTGTCTAAGCTATCTAACTGGGAACTAAGATACCCTGTTTAACTAGACTGCTCCACATGAAGATCTATGGATTTATATTTTAGATATACAGTTAGTTAATTTTCTATTGTTGTGAAGAAACTCCACACCAAGGCAACTTATAAAAGAAATCATTTAATTAGGGGGTTGCTTACTGTTTCAAAGGGTGAGTTCCTGACCATCTTGGTGGGGAGCAGACAGGTGGACTGGCATAGTATTGGAGTAGTTGTTGAGAATTTATACACTATAAAGCATAAGGCCAAGGAGGGGGAAGGGGGGAAAGAAAAGGAGAGACTGGGCTTAGTGTGGGCTTTTGAACCCTCAAAACATAACTCCCCAGTGAAGCCCCTCCTCTAACAAGGCTACATCTCTTAATCCTTTACAAACAGTTCCAAAAACTAGGAACCCAACATTCAAATAAATGAGTCAGTGGAAGCTATTCTCATTCAAACCACCACACATGTTTTTAAAGTTAGATTTTAGTGTTTTTCCTATTACCATCTTCCAAGCTGGTCTGTGGCGTCTCAGATAACGTCAGGTGTAAGTACTGTCTATTACTGAAATTGACTGCAGCCATGTCATTGGTAGTTCTGGCTACCAAAGGGACAGTTGTTTGTCATGACAGGTCAAAATATCACTTCACACAGTGCAGTAGAGATACCTGTTGTCTATTATTCCCAATTCTGGCTTTTCAATTTGAGATTTTACTAATGCCTTCTATTTTGGTGATCTGGTATATTTCTGAAAATAGTTTTATATGGCAGACTATGTCTGCCATAGTTGCTGACAAAGCCTTTCATTCATTTTCATATCTTTAATATCCTATACAATGCAACTGTGAATCTTTTAATAACTACTTGAGAGTTTTGTGGGAGCTCATTAATACTGCCTTTCTTCTTACTTGGGTTCTGAACCAAAGAAGAAAAATGATAAAACAGTGGGAAGTGAGAGCTCAGTATTGGGCTTTTGTCACTGAGAAAGACTAGGTTGGCACACACACATGCACACACACAAGTTCACATACATGTAAAGACTAAGTAAAGGCCATAGCCCATAATGAAAGTACAGGGAATCCCTAACCTGAACTCCAAGAATAAATAGTCTTAAAAATTCATTCAAATAATTATTTAAGTGGTCTGCTATGGTTTACATGTCCCCTCCAAAGTTCATGGGTAAAATATAATTGCCATTGTAATAATATTACCAACTGAGACACTTGGGAGCCATTAGAGCACAAGAACATTACCCTTATAAGGTGGACTGGAGATAGTGTAAAAGTTCAGGTTTGAGCCTGTTTTCCTAGTGAGCATCTTACCTTCTGTCACCAGATGATATAGGAGGAAGGCTGTCTCCAGATGTTGGGACCTGGATGTTTGACTTCCTGAGCTCCAGAACTATGAGCTGGTGCATTTCTGTTTTTGACTGATTGCATTTTATCTGGGTATAGTGTTGCACACCTGTAATCTCAGTGCTTGGGAGGCAGAGGCAAGACCAATTCAAGGCTATCCTGGTCTGTGTAGTGAGTTCCAGGTCTGTCGGGACCCTGTGTGAAATACAAAACAAAAACATTAACAATTAGTAGGATGATATAATTAAAATTTTTTATTAGACCCTGTACATACGAGTGAACTATTAACAGATACTCTATTTTGTTTGTAGCTTTGACTTCTTACCAAAGTAATTCATTATTGAGAGCTCAGTATGCTACTTAGCTGCCTCTCTTTGCTTCTAGGTTTCCTTTTCCCAGTCATCCTTCTGCACCCCCTGAGCATCTCAAAGAACCTTTGGTGTACATGAGGAAGGCACAGGTTGGCCAGTGTTTGTTTTCATTTTCTTCTTGCATGCCAAGCAATGCAATGCATAGTATATTTTTGTTGGCATAATATATATTATTTATCATATAAAGACTGAGTAAGGACCTCTTAAGTAATAATAATTCTTGTACACACTGCCTTTTTATTTTTAGTCATAAAAGATCATACCTATTTAACTATGATAACCTAGAAAACATTACATAGAAAGAAAAGGTCATGTACCATACTGGTCTGAAGTTTGAAATAGGGTAAAGCCTTCTATAACCATCTGCAACTCGTGGCCTGTGAAGTTAAAAGAATTGAATCTCAATAAACACCAAAAAATCCTCAAACGCCACCCCCCAAAAACAACAAAAACCCTCTGTCCTTTGAAGCCAGTGTTAACTGATACCATATTTAAAATAACTTTACTCTCCCAGCAGGCTGTCGCTGCTAGTTGACTGCCGACAAGAAAGAATCCAATTTAAAAGTTAAAAATAAAACAAGTACAAAAACTATGAGAAGCCATTAACATGTAAAGTCAGTGAGCCTGTCACCTGCTCCCATCTATCTCTAGCTGTCCTTTACTGGGCACAGTCCCACCCACCTCTCTGGCACAGCAGTACTTGTGAACCTTCCTCTGAGTACTGGAAGGGGCTGTAGGACCGTCACAGGCAGAGATGGGGTTCTTCTCCCCAGCAAGACCTCAGAAATACATTAAAATTTTTTATTTTAAAAGTTTCAAATCATTCCTACAGAAATCCCAAAAACTCACTCATCCCTCTGCTCTAGGTCAGGCCTTTGCTGCTGTAGAAAAAACTGTGCTGTGTCCCATTGCCAGGTTCTAGTATATGTTAGCAAGATTCTAACTTTTACTTTCATTAAAACCACCTTCAAATGAGATGATTGTCTTGGTTAGTTTCCATTACTGTGAAGAGGCACCATGACCAAGGCAATTCTTATAAAGGACAACATTTAGTTGGAGCTGGCTAACATTTTCAAAGGTGTGATCCATTATCATCATGGCTTGAAGCGTGGCAGTAGGCCAGCAGACATGGTGCTGGAGAAGGAGTTGAGTGTCCTGCATCTTGATCTAAAGGCCACTAGGAGAAGACTAACTTCTAGGCAGCTAGGAGGAAGGTCTTAAAGCCCACCCCCAAAGTGACACACTTCCTCTAACACGTCCACACCTACTCCAAGAAGACCATACCTACTAATAGTGCACTTCCTGGACCAATCATATTCAAACCACTACAATGATGGTGCAGTATAACAGAAACCATGGAGATTTTGAGGAAATATGTAATATATTTATTCTTGGTGCTATCTCTAGAGGTTTGCAGCTTTCTTACCAGTCAGGGTTTCATAGTTATGTAAGTTTGAACAACATTGGATTAAGTGAAATTTAAACATTTAAGATTTTATCCAATGTTACTTAAACTTCCATGACTATGAAAGTCATTTCTGTATAAGATACTTTGGGAACTACATTGGTATATTCAAAGAAAGTGGTATCTGAAGAAACTAGTACATGTATGGTGCTTGTAAGTGGGTGAGTTGTTTTTTTAAGCAGTGCTAGTAGCACACAGAGCTCTAATGACAGCAGCTTAGTACTTGACATGTGCTCACTTGTTAGGCACTCAAGGAATCTGATGAAGTGATTCACTCTGCCCAACTTCACAGTCAGTGGTAGACCTGCAGCATGACCTGACCAGTATGCTCCGGAGTCCATGCTTCCTGCTGGAACTCATTTAGCCCTTATACACTGTGAAAACTCAAAATACACTTTGTGTATGTGTTTTCAAAATGACCTACCAGACTCCCTCCCAGTGCCTTAAAGGACCTGTCACTAAGCTCTAGTTCTCAGAAGTTCCCTTGTGTCCCAACTGTACACCACTGGGGGAAAAGACTTAAATCCATCCATCTGAGACTATCTAAACCACAGGACTGCTGACGTCACAGTACTCTGGACAGTATCTGGTGCACAATTCTTGTTTGTTGAGTGACCTAATGAGTGAGGATAACCCTCTCAACCAGTTTTGCCATTTCTGTGAATATCATAGTAACTGTTTTTCTTATTAGGGTAGATATTAATGAAAAACAATGATACATTGTTCCTTTTGTTTCAGGGAAGTTGGGAAAAAAGAATCTTGAAGAGTTTAAATAGTATGTGCACGGAACTGAGTATCCCATTAGCACGAAAGGTACATTAACCTTTTTCTGCTGAAGTGTTTTATTGTGAGTTAACTACTGAAAAATGTCATAAAGTTGTATAACTATATAATAGGCTTGATATTCTTCATTTAGTGGTGTGTTTTTTTAAATTAAAATCTGTAAGTGCCAATTATTCTGTTAATCTTTTATACATATTCTTTATATATTTAATGATTGCTATAATGAACCTATGCTATAGCCTACTCAGTCATTTGGTTATTGTCTTACTTAGTTTCCTATTGCTGTGCGAGTTATGGAAGGAAGAGTTTATTTGGCACTTACTGTTCCAGAGGGGTAGAGTCCAAGACTGTCCTGGTCAGGAAGCCTGATGGTGGGCAGGCATCAAGACTGGAGCAGCAGCCAAGAGCACCAGCAGAAATCAGAGAACAAACTGGGAGTGGTACAACCCTTTGAACTCACAAAGCGCACCCCCAGTGACATACTTTGTTCAGTAAGGCATTACAACACATTTTAACCTACCTAAATGGTACCACCAACAGGGAGATCAAGTATTCTTATGCTTGAGACTTTAGGGGACATCTCACTCAAACCACCACAGCTGTAAAGAATGAGTATTCTTTAAAAATCGTAATGACATTTAGTCTTCGCACATTCTAAGTAAATGAGCTCCGTAGCACTAAGCCTTCAAGGTCAAGATCCCTGCAGCCTTGTAATTGGCAATATGATGACATCTGCTAGTATTAGTGTAATGGATTAAAAGAGTAATTTGTTGTATCTCTGCAGCCCTTCTACTTCTTTCTTAATGGTGGAAGAGGTAGGAAATGAAAGAAAATCACTGGGAGTCTGTTCTAGATGCTATAGCTACTCACAAGGAGGAGATAAGGCATTTCCCTTCACTTTCTTCTCTACCTGTTAGTTATCCTCTGCTGCTGAATAGATCCAGAGAATAGACTTTTAATGAGAGCCAAGGAGAAGCCACTGAAGTACTACCAGTATAGTGTACAGAAAAACATGAGATGGAAATCTGTCTGAATGCATAGTGTGATATCAGTCTGTCTTTCACATCAGAAGCTAATGCTACGGAACCAGTTGTTTTCCCCCAACCCATCTTCCATGCATTTCTAGTTTACTGATGGGGTAAGAGCTGTGGGATATGGCTGAGGAGCAGTGCTTTGTGAGATTTACTGGCCTCTCGCATCTTGTACCTTCTCTTCTTAGACTCATTAGCATCATGTTCTAACTAAACCATTGAGACAAGATATGTTCCAATCATTGTAAAACTTAAAACTTATGTGTAATTCAAAGAAGTTTTCAGTGTTTAATTGGTTTCCCCTATGTTCTAGTACCTTATTTAAACTTTTAAATAAGCTACTGATTTTTGAAACTAATTAAAAAATTCTTTTAGAGACCAGTTGGGGAGCAGAAAGAACTTCTCAATAAGTGGAATGAAATGGGAACTGATGAGCCAGGTATGTGTAGGACTTCCTACAAGATTGGTAATTGAAGTCAAATAATATACTTCTTCAGAGGCACAGCCACCTTCCACCTCCCCTAATTCCCAGATGTCTGATTTGTTGATTTCTGTTTTGCAGCATAAGAATTTCCAATTTTAGGTTGTGTTTTCCATTCTTTGGGTAATATTGAATCATTTATCCATTTTTTTCCAAATAGCATTTAAGACATTTTTATAAAAGAGTAAATAATCTTTCTGTCACCTATTCTGTGATGTTCCTTGAACCTTAGGTGTAGGAGTTTTGTTATATAGATTTATCAACTGGGGAAAAGGTTGTAAAAGACAGAGGACTAGGGTGTCTGCTGTGAAATCATGTCTTCTATATAAGACAGGGAAGCTGTACCCACAAAATGATAGCAACACAGTAGGGTAACCTAAACAAGACCCGAGTAAGGACCACACCAGGTGATATGCCAACATAGACATGGAACATCTCATGAACGTCCCACTCCTAGGTGGCTACAGACAGTTAATGTCTGCTGAGAGAGGAGAGATCAGCCTTCCTTAGGGATGCCCCTAAACAGTTATCTAATACCAAGTGTTCAGCCCTAAAACATATGCTTATGAGCAACATTAAATGGACTTGGTTGTATTTATAGACTTATGTGAATGTGACAATAATAATTAAAGAAAAACATGTAAACAAAATTCATTTAATAGATTCTGAAGACTTACCTTTAGTTAAGGTAGAAATTCTGTAAGCTTAATTATGTTGAGATGCTAAGGAGAGATTGGCTACTGAAAAAATAAATTTCAAGAATTTCAAGTGGTTTTAAATTGTATTTTGTCTTTAAATTTAATGCACAGCCAGCTTTATAAACATAAGGAATAAAACTATATATTGTAGATGCCTATAATAGTTTGGACAGACACACACATGGCTGCCCTCCTTCCAGCCCCCACTGCTAAAGCTAGTCTGGGAATGATAATAGGAAACAGGACAACTGAAATTGGAAACTGAAATCAGAAAAGTTTAACCAAAGAAGAGGAATTCACTGAGAATGCATTATTTGCATTCCAAGTACTTGGAAATTCTCATACAGAATCTTTATAAGAATCTCTGAAAATCTATAATTTGTTGTTTAAGTTGTCAAAGATAGGGTTTTTATTTCTGTGTTCCCCGTGTCTCAGAAAATGTACAATCAATACTCTATAATTAAGTGATTCTTCTCTGTAGAAACGCAGGAAAGTGACATTAATATTTATTGGTCATTTCATATATTATCTGAAATTTTGTTTTACTCTAACTCATTCTAGATTTAAGTCTTTTTCGACCCGTTTATGCACCCAAGGACTTTCTCGAGGTATGTTTGTTCGATTGGGTAGATATGCAGATACGATGGGTCTAATTGAAGAGCCATGCATGACCCCAAATGGCCTTTTAACCTGAGGTGATACAAGAATTATGTTTGGCAAAGGAAAGCATATAAAGAAACTAACCAGGCTTGTTGTTTATTTTTAAAGGTATTAATTAATCTCCGCAACCCAAATTATGAAAATGGTGATTCTCTTAGTTTTAGGACTCATTTGGGCTTAATCCAAGTTCCTCTGAAAGTAAAAGATATCCCTGAATTGGTAAGTATACACATTGAAGAATAAATTAATGTATATTAGAAGATTACCACGAGAAAAATATTTTAGTGCAGCCATGTATCTATTATAATCAGAGTCATGGACATGTTAAACAAGTTACTAATGTGACATCCTTTTTGTTGTAAATATGTACACAGAAAGAGCACGTTTATGTGTGTGCAAGTCAATTAAGCTTACATTGGCCTGTAAATGTTTTGCTCATTCCAATAAAGAACAAATATTTATGAGGCTGTTTGCAGAGACCCAGGCATTTGATGTGCGCTTATATGATTATGGGGCTGAAGATATGGCTTAGTAGCAAGAGTACCGGCTGCTCTTCCAGAGGTCCTGAGTTCAATTCCCAGCAACCACGTGGTGGCTCATAAACATCTGTAAAGAGATCTGGTGCCCTCCTCTGGTCTGCACGCACACATGCTGTATATATAATAAATAAAATTTTTAAAATGATTGGAACAAATCGTAAGATTGATAAACGGCTGTTTAAGAAAGCACATGTTATTTAGTATAACCAACTTCCCTGGAGCCCAGAACATGGTGAGACACCAAGACAAACTGCCTTTGCTCCGGAACACAGTGAGGCCTTCATTTTAAAAGGTAACTGTGAGATTGCCTGATGGCGGAATGAAGCTGCCATTGCTCCTTCTTTTGTTACTCATTCCAAAATAATAAAGAGTGCAGCTTCGTCCTTGCCTTTGTGGCGAAACTGTGAGCTTTACAGATAGATAGGTCATGATAAGTAACCTAAGGCCGGGAGAAGTCAGAGCAACCGGAAGTGCGGATGAGAGGTGCGCCATCTGTCGGCTGCACTTCCTCCATTCTGCTCCGCTGCACTGTGCTGGGTCTGAACTATTGTCCTTTTGCCCAATGGCTCATGTTATTTTATGAATGAAGGGATGATTCTGGAGGGATACTTGAAAGGCTCCAGCAGGACAATGTTGTGTCCCGTCTGGTTCCTGGCTACAGCGGTGTCCTCTGCAGCCCAGCTAGCTCCAGCCTGCTCCTTTGACATTTCTTTTTGTCATGACCGTTGGTCTTGATCACAGCCTTGAGCACTGGGAGGAGACTTTTCTGATGTCACACTTCCTTTCATGCATGCTCCTAGAATCCACAGTTGCTTTCTACACTTGCTACTTCTGTTTTTCCTTTTGAAATCTGTGGCTTACGTTTTCTTTCTTAACTAGTAATTAACTGATAATAGAGGCAAAATGGCTTTCTTCAGAAACCCTTAGAAAGGCTCAGAGACACCATGGGTCCCTGCCTTGGCAATCTGTAGGGCTGAGAATGGAGGGTTTGTGAAGCCTGTCAGGTGGAGCACCTTCCTATTGTGCAGTCACATGACTAACATAGGAGCCCAGAGCCTCCTCACCAGAGATACAGACTCACAACAGCTATTAACTCAGAAAACTCCGATGTACAGTAGGAAGGTAGAAGTCATTAACATAGGGATCAGGTGAAAGCCTATGGAATGGTGAGACCGGTATTCTTATCTCTGCTGTGTGCTTTCCTACTCTCTACTGACTCTAGAATACCAGAAAAGCTACCAAAGATTTGGAGAACCTTTCTAGTTCTACAGCTGGCTGGCTATAGAGCTGTCCAACAGAGTGGCCCACCACACTCTAGGGAAATCCCTGCTGCATAGCTCCCAGTCATATTTTTTTATTGCCCTTTTCCCCAGACTTGAGTGATGAACTTAAAATCCCAACGTGTTCAAACTGTTGCAATTTGAGAGCATGAGACAGTGAACTCAGAGAGCAAGGGGTGGGGGGGAAGGGAGGAGAGAGGGCAGGAGAGAGAATGAGAATAATGCATATAGGAAAAAGAATTTATAAAATGACCACTTTTATAAAAAGTGTTGTAGATGTTTAAGGTTGGACTTAGGGTGACACAGAAGAGAATGACTATAGCTTGGCCCATATTAATTGAAATTTGTAGACTGACACAAGACAGAAAACAGACATGCCTGTGTTCCAGCACTGGTGTCAAAATATATTCTTCTTGTAGTCTCAAGCTCTGGCTGAGATTTGGAAGCAGTGTGTTCTGGATCCTGGTGGAGTCTCTTTCCATAAACTTTCTGAAAATTCTCCCCTTTGGTTAGAGTAGTATTTGTTGAGCCAAATAACAATTGCAGGTTCTGCCTTTGGCCTATGATCTTCCATCCATTGACAAGGAGTATAGTACCAGGCATGATGGTACTCTTGTGGAGCAGGCCTCAGATCTAATCAGACAGGGGTTAGTTACACCATAACAGTTATGTCTCTATTGCACCAGTGGGCAATACTGTAGCATGTGGGAATATGGGTACTCTTCATCCATAGTCATTAGGACTAGTTCCTGCCATCCTTATACTGTGTCAGGATGATTCTGACTCAGAGTGATTGGATTATGTAGACTCTTCCATGTTACAAGGAAATTTCATGAAATGGAGCTCTACTAACTCTAAAGAGAGGTTGTGACTAATTTAGTGGTGTAGCCAGATGGGACTAGACACTGGTAGTTCAGTATTTGCCGGGTCAGCACTTTGATATGTACTGGGGAGTAAGACAAAGAGATAGTCCTCATCTTCAAAGGACTGCAAGCTAGGGGGGATGGGCAGGAAAAGGACAGTTTTACTAGCCTGTAAGTGTTGAGGTTGAGGCTGAGAAGAGATAATATATTGGGAGTTCCTGTTGTCAGTCTGGAATAGCAAGGAAGGCCTCTGAGGATGCACACTCCCTATGATCAGTCTTGATGGACATTGAGAGTTTGCTAATGTTGAATGAAAAATGGTCCAGAGCAGTGACATGGAAAGTGGCCATCCAGATCTCACTGCATAAGTGAGCTCTCCAGCCTGTGTAATCAGAGCAGGTGTTTGCTGGCTTAGGGTTTGTGTTTTAGGGTCCAGATGAATGCTGTTCTTCAACTGAGATGTCCAATATTAGCAGTGAGGCAGCGAAAGAAGAGTTATAAAATACATGGGAGGTTGTGGTGGGAATGGCAGAAGTATGACTCTAAGTAACCTACATAGCAGATGATTTGAAAAAATTAAAATTAATTCCATTTTAAAGGAGAAGGAAGTGTGGCTCACCAATCAGAATAGTTATAAAGCACTGAAGCAACTATTAATAGGAATATTTAATTTCTTATAGAGTAAAATAATATGAACAATGTGGGTTTTTTTTTAATACTTACAAAATATAGATGTGATTTTTTTTTGTCCCAGGATATTACCAGAGAAGTGAAGGAAGTCTTAGGAGTAAATCGAATTCATCCTTAATTTAGCTGAGCACTTAATAGTCCAATTTTCTAAAAAATGAACTTGTTTTGGATATTTATGATGTTTGGTTTGTTAACATCAGAGTAAGATAGACAGCAGATCATAGAGGACACAGAAGTTTATGTTGGTAATTTTGGATAATGATGTTAGGGAAAATTGATAGGATGATGTGAGTGAGTGGCCTGGGGATGGGGGAAAGGGATGAAGGGATGGATGGAGGGAAGGGAGGGAGGGAGGGAGAGAGAGAGAGAGAGAAGCTGTGCATTTGTTTGCTTGTTTCCATGTTTTAGGAAAAGTTAAAGCATTAATATATCTTTTATCTAAAAGGATTAGTATCATGTCTCCTGATGTGATTTGTATGTCAGCAAAGAAGGCAAAACTAAGATAAAAAAGTTTTTTTTAAAGAAATCAGTGCCAGCATTCATACTAACCAAAGGGTTCAAAGTAAAGAGGTTTAGACAGGGAAAGGTGATAGAAAGGAAAATATTACCAAAGGTCCTATACTGGAAAAGTACTGTGTGTATACATTTCTTTTCTCATTGTGTATGCTAATTTTTCCTAAATTCTATTGCTTCTCTAGTTATGTCTATATCATGTGAATATGGTGCATAGTCATATCTGCAATACACAGTTCTAATGTTTAGAGTCTGTTACTGTTCTTTTGTTTCTTAGATATTGAAATAAAACAGTGATTCAGTTTTACATGTGTTTTTTAACATGTTGATATTTAGGTACAAGTAACCTTTTCACGTGCACCATAGCCAGATGTGTGCTAATTCTCCATATGTTATTTTTCAGAAAGAATGCTTTGTAGAACTTGGCTTAAACACAGGACAACTGGGTATAGATGATTCTACACAAGTGCCTCCTGGTTAGTATTTCCATGTGACATTTAATTAGTGCCAAGTATAGCTTCCAAGTACACAAGCCATCTCTATGCAAATCAGTGGATTACAAAGTAGACACACTGTGTGACCTCCAACCCAATCAAGAAACAGCATATCAGAACAACTTATGCCACCCTATAGTAACAGCTGTCCTGTTTGAAATACCATAGGACTGGTGTGGCCTGTTTGGAATTATTCACTGCACACACTTGGTTTTCTTTGGCTTACAGATGTCTATAAGACCCATAGTGTTATGGAGACTTGTAAATTATTTGTTTCCATTTTTGTATTGTGATTCACCATATGTAATTACTATTGTCTATCTTGTCTGTTGTTGGAGGCCATTTGAATTATTCCCACTATTCGATTATCATCGATTGTCCTGCTGTGGATATGTTTTTCACAGGCCATTTGACATGCATGTACATCTTAGGGCACATGCCTGAGAGAGTTGATGGTTACCAGATCATGTGCATATGAGCAATGTCAGTGGATATTGCCAGTTTTCCAAGCTTATCATATCAACTCACACTCTCGCCACCTTTGTCTAAGTTCATTTGCTCTGTATTTTTATTTTTTTTTTCATCTAAAATTCTCAGTAGTTTCTGGTTTTACCACTACAGTGATCTGGCCTTCAGAGCCAGTTGTTTTCTCTGATGGCTATTGTGATCGAGCAGCTCTTATGTTCCCTCACCTTTATAAGTTACCATTGTTGGTAAAGAGCCTTTCCAATGCTCGGCTTATTTGTGTCTGACAGTTGCCTGCTTCTTTCCGTAAGGCTGTCTTTATAAGTTCTGGAGACAAATCCTCTGCCAGACACATTTTACAAATATATTCAGAAACCTTCCTTGTCAAAACTCTCTTAATGGTGTTCTGTTCTTTTTTGTGATAGAAGTTTATTTTAATATGCTATAGTTAATGAGCTTATTTGCATTATGATTGCTATGATTTAAAAAGCAGCCACTCCAGTGGAAACATTTAAATAGCATCCAGGCGGTGGGTTTTCTACCTATAAGATGCAAGCTGTGCTTAGATAGACGAATGCTAAGCTAACAAGCTTGTTTGTTTGTTTTTTAATTCAAAGATTTTTTTCTTAAATAAAATTTTAATGATTTTTTTGTTCTATTTATGTGTTTGCTCCTGTGTCTATGTAATTGTGTGATTGCATGTGTGAGGGTGCCCACAGAGCCAGAAACAGGCCCTAAATCCCTTGGAGCTGGAGTTTGTAGGTGGCTGTGAGCAGCCCACCATGGATGCTCTGACCAGATCTCAAGCCTCCTTGAGTAAGCACCAGGAGCTCTTCTCCCTGAGCCAGCTCTTCAGCCCCTGGAATGACACCAAAAGTGATTTCTTCTTTCTGAATGTTCAGAAATGTCTTTTGTATGAGAATATATTCTGTTTTAACAAAAGAAACAATTTGCCCATTTTTGTTTCCCAATTAAATATGTGAACTCACTTTAACAACTTAGGAAAAAGCTTCTCTATAGGCTGTTGGTTCTGGTTTTCAGGGCCAGGTATGGTAGTGTGTGCCTTGAAGCCTAGCCCTTAGAAGGCTGAGGCAGCAGGGTGGTGTGCTTGAGGCCACCTCAGGCTACATCAGTGGGATTAAAGTCTGCTGGAACAGCAAGATTCTGTGCCAAATAAACACACAAACAAAGAAATTCTTACGCTATATAGTTACACAATTTTTAAATTAATTAAATAAAGTATTAGTACTGGGAAAAATACTTCTTATTCTAAATGTAGTTGATCATGTTTGTGTCTCATAATTTTGTTTTCTTTTAATATTTTTAGAACTTTTTGAAAATGAGCATGTGCGTATTGGGCAGAAAGGTAAGTTTAGTCAGATTTATTAAGATCTATCAAAAATGGGACAGTTGGGTAACTGTCCCGATGAAATAGGCCCAGTTGAGATTTAGTCTCTGTAAAGTGAAGCACTGGAGAGTTATAACGTTTAGCTGAGCAGGTAATCTAACAGAAATCTTTTTTTAGAAGCAAAATGCAGCATATTAGCTGTGTCAGTAAGTGTAAGTCAAGCACACAACTGGCTCGCTGAACAGGAAATGCAGACCAACAGTTGTCAGCTTCCTGAGAGTGGAGCACTCTGCAGCAGAATTTCATCTCACAATCAAGGAGGCAGCTTCCTCTTTCATACACCCACAAGCCTCTCATTAGCACTAATGAGGGCATGCTCCTGCATCAGGAGAGGAGAGAGCTCTTAAATCCCACTGACAGCTCCCAGTGATAAGGCTTAATAAGTGTAGCCGGTCTCCATATCCTGGGGAACAATTGCCCATCTTTTGGGCGCTCTTTTTCTTGTTTCTATAATCCTTTATTGTCTTTGGGATGCAAACAAGGCTTTGTGTCAGACTGAACTGTCTTTGACAATTACTGTCATGTACCAATGTCCCTACATGAATTTTTCAAAGTCATGTTAATTTCAAAGACCTCTTTTGTAAGCTCAGCCTCTCTCATTAGACGTTCTGATACCGAGCATCCTTGTACATTATTATGCTGGTTTTGTCTCTTTTCTTCCTGTCATTTTCATTTAATAGAAAATTTCCATTTCCCTGTAAAAGGAAACGAGAAAATGATGATGTTAGATGAATATTGCTTATATAGTATGTCTCACTTTTTGTTTGTTTGATTTTATTTTGGCTTTTCATTTCTGTGTTGAATAGCTCATATTTTAATTAAAGAAAATAAAAACGAAAGCAAACTGGTACTTTACTGATTTTTTTTTTAAAAATTATGAATACTTAAGGATAATTTTGTTGAAAATTTATTAGTCTTTATTTGCAGAGCTGAGAAGCCATTTGGTAGACTGGGTGTCTTAACATTCTTACATTGTCTTGGGCAGGTTCCTGCATGTGCAGCGCTCCTTCTAAGTAGCAGACGCTTCATGACTTGGTAGCATACACTTACGAAAATCACAGGTTCTGAGCAAGACAGACATCAGTCTCAGTAGTAGTTGTAGGTCTGTGGAGCTGTGGGAAAACACAGTGAGGAACTGGGGAGATCAAGATTTGAACCCGGGCAGGCTAGGGCCATCTGGAAAGGCAGAGAGCGGAGGAAGACAAAGATAGATGGGGTCATGTTAGATGCGGAGGCCGGCTCTGCTTCCCAAAAGATTTACAGTAAAGGTTTCCAAGATGCTCCTTGCAGTTTGAATTTGCTAACAGGATTATCGTCTGCATTTGACAGTTCTAGCACAGCAGGATAGCGCCGCAGCCCAGCAGTACATCCGGCAAGGAAGTCCCACGGCACTGAGAGCTGAGCTCTGGGCGCTCATTTTGAATATCTCCAGTCAGCCTGAGGTAAGGAGCAAAGAAGCTGGAGTAAACTTGAGTTGCTAGTTTGCTTTCCAAATAACCTTTTTCTCTGCAGAACAGCTAGCTGGTAAGTAGCTTGTTTCCACCTGGTTTTCATTTCCAGCATCAGTGCTCTCTCAGGGTACGGCAGGATTTAACACAGTTTAATCACTATGCTCAATGACATCTCTGTTAGCAAATAGTGTGGTCATGTATATATGTAGTAAAACAGGCAGTAAACTTTAAAAATCTCAGGTCAGGAAAACTATGGCAGAATGGAATATTATAATAGCAAGTAAGAAAGAAGAGCGACAGAGAACGAGTGAGTGAATTTTTGGTGATTTTTTGTTTGCGTTTGATTTTTTTGAGGTAGACTCTCATGGAGCCCATGTTGGGTTCAGACTCACTTATATAGTGAGTCTGGCCTTGAACTCCTGATGCTCTTGTCTACTTCTGAAAGTGCTTGAACTAGAGGCATGAGCAACCACCCTTAGTTTTATGGTTACCTTTAAGTGTATATTGTCTCTATGGTTCTAAAATATAGCAGATAATGTAGGAATATTATTTTTCCAAATAATTATTTTTTCAGGAAATGTGATGAATATTAAAGGAAGTGACTAAATCACTAACAGAGAGATCAGGCAGGGACCTTTTGTTTTCCAGTGTTGGCGATGGAACCTAGGGCTTCATGCATGCAAGGCAACTCTACCAACTGAGCTATAGCTCCAGCCCAGGCCATAGATTTAGTGATGAAAACTTGCACCAGACATTGACTTTTCTTGGAATATTCTCACTGTGTATACATGTGTAGTTACCTATGTATAGTGGCTTACGTATGTGTATAAAGTCACTCATTTAAAGATTTTAGTCACTGTCACGGTTATAGTATAACAGGTTCTATGATTATATAAATCTGGTTTACTGACTGCGTATCATTGAATGACCTACTTAAGTTTCTTCAAGTCTCAACCCATGCTTAAATGTATGTAATGATATTTATATCATATAATTGTGACAAATAATAAAAAGTAATGTATGTGAGTCTATTAATATAACAGACACAAATGTTTGTCACTAATGGCAATTATAATAAATATGACTTATAATTATGTTACAAGTTAATAATTATGATAAGATAAAACATTTGTTTTAAAACTGCATTTTTAACATTTTAAAATTATGGTATATATATGTGTGTGTGTGTGTGTGTGTGTGTGTATACACACACACACAGAGCACAACTACTCTTATACCCTTGACCTAAGACCCATCCTCCTCTATTGGGGGAAGGTCGTCCTCTTCAACTGACCAAGTGTGCAGCTTCAGGAGGGATGCACGTGGAGCGGTGAGGGAGGAAGGGGACACCTGCCTAGCCAGCCAGATCAGCCGAATCAACCCTGATGATCAATGGGATGACAGATGTCGCAGCCAGATTGCCCTCACATCCGTCAGCATCTTTTATTTGAAAAGATAAAGCTCATGATTTATTGCAGAGCAGCTTTAGAGTATGAGATATTGCTGATCTTTTGTGGTAACACTTTGGAGATAATTGTTTACAAAACAGATTTGAGTAAGTTGGACAGGTTGTTTCTGTTTGTATGATCTGAAAAGCATAGTCCTTGGCTGGATTTAAGTTTCAAGTAGCATGTTGCCTTCACTACTGTGGAGTGATGCAAAATCTGTTCTCTTTGCAAAAGAAATGTTACCTTTTCAAAACCAAATTTAGGATATTCAAAAAAAAATCACCTTAAAAATGACTGGTTTTGATCTTAGAGCATAAGCTATTGGAGTTCTGTTCAGGAAATTCTCCCCTGTGCCCATATGTTCAAGGTTCTTCCCTAGTTTCCCTTCTATTAGTTTCAGTGTGTCTGTTTTTATGTGGAGATCTTTGATCCACTTAGAATTGAGCTTAGTGCAAGGAGATAAGGATGGGTCAATTTGCATTCTTCTGCATGTTGACCTCCAGCTGAGCCAGCACCATTTGTTGAAAAGGCTATCTTTTTTCCACTGGATGGTTTTAGCTCCTTTGTCAAAGATCAAGTGACCATAGGAGTGTGGATTCATTTCTGGGTCTTCAATTCTGTTCCATTGATCTACATGTCTGTTACTGTACCAATACCATGCAGTTTTTAACACTATTGCTCTGTAGTACAGCTTGAGGTCCGGGATACTGATTCCCCCAGAGGTTCTTTTACTCTTGAGAATAGTTTTAGCTATTCTGGGTTTTCTGTTATTCCAGATGAATTTTTGAATTGCTCTTTCTAACTCTATGAAGAATTGAGTTGGGATTTTGATGGGGATTGCATTGCATTTGAATCTGTGTATAACTTTTGGTAAGATGCTCATTTTTACTATATTAATCCTGCCAATCCATGAGCATGGCAGATTTAGAGCATAGCTTATGCTCTAAGATCAAGAATAGACAAATGGGACCTCATTAAATTACAAAGTTTTTGCAAGGCAAAAGACACTGTCAAAAAGACAAAGCGGCAACCAACTAACTGGGAAATG
This sequence comes from Tokudaia tokunoshimensis, assembly GCA_036184795.1. Lineage (NCBI taxonomy): Eukaryota > Metazoa > Chordata > Mammalia > Rodentia > Muridae > Tokudaia > Tokudaia tokunoshimensis. The sequence continues at coordinate 52,786,730 of BTHU01000014.1, read as the reverse complement.
ATCTTTACCAACCTTACATCCGACAGAGGGCTAATATCCAAGATATACAAAGAACTCAAGAAGTTAAACTCCAGAGAGGCAAGTAACCCTATTAAAAAATGGGGTACAGAGCTACACAAAGAGTTCTCACCTGAAGAATATCTAATGGCTGAGAAGCACCTAAAGAGATGTTCATCATCCTTAGTCATTAGGGAAATGCAAATCAAAACAACCCTGAGATTCCATCTCACACCAGTCAGGATGGCTAAGATCAAAAGCACAGGAGACAGCAGTTGTTGGCGAGGATGTGGAGAAAGAGGAACACTCCTCCACTGCTGGTGGAATTGCAGGCTGGTACAACCACTCTGGAAAGCAGTCTGGCGGTTCCTCAGAAAACTGGGCATGACACTCCCGGAGGATCCGGCTATACCACTCCTGGGCATATACCCAGAGCCTTTACCTGCATGCAATAAGGACACATGCTCCACTATGTTCATAGCAGCCTTATTTATAATAGCCAGAAGCTGGAAAGAACCCAGATGTCCCTCAACGGAGGAATGGATTCAGAAGATGTGGTATATCTACACAATGGAATACTACTCTGCAATTAAAAACAATGAATTCACGAAATTCCTAGGCAAATGGTCAGAACTTGAAAATATCATCCTTAGTGAGGTAACCCAATCACAAAAGAACACACATGGTATGCAGTCACTGATAAGGGGATATTGACCCAGAATCTCGGAATACCCTAGACACAATCCGCATATCAATAGATTTCTAAAAAGAAGGAAGGAGAGACCCCTGGTCCTGGAAAGACTGGATGTAGGGGAACGCCAGGACAGAGTAACGAGAGGGGGTTGAATGGAGAAAAGAGGGAGGGAAGGGGGCGTATGGGACTTTCGGGGAGGGAGGAAACGGGAAAGGGGAAGTGATTTGGAATGTAAATTAAAAAAATAAAATAAAAAAAAAATTAAAAAAAAAAAAAGAAAAAAAAATGACTGGTTTTTGTAGTAGTCCAAGGTGATTTTTACACTTGAGTTTTGAGGAGATAGGCATTTTTATTTTTAAATTTAAATGCCAAATCTAATATTTATAACTAGGAACTAGAATTTTTAGAAAACCACTGGAATGGTTTCTAAATAACTGTTACAGGTAGTTCATTGAGGGTGGAGTAGGAAAGGGGAGAGAGGAAAATACTTTTTGCTGAATTAATTTTCTGCCAGTTAAACTACGTATCTAGTTACAGGCCTCTGGGCTTTAGGGTTTTGGTGGTCTGTTTCTTCTCATTTATATATTTATACAATTAGTAAGACTCCTCAACTCCCCAGCTCCATCACAGTTCCCTCAGATTGACCGTCTTGTCGGATGTCTTTCCTCAGCTTCAGATGGGGTTGCCCAGTGGGCTGATGCTGCACATGAGCATCCTTAGAGCACTTTGGTTCAAGATGTCTCAGCTCTTCCTCGAGTCCTTGTTTATTTAGTACAACTGCCCATCAAAGAATCTCATATTATAGTCACCAGTCATTCCCTCTATATCAGTTCCTCAACATGATTGAAATTCATGTAATTCTCTCTGTAAACCAAAATTTCTACCAGTCCATTTCAAAATACTGTCTTGTACCTGGATTCAAACATCCAGTGGACTGCATGCAGCCTCGTTCCCTACAGATCCTTCCAAACATTCTCTCTCTAGCACTCTCTATGCTATCTCTGCCTTTTCTCTTTTTGTTTTTTTTTTTTTCCAGAAGGGTTTCTCTGTGCAGCTCTGACTATCCTAGAACTCACTCTGTAAACCAGGCTGGCCTCAAACTCAGAGATTTGCCCACTTCTGCCTCCTAAGAGCTGAGACTAATGGCAAAGGCCTCACCCAGCTATTTCTGCCCTTTTGCGTAAAACATTTTAAACCTTTTCTTTATGATTCCTTAACATACCTTATTTTTCTTTGATTTCTGCATATGTCTCATATACCAAACAAACAAACAAACAGTATTTTCCCCTATTACAGGCTGTGGTACTCCAAGTCTGTTATGTCCCTTTCTCTAGAAAGCCTGCCTGGCATCTATGCAGACATTAGAACTTCTCACTATATAGGTAACCAACAAATACTTACTTAGTATTATTTTTCTGTTCTGACTGCTATGGCAAAAGAAAAAAAATCATACCTAGTACATACAAGATGGCCAGGAAATATGTGTTGAATTAATGGATGATCCTTATTTAATTAAAAATATTATTTTTTAAAAAAATCTTGTGTGTGACTGATGTGTGAATCTGTGCAACACTTGCATGCAGTGTCCTCGGAGGCCAAATGAAAGCATAGGGTCCCCTGGCCTGGAAGTTGACAGCCAGTGACTGAACAGAGTCCTTTAGAAGAGGAGCCAGTGCTCCTAAGTGCTGGGCTACCACTCCAACCCACAACTTACTTAATTTTTGAGAAGTCTAAAGATACACATATTCATGAAGTATTAATGTGGCTATCTTTATGGTCATCAAATTCTTCCTTAGAGAATGGTGTCCAAGCAAGTGAGATGAACAAACACTACTGCAGAAAAAACCCCTTGTGTCCATGCAGCCATCCCTCAGACAGCACTGCAGGCTGGAGCCAGGAGGAGTCAGTTCCGCTCCTCTCTTTTAGGAATCAAAGAAGATCGCAGAGCCTGTGTTTCCCCAGCTGTCTCCTTGTTCCTCTCTCCTTTCAAAGCTGCATCTTAAACAAAAGTCTGTGCTATGCCGAATTTCATTAATGATTTGCATTAACTAATAAGATGAATTGCTTTATTTAATAAATTAGTCAGTCGGCCGTACTCAAGTACACCCATCCCCACTGACGCCCTGCCCAAGCTGCCAGAGCGAGAGGAGCACTCCCACCCTTGTAGCCACTGTATTTGACGCTGTTGCCTCCAGAGCGAGAGGAGCACTCCTACCCTTGTAGCCGCTGTGTTTGACTGACGCTGTTGCCTCTTTGTCCTTGGGAGAATCTTGGTCTTGATTGAAATTTACCTTTTCCTTAGTTTTTTTCTTTTCTTTTCTATTTTCATGGGAGAGTAGGGCTTCTTAGAGGTACATGAATAGTTACCTCTTTCTCTCCTACTGCCCTAAGGGTGCAGACAGCCTTAAAAATGGTTTAGTAGATGCTTTTAAATCTTGAGGAACTACAGCAGTGTGGAAAATAGCATTTACCTTTAATTTATGAATATTTTGTTTTGAATAAATGAAGACGCTCTAAAGTATATGACTGTCTGCACTACAGTAAAACACATTGCTCAGTGGTGACCCTAGGAAAGGGTAGCTCGTGTCACCTTCCAAGAACTGTATCTGAATTTGTGCCTAAATCCCTTGATTTATAAAACAGTCTTGGGGCTGGAAAGATGGTTCAGCAGTTAAGAACACTGGCTGCTCTCCCAGAGAGGACTAAAGTCTGAGAGTCCATACAGTAGCTCACAAAACCATTTGTAACTCCAGTCCCAGGGGATCCAATACCTTCTCCTGGTATACAACTGTAAATGCAGGCAAAGCACCTATACATATGATTTTTTTAAAAAGTCCTTTATGTCTTAGTTTAACCCATTTTTATGAAGATGTCTAGATTCTTGCCATATCTCTAACTCCAAGAGATGGAATATTAAATATCGCATATAAAATAAGGAAAAATTAAAAATATATTTAATTGCATAATTATTTCCTGTATACACAGAAACTTTGGTATATACCAGTATCAATAAATTATTATAATTTATTTTGTATGTTAATTAGTACTGAAATCAATGTGAAGGTGCTATTGCTATCTTCATTTTATAAAGGCTACAGAAACCTCTTCATATGATTATTAGAATAAGCCAATATTATTTTAACTACATATTGAAAAGAATATAAACTTGTTTTGTGATGTAGTTTTGACATCTAGCCTGCAGTTTTGAAGTTGTTATGGACAGATGAGTTTCTGAACAAGCACGGCCTTGTTCTCATTCAATCATCCAGCAGTTTTATTTGTTGTTTTGTTGCTAATATTTTATTACTTGTTTGAAGTTTAGCCAGTTCAATTAGTCCATGAGATTGCTAAATAATTATATTTATGGGATTGTTGACTGTTTTGAATAATTGAACCCAGTAAAATTTGTCTTTATGTTTAAAATTTTATTCAATGCAATTGAATATATATTTCTTTATGGAAATACTGGTCCTAAAATTAGTATTTTAATGATTTCTCTTGTTAAGATACTTATTAATTTTCTAGCAATGACTAGGGAAAGCATTGATTAATTGATAATAAAAAGCATTACAAGTACAATTGCAAATAGTTTATTGTTGGGCATAGCAATAAAGTAAAATTATCTGTAAACATTCATGAGTAATGCAGATGAAAAGTTTTAATGTATTTTACCTATGGAAATAATTTCTGTGATTGGTTTTATTTCAGTTTTTAATGTCAAGCATACATATGAACAAACATTTTTAACAAACTGAAATGAATATTAACAGTATAAACTCATTCAGCCTCTTCTAAAGCAGTATTCTTTCAGGTGTCACCAGGCTGTGTTTCTCTCTGCTTTGTAGAGGAGATAGAAAAGTCCTAGGCCAACGTAGCTTAATGCACCTTATCAATAGCACTTCTACACTGCAGAGCTGTCTGCCTCTGACAGGAATGGCCCTCTTCTTTGGCTACACATATACCACAGTTGACCACCGAGGGAGGGAAAGACAGCTGTCCTGGCCAGCTTGGAGCAGCTGATTTCACATGGGCAGGGCACTGAACAGGTGGTATAACTATTGGGCCTTCAAACGTATACAATGTATACATACGTTGGTATATTAATGGAGAAAAAAGTAACTAAGTGCCATATGGCCTTGATAAAATCCAAAGGCCATTCCAAATCAAATCTCGCAGTAAAAGTACTGATCATGAATATGTCCTACCGGTGATCTAAGTAAGAGCCGAACAGCACTTCTAACCCTTTCTCAGGATCAGGACGAGGCTGCGGTATGACCGCAGCTATGCAGCGTTGTTTTTAAGGCTCCAGCCAATGTTGTAAGATAGGGAAATGACCTGGTTTAGGGTTGGAGAAAGAAGACACACAAACACGCTCCCTAGAGATGATTATGATTATGTTAAATACCTAGAAAATGAAAGCATTACTATAATTAAAATATTTTAGTAAGGTATTATATAAAATATTTAAAATCAGCTTTTACTCATATTATCAATAAGAACTTGCAAAAGTAGAAAACACCTAGTTTATAATAGCAGAACCATGAAAAATTTAATGTCAAGAAGGTAGGAAAGCCACAGAGCTCATATGAGGAAAATGAACACAAAAGACAGAGAAAATAAAACCCAACCCTCAGAAAATCTGCCAGGCCCAATTTGGAGCTTATTGTATATATCCATTTTCCTCTCATATCAACCCTACAAAGGTGGTGTTGTCATTTTTCTGAAGTCCACAGAAGGTTGTGAATTTGTCTCCATTATGTTCTTGGATGGGATGCTGTAACACCATAAAACATCACCTTTTCTGAAACAAGTATTTAGGACAAGCTCTTTAACTAGGTATAGTTCTCTTCAGATTTTTACAGAGGTTAAGTGTCTAAGAGTAACCAAACCATTATTAAATAAATCAGGGTGCTGAATTAATAAATAGCGCTTATGCTATAATTTTACTTCAGTGGAGAAGGCTAATGCTGATAATTCACTGTTACCCTTGCAGAGAATAGGAAGACCCTTTGATACCAGGTGCAATAATAAGTTCCAGGAGACTTACAGATATTTGAGTGAAAAATGAGCAGTTTTTGAAAACTGTTCATATAAACATGTGGTGTAGAAACCTTTCCTAATGCAAGAAAACCCACAGCCATAAAGAACATTTAAGGGCTGGAGAGATGGCTCAGTGGTTAAGAGCACTGACTGCTCTTCTGAAGGTCCTGAGTTCAAATCCCAGCAACCACATGGTGTCTCACAACCATCCGCAATGAGATCTGATACCCTCTTCTGGAGTGTCTGAAGACAGCTACAGTGTTCCTACATATAATAAATAAAACAAATCTTTAAAAAAAAAAAAAAGAACATTTAAAGAGTTGTTTGCATTCACCATAAAATTCAAGCAACATCTTATTTTGAAGGCAAATGTTTGCAACACAGTGATGAGAGGGTAATTCTTCATGAAGAGTCTGCCAGGCTATACAGAGAAAGAGCACCTACTGCACAGGCTGGTAATACTGTGAAGGAGGAATCTGCTGTGGAAATTCAAGCAGCCAGGAAACACATGGTTTCAGGTTGAAAAAGCCCAAATGAACACAACAGCAAGCTGTCATTTCTCACCTGTGACAGAGTTTAGAGAGGTAAAGGTGTAAAACAGCACCTTATTTTTCTGGGGAAACTTGAACTGGTTTTGCTCTTGAAGAGTAGTCAGACAGTCCATACCGTGATGTAAGGTGTGTACAATTTTCACCCTACAGACAGAAAAGCATAGTGCGGGAGGGGATTTATTGCAGCATTATGCATAGGGACAAACTGCTTAGAAACAGCCTGAGTCTCCATTTATAGTGACATAATTTTAAAATTGTGATATACACGACTTAGAGGAGTTGAGCTGCCCTGGCCTGAAAGCCTTCTCCCGAGCGCTCATAGTATTCAGAGGAGCTGCCCAAGCTGCCAAGGGGAAGCCATTGGTAGTCTTGCCCAGCTACAAGAGTGTCAGGCTGGAGCTACAACCATGACCAGTCTGGCTTTAGACAGCGACTTAGGTTTCTCCTCGGGCCTTAGTTCCTCAAATATGAGTGAAGATAGTTCTTTCTCACTGACCTATTTCACACTGTTCAAGAAATCATAAGATGCACCTAGTTCATAAATATTATGTTCCTTATTATAATCAATTTAGCAAAACTGAATACCCACTAGGTACCAGGGATGGATATAGGCATATTATTGAATATCTACTATTACTTAGCTATCATATAGTAATGAATATGTGAATTATCAATAAATAATTTTATTATTGATTATTGTTTACTAAGGTTTGTGATGACCTTATAAACATTAAATCTTTGTACATTTTACTTTTAAATTTAGGATATCCTGTATTATGAGCAACTTAAGACCAATGTGATACAGCATGACCTTTTGGTGGACAGCCTAATTTATAAAGTAAGTAAAAGTATCTGGTTTTCCCATCTCATTAATAACTGTTAAAGTGGAGAGTTTTCTCTCTGCAGGGCTTGAACTGGGGACAAAACATATCTACATATGAAACTTGAAAAGTAATTTGAGTGGCTGTGCATGGTAGTGCATATTTGTGATACCTGTACCCTGAAGGCAGAGGAAGGAGAATCAGGAGTTCAAGGTCATGTGCAGCTCCATAGTGAGTTTGAGACCAGCGTGGGCCTAGTGAGGCCCTGTTCAAAAAAAAAAAATAGGGCAGGGAAAGGAGGATACCAGCGTGATCATGATACCTGCGAAGTCGAGGTTTCCGAGGCCTGGGGTCTGTATGCAGCTCAGCACTGTCTTCTTCCCTAGGAACTTATTCTTGTGTTCCTTCCCCAGCGCCTCCATATTTTCATAAAGATAAAAAACATCGGCCATCTTAAATTCAAGTCTTTCACATGAAGAAACTGGAAAAATAAACCAAAATTAAAATGAGTATAGAATTTTAGTCTTCTTTGTCTCCTAATTCTTTACGTTTAGTTGAATATTTTCTTTGTAATAAAACTATTTTAGATATTTTAAATTATATATGTATGTATATATGTATGTATGTATGTATGTATGTATCTTCATGTGGGAATGTGTGCGCACATAAGCACATGTACCCCTGAAGCTAGAGTTACAGGTAGTTGTGAGCTGTCTGAAGTGATCTTCTGCAAGATCAAGACTGTACTTGACCACTGAACCATCTCTCCAGACACAATAACAAACTTTTATTTTCTTTCATTTCTAAATATGTGGCCAAGTATATCTCAAGTTTTATGGTAGGAATACATTGAGTAGTTGGTGCCAAAAGCTAGACTGTAGATAAAAACATTCCCCCCACCCTGGGATAATTGTAGCTCTAGGAATGCATGGGAAGCAATATCAACTACTGTCCCTGAACTGAACTCTTAGGTTCTTAAATTGTACCAGGTTCTTACTTCCCAACAACTAGACTTGTGTCTGTACCCTCTAGTTCTGTGGTTTACTCTGGTCTGCCCATTATACCAATGCTTCCTCATTATCACACTCCTAAGGAAAAAGCTTAATTAATCCCTCACAATGATAAGTGGTAATGAGCAAGATTATGTTGGGTAGGGATTAGCTTTGGTGCTCCATGTGCCTCTGTAATACATAATTTATAACTTTTACTTCCAAGAATCAGTTTTGGCTCAGAGTATTACCCTTGCTGAGAATGCACCACCTTTAACTTCACCATGGGACCTCCAAGTTAGATGGATGACCCTTTCTTTCCCTGTATGCTACAGTTTCAAGTTTTCTCCAGAGCTATTCATGGCTTGTGCCATTAATCCCTTGATTGCTGTTTGATTCAGCTGCTGAGTTGAATGTTCTAGACTGTTTCAGCTCTACAGTCATGGGTAGTTACATCTGTCATTGTGATTCTTCCCATATTTTTACTACATGTATGTTCTTGTCATTGATGTGGTAGACCTATTCTTTTTTAAAGAATATATACTGTCTGCGTGTACATCTGCACACCAGAAGAGGGGCAACAGATCCCATGGGACTTCAGTCAGTACTGAGAGTTGAACTCAGGATCTCTGGAAGAGCAGCAAATGCTCTTTAACCACTGAACCACTTCTCCAGCTGATATGCTAGACTTCTTGAAGACAAAAATCGTCCTCATTTTCTTTTTTTATGTTTTGATCTTATTGTGCTTGAACTGATTAAATGATGGGTTTGAAAGTATCACCATGCTTTGGGTGCAGAGGTTTTTCATACAAGGTGCAGTACCTCTTTTTAAGTATATACCTCAAGGGGCTTTTGATCAGTTTTCCGAGTGTTGTCTCAGGGATCTAATGCTATCAGAAGCATTTACCATAGCTTTTGAAGCAGGTAGTCATCTACCTGTTACAGCCGTGGAGACTCAGCTTTCTGTTGTTACAGTGACATAGTATGTGAGATACTGACATTTAAGAGGGAGTGGTTTACTTTTCTGTATATTTCAGAAGTCTCAGTTTGTGGCCATGGAACCTTACTGCTTTTCAGTTTGGCAAGTTAGTACCTCATGGCAGGAGTCAAGGTAGAGAGCAAAGCCACTTGCCTCATAGTAGCTGGGTACAAAGAAAGGGACACAAAGGTGCCAGGGCCCATGTGCCCTTCTGAGTCAGCTCTCAGTGATAGGACTTCTCTCATGGGTGCCGGCACTTCTAGCACTTCTCAAGAGCTATGAAGTGGAAGTGTTCAGGCCTTTAACACATAGGCTTTAGGGGTCACTTATCAAAGCATAAAGACCTAGATTTGGAGTTACTAGCCAAGGTTGTGCAGCTAGAAGTAGCGTAACTAAATTTCCACAATCAGCATGTTCAACTCACCATAAAAACTGTTCAGTCAGGCTATGGAGAATGGGAATGTTTGCTTCATTCTTTGAGCTTTTGCTTGTTCGCTGTTGGGGATGTCACCTATATAACAGTGCATTGCATTGTATCACAGAGAACTGCAATTAGTTTTTGCTAATCTTACCATTTGAATTTTTCATCATATATGTGTTGGACCCTTAGGTGTCAGGCCCTGTAATGAAGTAAAGTGTATATAAAGTAAGGCACAGGAGCTAAGAGAGCCCAAAGTCTCATTGGGAGAATACAATTTTTTTAAGTAGTCTCTGGTCAGGAACTACACACAAAAGTGTCTAAAGAAAGGACCAATATTCTACCCAGGGAATGTCATAAACAGTCCTGAAGGATGAAGACAGAAAAATCACAGTTATTAGCCTCTCAGGAGCAGATGGTGTTTTTCAGATAACCAATGTCAAACATATAGGAGATAGTTGATATTTTGAAAAATGGCTAAGTATGTTAGATGTGAACAGTGAAGTTGAAGTGTAATGGGGAGGGAGGGAGGGAGGGAGGGAGAGAGAGAGAGAGAGAGAGAGAGACTAGAGACTGAGAGACTGAGACTTGCTGCTGGGGGTTGTGATCTTGTTTGCTTTTCTTTTCCAGCTTTAACACATCTAAAAGGAGATTAACTGAAATAAATCACAGTTACTAATGAAACCTTAAGAAATTAGAAATGAAATACACATATTTTAGCCAAGGAAATACGTAACTGTCTATAACATTACATAAAATGTAAAATTCATTGCAATATTATTTCCAAATATTATATTTATTCTTTAGAGTTATAAGCAGATTTGTTTGAGTAATTTTCAGTGCTTTGTGCCTTTTAATTACAGGATGTGAAGCTGACAGCAAGCAATGATGATTACTATTTTGTATTTGAAGATTATTTGTATCAGGTAAGTTTTTAAATTATTCAGTATCTTTGTTTTAGGTTCTCTAAGTTATAATGCTTAAAAGATAGTCCATAGTCATATCAATTCTCTGGATTCCCAGATGTATATGTTGCAGCCAGGATGTGCTAGAAGGTCAGTCTCCTGTCATTTTTGTTGGCACAAATTCTAAAGCTTGATGTCAACTTAATACAGAAACAATTTCAAGATATTTAGAGAGTATATTTTATATGATCCTTTTTATCAGAGATTTGAAGAAATAATTGTTTTTTTAAATCAATGTGGAGATTCGTGATTATTTTGATCATTTTGACAGACACAAACTTCAAAGCAGCCATTAGAAATATTTCAAAGTACAGGGTAAGTGAGAGAGGGGAATTTGGGATGTATAGAATGAAGATGTATTATATATATGTATAAAATTGAATAAACATTCTTTAAAAATAAGCATGTCATGGAACTAAAAGAAACCTTTCTTAAATAATAAGTAAAGGAAGGTATAATACCATATGTCATCAAATACTAAGGTCAATAAAGAGATGGAAATTTAAAAAATAAATTCTAGAGTTGTAAAATAAAAGACTAAAGTGAAAAATTCATTGAATGGCTCAGCAGTGTATTTGAAAAGTCAGAAAGTACTCAATGAGCTTGGAAAATAGATCAATATATAAGTGAACAGAGCTTGCTTTTCTTATCCAAAAACTGAGTATTTTTTTTTTGTATTTTAGTATTTTTAGTATTTTAGTATTACTAGCTGACTGGGGTTTCCTGGCATCATAGAATCCTAGATTTCTTTTTCTTGTGATATAGTTTCTGATATAATGGATCTTCTTCTGAACTGATTTCTAAGAAAATAGAGAGTAGTTAGTGTTATACAAGTAGAGAGATAATTTGAATTAAAAAAAAACTGAAACATCCAAATTTCTCTGCTTATTAACATTTCTGATTCTATGTTTTAATCACGAACACAAAACAGTTATAACAGGGACAGGGAGATGGCACTCTGAAGAAAGTGCTTGGCTTGCAAGCTCGGGGATTAGAGTTCGTATCTCCAGAACCATTTAATACTTGGAGGGCACGTGGTTGGACAGTAATTCCAGTTTTCATAAGGCACAGGCTGGGGATCCCTAGAGCAACCTGGCTAACTAGACTAGCTTGTTTTCTCTCTCTGGGTTCAAGTGAGAGACCCTGCCTCCTTGAGTTAGGTAAAGAGCAATCAAGGAAGACTGAAATCACCCTTGGGTCTCTTTACACATATGTATGTGTACACATATGCAAACAAATATAATTGTACACACGTACATGCCCCCACATGCATGAGCACTATACCACATTAAAAAACTCTTATAGCACTAAACTTATGACTATATAAATTACTATGTGTCAAAAGATCCAATAATGATATGATTTATAGTCTCTGACTATTGTATTTCAGAGTGTAGTTCCAGAGAGTGTTAATTTGACATGTTTATCATGTTTTGTGAATGAAGAGAGACTGTCAGCTTTAAAGTCTTGTGGTGGGGCTACCAAAAGCTTGCACCTCACTTGCTGAACAGAATCAGTGAGCAAGGGTAACTCGCACTTTCTCCAATTAACACTGGGCATAACCCATCGAACGTATTCACCCCTACACGTAAGTCACTTATATGTAAGAAACTTGAAAGTGGACAAGTCAGACAGCAGAATCATTTTCAAACAGTGGATGTGTTTTCTGAGGAAATTCAGGACGATCTTCAGGAATCCCACGGTCACCACAGTGTGTAAACTTCAGTTCCTTTGATGGGCCTGCGGGGTAGGAGAGGAGGCAGGGCATGAATGTATAGTGCATTTGGAGATGGTGGTAGAGTGCTTATGCAAAGCATTCTCATTAGACTAGACATGGAGTACTTTAAACACAGACTTCAGTCTCTACTTCCCATCTTAATATTTTAGTTCAATATTTTTTCTAGTCACATCTCATAACTACTGTTGCTGCTGTTAGTGGTTTACAAATAACTTTAAATAAATAAGATTATTAAAATAGTTACTACCCAGTACATGTGTTGCACAGTCTATATGGTGAATTTATGATAACTTTTGCACAACTGAAATGCTATTCCGCTATCAGCTCCCTCTGAGCCCTCCTCCTGGGAAAATCTAATCTCTGCTGCTGTGCATGTGACTGTTAGAAACCACACCAGTTCAGTCCTGCTATCTTTGTCTTCCTGTGACAGGCTTATCCCAATTAGTAGTATCTGCCATGTTCATCTGTAATGTCTCATGTGGCAAGATGTCCTCATTTTTAAAGACTAAATTTTATTCTGTATATATTATACACCATTATCTTTATTTTTCTGGACAAGCTTCATTATGGATCTTTATCTTCATTGCATAAACAAAAGATAATTGCAACACATAGGTTTCTCTTTTGAGGAATTACACAGTTAAATTTTTTTTAAATTTTATTTAATCTTTTTTTTTTTTACACTCCAGATTTTATTCCCATCCTGGTCCACCCTCTGACTGTTCCCTATCCCATACCTCCTCCCCACCCCAACCCCATCTCCATGAGGATGTCCCCACTCCTCCCCCACTCTGCCACCAGGCCTCTAAATTCCCTAGGGCCCCCAATCTCTTGAGGGTTAGGTGTATCTTCTCTGATTGAGCTCAAACCCAGAAGTCCTCTGCTGTATATGTGTTGGGGGCCTCATATCTGGTGTATGCTGCCTGGTTGGTTGTCCAGAGTTTGAGAGATCTCGGGGGTCCAGGTTAATTGAAACTGCTGGTCCTCCTACAGGGTCACCCTCCTCCTCCTGAGTTTCTTCCAGCTTTTCCCTAACTCAACCACAGGGGTCAGCAGCTTCTGTCCCTTGGTTGGGTGCAAATATCTGCATCTGACTCTTTCAGCTGCTTGTTGGATCTTTCAGAGGGCAGTCATGATAGGCCCCTTTTTGTGAGCATACCATAGCTTCAGTAATAATGTCAGGCCTTGGGGCCTCGCCTTGAGCTGGATTCCACTTTGGGCCCGTCGCAGGACCTCCTTTTCCTCAGGCTCTTCTCTATTTTTGTCCCTGAAGTTCTTTCAGACAGGAACACTTATGGGTCAGAGTTTTGACTGTGGGATGGCAACCCCATCCCTCACTTGATACCCTGTCTTCCTGCTGGAGATAGGCTCTACAGGTTTCCTCTCCCCACTTTAGGGCATTTCGTCTAAGGTCCCTCTCTTTGAGTCCTGAGAGTCTCTCACCTCCCAGGTCTCTGGTAGATTCTGGAGGGTCCCTACCCACCTCCTACTTCCCAAGGTTGCCTGTTTCCATTCTTTTTGCTGGCCCTCGTGACTTTATTCCTTTTTCCCCATCCAAAACCAGATCATGGTCCCCTTTCCTACCCAGGTCCCTCCCTCCCTCCCCCCTTGTGATTGCGTTCTTCTCCCTCCCAAGTGAAATTGAGGCATCCTCACTTGAGCTTTTCAGCTTATTGACCTTTTTGCGTTGTGGACTGTATCTTGGGTATTCTGTACATTTTTTTTGTTTTGTTTTGTTTTGGCTAATATCCACTTATTAGTGAGTACATACCATGCATGTCCTTTTGTGTCTAAGTTACCTCACTCAGGAGACATTTTCTAGTTACATCCATTTGCCTGCAAATATCGGGATGTCCTCGATTTTAATAGCTGAGTAGTATTCTATTGTGTAAATGAACCACATTTTCTGTATTCATTCTTCTGTTGTGGGACATCTGGGTTGTGTCCAGCTCCTGGCTATCCTAAACAAGGCCGTGATGAACACAGTGGAACACATGCCCCTATGGCATAGTGGGGGCATCTTTTGTGTATATTCCCAAGAGTGGTATTGCTGGGTCTTCAGGTAGATCTGTTACCAATTTTCTGAGGAACCTCCAGATTGATTTCTAGTGTGGTTGTACCAGATTGCAATCCCACCAGCAATGGAGGAGTGTTCCTCTTTCTCCACATCCTCCCCTACATGTGTTGTCACCTGAGGTTTTATCTTAGCCATCCTGATTGGTGTAAGGTGGAATCTCAGGGTCGTTTTGATTTGCATTTCTCTGATCACTAAGGACTTTGAACATTTCTTTAGGTGTTTCTCAGCTATTCGAGATTCCTCTGTTGTGAATTCTCAGTTTAGTTCTATACCCCATTTTTTGATTGGGTTGTTTGGTTTTTGGTGGTTAGCTTCTTGAGTTCTTTATATATTTTGGATATTAATTTTTTTATATAGCCAGTTAATAAAAAGTATTCCTCATGATGATATTTGAAAGTTATTTTATAACTAGTTTGATTATTTAAAACTTTATAAATAATCTACTTGCAGATGATATGATTTTATACATACATGACCCCAGAAATGCCACCAGGAATCTTGTACAGCTGACAAACACATTCAGCAAAGTAACAGGATACAAAATTAACATACAAAAAATCAGTAGCCTATCTATACAAATGACAAAAAGAAATCAGAGAAACAGTACCTTTCACAATAATCTAAAATAACAACAGCAACAAAACCATGGAATAACACTAAGCACATAAAAGACTTGTATAAGAAAAACTTTAAGACACCAAAGAAAGAAGTTGAGGGAAACTCCAGCAAATGGAAAGATCTCCCATGCTCATTGATCGGTAGGATTAATACTGTGAAAATGATACTAAAAGCAGTCCACAGATTCAATACAACCCCCATCAGAATTCCAACACGGCTCAAAAACATTGAACAAACTATCTCCAACTTCATGTGTAAATACACACACACACACACACACACACACACACACACACACAAAACCAAAAACAGACAACAAAAAATAAATAAAAGAACTTCTGGGGGTATCACCATCACTTATTTAGAGTTGTATTACAGATCTATAGTAATAAAAACAGCATGGTACCAGTGTAAAATCAGATACATTGATTAATGGAATGGAATTGAAGACACAGACATAGTCTGTACACCTATGGACATGTGATTTTTGGTAAAGAAGCCAAAAATTACATACTGAAGAAAATGCAGAATCTTAAGATATGGTTGGTGTTCATGAGACTGGATGGCTGCACATAGAAGAAAGAAAATAGATATATACTTACCTCCCTGCACAAAATTCAACTCCAAGTGGATCAAGGACCTCAGCATAAGACCAGATACCCTGAATCTGATAGAAGAGAAAGGGAAGAATAGACTTGATCTCACTTTCACAGAAAGGACATTCTAACCAGGACACCAATAGCACAGTACTAAGACCAACAGTTAATAAGTGGGAATCATGAAGCTGAGAAGCTTCTGTATGGCAAAGGACTCTATCATTTGGGCAAAAAAGCAGCCTACAGAATGGGACAAGATCTTTAGTAATTATATATCAGATATAGAGATGGTTCTTTAGTAATTATATATCAGATATAGAGATGGTATTTAAAATATATAAAGAACTAAAACACCTGAACACTAAAAATACAAATAACTCAATTAAAAATGGGGTGCAAAACTAAGCAGAGAGTTCTCAAAAGATGAAAGACAAATGGCTGAGAATACTTTTTAAAAAACCAACATCTAGCCATGAGGGGAATACAAATTAAAACAATTTTGAGACTTCATCTTATCAAAAACATTGAACAAACTCTCTCCAACTTCATGTGTAATCACTCATACACACACACACACACACACACACACACACACACACACACACAAATGGCCCAGATCAATAAAACAATTACATCATGTGCTGATAGGGATGTGGGCACTTATTCATTGCTGGTGGGAGTGCAAACTGGAACAACCACTAATGGAAATTGGTGTGATGATGCCTCGGAAAACTAAGCTTGAACTACCTCAAGATGCAGCTATACCATTCTTAGGCAAATGTCCAAAAGACTCTTCATCCGACTACAGAGGTAGAACAAGTGTTCATCCATGTCTATTGCTGCTTTATTCATAATAGCCAGAAACTGGAATCAGCCTAAATATCCACCAACTGATAAAGAGAAATTAAAGTGTGGTACATTTACGCAACACAATAGTGTTTAGCTGTTTAAAAAAATGTAACTAGCAGGTAAGTAGATGTATCTAGAAAAAAAATTATCTGAAGTGAGGTAATCCAGATCCCCAAAGATAAATATTATGGTTTCTCTCATATGTAGATATTAGCTTCTAAACCTGTGATATGTGTGCTACAGTCCAGATAACCACAGAGGTTAGGTACCTAATAATGGGGAAGAGACGATCTCCCAAAGATGGGAGGAAGACTTTCTCATTAGAGGTCAGCCATGTCTATTCTAACTTTATCTGAGGACTCCATTCTCCACCTTCTAAGTGTTGATGCTGTAGTTACAAGCAGGTCACCACACCCATCTAGCATTTTTTGTGGCATTGAGGATCTGAACTCTGTTCCTCATGATTGCATAGTAACTATTGGGCCATCTCCCCAGACTCTAAGACATCTTTTATTCACATATCCACTTAAACTATCGAATGTTCTGATATAGATATTACTTAGTGCTAGCAAAAGATGATATTTATAAAAGCTTATATCTCTGAGAAGATTGGGAGAATTATAAAACTATAGATAAAATTTGCCAAGTACAATAGAGATTTATGTTCAGGTCTATGCAAAGCAATTAACATTTTAGAAATGCACATAGTTCAGTAGTGACTGTAGAGAGGAAATGTTTTAAACACTATCTAATTCTTTCTTATGGCTGAAGAATTTAATACATGTATATAAGTAAACATTCCCATTCCCTCCCTTCAATTCCCCTCTATCCTTCACTTTCCCTTCCCAACTTCATGTCCTCTTTTTTAGAAAAATAAAAACAAAAATAAAACTACCACCAACAAAACATTGAGTCCAGTTATGGCTGCCTGCCTGTATGTGCATTGATGGTTGACCATCTCCTGTAGCATGGAGAGCCTGTGAGGGGTTGCATCCCTGAAGACAACTGACTTTCCCTCTCCACCAGTCATTGGTTGGCAATAGTTCCTCAGCTAGGGTAGAGACGTCATGATCCCCTCCCCTATGTTTATAGGGATTTTTGTCTAGCTTGATCTTACGCAGGTCTTGAGCACAGCTGCTGTGAGATTGCGTGTACAGTTGACCGTACCCTCTGGAGTTTCCTCTCCTCTCTTGGTCTCTGGGATACTATGCTCATGAGCTTCCCTGGGTCTTTCCTGCTGACATTCTCATTTGGCTTTTCTGATTTCTCACTGTTCCCTCATCTCCAGTGTTTTATTCTGGAATCTCTAAATTCTCACTTCTCAGGCACTAGCCTTCCTTCTTTCTTCCTCTCCTTCTCTGGACTCTACAGCACACCCAGCGGTCAGTGTGAGGCCATAGGTTCCCACGTTCATGCTAATACCTTTTTTTTTCCTTATTCCACAAACCCATTATTTCCATTGCTTTGTCCTCAGCTCTGGTGACTATTCTGCTTGTTAATTTTTATGTCAGTTATGGTCTTTCCTACCTCCTGAGTTACTTTTTCGTTGTGTTATTGTTGCTTTTCTGAGTGTGTCTCTCAATTGGAGTTTCCACTGTGTTCAAATGTCATTGTTTATTTTCCCCACATATATCTTTTTGTGAGCATCTTCAAGATCATTGTCCTAACACCCAAACTTATTAAATTTACTCTCAGATCTTTTTGTTTGACATTTTTTCTTTGAATGGCCCATACTTCCCTATTTCTTTGTATGTATTCTTTATGATTTTTTTCTGAAAACTGGACATTATAATAATGATTTTCTGAATACTATGTTCTCCTCACCTCTCAGCCCATCTTTTTTTTTTTGTCCAAGTAAACCTTTTGCCAACATTCTTGGTCTGACTCTGTAGTATCAACCCACAGTTCACATCAGTGCCTAGTTCTTATCATTCTTCTTAATAATAGAGATCCAACTGTGAGTAATCTCACCAAATACATTTAATTTTTTCTTAGTTTGTGAGTGAGCAGCCCCTTCTGAGTATATAACCTAACAGATCTCCAATAAGCCTGCCATCTATTGACAGATAAGGAAATCAGAGGTAACTGCACTCAGACTAGCATAGGAGTTGGCAGCTCTCTGCTTGTCTCCCAGGGTTGCACCCCGGGACATATTGTCTAACACACTACCTCTGCCATTCTCACTTTACAGTCCCAGGATTCTCCTTAGAGAAGTCTCAGATGTCCTGCCTTCTCTGAGGCAGCAGGGCCTCTATGGGGATATATTTAAGCACAGAGCTTCTTCTAAAGTTACTGTGCTACCTCAGCCTGCTAAACTGAGGGGACATTGATATAGACATTTCCTTAGGATTTTCCTCTCTGAAGCAACGGTAGATTATTACAGGGTTATAGTTGGGTATTTTTTTTTCCGTTCCTTAGATTTATTTATTGGGTTAGTTATTATTGCATTAGCTTGTGACTTTAATGCATTATTATAAATAATTCATTGATTTTTTTTGATTTTGTAAAAGCTATTTCTTTTTTTTATTTTCTATATTTTTTTTTATTTATATTCCAAATGATTTCCCCTTTCCCGTTTCCTCCCTCCCCGAAAGTCCCATAAGCCCTCTTCCCTCCCCCTGTTCCCCATTCAACCCCCTCTCGCTTCTCTGTCCTGGTAATAATTCATTGATTTAAAGTAAAATCCTCTTGAGGTTCTAAAACATGGAAATCTAAATGACTTTACTTGGCCACATTTATGGTTTGCAGAGCTGTATTACTTTTGAGGCTCTGAAGAAGAGCCCATGTCTTTCTCTTATCCTGCCTCAGGAATGCCCTGCCTCCAGAGGGTGCTTTCATTCCTTGGCCCCCAACAGGTTCCCTCATTTCAGAGCCGGCAGATAGTATCTCACTTTGACTTCCTTTATTCTGTGTCTCATTTATAAAGATCCTTATGATTATGTTGGTCCAGTCGTATAATCCTGGATAATCTTACCATTTATGGATTGTCAATTTCATGGCATCTATGAGACTAATTTTTAAAAAATAATTCTTATATTATAATTATATCATGTATGATTTCCCTTTTCCTCCTTCAGTGCCCTCCTGACAACTTGCTTTCTTTTAGATTCTTGGCCCTTTTCTGTATAATTGTTTAACTTTCAAATATATTTATATATTCCAAAGTACATAAACAGAACTTCCTCAGTCCATATAATGTTACTTATATTTATGTTTCCAGAGATGAGCATTTGGTATCAGATAAGCAGTTGGTGTGCTCTTCCCTGGGAATACTCTTTCTCCAGCTCTTAGCATTCCTTGGTCGTCTGTAGTTCTTTATCCAGGATTGAGGCCTCTTGAGTTTTCCCTCTTCCACATCTGCATGTCTCTAAGTCTCTTCATTGTTCAGCTCATGCCTAGGCAACTGTTTTGCTAGGATCTTATGAGTGTAGCTGTAGACTGTTCTAGGAGACACAGTCTCACAGAAGACTGTCTGCTCTTCTGAAACAATCTTTCTGTCCCTCTTCAAAATGATCCCCAAGCCTTAGGTACAGGAGTTGCCCAAGAGACTCCCGAAGTATTAGAGGCGATTGTTTTTTGCTCTTGTGTCCACCCAAAGTAGAAGATAAGTCCCTATTGCTAAAGACACAACACACTTTAAGATACAGGGCCCAGAGGCCCCTGAGCTGGGACTGACTGAAAGCCTCCTCCCTGAAGACTAGCTTTCATGGTTCCAGAAGTCATTGTGCTGCTTCTAAGGGAGGAAGCAATTAGAAGTCCTACCCAGTTGTAATGCCGGTGAACAACAAGGACCAGCATGGTGTGATAACCTAAGGGTGCAATAGTGCCATGCATACCTTGGCAATAACAAGTTAGCCTCAGGCTTGTTAAACCAGAGGAAAATGATGCCTGGTACTGAAAACCTAGGCAGCTTCCTGGGTCTACTGAAGTCATGTGTCTTGGAGGAGAACCTACAACTGCTACTTTATTAAACCAGCATAATTCCTCACTGCATTCTAAATATTTGTCCTTACACCCACAGGTAAGTATAGTTCTCACCTCTCATAAAGAAACTTGTTTTGCATAAGACAGAATATTACAGAAAACTACCACCAATCAAAATGCTGAGTTGTGGATCCCAGACCCCACTGATCGAGCTATATTACTTTTATTGTAGAAGATCACTTAGCTACAGGTCCCAAAGACTGAGATTTGTGTATCTTTGGTGCATTATGATATACATACCATACATACATACATACATACATACACATACATATATGTGTACAAAAGTCCTTAAAAGTCTGGCAAGAGAAAAGGTCAACTACTCTTATCTGTGGGTATAAGGATAAATATTTAGAATTAGGGATCATGCTGGTTTAGCAAAGTGGCTGTTATAGGTTCTCCTCCAAGATCTATGACTTCATTAGGCCTAGATAATTGTCTAGGTTTTCAGTACCAGGCTTGATTTCCCTCTTCCTGAGTCTGCATTAAGTCCAATAAGACCTACTAGGGTTTGAAGGCATATATTTGTACCCTTAGAGTTATTATGAAACAGATAGAGATCATTACAACTGATCAGTTATGGACCCCAGTCCCAACTGGTACATCTAGAACATAATGCCTACAAGTTTGGCTCAGGGATCATTGTGGAAGAGGGGGAAGAAAGTAAGAGACAGAGGACGAGGAAGTTTACTGTGAGATTGTGTCTCCTAGAAATCTGTCAGAGAGGCTACATCCATGAAGTCCACCAATATGGTTGACTAAACATGACCTGAACAAGGACAACATCACTAGACATAGTAACATGGAAGGGGGGTAGCTCACAAGGCTCAGCCCTAGACAAAGTAGTACAAGCAACTAAGGAATCCTGAGATCAGAAATAGTTTTCTCTAGGGAAAATTATACCAGTTGGTTATCCAATATCAAATGGTCAGTTCTGGAAACATATACACATACAGGTAATGTAATATGGATTGAGTAGGTTGTATTTATAGAGTTAGGAATACACACACACACACTAACAACAGTTAAAAAGAAAGAGGCCATGAATTTGAGTGAAATAAGATGGCTATTTGGGAAGGATTGGAGAGAGAAAAGGACAGGAGAGAATGTTATAATGATATGATGATCTCAAAAATTGTAAATAAAATCAGCGTATACAAAGAGATAAGATTAAAATTACATAATGGTTCAATAACATTTCATGACTTTATGATTATTTAGAGTCCAAGATTTTGCTTGATTATTGGAAAATATCCATTATATTAAAATGCCAAAATTAAAAATTTTCTCAGTAAATACTAAAATATTTTTAAATTGTGGTTCAAAACAGAACAAAACATGAAATTTGTGACCTTATCCATTCCTAAGTGTGCAGCCAGTGATTTTAAGTGTTTACATTGTCAATATTGACAACCTAATATCCATTATATATCATTTTTATCCTAGAAAGGAAATGTATTTCTCAGCATAGCAGTAGCTGTGAAACAGCAGCATTCACTCTCCTAATAGTAAGTTAAGTTAGTGCTCCTCGCTGTTAATCTAGGAACATGCCCACTGATGCAAAGGCGGCTGCCCCTATGGCTGGGCGTCTGCCCCTATGGCTGGGCGTCTGCTTCCTCTCCACAGCCCCAGAGCCTCCTCTCTCAACTGAGTCCCAGCTGTTGCCTCTCCCTCCCAAGGTACTCTTCCCCAGTTAGCCTCTCATTAAGTTTCTCAGCCTTTTTCAATGTTTGGTCAGAGGTCTCCTTGATCTTGTTCCTACCGTGCTTGCCACCCAATGCACCTACTGGTGTAATCATTCAGCACACTTGCTGTCTGTCACCTCCCTTCACTACAGCTGAGCTCAGTGCTTTGTGTGTCTTTCTTTTGATGTACCCCCTACTTCACCCTGAGATTTGTGCTTCGTGTAGTAAGAGCGAAAGAAGAGAGCCAGCTGATTTTTAGAAATCTGTGGATGAAATCCAAACTGGATTTTAGAGTGATAAAAATAATTTAAAAGGATGGCACGTTGAACAAGTGTAGGTCATAATTATAAAGTTCTATAAAGGTAAATAGAGAACAGTGGGGATCATTCAAAAATCCAATGCTGGGCTATTTTCCATAAATGGAGATATATAAAATTTTAAGTTGAAGAAACAAGACAGTTCAGCAATATAAACAAATCCTAAATTAAATATATTAAGAGCCAAGAATAACAGAATATAGAAAATTAATAGCAATATAGTAACAACTGTAGAGAACATTTTAATCATGTCATATCCCAGGTGCTATTCTAAATGCTTCCATATACCAGTTAATACCCACAATGCACTTTGGTTGAAGCCTTATTACATTCATCTTGCTTGTAAGAACACAGATACCTAGAAGTGCAGTCACCAGCCCTTGTCATTCAGTTAATAAACTGTGGAGCTCCAGTTTAAAGTCCAGCAAAATGTCTAGATGGACAAGGACCCTGGCACAAAGGGTTCTAATCCACTCCTCATTCTGTGCTCAGTCCCTCCCCCCCCACCTCCCACCCCCCACCCCCAGTTCTTGTGGTATCCTTAGACTCCTGGGTCTTCTAAATGTCCCTTCATCTTCCTGGGACTGGACTCCTGCCCTTGAATTTCAGGCTAGTGTCAGCAATTCAGTTTCTTCTCTTGGGAAGCCCTGGTCCTGATCGCACCCTGTTTTAGCTCTTGATAGAGTTGCCATGTGCCTTTGCTGGCCGGGACAGCTAGCCTCTACTCGTATTGGGAAAACCTTTCCTTTGCTGCCACCATCCTGATTGAGAATGGAAACCCTCTCCTCATTCTTGACATGCCCGACTGTGAACTGCACACCAATTAAGTCTGGTCCCAGTTTCCTAGGTCCCTCAGTGCTTGTGTGTGATTACCCATGGGCACCTCAGTGTAGTTCTCATCTGTTAAGTTTCTCACATGTGATTTTTATTTCCAGATAAAACATAGGAAAATCAGCACATAGTCAGCAACTTTTGTTTTCTGCTGGTCAAAGTCTGGGGAGCAAATAGGGAAAATTTATGAAAACTGGCTGCATTCACATGGAGTCCCTCTGTGAACATTTAATGTAGGAGTGGCGATAGAGGGAGCTCTTCCCATTGCAAAACACTGCACTGAACTTGAGCAGTTCCACTCCAGTGCCTCCTCCTTGTGAAATTAAAATTAATTGGATTACCATCACTTGTTCGATAGCAGTGCTCACTGTTTATTTTTCCAATGTGATATCCAGGTGTTACTTTGCTTCTCGCGGGATACGTCTGTACTGGGCCACTTTGCATACAACAGTGCTTCACCACCGAAGTCATACATCAGAGGTAACATTTTAATAATTCTAAAGAGAAATTATTAAAGACTTTCATGATCATTCCAAGAATGTCTGAATATTTTATATTGGTATTTCCAATTTTTAAGTTGAAAATTGTTTCCAATTTCTCTGCAGTTGTTATTACTGCCTTTCATTTCAATGTCAGCACGCAAGCAACAGATCACAGAACACTCTCCGGAAGTAACAGAGATCGCATTTCCGTTGCCATTTTGGTTCTTGACATATCCTGCCTCCTCTGTCCCATTTGTGCCAAGTCTGTCATTTTCTTCTTCTCGCTACCCATAATCATAGAGATTTGTCTTTTCAGTCTTGTAGTAAATTGGTCTTTGAATTCTAGTTCTGCTACACTTAGACATTATGCTGTAGTATATATGCTACATCACCCCTCTAACTGCACACTAGCTGCCTCAGCATGCCCATGTACCGTTCCAGTGTCCTGAAGATTGAGCTAGCCTCAGCCCTTCCCTTCACTGGGTTGTTAACGTCGAGCTCTAAAGTCTCATTGTCCTGCTGTGTGTTTGTGTGCAGCCCTTCTGCTGCTTCTGTGAAGAATAAACATTTCTTCAGGATTTTATCGCTGCCTGCTTGTTGCAACTCTTGCCCTAGGACAGACCACACTATCTTGTGTTGGAGTCAGGCTCTTCCCCCAATGTGGGGCTGCTTTGCTTCTGAAATGAATACATAAAAACTTTCTTTTCTTTTTATCTAAGGAGGTTATTGGACTGAGGAAATGGCTCAGTGGATACAGTGCCTGTGGTGCAAACAGGAGAGCCTGACATTGGTTCCCCAGTGAAGCCAGGCCGAGCAGTGTGCCTATAGCCCTAGCACTGGGGCACGGAGACAAGTGGGCCCAGGTGCTCACTAGCCGGCCATCCTAGCTAAACTGTCAGAAAACAAGGTGGAGGGTGATCTAGGAAGACAGCTGACTTTGATCTCTGGCCTCTACATGCCCCCCCACCCCCCCCACACACATGCACGCACACAAATATACATACACTACACACACCCTTCCATCTCATCCTGCACACAGAATGATCATAACATTTAATTACCTAATGGCCTAAAATTAACTATAATTTTAAGACCCTCCACCTGGCCACACCATCTTAACCTAGTTTTCTTTCCTTCCCTGATAATCTCACAATGTGCTATATTCGTTCTAGCCCTTACATAGCCCTAGTGCATGAAAAGCTTCATATTCCATCACCACAAATTATAGGCCCTTGGTGGACCAGCCTATATGTCATGTCTACCAACCTACCATCAATTTCCCTCCCCCCTGAGCACTGAAACCCTTAAAGCCCATTTAAAAGAAGTCAGCAAACATATTGTATTATTTTGTGGTTTGGTCTGGATCATAAACCACTGAGTGGGGGCTGTACCCTGTATTTGCTGTACTTGTCTCAACACCTGCTGCTGTGCTCAATTGTGCATCTGTTTTTTCATCATTCCTTTCTTTCCTCACACAAAGATCAGCCCCGTGTGTCTTCACCTTAGCCTAAGATAGCTGCAGTTTTTACTCTGTCTTCTCTCTTACAACCAGTTAAAAAAAAAAACCTGAATAATAAATTTTAATTTAAATCCCAGCACAAGAATGAATATCTTTTTAATAACTCAGGATTCTTAAGAATCCTGTTAAGATGGAGGCCACCTGTCTTGGTTAGGGTTTCTGTTGCTGAGATGAGATACCATGACAAAAGCAACATGGGGAGCTTGAAAGGGTTTATTTGCCTTATACTCCCATATTACCGCTCATCATTGAAGGAAGTCAGGACAGGAACTCAAATAGGGCAGGAACCTGGAGGCAGGAGCTGATGCAGAGGCCATGGAGGGGTGCTGACTATTGGCTTGCTCCACATGGCTTGCAGGGTCTGCTTTCTTATAGAACCCAAGACCACCAGCCCAGGGTTGTCTCCACCCACAATGGGCTGGGCCTTCCCCCATTGATCCGTAAGGCTTGTTTACTTGCACTTGGTCTTATGGAGACCTTTTTTTCAATTGATGATCCTTTCAGATGACTATAACTTGTGGTAAGGTGATATGACCCTCTGAAGCCCACCACCTGAAGTTATTCAGTGGGAGAGGGAAGAGTGAGAAGCTATGGAGCAGTAGAGAGAAGGGACTTTTACAGACAGTCTACCCTCTCTCTCTAATCATGGAAACTATGCTGGGAGTCAGGACTTATGACTTATACAGTTGACGATATTTAATTTTAACTCTTCAGCATATTTTCTAAAAACATAAGCTAAAAGGATATGGCAAGACTTCAGACTCGCTTGAAGGAACAGGATTGTTAAATTTAGAAAAATAATTTTATGCTTATAAATTATTGTCCAGTACTTAAGGACATTTGGAAACATTGTTTAATCAATATTATTGAGTTTAATTTTTAAAAGGCTTTGCTGGTATCAGACAACTGGCTGACAGATTTTCAACTAATTCCGTATCCTAAAATGAAATAAAGTTGAACTATGGTTATTTTAAACATTCCGTTCATTATCCACTACTTACTTGGACATTCACAGAATGTTGCTTTTTGAAACTTTACTACTTTTCATTACAGGAAAACTAGGATTAGAAGAATATGCTGTCTTCTATCCACCCAATGGTGAGTGATATTTCTGCTTCCTCTGGAGGGAAATGGAGAGATAACAGCTTTTGTACTGGGGATGTAACTTTCTCATTCTGTCCTGGAAATGGAACACAAATTATCATCTAAAATAACCTTTCCTCATGGAAAAGGTGTATTTTAGTGACTTCCTCCATGTGTGTAGTTTACTGCCAGATTGTATACATCTCTCCAGCTCTGCTTAGGATCAATAGAAGATTTGTGAAAAGTTGAGTACAGCACAGGAGTAAGGGGAACAGACTGCCCTGCATTGCAGTTCATTGTCTTTATATGTGGCTAGTGTGGTATTTACTAAATACAGAGATTGTGCAGAAAATCATTGACATGCTGAGAAGTGATATGACTCTGTCTTTACTATTTAGATATTCAGTGTATAGGTCTTTTAGTATGCTTAGAAAGGCGGCATCTAACATCCTTGTCCTGATGGTATTAATCCACACCCTGTGGAACTTTTGCTTTAAAGGAGTTAAGAGCTTGGACATGGTAACCCAGTGGATCTGGGTTCAGATCCAAGCTCTGCCAATTCACCCCCTGCCCTTGGTGAGTTACACAACCTCCCTGACCTTGAGTTTCATTAACTTAGCATGTGGATAATGATCACATGAGGTATGTTATGAGACGCCAGTACAGGGCTTCACTTTGAGAGCAGGAAATGCAGCCATGATGATTGCTTTTAGCAGTATGGGGCAGTCTGAAAGTCGGGTGTTTTCCTGCCTGTTCCATCTCGTGCCTTTCGGCACCCTGACCTGGTCCTTACACTCTCGTTCTGTTTCTCTCTCTCTTCACACATTTCCCTAAGTTTCCACCTGCTTTCAGAGGCCTATTTGTTAATTACTAAAATGTCTCTCTAGTTCTAACCACTTCCATGATTACCTCAAACCTAATATGACCCAACTGAGAGTATATATTTTCCTATGTCCCTCAAGAGAAAATAACTGAACCTGGAAGTTATTGTAGATGGCCCAGGCTTGGCACACCCCATCTATGTCTGGTGCCTTTTGCTTTCATTTGGGGTCGTCTTTTTCTCTTACTGCTGCCTTGCCCGCCATCTGATCTTGCTGTAGCTAGTGTGGGTTTAATGGCCATCTACACTGCTATCTCCTTTCTACCTTTTCTAGTTCTCTGGTTTTGCCTCTGTCCTCAGTTATACATCCAAAATGAAAACTGGAAAATTTCCATTTTTCTTAAAGTTCCTTAGTGTTGCTGAAAAGTTTAATGCCCAGGCTTCTCAGTGTGACATGCACAGTGGGACCCCTGGAGTCTCACCCTGTACAGTCTGCTACTACCTAGCTTCATAAATTACCATTGCCCACCTCACTGTTAAAAATTAGTATCAATATCCAACTATTCTCACACAGCCACGGACTCTGCCACAGGCACTATGTTGCCTCTTACCTCATGACTGCTGTGGTTTCCAGCTTAGAGCAGACCATGTAGCCTTGTCCTTTGGCCATCATGGAGGCTTAGTTCAGACACGATCCTGTTTGGATGCATCACTGCAGGTTAAGGGCCCTTCTCTAGGCTCTCATGGACTTTGGCACAGAACTCTGGTTTCTCTCAACTCTATCTCCTTCTCAATGTTGCAAACTTCAGAAAGTTCACCACCATATTCTTGGTTCATTATTGATCTCTCAGTATCTAGCACATAATAGTATTGCAACACTCATTTGAGTTAAATTAGATGTGTGTACATTTTAACATCTGTGTGTAGACATAAAGTTGTTTTTTCCTTCATCCCAGGGGCTTAATTTTCAAATAACTTTTTTATATTTAAAAAATAGAATATCAGAAAAAATATTTAAGTAGTTGAAAAATAATGTGTCCATAGACTCAAGGTAACAGGAGACATTATAAGATTCTAGCTCTTCCTTAAGTGCATGCCTGGCAAGCCTGCCTCATGTCCCTTTCAACAGGAAGCGTAATCAGTGGCTGACACAGGCAGGGAAATGACCAGCAGCTGTCAGAACTAAAATGTAAAGACCTCACACTATAGAGCATTATACAGAAGCACTCCTGCAAATCATCCTGGGACAGATTTGTATAAAAGCCCTTCGCAAGGGTTCGAAAAGGGTGAAGGTTGTAACACATTGTAATCTCAGTGCTTTTGTGTATGTGTGTGGCACTAACACCATTAACGCCATGTCTCATGTGTTCTAGGTACATGTTTTCCTGCTGTGTTCTTATCTCCACCCATAAGATCAGATCTTTATAATAATTTCACGACACACATATGTGCATTTATAAGAATAATTTAGGTGTAGTTGTAGATACATCAGCTAATATCTTCTGAGCTGTGCAGGCAGAATTATGTTAAGTTCATTGTATGTATTAGCTCATGTGATCCTGATAATAACCCTATGCTACAGGTACTACTGTTATTTAATTTACAAAAGAACTGAGGCACACAGGGATCATCTCTCCAGCCATCAAGTGACAAAGGATTTGAACCCTAGCTTTCTGGCTTCAGAAACAGTATTTTTATCACTTGCCCCTAAGCCACAGCACATGTAACTAACTGAAGTTATTACAGTATGCTTAGAAAGAAAAGAAAGTGACTACAATAGCAGCAAAGCAAGGAGTTACATGGAGTAGTTCTAGAAAGACTTCTGCACACACTAGAAATAAATAGTTGAATGCAAACTGAGATAAAGTCATAGCTGTTCATAAATTTAATTCCACAGAGCCACTTCTTAGGTCGATTTCGGACTTACAGGATCAAGGACCCTTGTCTTTCTGTACAGATTCCTTCCAGTGAAGCTTAGGCAATCCTAAGCTTCATTCTACATTACCTGTCTCATTTCCCAGCCTCTGCCAGAGTAATATCACTTTGAAGTTTGAGGATTATCTATCAACCACAGTCAGAACTGGCCTGACTTCCTTGGGTAGAGACATTTACCTAATGCTCTCGAAGTACTCTCAGCCCCTGACCAGCCTGAACTTCCATGGACAGAAAATTTCTTACCACCACCCACATCTTCCCTGCACACACCTGCGACTTCCTTCCCTAGGATGGAATTGAAAGCCATGGTGGCAGAGGACATTAGCTCAAGGAAGAATCATTACTAAACACATCCTCTCTAATACATTAAGTTCTTGTTAAACAAGATTTCTGAGCTCAGGGAGACACCTCACAGGTGTCCTGTAAGCTCTTCATATTTATTGTTATTGTTTAACACATATGACTGCCTCTGCTCATTTGCTGAATATGCACTTCCTGTTCTCACTCAGTGCTGTGAGTGACCCACAGTGTAGTACACAAATGAAGGACCTGCTGCCAAAGACCTTTTGTGCTAGTAAAGTAGATATGCAAGAAAGGGAAGATATATTTGAGAAGATGAACAGTCCAGGTATCAAAAAGTGTGGGGGCTTGGGGCAGGCCAAGCTATTCTAGATAATGCAGATGAAAAGGTGCCTCTGAGGAAGTAGAAAAGAATAGAGTCCATCTGAGCAGAGGGAACTATCCAAAGCTGCAGGAAATAACATTCTGGAGAGAGAGTATAGAATGTGTAAGGCCAATGGTTTGGAGAACACCACAGTGGGTGAGTTTGACTTCTCGTGAGTTGGTCACACACTAGGGGAAACAGACAAGGGCCAGAGCAGGGTGGGAGATGATTGATGGAAATCTGTCTAGGATTCCTCGAGGACAGTTTCTATTCGTTTATTTTCACTTTTCCCCTTTTGGATGAGCTGTACTTAATTTCTTTGCATACATAGTAGTTTTTTTTTTCCATTGCTGAAAATTGGCTGTCTTCCCTATTATAATGTGATAATTCTGGGAACCAGACTTCCTCCCCTCCAGAATTCACTGTTGTTGCTTGTACTGTATAATTGTGTGTTTAATGATTTAGGAAATCATTTGTAAACTTTAACTCATTAGTAAATTTTAGTAAACTATTTCTATAATTATTATATTCTTTTGTGCCTACTGAAATCTGTGTTCTTTTAGATTAATGGTAAGCTAGTGATTTGATAAGCATTTCCTTAAATGTTTTTAATTCAGAATTATAACATCCTTTAGTGTTTGCAAATTGGCTTGGAGTGGGTCACACCGTAAATGTTAGTTAAGTCATTCACAACTCTACACTAGTTAGAATGAAAGCCTATGTCCTCAGTCCTTCTCTAGCTCCCTCTGTACGCTATACACAGGAGACTTCAATGTCCTCGTTCCCCACAGAGTTCCCTCTGGGCCACCTTTTCCCCATGCTTTTCAATGTGCCCGTTATTTTCCTCATCTGTTATTTCTTCTTTGGGGCCATAGGTAGTGCATTTTCCTTTAAATGCTCTTGACAAATGCTGTGTGGAAAGCCACCTCAGTCCTGAGAAATCACTGGGGCTAACAGGTACAGCAAAGCATAGCTGAGCCCATCCCTCACGTACCTGAGCTGCTACACAGTTAAACACAAAGGCACTTTTTATTCCATAAAAGATCTGTATTGTTCACTCTCACACCAGTGAGTTACACCAGGAAGGTGGGCTGCTGTTTTACTGCTGTAGCCAAGCTGGAGAGGAGGGCGATGGCTTGCCCCTCCTTGCCACATTAAGCATCTCCCTTGTGTAAGGTTAACTTTTGATTAGATTCCAGAGTGCTATAAAGATTGACTCTGGCCTTTCTTTTCAGTTAAGCTATAGAGGAGGGACAGTAGTGCCTGGGAGTTTTTTCCCACATTCTTCTCAGTGATAGCTCTCCTCCACTTTCTGATTGGTACTTTCAAAAATCATCCTGGCTGCTCTGTAGAATGTGAGTGTTCTTAAAATGTAAACTCGAAGAAAGCAAAGACTTCAGTAGTTTTGATGACCAATATGTCCAACATTTGCAATCATACGTAGCACAAAGTCTATGCTCAATAAACATTATGGAATGAAGTGCAAATAAATGGGAGAGCTAGCACAGCAGAGTCCAGAGGAACAAGAAAGGAAATGAGATTTCCTAGGCCAACATGAAAGATGCACATACATCTGCCTGACACTTAACTGTGATTTGTAAGGTCATATAGCAATCATTAATCACTAAATAACGTTGAGCAGGGAAGCTTTGGGCTCTAAGACAGTGATTGTCAGCAGAGGTTAATAATCCCCAGCAAAACACATATACAGACACATACAGACACACACAGACACACACACACACAGACACACACACACACACACACACACACACACACACACACACACACACACACACACACACACACACACACACACACACACCCCTAAGGACATTGGCCTTATCTGGAGACTTGGCAAAATTCCAGTTTGGGAATGGGATGCTACTAACATCTTACATCACACAGAACAACCCCATAACAAAGATGAGGGGAGACTCTTGAAAAACATAATGAAAATATATTACTTTAAATCTCTTTGCAGGCGTTAAGTTGCTAACTTTTTATCATCTATATTAATTAAATAAATTTAAAGTACCACTAACCTCATATCTATTTAGAACATAAATTTAAGTAGGAGTGGAAAAACGCACTAAAATTTTATTTTAAATATGATCTCTGGGTTCACATTTAGATGTTTTTATTGTAATGGTTTGGAAATTTTTATACTAAATTATCAAAATCATAGTTTAAAAGTTTTAGTTTAGAAAGATAACGAAAAATCTAATTTATCCATTCTCCCGATCTTTATCTTTACTGACATGTTGGTTATATGTAAGATGAGAATACAGAGGAATTTATTATCTCAACAAACAAATGTAATAAACTTTACTAAGGAATTCCAAGTGGAAGGGTGCGAGATGAAGTGAATCAGATGAAAGTTATAAAGACGGTAAGGAAGGGAAGGCACAGCCTGGTCAGTGTGAAGCACGCTCCCATCTGTGGGCTTTATGAGCCGTAGCTTCCTATGTCCTATCCAGTTCAAGAATTGTTTGTTTGTTTGTGGTCAGACTAAGTCTTCTATTAATTCTTTCCCCATTAATTTATCCATATATTCACTTTACACCCCAACCGCAGTTGCAGTTACCACCTCACCAACCCCTCCCCCCTCCTGTTCACCCCTCTCCTCTGAGAAGGGGGAGGTCCCCCACCCCTATCCGGGTACCAACCCAAGTCACTGCAGGAGTAGGCACATCCTCTCCCACTGAGGCCAGACAAGGAAGCCCATTTAGGGAAACAAGATCCACAGGCAAGAAAAAGTGTGAGGGACAGCCCACACTCCAGATGTTAGGGAACCCACATGAAGAGCAAGCTGCACATTCAGTACACGTGTGTGAGAAGCCCAGGGCCAGCCCGTGCATGCTCCTTGGGCAGAGGTTCAGTCTCTGGGAGCCCCCAAGGGTCCACATTAGTTGACTTTGTTGGGCTTCCTGTGGAGTACCTATGCCCTCCAGGTCCCTCAATCCATTCCCCTAATTCTTCCACAAGAATTCCCTGAGTTCTGTCTAATGATTAACTGTGGGTCTCTGCACCTGTTTTGGTTGGCTGCTGGGTAAAACTTCTCAAAGGTTAATTATGCTAGGTTCCTGTCTGCAAGCACAACAGAGTGCCAGGGATTGGCTCTTGCCCTTGGAATGGTTCTTGTGTTGGGCCCGTTATTGGTTGGTCTCCCTTAGTCTCTGCTCCATCTTTATCTTACACATCTTGTATGCAGAACAAATATTGGATTGAAGGTTCCATGAGTGGGTGGTGCCCTGATCCCTCCACTAGGAGTTCCACCATGCTACAGGAGGTGGCCATTAAAGGTTCCATATTCATTACTGCTAGAGTCACCCTTGAAAAGCTAAAGTGGGAAGGCTGTGAAGAAACTGGCTAAGAAACAACCCTATAATCAAAGAAACCCAGTGCATCTCCTGGGGCGCTCCTTGGGCCCCCTGCTTTTTTTTCTCCTGGCCAGGATTTTACTGTGTCCTTCATGGAGACTTTTTGGAGCCCTCTTTAACCTTAGCCAGGCTCATCTTGGATTTGTGCTCATACTTACATGTGTTACTTTCCATTTGGAGAGCATTTAATAGCTATGGGTATTGAACATCTGTGTTGTACTAAAGATCATGCTGATTATACTAGTACATTTTAAATACTCATTTATGTTTGAGGGGAACTCAGTAAAAGTTCATAAATTAAAATAAGAATTCAAAGAAGATTGATAACTTAAAGTCACAAAGAATTCAAATTCATGACTATATGACTTCAGTGAGTCTTTGTTCTTTAGAGAACATCCTACGTTCTATCTTTTTTTATTGAAAAAGGAAGTAAAAACATGATAAAATTAAAGATTTACATGGAAAATATTTCTGACAAAATTGAAGAAAAATATAGAAAAACGTTAAAATTGACAATTTTCATGGAAAATTAAAGAGTAAAATGATAGACATAAAAACATTGCTAAATTAATTGAAAAGGAAGTAGAAACATTTTATGATAGAATTGAAGATTTATATGGAAAATATTTCTGACAAAATTGTAGAAAAATATAGAATAACATGTTAAAATGAAAGATTATCCATGGAAAATTACATAGATAAAATGGTAGGCATAAAAATATTTCAACATTGATTGAAAGTGGAATTATAAATATTTTCTGATAAAGTTGAAGATCTATATGGAAAATATTTCTGATAAAATTGAAGAAATATATAGAAAAACATGTTTTTTTTGTTTTTTTTTTTAATTTAATTTATTTATTTTTTTTTTAATTTACATTCCAAATCACTTCCCCTTTCCCGTTTCCTCCCTCCCCGAAAGTCCCATAAGCCCCCTTCCCTCCCTCTTTTCTCCGTTCAACCCCCTCTCATTACTCTGTCCTGGCGTTCCCCTACATCCAGTCTTTCCAGGACCAGGGGTCTCTCCTTCCATCTTTTTAGAAATCTATTGATATGCTGATTGTGTCTAGGGTATTCTGAGATTCTGGGTCAATATCCCCTTATCAGTGACTTCATACCATGTGTGATCTTTTGTGATTGGGTTACCTCACTAAGGATGATATTTTCAAGTTCTGACCATTTGCCTAGGAATTTCGTGAATTCATTGTTTTTAATTGCAGAGTAGTATTCCATTGTGTAAATATACCACATCTTCTGAATCCATTCCTCCGTTGAGGGACATCTGGGTTCTTTCCAGCTTCTGGCTATTATAAATAAGGCTGCTATGAATATAGTGGAGCATGTGTCCTTATTGCATGCAGGTAAAGTCTCTGGGTATATGCCCAGGAGTGGTATAGCCGGATCCTCCAGAAGTGTCATGCCCAGTTTTCTGAGGAGCCGCCAGACTGCTTTCCAGAGTGGTTGTACCAGCCTGCAATTCCACCAGCAGTGGAGGAGTGTTCCTCTTTCTCCACATCCTCGCCAACAACTGCTGTCTCCTGTGTTTTTGATCTTAGCCATCCTGACTGGTGTGAGATGGAATCTCAGGGTTGTTTTGATTTGCATTTCCCTAATGACTAAGGATGATGAACATCTCTTTAGGTGCTTCTCAGCCATTAGATATTCTTCAGGTGAGAACTCTTTGTGTAGCTCTGTACCCCATTTTTTAATAGGGTTACTTGCCTCTCTGGAGTTTAACTTCTTGAGTTCTTTGTATATCTTGGATATTAGCCCTCTGTCGGATGTAAGGTTGGTAAAGATCATTTCCCAGTTAGTTGGTTGCCGCTTTGTCTTTTTGACGGTGTCTTTTGCCTTGCAAAAACTTTGTAATTTAATGAGGTCCCATTTGTCTATTCTTGATCTTAGAGTATAAGCTATTGGAGTTCTGTTCAGGAAATTCTCCCCTGTGCCCATATGTTCAAGGTTCTTCCCTAGTTTCCCTTCTATTAGTTTCAGTGTGTCTGGTTTTATGTGGAGATCTTTGATCCACTTAGAATTGAGCTTAGTGCAAGGAGATAAGGATGGGTCAATTTGCATTCTTCTGCATGTTGACCTCCAGCTGAGCCAGCACCATTTGTTGAAAAGGCTATCTTTTTTCCACTGGATGGTTTTAGCTCCTTTGTCAAAGATCAAGTGACCATAGGAGTGTGGATTCATTTCTGGGTCTTCAATTCTGTTCCATTGATCTACATGTCTGTTACTGTACCAATACCATGCAGTTTTTAACACTATTGCTCTGTAGTACAGCTTGAGGTCCGGGATACTGATTCCCCCAGAGGTTCTTTTACTCTTGAGAATAGTTTTAGCTATTCTGGGTTTTCTGTTATTCCAGATGAATTTTTGAATTGCTCTTTCTAACTCTATGAAGAATTGAGTTGGGATTTTGAATTGAAGATTATCATGAAAAATGATGCAGATAAAATGGTAGACATAAAAAACATTACTAAATTGATTGAAAGAGGAATTACAAACATTTTCTGATAAAATTGAAGATTTACATGAAAAATAATTCTGTTAGTCTATGTCTTTTTATTGGGGAATTGAGTCCATTGATGTTAAGAGATTTTAAGGAATAGTGATTGTTGCTTACTGTTATTTTTGATGTTATTTTTATGTTTGTGTGGTCATTTTCTTTTGGGTTTATTGGAAGATTACTTTCTTGCTTTTTCTAGGGTGTAGTTTCCCTCCTTATGTTGGCATTTTCCATCTATTATCCTTTGTAGGGCTGAATTTGTGGGAAGATATTGTGTAAACTTGGTTTTATCATGGAATATCTTGGTTTCTCCATCTATGGTGATTGAGAGTTTTGCTGGGTATAGTAGTCTGGGCTGGCATTTGTGTTCTCTTAGGGTCTGTATGAGATCTGCCCAGGATCTTCTAGCTTTCATCAACACAGGTGAGAAGTCTGGTGTAATTCTGATAGGCCTGCTTTTGTAAGTTTTCCCTTACTGCTTTTAATATTCTTTCTTTGTTTAGTGCATTTGGTGTTTTGACTATTATGTGCCAGGAGGACTTTCTGGTCTGGTTCAGTCTGTTTGGAGTTCTGTAGGCTTCTTGTATGCTCATGGACATCTCTTTCTTTAGGTTAAGGAAGTTTTCTTCTATAATTTTGTTGAAGATATTTACTGGCCCTTTAAGTTGAGAATCTTCACTCTCTCTTCTATACCTATAATCCTTAGGTTTGGTCTTCTCATTGTGTCCTGGATTTCCTGGATGTTTTGGGTTAGGAGCCTTTTGCATTTTGCATTTTCTTTGACTGTTGAGTCAATGTTTTCTATGGTATCTTCAGTCCCTGAGATTCTTTCTTTTATCTCTTGTATTCTGTTTTTTGATGCTTGCATCTATGACTCCTGATTTCTTTCCAAGGTTTTCTGTCTCCAGAGTTGTCTCCCTTTGTGATTTCTTCATTGTTTCTACTTACATTTTTAGATCCTGGATGGTTTTGTTCAGTTCCTTCACTTGTTTGTTTGTGTTTTCCTGTAATTCTTTAAGGGATTTTTGTGTTTCCTCTTTAAGGGCTTCTACCTGTTGACTCATGTTCTCCTGTATTTTTTTCAAGGATTTTTGTGTTTCCTCCTTAAGGGCTTTTACCTGTTGACCCATGTTCTCCTGTATTTCTTTAAGAAAGTTATTTATGTCCTTCTTGAAGTCCTCTGTCAGCATCATGAGATGCGATTTTAAATCCAGCTCTTGCTTTTCAAGTGTATTTGGGTATCTAGGACTTGCTGTGGTGGGAGAACTGGGCTCTGATGTTGCCAAGTAGCCTTGGTTTCTGTTGGTAGGGTTCTTGCGCTTGCCTTTTGCCATCTGGTTATCTCTGGTGTTAGTTGGTCTTCCTGTCTCTGGCTGGAGCTTGTCCCTCCTGTGGACCTATAAGTCTGTGTTTGTACTCCTTGGAGACCAACTCTCTTCTGACAGGGTCTGTGCACAGAAGGCTGTGGAGCTGCCCAGCTCCCTGGTACAAATGGCTGCCAGAAGACTCCTGTCCCAGCTGCTCCACTCCCTATTCTCTATCTTAATCACACATTTATAAGTGAATTTTTACTTTAGTGTTTTTTTTTTATTTACAGGCCCTCATTGTATTTAAAAACAGTAACAGTATCATCTGTTACCTCACAGAAGATGCTGAGCTGGATTCTGAAGATAATGCATGATATGAAATGTGGCCCTTGCTTTGTGTAGAGCAGTTGATGATTTCAGATCTTAGGAGAATATAATGAAAATTTAGTTGAGCATAAATGATATTGATGTACACAGCCCTTTGGTCTGCTATCAGATCACTAGCCCAATCCCTGTAATCTTTATTAAAAGTGCCTTCAGATCATCAGAATTTGTAGTAGTTGAAAATATAACAGTAGGTTCATTTCAACCCACTGGTTGAAATGTTTCTGTAGAGGCCTAACAGGGGAAGACAAAAACAGGTTCTTAAAAAATATTTTACTTTCAAATATGCAGGGGGTGGAGCATAAGAGTGCAGGTGCTCTATCAAGATAAATGTGTAGTTAGTGTTAAGAGGGTAAGGATTTTGTTTTTGTTTTTAGGTTATAGCTCCCTTTAGTAGGATTCTGATAGGATGCATTGTATACAGAATTATCAGTGAAAGCTACTGAAGTCTGAAAGCTTGCTGATGGTGAATTTATTGTGCTGTACCTCAAAGACTCTATACTCAGGATCAGACAACAGAGGAAGCAGTGATGCATGCAACCTGAGCTACATGTGGGGTGAATGAACGGGCAGCAGAAGCCCATGGACATACAGGCCTTCCTCTTAGTCTCAGCACTATTTTCAGAAGATAATGAGCAATTTCGAAAGTTTCTTAGTAAGCTGAGCATTTGGAGGGAGGAACAGAAATTAGGAGGCTTTTGTAGAACCACAGGTAAGAGCTCGCCAGAGCCCAATTACAGGCCCTGGATGGGGGTAACTAAATAAACAGTTCAAAAATAGCAGAGGCAGACTCTCCAGGCTTCGTGTCTCTTTCTGCAAGCATGTAATGGGCACAATTATATTCTTGCCACAGTGCTTATCTTAGTGGGTGGGTAAGTAACATCTATCCTATGCTCAAAGGATTTGTGTTTTACAAAAATAAAACTACGCCAGTGGGAAAAGAGAAGGAAAGCGGCTTGTATTAACTGCTGACGTGTCAAGTATTGGGCTGTAGTGCACACACTGGTTTTGCTATCTCACCTTCCAGTTGGCCACACTATAGGGAAAAGCTAGGCGAGCCATCACATTCACAGGATCCCTCTGTCAGAAATCCAAATATTTAAAGTTGTAAGCCAGAGCAGGAATCTAGTAACATTTTTTTGTGCTTTCTTGCCTGGACACAGATACCTTTATAACAATGTAGAAGGCCAGGATTGGCTTCTCTCTCCCCTCAGCCATCCCTAGAGTACAATAAGCACACCTCCTTCACATCCTGTTGATGCTTTCACAGAGAACCACCCTTGGACCACGTCTGTATCCTGCAGAATATATATTCTTCAGGAATGAAAAGAACAAGTAAGCTTTGTGAGCTGGCTTTAGGAAATTTGGCCTGGAAATATGGGTGGTCACTAAGAAGAATGACCTCAGCTTAGGTTCACTGTCCTTAGCCTGAGAAAGTTGTGGAAGAATAAATAGGCTAAATAACTTACCTCCATGTCTATAGGCAGTGGCAGAGCCAAGATTGAATAGTGTTGTCTGGGCATACAGAGAGTCATGCCCAGGTACATGCCCTAGGTCAGCTGGTACAGGAGTGCTCTTTGATGAACTGTTTTGGGTGAGAAGTTCAAGGACTACTGGGAGATGATTCTAGAGTGTTGCTGAATATGATCAAATACATTATATAAAATTCTAAAATAATATGGTATTTTAAAAAAAACATTGAAAGAGGAAGCCAGGGGCAGGGCTAGTGGGGAAGAGCATTGCCTAAAGCCCTGTCCACTCAAAGGCTGAAGAGGATAGCATCCTTTTCAGGATTGAGGATTAGAGTCCTGTTTGTAGGTTGGGGAAAAGGAATGATGTTGGTGATATAGTTCAGCTGACCAGAAAGAGACAACATTCTACATCAGGTACCAGAACCAAAGGAGAACTAGAAAGCAGTAATAGTCCAAAGGGTCTTTTCCTGTATGTCAGGGGATGTGCTAAGCGATCATAGAAACAGCATCCAGAAGAAGGCAGGATGCTGTGGTTTCACAGTGTCAATTAAAGATTAGTAATGAGAACTCTGATAGAGAGTGTGGAGGTAAATATGACAGTCTTGGAACTAGTTGAGATTAGGAGTGGCCAGAAGAACCACAGAAAAACAAAATACATAAGCAGAAGGTTTGGGGAAACAGCCTACTCCTCTCAGTTCATCATTGCCCTGGTCAGGTCCAGGTAGAGAAGGAACCTTCAGTTGTCTGAAGCAAATTTAACCACAACAGGCAGAGAGATCCGTAGATTTGGCTATCAGAAGTTAGGACTGTATAGGCAGAAAATATACTGCATCATGTAAGGGTGTCTGGGAAAGTAAAGGGAAGGGGTGTAGAAAGTATAGGCAGAAAATATACTGCATCATGTAAGGGTGTCTGGGAAAGTAAAGGGAAGGGGTATAGAAAGTATAGGCAGAAAATATACTGCATCATGTAAGGGTGTCTGGGAAAGTAAAGGGAAGGGGTGTAAAAAGTTGATTTCTTTTCCTAAAAAAAAAAAAATAATGAGCTTAGCTTCAAAAGAGTTTTACATCTATGAAATGGAAATGTAAGATCTGAGAAAAATGGATCCTTAATGATGTATGATGAGAGCATATATAGGTGTGTGTGGGGGGAGTGTATGTAAAATCTTTGGTTGAAAGGTTTCCTTAGAAACTAAAGATACAAAACTTAGAAGCTCACTGTGCTTCTGTGCTCCATAAGTAGAAAAGCAGACCTTCGGCCATTCACCTTACACTAGCCCTGTACAGTGAACTGTTCTCCTCACAGCCATCACTTGCTGCTAGAGCATCCGGCCTCGGCTCCTTCTCCCTTTACAGGCCTGGCCTACTGTGCCCCTCAACCCTCCTTAGCCTGCTATTTTTCTTGATAGCATTTATCACTGTCTGAAAGTAGAAACTTATTTTATGATTTTTCCATAACAAATGGCCAGTCCTGAGAATAACATCCAGCACATCCTAGATGTTCAGGAGATACTCATAGAGTAATAAACGTGAAGGGGAGGAAGGATAATTGATGGACAGGATTCCAAAGCAGGGAATGGCAGGCTTGTGGTATAGTCAGCCAATGGGTGAATAGTCTGTGTTTTCCTGGCCACTGCTCTGTATTACCATTTGTTTTTGTAAAGACTCCTTTAAAAGTACAGCAGCCATTCTTAGCTCACAGTGAAATTAGCTTGCTGACAGCTGGAGAAGTCAAGGAAACAGGATTTAGTGATCTGAGAGGGGAATGGGAAATGTCTTCCTGCTGAGGATGCAAGTGAGAAAAAGTCGAGAATAAACAACAGTCAGGCCAGAGTTCATGCCAGTGACCTCAACCTCCTAGTGCTGGGCGTTAAAAGGGAGAACATTTTCAAAGCATAGAGAGTCTAAACAAAGAGTGATAAGAAGAACCCTAATAAGCACCAGAAACAGCCAAAGTAGCACAGTGTATTATAAATAAATCTGTTGCATGCTATCAGGTGAGACACTGGAGAGAGAGTTCCTGAGACTTAGAGCATGTGACCCTTAGGAGCCATGCTGCCTAACTTCTGGGTGGTCTGGCACACTAGCTCAAAATGACTGGATTTCCCAAGATGATATTTTTATTAAGTTGTTTTTAACAAAGAAATATTGACATTATTTTGTGAATGCCTATATCAATTGTATACATTTATTACAAACCCATGCATTTTAATTCTCTATTAATGACTGAGTCATAATTATTATCTCCTTTAATGGTGTAAAGTAGGTTTTATTATGTTCTCTGATTTGTGGATAAGGGAGTGAAGCTTGAAGAAGTTAAGAAAGTTACTGAAAGGCACAAAAACCTCCTAAGTGACAAAACTAGATTGGCTAAGCAAATGTGCTGTCACCAGTTATGGCTTTCACTGACTGCAGTAGGGCACTGGGTCATGCACTGAATCCCAGGGACAGTTACTGTCCTCACCCTTTCTCTGTCACCATTTTTATGTTGCCTTGGATGAGAACATAGATAGTATATATCAGGGAGAATAGCAAACACGTTAGATAACAATCTAAACCCAGAATTATCTCCAACTGGAATGGTTTATAAAAAAGAAATGTAGCAGATAAGGACACAGACCTACTTGGGTCCAAAA
Source organism: Tokudaia tokunoshimensis (assembly GCA_036184795.1). Lineage (NCBI taxonomy): Eukaryota > Metazoa > Chordata > Mammalia > Rodentia > Muridae > Tokudaia > Tokudaia tokunoshimensis. The sequence goes on along the minus strand of BTHU01000014.1, from coordinate 52,745,385 downwards.
ACAACTGTCCAAATGCACTGTTAGCTGTGACTGTGTATGGAGGAAAATACTTAGAGGTTTTAGTCATCGGCTTTCAGATGAGAATAAAATGGGTATCTGTGCCAGACCATTTTTTTCTGAGGAACAAATCAAGAGCCTCATAGAATCTCAGAGGGTTCCCACTTGGGTGTAACTATTTCTGCACATTTCCAGAAGTGTTGTATATGACCTTCATGGTCAAAATTGGGAATCCGAAGTAGACATCACAGGGAGCTGGAGTCTGAGCCAGCATAACCCAAGCATGCCTTGGGAACGCCCAGGTCCTCTGTTGCTGGGCGTGCTTTAGACTGAGATCCCACTGTGACTTCTTAGAACTTAGTCTAGATGGCCTGCTGGCACTGTTTTGCCTCCTTATTGGTTAGAAGAATAGCCCCGTCAATATGTCTCCTAAGTCACTCCAAGAATATAATTATTAGTAAAATTGATTAAATAGGTGTGGTATTTTATATAAAGTGATGTTTACAAAAAATGCCTTGAAAATCTCACTGATCCTTGGCAGACTAGACTCTAGTGTGGTGTAGTTGTTTAAGGGGAATGTACCAAGTTTAAGGACATTGCAGCGGCTCTCAAATTTGCTTCCATGGCCAGCCTTACAGCTTGATCCTCTTATTTGTAAGCATGTAGATTAGTTTCTATTGCTCTACCATCTCAGGAGAAAATTAATTTGAATGACTCATCAGGAGTAGATTTCTCTTCAGTCTAGTCTTGTCAAAAGAAAGAATTGAGCTGAGAGGCAAACACAGTGTGGCAGAAGTTTTATTTACAAAGCAAAGCAAAATGATAGTACAACCCAGAGAGATGTGAGCAAGCTGATCCAAACCTGTATATGTGTGCGTTAGGGGGTGGGATTGTGCAGCACAAGGAGACTGGACAGACCTGTGGGTGTCGCCCTGTTGATTTTCTTAATGTACTGTAAATATTTATGAGGTGTGTGATTTATTTATTCATGGGAATGAGGTTATCTTTTTGCTTCTTACAAATCATGGTAAATCTTAACGCCTTTATAGGACATTTCTTCCCATGATTCTATTGAAAAGCACACAAAGGAAAAGGTCCAGATCATAATGCAGATACTGTTATAGTTTAAACCTTAAACCTGGGCTTTGGAGGATAATAATAAGTTGACTCCTTGCTAGCACATGAGTCACAGTTAGGAAGGGAAAATGACTTACTTAGTTTCTGACACAGTGGGAACAACCAAACTGCAGTCAAGGATGTTCATGCACAAAGCTGTGATCTGACTGTAGCTGGACTCAGGAGCAGCATGTCAGCTCTCTCCTTTCCAGCTCTCGCCTAAGGCGGAGGCACAACGGTGGTTTCCACAGTTGCCTCGTGGCTGACTCCTTGCTTACTCAGTCTCAGATACAAGTTTGAAAATGTCTAGTTTACTTTTCTAAGAGTGTTAAAACAACTGTTGTTGGTTACCAACACTGTCTTTCTGACATTTCAGACAAAATGGAAGCAGAAAGTAGAAACCTGTCCATTTGCAGTTTTGATTCTTTACCTGTCTGCATGAAGCAGCAGTGTGTGACTGATGCTCTGTTTACATTTCAGGTGTCATCCCTTTCCATGGATTTTCCATGTATGGTAAGTTAGGCTTGATATGGTCATCATTTTTGTTATGTTTGTGAAATTTCAATATAGTGATAATGCTCATTATCTCACTATTTATACAATGTATTATATATATTCAAAACATTAAATTTAGTATTTTTCTATGTCTAATTAAGAAAATTAAAAATAAAGATCACAATTGTTCAGATAATGATTTCTCAGCAGATGAGAATTAATGAAAGGTTGCTGTGAGCTTTGCCATCAGATCTAAAAGGATGAGAACACATTAATATTTAGCTTTACTATAGTAATAAAAACAGCATGGAACTGGCACAAAACCCGGCACATTGGTTAATAGAGTCAAACAGAAGCCCAAGACATAAGTTCACATGCTTGTGAATGCCTGTTTTTTTGACGAAGGAAGCAAAAAACACTGGAGGAAATACAGCATCTTCAACAGTTGGAGCTCATCAGACTTGATGGCTGCACATAGAAGAAAGAAAATAGATCCGTACTTATCTCCCTGAACCAAATTCAACTCCAAATACATCAAGGACCTTAGCTAAAATCAGATACCCTGGATCTGATAGAAGAGAAAGGGGGGAATAGACTTGATCTCACTGGCTCAGAAAGGACATTCTGACCAGGACACCAATAGCACAGCACTAAGACCTAGTTAATAACTGGGAACTCATGAAGCTGAGAAGCTTCTCTATGGCAAAAGACTCCATCATCTGGGCAAAGAAACAGCCTACAGAATGGGACAAGATCTTTAGTAATTATACATCAGATAGAGAGATAGTATCTAAAATATATGAAGAACTAAAAAACCTGAACATCAATAGTACAAATAACCCAATTTAAAAATGGGGTACAAAACTAAGGAGCTAAGGTCCAGCTATACCACTCTTGAGTATATCTATCCAATACCAGTGGACTCTGTCCTACCTCAGAGAAATACACTACTCATACAAGTCCATTGCTGCTATATTCATAGTATCCAGAAACTGGAAACAGGGTATATGTCCTTTGATTGATGAATAGATAATGAAAATGTAGTACATGTATACAAAAGAAAAATACAATTGTGAAAATAACAGGTAAATGGACATAGCATCCATTTTGTCCTCCATGAAATAACCTAGACACAAAAGCACAAATCTTGTATGTTTTCTCTTATGTGTGAACATTAGATTTTAAGCCTTAAATATATGTGCTACAATACAAATAACCTCAGAGCTTAGGTACCTGTAATGGGCTAAGGTAGAGGAGAGACTCCCAAGAAATGGGAACTAGAATACAGTGTTATGGAGTATCAAAGGGAGACTAGAATAGGAGGATTAAATAGGGAGGGGCATGGGAGAGAAGTGTAAAGGAGGGAATATGGGGAGGGCCATTTGAAAACTATATGAATACTACTACTATAGAAGATTTATGAAATATATATGTATAAAAATATGTATATTTAATATATTTATATGCAATAAATTAATATTTTAAAATATTTAATATTTAAGCTAATATTTTAAATTTGATATCTATTTGGTATATGATATATAATATGCATTAATTATATATAATATACAGTATATATATATCAAAATAATCTAAATGAAGTCACCAAATAGTAGGGGAGACAATGTTCTAACTAGACATCTTATACCACCAAGTAAGCCCTCCAGTGCAAGAATAGGCTGCATCTTGTTGCAGCATTGACCAAAGGAACCCCATGGAAACCCCCAAAAATGATAGGATATGTCTAAGGCTGTTGGATGCTCTCTACAATCTGATGGTGACTGTTTTTTTTCCTTTTCATTGATTCTTTGTTTCACATCCTGCACCCTAGTCCCACTCCTCTTTCTGTCCTCTTGTATCTGCCCTCTGCCCTTAGTGTGTTCTACAGTTTATCCCTCTGTTCACTTATCTTCACTTGCAAATGTTCATCTCTCCCTCCCCTCTTCAACCATTAACTGAATATAAGTCTTCAGGGAGTTGGCGCCTGATGAGATCCTCCCCATTGTATGACCAGATATTGCTCTTGTGCATATCTGTGTAGGTGTTCACAGTCACTGTCGTGGACTCTTACTTTTCCACTGTTTCCTGCTTCCTCTAGCTCTTACATTCTTTCTACCCAATCCACTACAATGGGTCCGGGAACTTGGAGGTGGTGACGTAGGCATCCCATTCATGGCTGAGCATTCGTCTATCACTCATTTCCATTCTTTTAAGAGTCATGAGCATGTGCAGTTACCACTATGCACTGCATAAAGAAGCCAGAAGATAACTGGTGGTAAATATGATCAAGGTTCATTATATATGTGTACAAAAATGTCACAAAACATTATGAACAATTTATACTAATAAGTAGCAAAATATTTGCAGTAAGAACTAAGGAGGAGCTGGGCAGTGGTGGTGCATGCCTTTAATCCCTGCACTTGGGAGGCAGATTTTTGAGTTCGACGCAAGCCTGGTCTACAGAGTGAGTTCAAGGACAGCCAGAGCTACAGAGAGAAACCCTGTCTAGAAAAACTAAAAAAAAAAAAAAAAACTAAGGAGGGAATGCCTGTCTTCTGATAGATAATATCCGATTGTTAGTAAATATCATACTTAGCAGTATTAAAAGTTTTGTCTTTAAGAAACTGATAAAGATGCTCTCTTGGTAATGCTATAGACCTTTTCATAGCCAATGAAATAAAGTAAGATTAAATAAGGAAATAAATACTAGAAAAACAAAATACAGCTTTTATTGTTATCAGATAATGTGTTTATGTACATAGAAAATCCAAAAGAATAACCAGATAGTCTGTGAGGATTGATAAATGAGTTTAGTAAGATTGATGAATACACAATTACTACAAAAATAAATTTTCTTCCTATGCTCCAACAGCAAAGGCGCAGAAAACTTACATATTTTACAGAAGCTCTGATTTAGTGAAAAGTGTTAAAATCTCACCTTTAAGATGTGCTGTGGGGTAGAGTCTTCGTTTCTGAAGATCTCTGAAGGTACATGAACAGAAAGCTGGTATACTAGGTGAAAACATGGTCTACATTGTACCTTTGCATAAATACCTTAGCTCTCTTGTGCCTCAGTTTATCCATTTGCCAATCTCAGATAACAATAGTATTCTAATGAATAGGTTGTTATGATGATTATTAAAAAAAGAATACGGAACTTCCTCTCAGGAGGCTGAGGAGCAGAGGGGCTCAGGGTTAGGGCGAGCATGGCTATGTCACCGTGCCTCAGAAAAGAGTAAGGTCGCCTGGCTGTTGTTTCCTTGTTACTTTTTAAAAGGTATTTGAGGTAGTTCTTATGGCTCTTTGAGTTTTGTGTGCATACATATTCATATACGTACACTATCAGTTCATTCTCAGTTAACTGAGAAGCTGGAATTCTAACCGGTTGTTTGTAGCTTCTGCATCTATAATATTTAGCAGTTATTTGAACTTACACATATATTGTGTATATATTGCATATATTCTCCCTTTCAACCTGAAAACACAGAGAAGCATGACAAGAAATCTTTGCTGTGGCTATGAATGCTGTGCTTCTTGGTTCGCCCTTTGCCTTTCATGAGCTTATTCAAAATGTTTCAGTCCTGCAGTGTTACCAATTATGTTCTCTTTCAGTTGCACCACTGTGTTTTCTGTATCATGAACCTTACAAATTGTATCAGATATTCCGTGAGATGTACGTCCGCTTTTTCTTCAGACTCCACTCCATCTCCTCTCATCCTTCTGTAAGTCCATCAGTTGAATCTGCCCAGACTCTAAACTGTTCTTTCCCTAAAGAAAAAGTCTCTTACTTAAATTGTAAAGTAAGAAATTTTAATTCCTGGTGTCAAATAACATGTTTCTAGAATCAGTGGAAGAGAAGAAAGTGAAGTTTAAATATTTTGTGGAGTAGAGAGGAAAACATCTCTTATTGACTAGATTTTAGCTTTTTGTGCTGGGGTGGGGGGGCTGTCTGGATTCTCATCCTTAACAAAGATGCCTTCCTTCCTCATTGATGTATGAGGAGGGAGGTCGGTGAGGTCCTCCGGGCTGCTTCAGGAAGTTTACACGGCAAGCACGGGCTGGCTGGGTGCTCTGCGCATAGAAATAGAATAGAAAGAAACTCTCTTGTTTCTATTGCTATAATTAACATTATCACTTTATCTTTTTAAATGTTATTTTGCCACATATTTTCCTTATATTTATTCAATGCCTACATTGACAACAGTTTAGTCTTTTATTATATTTTTGTATTTCTTTACCCTTTTGTTTGTTTGTTTGTTTTCTATTTCCCATGAACCCTGGCAAAGACAGCATTTACTTTTCTGTCAGCTTCCTCCTTTGGTGTTCTTTGGCCTTCCTGTGTGTAGCCTGCCTAGCTGTCTGTGAGAACCTGTTCACTGGAAGAAAGGGTGGCCCTGCCAAACTGCTCAGTGAAGCCTGTGTTCTTCCTACTACATAGAAAAGATGGGGGTTTTTGTTTTTTTGTTTTGTTTTGTTTTTTGGTTTTTCGAGACAGGGTTTCTCTGTGTAGCCCTGGCTATCCTGGAACTCGCTCTGTAGACCAGGCTGGCCTCGAACTCAGAAATTCACCTGCCTCTGCCTCCCAAGGGCTGGGATTAAAGGCGTGCGCCACCACCGCCTGGCTTGAAAAGCTGGTTTTTATTCTTCCATTTACAACTGTATGTTCCTGCTCCACTCTCTTTGTCTTCAGTTTTCCATCCTGCATTGCTAGTGAAAGTTGGCAACAAAGAGAATCCTAGACTGTCACAGATAAGCTAACAAATCATCTTGAGACTCTCCAAGAGAATTGGATTTAGCTATTCTTTTCCATTCCTATTTAATCTAGAATAAACAGAAAGATAATACTAATTTTCTTTTCTAATATCATTGTCAGGGTCACATTCTCATAACCTCATACACATCCCCCTGACATTCACATGCACACCACACATGCATATGCTTACACACAAGCACACAGAAACATGCACATACAGACTCACATACACATTTTATGTCTCAGAGTTTTGCAAAAACAAACTATCTGAATAACACCCAGCCCCACCCTCCAGGCCTGCCCCTCTCTTCACTGGGGATTGACAGAAGAAGCTCATCTCCTTTTCAGGCTTACAGCCAGACTGAGGCTGTGGAAAACCATGACAGTTTAGAAACGCCAAACGAGGGACAATCCAAGGGACACCGAGCCTCAGAAAAACTTTACTCAGAGTTGAAAAAAAAAAAACTTGCCTAAATTGTTTATTTCTACTTTACAAATAATACTTCTTTTTAAAAAGTAGATTTAGTAAACAAACAAAACGTGTATTCTGAGTAATGAGATAGTTTTGTTTGATAACTTCTTGATATGATTCAAAGAAGTGAGAAAAGCAGGAAATATTTTCCCAAAGGGTGAGACTGAAGGCAAAGAGACACACATGGGGAGAGACAGGGATGGCAAAGGCACCAGGAAATGCCTGGAACCTGGAACACATCCAAAGAAAACGAAGTTTGCTAGACCTACGTGGCCGTATGTGGCTCACAAAATGGCAGGTCTTTTGTAAAGGATATTTATGTTTGCCTTGGATTCTTTGGCTATTGGGGGAAGAAGGTGGAGCTCCCTTATTGAGCCTTGTGTGCTTAAAAGGAGACTGCTTAGCATGTGAGCAAGTATGTATCCATGACCTCGTAAGCTTTACCTTTAAGTACAGGGTTAGAGATCCACTGGTGTCTTCTCTCTTTTTATTCATAATGAATATTTGTATGCATTGTCTTTTTGAATGATTTGTTGCCACACTTCATATTTAAAGACTAAACTCTGTGTATTCTGACTCGTTGTTGGATCCAGGGCATTGTGTCACTCTGTTTGCTGTTTGAGACTCTTCTTCAAACGTATCTTCCTCAACTCTTTTATCATCTTCGAGAAATCGGAGCTCAACCGTGAGTATTTTCATTGCCTTGCCGCATCTTCACAATACTGGAAACACAGGACTTGTCTTTCCATCGCTCACAGACACACTATGTCCTCAAGGAAGTAAGGCCACAATACTCCCCTCAAAGTGGTCATCGTTAAGTGCAACTCTATTGTGTCCCCACCCCCACAAACACACACAAATGAAAGGGTTCTTAGTAGAGGCCAGGTACGTAGCTTGGTGGGCAAGCCCTTGTCCTACATGTGTGAGCCTTTGGGTTCAGTTTCCAGCACTAAAAACAAAATGTGCTTAGGATCTAATAGCATCCTATTAGAGGTTGTATTCACAGGAATTGATCCTTATGTCTGATATAAGGATCACCACATTCATCCAATTTCATTGGATGAATGATGTTTCCATTCATCCAGTGGAAACAAGTCCAGCCTGGGAAATATGATAATACCAAAATTAAGTCAATGTATCAGATTACAATGTATGGAATATGTAAGGTTAAGGATTGCTGTTTTCACAGAAGAGAAGCTGAACAAACACCTCCCTGTGTTGTCCTGTGTTTTCTCCTTACAGAAGTTTGGATTTGCTTCACTGGTCTCAGTGTGAGCCATAGGTGAATGTATAGATTAGCTCTGACCTTAGGAAGTGGTTCTGTCTCCTTTCAAATAATATTATCTAGATTAGCGTTTTGCCCCGTTCTCTCTAAGCACCCTCCCCCCCCCACACACACACAGTGTTAAGGAAGGTCTGTGTAAAAAATCAACACTCACTCTTTGAGGCCATGGGACTTAACGGCAACCAAGTATGGTATTTGTCTTTGTCACACTTAAATCCTCCCTGAGCTGGTATCAATGTAACCCAGCAGCAAACACCACTTCTATGAAGCTGTGCTTCATAGAAGGTAAAGTTATTTAAGCTGCAAGTTCTTTATGCTTAAATCAAGATAACTCAATTTCCTTACCTTATAATGAGAATAATTTCCAACTTATGGAATTGTTTGCAGATTCAATGATTACTGACAAGATACAGACATGGAAGGGGAGGGTGTGAATGCTATATCTCCTTTCTCCGAAGCCCCATTGGATTTGAGAAAGATTTCAGTGTTATTTAAAAAAATGACTTCATATTCTCATTTGATAATTCAGAATTGATGCTCTTTTCTTTGTAGCCTCTTGTGAAAAGTACCAGCTTGACAGTGCCCGCCCCGCCCCTTTTGTTGATTAGTCTGCCTAGAGGTTAACTTTAGCCATCTTTGAAAGAATGGGTTTTATGTTCTGTCAAATTTTCTCTTGTTTTACAGTGTCAATTACATTGATTTATGCTCTTTTATTCTTTTTTCCTTTATACTTTATGTTTATTTTGCTCTTATTTAAGGTACCTTTATCTTTCTTGATACAAATATTAATGTTACAAATTTCTCTCAAAGTCAATTTTACCTCCACTCAATAAAGTTTGAAATGTAATCATCTCATATCAGTCAATTTAAAATGTTTAATTTCTTTTATGACTTCCTATTTGACTATCAATTATATTAAAATGTTATGTTCATGGAGAAATTGAGCTTGTGCTCCATTAGAAGCTTTATTCCTACTGACTAGCATGCATTATTGCTGGAAGGTACTAGGCACAAATGATCAACAGTCTTGCCAGCCACAGTAGCAACCCACCTGCAAAATATACCCTACCCACTGGTACACTAGTGGCACAAATGTTATGAGTGTAAGTAACCCCTTTTTATTGGATTTAAGGCCTACTCCATGAAATGCAATCCATACATGAAATTGCTAACAAATTCAAGAAGCAAAGACTAAATAGGTAATGGTCCCTAGAGAAAACTTACTACTAATATCCTACTAAATGAACATAGCAGCTAAATGACTCCTAATGATATATTGATATCTCCATAAATTAGTGCACCCCACATCTCTCACCAGAGAAGCTGCTTCTTCCAGCACATGGCAACTAACACAGAAATCCACAACTGAACTGTGTGAGAGTGAGAGATCTTGGAGCACTCAGCCCTAACAGGATGTCTTCATCAATCCCCACCCCTCAAGGGGCATATGAGAAAAGGAGGTGGAAAGACAAAGAAGTGTTAGAGCCAGAGTTGCTGCACGGCTCCTAGGAACCGGTGTTTCCTAGATACTGCACACATGAGCTCACTGTGACAACACATACACAAGAAAGGGAAATGAGCAGAGTCCCACCCCTAACTGAGAAGTGATTTACAATTGAGTCCTACTGAGAGAGAGTGATGCCAAGTGTGTCAACCACACCCCAGGGCAGGTGACACACAAGCCAGACTCTGAGGTCTTTGTTGTTGTTTGTGCCCTTTGTTTTTGGTTTGGTTTGGTTTTATATATATATATTTATACATATATAAAAAATTGGAGTCCTGTTTTAGGGAAACTTGCCCTATTGTTTTTCTTTATTCTTGACCATAAATCTACTATACCAGATACTAGTACATTTCTCTTGATTACAAATTGCATGATATTTTCTATTTCTAACTCAACAATTATCAATGCTTTTAAGTTTCAAGTAGTCTTTTTATCTTCCTATATAGTAATCTCTCTTCCACTGATATGTTTATACCGTTTATTATTTAATATAATTGATAGTATTTCATTGAAATCTATTTTGCTACAATTTTCTGTGTTCTTTCATTTCATTGACTTCTACCTACTTTGAAAACTGAGTACTTGCCCTTCTCCTTTATGTGCCCCCTCGATTGTTTGTGCTATTGATAGACTGATCTTTGATAGGTACCTCCTATTTTCACAGCATTCACCAGGAAGTGAGTATGTTCCACTTTTAAACAAATTCCAGACTTGGGTGTCTGAACACTTCCGGAACATTTTAATCCTTGTTTTCTGTGGTTGCTATCAAGATTTTACCTTTCAGCAACGTGATTGTAATATATCTAGACTGAGATTTCTTTGAATTTATTCTGTTAGAGTCTGTTGATCATCCTATGACTTTATATCTGTTATCATATTAAATATTTTTCTTTAGCTACCATGCTCTGGATATGTTTTGTGCAGCATACTTACTGTCCTCTTTTTCTGGGTTACAATGACACCCTGGCGGTGCTTTCAATTTTGCCCCCTAGATAATTGAAGCTCTATCTATGCTTTTTATTTATGTGTCTTTTTAATTTTTATTATTGGGTTTTCCAATCACATTGTCTGTGATTTGGACTCAACATTTCTTTAGATCATATATTTTTCCATTAATTTATTTATTTATTTACTTCATATCCCAGTCTCTGTCCCCTCCTCTTCCTGGTTCCCTACTTACACAGTCCTTCCTCCCATCTCCCTTCCCTTCTCCTCTGAGAGGGTGGAGACCCCCCACCCTGGGGATCCCTACAAGTCTCTGCAGGGCTAGGTGTATCCTCTCCCATCAACGCAAGACAAGGCAGCCCAGTTAGGGGAATGGGGTCCACAGGCAGGCAACAGATTTAGGGAAAGCCCCTCCACATGTTAGGAGACCTACGTAAAGACCAAGCTGCATAGCTGCTACTAGGTCTAACCTATGTATGTTCTTTGGTTGGTGGATCAGTCTCTGACAGACCCAAGGGTCCAGATAGTTGACTCTGTTGGTCTTCTTGTGGAGGCCCTATCACTTCTAGGTCCCTCAGTCCTTTCCTCAATTCCTCCATAAGAGTCCTCAAGCTCCCTCCAATGTTTGGCTGTGGGTCTCTATATCTGTTTCAATCAAGTGTTGCAGGAAGCCTATCAGAGGACAGTTATGCTAGTTATCATTAATAGTGTCAAGGATTGGTGCTTGCATATGGGATGGGTCTTAAGTTGGGACAGTTATGGGTTGGCCATTCACTTAGTCTTTGCTCCATCTTTGTTTCTGCATTTCTTATAGACAGGACAAATTTTGAGTCAAAAGTTTTGTGAGTGGGTTGGTGTCTTTATCCCTCCACTGGAAGTCCTGCCTGGCTGTAGGAAGTGGCCACTTCAGATTCCATATCCCCACTGCTAGGAGTCTCAGCTAAAGTCCACCTCCATAAACTCCTGGGAGCCTCCCCCATCCCTGGTTCCTGGCACATCCTAGAGATACCCACCCCTACCCCCACTGCCCCTCCTCTGCCAGCTACGACTTTCATTCATTCTTCAGGCCCTCCATCCCTCTCTCCCCACACCTGATCCTGAATTCCCCTCCCCAGCCCCTCTCCCACCCAGTTTCTCCCTCCATTTCCCTCCTATGACTTTTGTTCCTCCTTCTAAGTGAGATTCAGGCATCTTTGCTTGGGCCTTCCTTCTTCTTTAGCTTCTTTGGGTCTGTGAATTATAGCATGAGTATTCTGGCTAATATCCCCTTATAAGTGAGTACATACCATGCATGTCCTTTGGGGTCTGGGTTACCTCACTCAGGATGATATTTTCTAGTTCCATTCATTTGCCTCTAAAATTCCTGATTTTTTTTAATAGCTGAGTAGTATTCCACTGTGCAAATGAACTACATTTTCTGTATCCATTTTTCAGTTGATGGAGATCTGGGTTGTTTCCAGTTTCTGACTATTATGAATAAAGAGTACAAGTTTGCACTCCCACCAGCCCTGGAGGAGTGTTCCCCTCACCAGCATTCTGATGGGTGTAAGGTGAAATCTCAGCATCATCTCAATTTGCATTTCCCTGATGACTTAAGGATGTTGAACATTTCTTTAATGCTTCTCAGCCATATTACTATTGATGCATGCTCAAATTCATTGACTCTTTCCTTGGTCATCTCAATCTACCATCAGGCCTACTCAGTCATTTGGAAGTTTCATCATTATGTTTCATTTTTTGCAAATAATTATGCAATTCTATAATTTTCATTTAATCATTCCTCATATAAAACTCACGGAACTATATACTTGCAAGGGTAGATTTTGCTATGCTAAATTATCCCCCAATGAACGTTATCCTTTTAAATCCATTGCTGTGCAGTCTCTATGGGAAGAGACACTATTCCTTCCCCCCAAGACACTGAGAATTTGAGTAATATGAAAATTATCGAATGTAATAATTTAGATCTATTTTTCAATATTAAGATTTTTTTGGCCAAAAGTTTTCTTTTGCTTGATTTAAAACAAATCCAAAAGGCTTAATTTGTGAATACCACTAACCAATACTTGGAAATACTAGAATATACAATAATTCAACAGAGAATATGACTATGATCTTTCAGGGACAGTCGAGGGATTTTTTTAGATGCTCATAAACAACACAGAAATGTGAGAGATCTATTTGTCTCTTAGGATGCTAAAGCAAAGGGCTCATTTTCTGATTCTGGAGGAAAACTGTTATTGTAAAATAGTTGATTTATAAACATGGGGTCTCATACATCTTTGATTTTTTTTTTGTAGCAAAGTGAATTCAGTTGAATTTGTTTTTATAACCTTTTATAAACCTCCACTAAAATGGAGGGTTTGAATAGGATTCCTCAGGTCTCTTGTTGCTTTAAACCATGTGTCTTCCAGACTTCTTATGTGTTGGTTTACTTTACTTTATCCACTCCATATAGCAGCTTGGCTGAGATGTATGGGTAAAACTTGTTGAAATGAAAAGTATAAAAGTATTGAACGTTCTTTAAAATATCTAGAACAACAATCCAGATTGCCATGGCTTGTCTAAAATTAAGAATGTTAGAATACAGCTCTTGGTCACATGCTGAGAAACTACAGTGTAAGATTGTTTATAAATATATAAATATATATTTGTATAAATAAATATAAATATGGTCATACATAAGTCTTCCTCTTAATAGTTTTAGAATATTAAATGAAGACTCACCTTCTTGCCTCTGACATTTTACAGCTTTTAGGAAATAAGGGGTCTCAGAAGATCTACAATAATGACAGAATTGGTTGGATTCTTCAAACATTGCCTTTTTTAATAGGAAAGATCAAATAATGCTATTAATCCTTATTTCCCTTATCTATAGACTTCGGATATCATTTAAATGGATGGTTCGAGCTTTTTCTGGATACTTAGCTACAGATCAACTCTTGCTTTTATGGGATAGAATCCTAGGATACAACTCTCTGGAAATTCTTGCTGGTAAGAGTAAGTGTTTGTTTGTGAAACCCATGTTGTTGCTCTGTAAAGCCCCTTTCCTGTTTAACACTCACTAGTTGTCATTAGAGAAGGTCTTCATTCACTTTCTAGTGCATGAACATAACAGATTGAGCAGGCTTAGAAAGCACATTCAGAAGTTCTACCCTTCTGATGCGTCCGTTTAACTGTTGCTCTATTCCTAGTCCCTGCAAGGTTTATACAGCAGATAGTGTGCCTTTTGCTCTTACCCATGAGCTTCATAACATTCCGTCCTGTGTGCCTTCTCAGAGGTTGAGTACCCTGCATATATTCAAGCTCTGTTCTTCTGGTCTGCAGTTTATCCTACATTTCTAGATTCCAAACCTTTTGATTTTTGCTAGTAATCTCTGGCTTCTACCCTGGTGCTAAAATTACTTCTTTTAGATATTGTCTCAAAAAAAACCAAAAATACAAAAAACAAGTAAACCATTTCTTCCTTTGCTCAGAGAAGCCACAGAGTCATCTGTTGTTGATGCTTAAGTAGTTCATACAACAGCCGAGCAGCAGGGCAAGCCCACACTGACACACTAGACACATGCTCCTTATGTGCACTGCACCCAAGTGGTGGCTCCATTGCTTGATCACTAGGATTATTAGAAATTTCCAATAACAGGATTATCTCTACAACAATAGCTGGGGCACAGGAAAGCTGGCAATGTTGTTCACTTCCTTTCTTTACTGTTAAAAATCACCTCTCTGGGAAATAGTGGAAATAAGGCTGATGTAAAAGAATAATGTGCCAAGAGTATTCTCTGGGCACCAATATTAACATTTTCTTGAACTCCAAAAGCCCATATATTTGGGTAACATTTGGAAAGGTGAAACTAGAATAACTTTAAAGTACCATGAGGATAAATGTTTCCCCAAATGCAGTAAGACGGTCATTGATTAATGCTTCAACAGCTCCCAGCATCCTTCTCCCATTTTTCTTAAAACTCATACAGACTTTTTAGAGAAGAACCGCCTGCCCTCATCATCTTAGCTGAAGGACAGTGACAGATCATCTAGGAATGGAAGGAATGCCAGTGTCTGGATTTTCAAACATTTCTAACAAACTGCCCTTATTCTCTGGTGTAATGCTTAAGTGCTAGGTGATCCTGCCCTTCTCAGCGGACCCATTTCTTTAAGGATAGTATGGCTTATTAACATGTGCCCTTCTTAGGTCCTTTGAGATGACTCAAGGTAAAGATGCCTACTGCCAACTCTGACAACCTGAATTAAATACCCAAAACCCACATGGTGGAAGAGAGAACCACAAGTTGTATTCTACACAATCTGATTTCTACATACCTACTATACCTTCCATATGTGTGTGTACCATGGCACTCACACTCACACACACACACACACACACACATACCTGCACACACATATACACACACATAATAACATAACTTTTAAAATTAAGAACACCCCTCTTTTCTTTTTAGAGAGAGAGAGAGAGAGAGAGAGAGAGAGAGAGAGAGAGAGAGAGAGAGTGTGTGTGTGTGTGTACACGTGGATACCCACACACCAGAAGAGGGCATCAGATCTCATGGAGCTAGAGTTTCAGACTGGGAACTGATCTCAGTTTATGTGAAAGAGCAGCAAGTGCTCTTAACCTCATGTCATCTCTTCAGCTCCAGATCTGGCCCTTTCAAACCAAGATCATTTCATGGTTTTCTCTACTTTCATTACTTCCCCCTTCCCTAGAGCCTTCTAGTTTCCCCCACAAAGTTTCCCCTTTGGCTTCATTTCAGAGATAACATTGGGCGAGTGTTAAAGGACGGAGCTCAGCGTAAGAAAGCACTTTCTCAGAGAGTGATTAAGTAGAGTGACCTCTGTGTCACCTGAGAAGTGGCAAGATTTTAATGTGAAAGAAACATTGAGTTAGCAAACTTTCAAGACCTTTCAGACTTAAAGTCTCTGACTTTGTTTCCTCATCACCTCCATAGCTGAAGGGAAAGGGAAAGAAAAGTATACAGGATACTAGATTAGCATCTCTGCACAGAGGCTCTGCTAACTCAGTATCGTAATTAAAATGGGACTGACAGCGGGGCAGGGACTGATGCACATGTTGCATCCACCTACTTTCTCAGATGCTTTCAAAACTCAACAGGGAAGAAGTCTAGAACATCTACACATGAAACTGGGGGTTTGGGAGCTCCCAACTTTGGAAGTCACATAAAAGTCTGTAATAATAAATCATTGCACATAGAGATACACAGATTCCCATTGATTATGTCATACAATTTTGATACAGCTATTTAAAGGCCACCTTTTTTTTTATATTAAGTATATATTGTAGAATCTTTCCACAAATATATCTGTCCTTAATTATGATTTACAGACCACTAAAGAAGAGCTTAAAACAAAAGTGTCATAATGTCTTGATATGGTTTATTAAGATTAAATTAATGAGAATAGCTGTTTAAAAAAACAAAGTAAACACAATTTCCATATCGCATATGAAGCATAATTTCAGTTAAGAATATCCCAAAGTCTAGGTCCTCTCCCCATGGCTAGCAAACCTGTTATGAGCAGAAGGGCTGGACAAACTCAACATGAAGCGAACAGAAAGGCACTTGAGTGATGTGACACCCAGATAAATAAAGGCTATGAGCACACATTTGGATGCTGAGTTTAACCAGTGGACTTATCTACCTTTGGACAGCTGACCTCCATCTGAGGCTCTTTCCTGCTACAGCAGAATATTTGGACATCCTGTCAAGCTTTCAGCCAACTGCTCAACTATATACAGGAATGAAAGTGGGAATCATATTTCTTAGTTTTAAAAATGCTTCCACTCTCCAAAGCATGATCAGATAATGGGAAGCCATAAGCAATCACTGGCCTACAGAGATGGTTTGATGCTCTTGTGAACACGGTGCACCATAGCTTTAAATTTACTTTTTAACCCTTTTCTATGAAAGAGCAAAGCCTTTGATCCAGATCTCTTGTATGCCTTATTTCATGGTGAATAATTCCAGCTGATTTATTTTTACTTTGTATTATTATTGTCCCCTAGTTTTCTTCATGGTCTTCCTATCTAATTATGATGCTCTTGCCAAGACTTCTCAAAATCTCTCATCCCCAAGCAAAATACCTGAGCTCTTTCCAGTTACAGTTGCACCGATGCTTACCTGAGTGGTTTAGAGGCCTGGACAGCAAGAGCCTCAGATCCATTCCTCAAGCAGAGCCTTCCACCTGTGAGGGCCCAGGACCACCATCGTCCTTCCTTGCAGGCAATGTCTAGAAAGCCCTTGGTGGTGCTGCAAAGGTGGCCCTCCCAAGGAAAGCACACAATCTCCAGTGTCAGGGCTAAGTCCCTACTCCTTGTCTTTAGACTCAATAGGGAAATCATGAAAAGTTCACCTGCACAGGCTTTAGGACCAGACATAAGTATCAGCTCTACCATTTCTACCTGTGTGACCACAAATGTGTCAGCCCACACATTATGCCTCAGTTTCTACAGTAGCAGAATGGATTTGATAATAGTGCTTAATGCAGAGTGCATGGGATGAGATTGTTAAGTGCCAAGGTTATTCTCACAGTAAATTATTGTTTAAAAGTTTGCATTAGCTGTGCAATGCACCTAGGAACCAGTCTCCTGAGTCATTTTTAATGCTCATTACCACGTATTCCCTAACTGTCAATGCTCTAAAGGGTAGGAAATGTACTAGCACCTCAGACCTCAGGCCATGGAGTCAGGAGTCCTCTCCAGGCAATTTTACCTTTTCAGGGTCACCTGTCTCATACACGGGTCCTCTGCTCCCCATAACCCGTTGCTCTCATGGCGTTTCGTGGTCGCTTCTATACATGATGTGTGCTTACCTGGCCCTTCTTGTGTGTGCTTAACAGGAACAAACAGTCCCAATGTTTTCTACTTAAACTTCAAATTGTCAGTTTTCAAATTTTCAACTTATAACATTACAAGCTAACATTGTAAATATCAAGATTAGCCTCACAACAGCCTTCTGCATAGAAGTATCCATTTGTGATACTACAAAATATTATAAAATCACTTCTTAAAGTTTGCATACCCATGTTTATATCAGGATACCTCCCTCAAACTTATTAAAATGAGTTTTTAAATTTTAACTTCATGTTCCAAAGCCTTCTCAATATTATATATAAAATCTGTGAGATATTAGAGCACATTTCAGCAGTTATAATGTAAGCTGTAGGTGTGAAAGAAATCATTTGAAAAGGACTTTTTAAGACCAACAAATTTTTCCTTCTCCAAACTGTGGCACTCACTCTGTGACGGAGCCAGGTGCCATTCTCTAGACAAGATGTCCCACTCCTTATGACTCCCTAAGGCAGAGGGCAGGGCAACAAACAGCTGCACTGCCTGCTCCCTTCACCTTCTCACGGTGCCTATGGGCACGGCACGAGTGTCTGCGCTGCAAGGAGGCCAGCCATTGAAATACTGTGCGTTCTTTTCCAGTGCTGGCAGCTGCTGTGTTTGCTTTCCGAGCAGTGAACCTGATGGAGGTGACATCACTGGCTGCAGCTGAAGTAAGGATAAGTTTCACTCCGATGGGATGGAAATAGTTCCTGAGAGGCAGCCAGGCTAGCACTTTAGTGTCTGCTGCATAGGACACGCACTACTTGTAGCTGAACTTTTTAACTCGGGTAAAACCTATAAATTCTGAGTTAAGTATTATTAAGTACTCAAATTTCCCTAATTACTTGGAAACAACCTTCTTATGAAGGGTCATAAATAAGATTATTACAGGAAACCATCATAACCATTATGGGAAACCAGATACCTAGTGATTTTAATTGGAACCACAAGGGGTTATGACACACTTTCTTGTTGTTGCACATGCGTTACAAACAGGAAAACTGCTTGAAAGAGTTAAATAGTACGCATTTGAAGGGTATACTAATGACACAGGCTTTGGATTCTTTTTGGTGGTGAATGAATGATTTAAAGCTGATTCCTCTCTCCCTCCCTTCTTCCTTCCCTCCTTCCCTTTTTATGTCATCTCTGTTTATTTCTATCCATATCAGAATCTGGTCATAGTCCTAAGATTCTTGCTGGTGTGTCTTTGTCAGGGTTTCTATTCCTGCACAAATATCATGACCAAGAAGCAAGTTGGGGAGGAAAGGGTTTATTCAGCTTACATTTCCACACAGCTGTTCATTACTAAAGGAAGTCAGGACTGGAACTCAAGCAAGTTAGGAAGCAGGAGCTGATGCAGAGGCCATAGAGGGATGTTCCTTACTGACTTGCTTCCCCTGGCTTGCTCAGCCTGTTCTCTTATAGAACCTAAGACTACCAGCCCAGGGATGGTACCACCCACAATGGGCCCTCCCCCCTTGATCACTAATTGAGAAAATGCCCCACAGCTGACACTTCCCCAACTGAAGCTCCTTTCTCTGTGATAACTCCAGCCTATGTCAAATTGACTCACAAAACCAGCCAGTACATGGTGCTCCACCATTACCCTCTCTCTTCCTGCTCTTTCTTGATGAAATCTTCTTTCCCATTCTCTAGTACCCATGCATGTATCCCCTGCCACCCAGTGTGTATGTGTGTGACCCTTGGGGTTTAATTAGGGTTGCTTCCAGGAGCTGAGGTATATGGTTATTTACTGAAGTATGGGCAACTTACTAGGAGCTAAACCACTGAAGAAAATGATCCCCTTCCTCCATCTGCCATTAACTATCATGAACTAAGGAACCCATGAGGGCCTGTGAACTTGTCACCCACACGGGGTGCAATTTTGACAGACTTTAAACTTATCCAGGCAGGCCTCATGAAGGTTGCCACAGGCTCACAGCCCTGCACCCTATCCTCCACCTCTACATTTTTTTCTGCCCCTTTTCCACAATGTTCCTGAGCTTTAGTAGTGGGCTGAGCACTTGACAATCCCAAAAAGAAGATTTAATGATATAAGGCTCAGATTAGCCCCAATCTATGAGAGAGGAGCCCATGAGAGGGAATATTTGCAATTAACTGCTATTTGAGGGATGTCATACTTCTCAGAGGTGTAACCACTGATAAACTTTAAAGCTGATTTCTTTCAGTGATAGTTTATACCCGAGATATGGTTCACTTAAGTAGTGCTTGCTGGGTGCTATACTTGTTATCTCTCAGAGATGGAAGTGTTGTCCTTCAATAGCCTTCTACATGTTGTGTATAAAGGGAAAAGGATGTTTATATGTCTTGCAACTGAATAAATATTAGCTCCATCTCAACAAGACTGCCTGCAGTTCTTTACTCTCTAGAGGAACGGGTCTAGGATTCATAATGGAGGTTTATTTATAGAAGCGAGCTGAAATGTTAGACCTAGAAACCCCCGCCGCCTTGTGTATGTGAGGAGAGTGCAGTGCTGTGGTTGGGTCACTTTCTTTTGTGCATTGTAGATTGTACACATGTTCAGAGATTCCGAGGAGGAAGTCATAGCCTGGTGAGAGACTGTAGCCAGCAGAACTTAGCAGGAATGGCCGCCAGGGACCAAGAGCAGGTGTTTCTGTTGTGCGGGCTTTGACAGACCTTAGTGTTAATAATTCCTTTTTGGTTCTTTGTTCCAGGCAGTGCTGGCTGACCTTTCTACTTTAAAAGTCATGCCTCTTCTTCAAATTTTTCTGTTTGCTACCGTCACCTGATCTTCGGGGTCACTGACAACACCTCTAGTTTTTCATTGGAAACTAATCATGAACTATGCAAACCTGCATACAACCAGAATTAAACTTTGCACATAAGCCAATAAAGATCATGTTCCCTCCTCGGTTAAAGCTAAGAAGTTTTCACTTTTTAAAATAATAACTCTACACACCAAATACTGCACTTGCATGCTGATGATTGTCAAGAGAGAAGCAATAGACATCAGTTCTGCTGGACCGAGCACCCTCCCTGCAGATTCCTAACTGGTAACAGGCACGCACCGTATATGCAATAAGAACTAAAGACACTGTAATAAATTTGAAAAGGTAACACAGCTTCTTGTCAGTTTGTAAACTTCTCCCTAGATAATAATTTTATTTTATAAATTGCTCCCCACTAAAGCTAATTGGTTGGATGGGGCTTGAAAAGGCTTAAAAATAATGCATTTGAGTGCAATTCCAATGTACTTTGGTATTTTTATCAACTTTTAATTTATGATGGATTTTCAAATCCCTCCCATTTTATTTCTCCATTAAACCTATCTATTGGGAAAAGGTATACCGTTATCTCTAATAATGTTTTGGCTTGTTTTTGTTGTTGCTTTTTTTCTGAGACAGTCTTATATAGCTACTTATATAGCTACTCACTGTGTAGCAGAGGATGACTGAGTTCCAGATTCCCTCGCCTCCATCTGCCTAGTGCTGGGATTACAGGTTTATCCCACCCCACTTGCCCCATCTGGTAATAGTTTATTCTTCCCGTTGGAAGTCAGAATGTATAGAGGGGTCCCTTTGCACTTCCCTGCCTTTCATCTTTTACACAGAAGCCTTGGCACCGTTGACGCTTGGTGCCAGATTTTGTTTCCTTGGAAGAATGCAAGGAGGAGCAATCAAACCCAGCTCTGCTTTGCCGAGCTTGGTCCTTCCAGACTGACTTCAGAGCAGAGCAGCTCAGAGACACCACAAGTGTTCATTCATTCTAGAATGGAAGCCACTGGTCAAGGCACTGGGTCTTATTTTAGTGTTCATTAGAAGCAAAGCGTTTTGGTTTGTTTTATATTTCTTAATGATATGCCATTTCAGTACATGGAATAATAGAATGTAAAGGGAAAAAACATTGTCTTCTGATTTTAGGTGAAAATTGAAGATGCTGATCACCCTAATAAAACTCAAATCAATAGACTGATACTCTCATTATCTGAAATTTATTACGTTTTATCCAAATGTATCTTACAAATCTGTTATTTTCACAGCATATATTAGGAAAACTATGACATTCAGCATAATACCTGAAGTGTGGTGAAATTTGGTGTCAGTAGTTTACTGAGAATCTAAATTCTCTTATTCATCAGGTACTTGCTGACTTACTGAAGTCTAAACTATTTACTCTGTCATTGATTCTTAGTAAGTCCCCATCTTATTGTTTTGGTGACACATCCGTGTCATGTGTCTTGCCATCCCGCATGTCCAGGTGCCCTTCCATGGAGGGGACAAACATGATTCTGGGACTAGTGTCCCCCTTTGTCACAGTGGCAACACAATTAGGAAGCAGTTGTGTTTTAGATGATTAGTAGTAGATGTTCCCAGACATGGCCACCTTTAAACTTTTTAAAGAAAAATATGTTTACTAGTTAGAGACTGATGCACTCCATTGGAGAGTTCTCCTCAATAATTAGATCTGTTATTGGCAGTTAAGCGGAATACCACACAGACAGTAGCAAATTATTGTTTCTGCTGAGTTTACCTTATATAATTATGAAGGACCACATGAGTAAATATATATGAAAGTGATTTTCTTAAACTTTAAAAGACCAATCAAATGTGCTGTTATTAATTTTTATGTAATAGTCCAACCCCAACTGCTACAAGGTAACACATGAAAAATGCCCAGCTTCGCTGGCATGTGTGTTGTATTTCTTGACAGCTTGAGATTATGTGTGTTGACAAATGAATCTTTCCAGGATGGGTGCTTTCACCCAGTGCAATCTACTCTAGCCCGTCACTCTGAATTTCAGTCCCAGACCAAAGCTGGTAGGCAACCTCACACTCTGCCGCTATGGCAACCCCGCATTGCTGCCGTCAGCTGCTGGGTAAGCACTAGAGAGAGAGCAGTCAGGCCGCTCTGCCCATTCTATCCCTAACTGAGCTTCTTCACACTGCCTCCCTTGGCTTCCTTCCACTGGCCTTCCCCTGGGCCACCTTTGATCAGCCATTGACACCCCCTTCCCTTCTGCTCTGCCAGTGACCACAGAAGTCTGTCCGGTAGGCAAGTGGTGACCTGCTAATGGCATGAGCATATAGTGAAACAGCCTCACAGGCAGGCTATGTTTGATTCTTCTGAACTCAGTCCACTAACACACACCATGGCTTTATGTGTGGAAGAACCTGTCTAACCATCTCTCAACCAGGATGTTTTGTTACTGCAGTTTCCTGAATAACTAAAATGCCCAGCTTGACTTAACTGCCCTCCCAATGCTCCTTGCCCAGCCCAGGCTCTCCTTCCACTCCACATGGAGAAGAGAAACCAATAAACTCTCACCTTCTCCACTGTGTAGTCTAAAACTTAGCTTGATCCCCATATGTAATTTCTTCCTTCTTGTTCTCAAGAAGTCTCTAATCTATTTCTATCGTTCTTTTAATCCTGATTGTCTTGAGTTATTTCTGTCTTTACAAAGTTTGTATTTCTGTCTTTACAAAGTTTGACTACTTGTTGCTTAAAGAATGAAGTCTCTGCTCATTAGCATAGCAGGAATAATTCCTCATGCCTGGCCTATTCATTTCTTTGTCCCATGATGATCCATTCTCATGCATCTCAGCCTCAGCAAAATGCATGATGATCTTCAGCCAGTTCTAGATGGTCATCTCCTCTCTGTAGAAGGAACCCACATGTTCCTTCTACTCATGTTCAAGGTCCTACTCAGAAAAGGCTCTTCTGTTGCCAAGATATGCTGGATCCTACACATTAGAATTATTCCCGTGTCTTTGCTCATCCATTTATGTGGTGCTTATAATAGTGGTATTGTTAAGGTCATCGTCATTGACCTCCTAGCTGTCCAAATCACAAGAAGAGATTGTCAACATGAGTTTGTATTTCCTGAGTCTCATCCTTCCACAAAGGCTCTGAGCTCTACTCAGCTCTACTCAGTTTGTCTCTTAACTGTGTGCTTCAGGTGACACTGATTCCTAAGCCCAAGCTCTCTGGGTTGGTGAAGCAGCCACATGGGCCATCCCACTGACCATGGAATGAATGACTTTGATATCAACTCAAAGTCTATGACAAAGTGAAAGCCAAAGACACTTGGTTAGGAGACTCTGGTTTAACCTTTCAGGGAAACTGAATATGAGAAAGAAAGACTATGACCCAGATCCAGTATCTTGTGAATGGAGAGACAGAAAAAGCTGTTCTTGGTCCTTGCGGATCCTCAGAATACACCCCAGTAGGCTTCTTCTGGACACTTTTGTACATAAGTCAAAGGATTTTCTTTGTTCTTTGCAACACAGAGATTCTAATATCTATAGTTATTTTCCTTTGAGACTTGAGATCTATTAGGTGGAGAAGCTCAGTCCACACACACCGTTCAAAATGATGTAGGACTTCTAAACTCCTTTAGTCAAGGCAGAACCGTGGCCTTACAAGGATAAAGCCTATCTTCCATGCCTACATGATATACCTAACTAGGGTCTTTGACTTTTGGCCCTTTGTCATAACTCCCTCACTTAGAATGTTTTCTCCTCTCTTCTTACCTAACTATAACTTGTACCTTAGAACCTACCTCAGGTGACGCATCATCAGGAAGACTGCTCCTCATACCCTAAATCAGTCCATGTCATGCCACTGCCCTAGCTTGTCTTTGTTCTCTGCTACATGATAACTGCTCAAGGGCAAAAACTGGTCTCATTTTACCTTCACATCTCTAGAGCCAAACATAGTCCTTGCCCCATTATAGGCTTACTAAATGTTTACAAGTGAATGGTCAGGGCCATCTATTTCAGTAGTCATGTTCCTTGCAATGGGAACACTGTTCAGAGTGACATCTTGTCCAGTATCATGTAGCCATTTTACCTTTAGTTTCCTAAAGAGAAAGTTTCAAAGGGAATAATGTCTTTAGAGGAGAAAATTAATGTTTGTTTTCATTTAAGTGAATACATATACATAAAACTGAACATATATAAAGTAGAATTCTCTTTAAGTATACAGTTTGGTACAAATGGATGTACCTATGTCACCACTATTGATAGTGAGGTAGCAGAATGTTCCCCTCGCCTAAGACAGTTCCCTTTGTGCCCTTCCTATTCAGTCCCCTGTACACTCACAAGGGAGATTCCAAACAGTCACAGAAGTGTGTCTAGCCCTAAAGATTAGGCTTTCTTCTCTCGAGGTTCAACATCTATACTCTTGTGTCTGGCTTG
Source organism: Tokudaia tokunoshimensis (assembly GCA_036184795.1). Taxonomy (NCBI): domain Eukaryota; kingdom Metazoa; phylum Chordata; class Mammalia; order Rodentia; family Muridae; genus Tokudaia; species Tokudaia tokunoshimensis. The sequence continues at coordinate 52,720,781 of BTHU01000014.1, read as the reverse complement.
CTCTACCTGGCACAATGTGCTGGGATTCATACTGTGGCATTGGTAGTTCACTGTCAATTATGGCCGAATACAAGTCTTCATAGAGGCATGCATCTTCCTTTCCCTGAGGCAAATGCGGAGTAAAACGGATAATGTGAGTCATATGTATGCACTTGTTTACTGTCCTAAGAAGTCTTCAGGTTCTTTTGTGAAGTGATTCCACCATTTACATTCCCACCAACAATGCAGGAGTTGCAGTGGTTTCCAGTCCTGGTTGTCAATGTCTTACTTAAACTAATAGGTGGGCATGGTTTTTCTGTTATTTCCCCAGTTAGATAGCACAGCACCTTATTATGCTTAGTTGCTGTTTATACTTGTTATTATTTTATAGTCAAATCTTTTGTTCATTTAAGTCAGTTACCTTCTTATTACATTTTAAGACTTCTTTATTGTGGCTATAGCTTAGAGATCCCATTCTGTGAGGTTTTTATTAACTATTCCTTTTTCCTTTTTATTTTTTATTTAAAAATTTGCCCTCACTCATATTTACATACAATTTATTACTTCCCACTCACACAACACTAATTACCTTTTTCAAGAGCAAAAGCTTTAATTTTGTTGAAAACAAATTTAACCATTTTTTTCCTTTTAAAGGGGTTTTCTATAGTATCTATAAAATCCTTTATAACTCAAAGTTACACGTGCTTTCTCATGTTTTCCTCTATAGACTTTATAAATTTAGCTCATTCATTTAGAGCTATGGTTTTTTCTTTAGTTCCTTTAGTGTATGTAACAAGTTAAGCACTAAGGTTCATTTTTCCACTCTGGTACCCACCTTTGCTAAAAGGCCATCTTTCCCTTCTGCATCATACCTCGATAAAGTCAGGAGGAGCCACTTGCTGGTAGCTGTACTTGATTTTATTTCCTGTGGATTTGTGTCTGTCCTTACTGCAACAGTATAGCATCTTGATTTTTGTGGATTTAGAGCAAGTCTTAGGATTGACAGTATAACTATTCACCTGTTGACTAATGTCAAAATTATTTAAGCTATTTCAATATTATTACTTTTCTAAATAACTTTTAGAATCAGCATTTCAGTTTTCCACAAAATAGGTTGTTATGATTTTTTTTAATAGACAGCATTAGCCCCATAAATAGGGACAATTGATATAATATCAAGCTGTCCAAGCCATGAACACAGTCTATCTTTTCATTTACTTAGCTCTTTTAAATTTTCACTCAATAATATATTGTAGTTTTGAGTGGGCAGTTCTTGCACACATTTCATTTAAAATATTCCTAGTTATTTCACATTTATGTTATTGTAAATTATATTTTTAACTTTAAATTTCCTGTGTCTTTTTGCTAATATATAGAAATACAAGTGAATTTTTTATATTGACCCTGTATTCTAAGATCTTGAAAAACTTACTACTTCTGTTATCTTTTTTTGTAGCTTCCCTAGGATTTTCTACATATATAATATACCAACTGCAAATAAAGATTATATTGCTTCTTTCAAATCTTTGTGCCTTTGGTTTCTTTTCTCTCCCCCTCCCTCTCCCCACCTCTTAGCCACTAACTAGAACCTACAGTAATGAGCAGGAAGAAGCCAAAAGAGGGAGAAGAGAACCAAGTTCTCCAGCTGAGGAGAAATAGCCAAGTCACCCACTAGTACCATGCTGGAGCAGAAGGCACCTGTTGCTATCTCAAAGAGCAGCTGACCGTGATCATACCACGCCGGGCTTCCTCCCCTACAAATGGAATAATTATAAAGCTCGCTTGAACTATAAAGCATAAATTATCTCTAATATGCAAACTGTCCTGAACACATAGTACACAAAGCTTGCCACCATCAACTTGGATGATGGACCATCACATGGGGCGGAGAGAGGGAGAGAAGAGGGGAAGAAAGGAGAGGGGAGACAGGTGGGAAATGTCACACTTCTTTGTGTACTGAAGGGCTTTTTCCTCTAGAAGTAAATGAAAATGGTACCTGATAGTGTAAGGATGTGAAAGTTGATGGAAAGAACCGAATCTCTGCAAAAGATGCTTTGTGTGGCTACAGCTGACAAGACTCCATACTAAGAATAGTCTCCAACTCTTGTCAGAGGTCTGCATGATACAAGGCTGGAATTCAAGTACAGAGATAGGAGATGAACTCCCCTGAACAGAAAGCCAACCCAGAATTTAGGCCTGGGCTTTTTGTGGTTGGGAGACTTTTAATGACTGCTTCTATTTCTTTAGCGGTTATGGGACTGTTTTGATGGTATACCTGATCCTAAGTTAACTTTGTTATTTGGTGTCTGTCTAGAAAATTATCCATGTCATCCAGATTTTCCAGTTTTGTTGAATATAGGCTTTTATAATAGGATCTGATGATTTTTTAAATTTCCTCAGTTTCTGTTGTTATATCTCTCTTTTCATTTCTGATTTTGTTAATTTGGATACTGTCTCTGTGACCTCTGGTTAGTCTGGCTAAGTAAGGGTTTATCTTGTTGATTTTCTCAAAGAACCAGCTCCTGGTTTTGTTGATTCTTTGTATATTCTTTTTGCTTCTGCTTGGTTGATTTCAGCCCTGAGTTTGATTACCTCCTTCTGTCTACTCCTCTTGGGTGTCTTTGCTTCTTTTTGTTCTAGAGCTTTCAGGTGTGCTGTTAAGCTCCTAGTGTATGCTCTCTCCAGTTTCTTTTTTGGAGGTACTCAGAGCTGAGTTTTCCTCTTAGCACTGCTTTCATTGTGTCCCATAAGTTTGGGTATGTTGTGCCTTCATTTTCATTAAATTCTAAAAAGTCTTTAATTTCTTTCTTTATTTCTTCCTTGACCAAGTTACCATTAAGTGGGGCAGTGTTCAGCTTCCATGTGTATGTGGGCTTTCTGTTGTTTTTGTTGCTATTGAAAACCAGCCTTAGTCTGTGGTGATCTGATAGGATGCATGGGATTATTTCAGTCTTCTTGTATCTGTTGAGGCCTGTTTTGTGACTGATAATATGGTCAGTTTTGGAGAAGGTATCATGAGGTACTGAGAAGAAGGTATATTCTTTTGTTTTAGGTTGAAATGTTCTATAGATATCTGTTAAATTCATTTGGTCCATAATTTCTGTTAGTTTCAATATGTCTCTGTTTAGTTTGTGTTTCCCATATCTGTCCATTGATGAAAGTGGGATGTTGAAGTCTACCACTATTATTGTGTGAGGTGCAATGTGTGCTTTGAGCTTTAGTAAAGTTTCTTTTATGAATGTGGGTACCCTTGCATTTGGGGCATAGATGTTCAGAATTGAGAATTCTTCTTGGTTGATTTTTTCTTTGATGAGTGTGAAGTGTCCTTCCTTATCCTTTTTGATGACTTTTGATTGAAAGTCGATTTTATCTGTTATAAGAATGGCTACTCCAGCTTGTTTCTTGGGACCATTTGCTTGGAAAATTGTTTTCCAACCTTTGACTCTGAGATAGTGACTGTCTTTGTCACTGAGGTGGGTTTCTTGTATGCAGCAAAATGTCGGGTCCTGTTTATGTATCCAGTCTGTTATTCTATATCTTTTTATTGGCAAATTGAGTCCATTGATATTAAGAGATATTAAGGAATAGTGACTGTTGCTTCCTGTTATTTTTTATGTTGTTTTTGTGTTTGTGTGGCTGTCTTCTTTTGGGTTTGTTGAAAGATTACTTTCTTGCTTTTTCTAGAATGTAGTTTCCCTCCTTGTGTTGGCATTTACCACTTATTATCCTTTGTAGGACTGGATTTCTGGAAAGATATTGTGTATATTTGTTTTGGTCATGGAATGTCTTGGTTTCTCCATCTGTGGTAATTGAGAGTTTTCCTGGGTATAGTAGCCTAGGCTGGCATTTGTGTTCTCTTAGAATCTGTATAACATCTTCCTAGGATCTTCTAGCTTTCATAGTCTCTGGTGAGAAGTCTGGTGCAATTCTGATAGGCCTGCCTTTATATGTTACTTGACCTTTTCCCCTTACTGCTTTTAATATTCTTTCTTTGTTTTGTACATTTGGTGTTTTGACTATTATGTAATGGGAGAAATTTCTTTTTTGGTGCAATCTATTTGGAATTCTGTAGGCCTCTTGTATGTTTATGAGCATCTCTTTCTTTAGGTTAGGGAAGTTTTCTTCTATAACTTTGTTGAAGATATTTACTGGCCCTTTAAGTTGGAAATCTTCACTCTTTTCTACACCTATTATCCTTAGGTTTGGTCTTCTCATTGTGTTCTGAATTTCCTGGATGTTTTGGGTCAGGAGCTTTTTGCATTTTTCATTTTCTTTGACTGTTGTCTCAATGCTTTCTATGATATCTTCTGCATCTGAGATTCTTCTATCTCTTGTATTCTGTTGTTGACGCTTGGATCCATGACTCCTGACTTCTTTCCTAGGTTTTCTATGTCCTGAGTTGTTTCCCTTTGTGATTTCTTTATTGTTTCTACCTCCATCTTTAGATCCTGGATGGCTTTGTTCAGTTCCTTCACCTGTTTGGTTGTGCTTTTCTGTAATTCTTTAAGGAATTTTTGTGTTTCCTCTTTAAGGGCTTCTACCTGTTTATCTGTGTTTTCCTGTATTTCTTTAAGGGAGTTATTTATGTCCTTCTTAAAGTCCTCTATCATCATGAGATGTGATTTTAAATAAGTCTTGCTTTCCTCTTGTGTCGAGGTATCCAGGACTCACTGCCATGGGAGAACTGGGTTCTGATAATGCCAAGTAGCCTTGGTTTCTGTTGCATATGTTCTTGCCCTTGCCTCCTGCCATCTGGTTATCTCTAGTGTAGGCTGATCTTTCTGTCTCTGACTGTGGCTTGTCCCTCCTGCAAGCCTGTGTGTCAGTACTCCTGGGAGAGTAGTTCTCTCAGGGAGGAATTTGGGTATGGAGAGCTGTGGCACAGGGTCAGCTCCAGGGTGCAGATGGAAACAGGAATGATCCTGTCCCCAGCTGTTCCTTGGTTCCTGTGTCCTGATAGCTCTGGGTAGGTCCCTCTTGGGCCAGGAATTTGAGCAGAAGTGACGCTCTTACCTGTGTTCATAGGTGTGTCAGCACTCCTGGGAGACCAGCTCTCTCCTGGTGGTATTTGGGTATGGAACGCTATGGCACAGGATCAGCTCCAGGCACAGTGGCACAGGATCCCTCCCTTCACCTCTAAGGTACCACGATGACACCTAGTCCAGAATGAGAGGGAGATGAAAGGGAAGGGAAAAGTTCTTACATAACAGTACTTGCATAATAGTCACCCTTGAGCTGGAAGCAAAGAAAATAGAAAATATGGTTGCAAACTTTCTCACATATACTTACAAATATTTTCCCAATTATTTTGCTGACACTCTACCAAAAGTGCACTTAAATTCTACTTGCACCATTGCTGAGTGTGTTACCCAGCCATTTTTTATAAGCTTTCATTTCTTGATCTGTGATGTAAAAATGAATGTCAATTAAATAGGACCTTCTCTGTTCACTCCAGAGGCAGAATGGACTTGATAAATGGGTTAAAGTCTCATGTAAAAGCCAACTTTATTCAGAGCATCAGGCAGTTTATATTCTGAGGGTTAAGAGAATTCACAGGAGTAAAGTGTCCAATCATAAAGGGCAGGCCTCTAAAACATTTAACCCTGGGAAGGTAAACTCCTAAGGAAAATAGACAGCACTTATTACCTGGGTTATACAATTAAGAGGTAAGTCATCATGCAAAACAAACAAAAACCCAGCAGGTTCCATCAAAAGTGCCTTGCCATTTTGGGCTTTCTAATAATAAATTTTGGAGCTAGTTCATTCTATATATCCCTCATGGAAGTTTACACTGCACACAAGAACATTAGAGACTCTAAGAATGCTTACAGTGAAATAATCTGACTGTCGGAGCACTTTGATGTTGTACATCTTGTAGGTTAGGCTTCCTCAAAACACAGTCTAAGAGGATTCCAACTTCAGAATAAGATGGAGATTAAAGACCAAATGTGCCTCTCTAAAATCACATGATAAACTCCGACACCCAGTGGGGTGAGACCAGAAGGCAGACACTTTGGAAGGTAACTGTGCTTTAGAGAGACCAGAAGATTAGAGTCTCTATGGTGTAGTTAATGTTCTTATGCTTTCTTCCTAAGTATCCACCCAAGGCCACTTGAACACATGGTGAGACAGTGGCTACCTACAAGCCAGCAGAAGGGCTCTCACAGTGAAGCTCACCTTGTTGGCGCCCTGGACATTCTAGCCTCCAGAACTGGGAAAAATGAATCCACCCAATCCATAACATTTCAATGTGGCACTCCTAGCAGTCTAAGGAAATGGATGCAGTAGAAGCAGATTTAGCAGGAGAAACAACAATTCTCAGGTTCAAACAAAACCCTCAGAGCTGTGAGCCCCAACTCCTTGCCTATAGGAAGATTCCATTGTACAATCTAAGAAGGAGGCTCCCAGGTGAAGTCAGGGATCTCCTGAGTTACAGAAAGCTGGGAGTGCAGGAAGGACAGAGCAACCAGAGTCTGAAGAAAGGACACACGGACCAGAAAAGAGAAAAATGCACCAGGAGAGAAAACTAAGCATCCAAGAGATCCTTCAACTGTGCAACTGAGAGCTTCCCTCATGTAAGAAAAAAACTGCTCAATGTAAAGAAAAAGAACTACTCAAAAAGAATAAAGGGAACATGCCTTCAAGCTCACATGGGGCCCAAAATAGTGCCTGTACTCAGGCAGAATGAAGAACCTCTAATACCTAGAGCACATTAGGTAGTATGCTCACAGAAGGGGTTTCCCCATCAAGGGAGAACATTAATTCTAGACTAAGTGCTATTCTGATCATTTCCTGCAAATATTTAAAAGACTCAAGAGTATTAAATGACTCCCAGTAATTTATCCTAGAATAAAATTCAAGATTATAGGAATACAAATGGGGCTGGAGAGATTTGTTCTTCCAGAGGTTCTGAGTTCAATTCCCAGCACCCACAGGGTGGCTCATACCCACTCCTTCTGCATGTTCCCATATAGCTCCCTTCCTAAGGTGGGGGAGGGGGGAAGCCTGGCAGTAGTGGTGCATGCCTCTAATCCCAGTACTTGGGAGGCAGAGGCAGGCGGATTTCTGAGTTCGAGGCCAGCCTGGTCTACAGAGTGAGTTACAGGACAGCCAGGGCTATACAGAGAAACCTTGTCTTGAAAAACGAAAAGAAAAAAAAGAAAGAAAAGAAAAGAATACAAACATACCCAGTACCCAGTAAGGTAAGATTTACAACACTAGTCACTTTGTTTAAAACATTTGATTCAATTAGAACAAAATTAATAAACCAAAATTGACACTGATGATGGAATGGGCACAAAATAAAAGATGCTTGTAGGTGACCAGGTAGTTGGGACCGCCAGGCTCAGAGACAGACAGGCATAATATCGCTTCGGTTTCAGGCAGCTTGTGTGTAACCTGCTCCCAGGTGCTGGGCTGATCTGCAGTAACCAGCGCGCCAGTTCCGCGGTGGGACCTTCTGCCTGGTGGAGGGACCCCGCGCAGGGAGGGAGCCTGCCAGCTTCCCTTCCGCGACCTCTGTTCCCGCGGACTGCGCTGGAGAGACCGGTACCCAGGCTCTCCCCCCGATATAACATCACTTGGGACACGGCCTGTTGGGGCTTCCGTCTGTGCCCGAGGGCGGGTTGGCGCTGTGGTCGTCTGGGTGCCAGATCGGCGGGCCATCGTGACCACAGGGTGAGCGGCGCCACGGAGAGTGCCCTCCGCCATCTTTGCTCCAGTGACCAGGTAGTTGGGACCGCCAGGCTCAGAGACAGACAGGCATAATATCGCTTCGGTTTCAGGCAGCTTGTGTGTAACCTGCTCCCAGGTGCTGGGCTGATCTGCGGTAACCAGCGCGCCAGTTCCTAGGTGGGACCTTCTGCCTGGTGGAGGGACCCCGCGCAGGGAGGGAGCCTGCCAGCTTCCCTTCCGCGACCTCTGTTCCCACGGACTGCGCTGGAGAGACCGGTACCCAGGCTCTCCCCCCAATATAACATCACTTGGGACACGGCCTGTTGGGGCTTCCTTCTGTGCCCGAGGGCGGGTTGGCGCTGTGGTCGTCTGGGTGCCAGATCGGCGGGCCATCGTGACCACAGGGTGAGCAGCGCCACGGAGAGTGCCCTCCGCCATCTTTGCTCCAGTGACCAGGTAGTTGGGACCACCAGGCTCAGAGACAGACAGGCATAATATCGCTTCGGGTTCAGGCAGCTTGTGTGTAACCTGCTCCCAGGTGCTGGGCTGATCTGCAGTGACCAGCGCGCCAGATCTGCTGTGGGACTTCTGCCTGGCAGAGGGACGCCCCCTCCCCCCCCCAGGAGAGATCACACACCCCTGCACAGGGCAGGAGCCTGCCAGCCTCCCTTTGGCGACCTCTGCTCCAGGAATCCACTAGGCTGAGCCTTTAGATGTGCAAGGCCTCCCCAATATAAGATCACTTGGGGCAAAGCACATTAGGGCTCCAAAGTCACTCAGGAGCAGGCAGGCCCCAGAAATCGGTGCCAGGGGAATCCTGGTAATCCAGGGGGGGGCAGAAATAGCTTTGCAGGCTCACAGGAGGTCCAACCAACAGCCAGTGGCAGCAGGACCAACTAACACCAGAGGTATCCAGATGGCAAAAGGCAAACGTAGGAATGTTACTAACAGTAATCAAAGTAATGTGGGACCATCCGAACCCAACTCTCCAACAGCAGCAAGTCCTGGATACCCCACCACACCCGAAAGACAAGATCTGGATTTAAAATCACTTCTCATGATGCTATTAGAGGATCACAAGAAGGACACAAATAAATCTCATAAAGAGTTACAGGAGACCATGAATCAACGGTTAGAAGCCCTTACAAAGGAAACACAAAAATCGCTTAGAGAAATGCGGGAGAACATGGATCAAAAGATGGAGGCGCACAAGGAGACAACACAAAAATCGCTTAACGAGATGAATCAACGGGTAGATGCACTCACAAAGGAATCACAAAATTTGCATAAAGAAATGCAGAAGAATATGGGTCAACAGACGGATGCCCATAAGGAGGCAACACAAAAATTGCTTAAAGAAATGAATCAACGGTTAGATGCCCTTACAAAGGAAACACGAGAACTGCTTAAAGAAATGCAGGAGACGATGGATCAACAGATGGAATCCCATGAGGAGGAAACACAAAAATCGCTCAGAGAAATGCAGGAGAACGTGGGTCATCAGGAAGAAATCCTGAAAGAGGTAATGCAAAAATACCTTAAAGAAATACAGGAAAATACAAACAAACAAGTGAAGGATCTCAGCAAATCCATCCAGGAACTAAAAAAGGAAGTAGAAACAACTAAGAAATCACAAAGGGAGACAACTTTGGAGATAGAAAACCTTGGGAAGAAATCAGGAGTCATAGATGCAAACATCAACAATAGAATACAAGAGATGGAAGAAAGAATCTCAGGTGCTGAAGATTCCATAGAAAGCATCGACTCAACAGTCAAAGAAAATGCAAAATGCAAAAAACGCGTAACCCAAAACATCCAGGAAATCCAGGACACAATGAGAAGACCAAACCTAAGGATTATAGGTATAGATGAGAGTGAAGATTTGCAACTTAAAGGGCCAGTAAACATCTTCAACAAAATTATGGAGGAAAACTTCCCTAACTTAAAGAGAGAGATGCCGATGAACATACAAGAAGCCTACAGAACTCCAAACAGACTGGACCAGAACAGAAATACCTCCCGTCACATAATAATCAAAACACCGAATGTTCTAAACAAAGAAAGAATACTAAATGCAGTAAGAGAAAAGGGCCAAGTAACATACAAAGGAAGACCTATCCGAATCACATCAGACTTCTCACCAGAGACTATGAAAGCCAGAAGATCCTGGGCAGATCTCATGCAGACACTAAGACAGCACAAATGCCAGCCTAGACTACTATACCCAGCAAAACTCTCAATCACCATAGATGGAGAGACCAAGATATTCCATGATAAAACCAAATTTTCACAATATCTTTCCACAAATCCAGCCCTGCAACGGATAATAGGTGGAAACCTCCAATACAGGGAGAGAAACAACACCCTGGAAAAAATGAGATAATAACCTTCTTGAATCAAACCCAAAAGTAGATAACCACTCAAACATAAAGATAGCGTCAAGAATGGCAGATGGCAATAATCACTATGCCTTAATCTCTCTTAATATCAATGGTCTCAATTCCCCAATTAAAAGACATAGACTAGCAGACTGGATATGTAAACAGGACCCAGCATTTTGCTGCATGCAGGAAACGCACCTCAGTGTCAAAGACAAACACTACCTCAGAGTAAAAGGCTGGAAAACAATTTTACAAGCAAATGGCCCCAAGAAACGAGGTGGAGTAGCCATCCTAATATCGGATAAAATTGATTTTCAACCCAAAGTCATCAAAAAAGACACAGAAGGACACTACATACTGATCAAGGGAAAAATCCACCATCAAGAACTCTCAATCCTGAATATCTATGCTCCAAATGCAAGGGCACCCTCATTCGTAAAAGAAACTTTACTAAAACTCAAAGCACACATCGCACCGCACACAATAATAGTGGGTGACTTCAACACCCCGCTCTCTGAAATGGATCGTTCAGGAAAGCAGAAACTAAACAGGGACACAGTGAATCTAATTGAAGCCTTGGACCAAATGGAACTAACTGATATATATAGAACATTTCATCCTAGAGCTAAAGAATACACCTTCTTCTCAGCTCCTCATGGTACCTTCTCCAAAATTGACCATATAATTGGTCACAAATCAGACCTCAACAGATACAAGAAGATAGAAATAATCCCATGCCTCCTATCAGATCACTATGGAATAAGGGTGGTCTTCAATGGCAACAAAAACAAAAGAAAACCCACGTACACATGGAGGCTGAACAATGCTCTACTCAATGATAACTTGGTCAAGGTGGAAATAAAGAAAGAAATCAAAGACTTTTTGAAAGTTAATGAAAATGAAGGCACAACATACCCTAACTTATGGGACACAATGAAAGCAGTGCTAAGAGGAAAATTCATAGCCCTGAGTGCCGCCAAAAAGAAACGGGAGACAGCATACACTAACAGCTTAATGGCACACCTGAAAGCCCTGGAACAAAAAGAAGCAAATACACCAAAGAGGAGTAGAAGGCAGGAAATCATCAAACTCAGGGCTGAAATCAATCAAGTAGAAACAAATAAAACCATACAAAGAATCAACAAAACGAGGAGTTGGTTCTTTGAGAAAATCAACAAGATAGATAAGCCCTTAGCCAGACTAACCAGAGGGCACAGAGATAGTATCCAAATTAATAAAATCAGAAACGAAAAGGGAGAGATAACAACAGAAACTGAGGAAATTCAAAAAATCATCAGATCCTACTACAAAAACCTGTATTCAACACAACTAGAAAATCTTGAGGAAATGGACAATTTCCTTGACAGATACCAAGTACCAAAATTAAATCAGGATCAAATAGACCATCTAAACCGTCCTATAACCCCTGAAGAAATAGAAGTTGTCATTGGAAGTCTTCCAACCAAAAAAAGCACAGGTCCAGATGGTTTTAGTGCAGAATTCTATCAGACCTTCAAAGAAGACCTAACACCAATACTCTTCAAACTGTTCCACAAAATAGAAACAGAAGGAACACTACCCAACTCGTTCTATGAAGCCACAATTACACTAATACCAAAAGCACACAAAGATCCGACAAAGAAAGAGAATCTCAGGCCAATCTCTCTTATGAATATCGATGCAAAAATACTCAATAAAATTCTTGCCAACCGAATCCAAGAACACATCAAAACGATCATTCACCACGATCAAGTAGGCTTCATCCCAGGGATGCAGGGATGGTTCAATATAAGGAAATCCATCAATGTAATCCACTACATAAACAATCTCAAAGAAAAAAACCACATGGTCATCTCATTAGATGCTGAGAAAGCATTTGACAAAATTCAGCATCCTTTCATGCTAAAGGTCTTGGAAAGATCAGGAATTCAAGGCCCATATCTAAACATAGTAAAAGCAATTTACAGCAAACCAGTAGCCAGCATCAATCTAAACGGAGAGAAACTTGAAGCAATCCCACTAAAATCAGGGACTAGACAAGGCTGCCCTCTCTCTCCATATCTTTTCAATATAGTACTTGAAGTTCTAGCTAGAGCAATTAGACAAGAAAAAGAGGTCAAAGGGATACAAATTGGAAAGGAAGAAGTCAAACTATCACTATTTGCAGACGATATGATAGTATACATAAGCGACCCAAAGAACTCCACCAGAGAACTCCTACAGCTGATAAACGACTTCAGCAAAGTGGCCGGATATAAAATCAACTCAAGCAAGTCAGAAGCCTTCCTATACTCAAAGGATAAGCAGGCTGAGAAAGAAGTAAGAGAAATAATACCCTTTACGATAGCCACAAACCATATTAAGTATCTTGGCGTGACGCTAACCAAACAAGTGAAAGATCTGTATGACAAGAACTTCAAGTCTCTGAAGAAAGAAATTGAAGAAGACCTCGGAAGATGGAAAAATCTGCCATGCTCATGGATTGGCAGGATTAATATAGTAAAAATGAGCATCTTACCAAAAGTAATACACAGATTCAATGCAATCCCCATCAAAATCCCAACTCAATTCTTCATAGAGTTAGAAAGAGCAATTCAAAAATTCATCTGGAATAACAGAAAACCCAGAATAGCTAAAACTATTCTCAAGAGTAAAAGAACCTCTGGGGGAATCAGTATCCCGGACCTCAAGCTGTACTACAGAGCAATAGTGTTAAAAACTGCATGGTATTGGTACAGTAACAGATATGTAGATCAATGGAACAGAATTGAAGACCCAGAAATGAATCCACACTCCTATGGTCACTTGATCTTTGACAAAGGAGCTAAAACCATCCAGTGGAAAAAAGATAGCCTTTTCAACAAATGGTGCTGGCTCAGCTGGAGGTCAACATGCAGAAGAATGCAAATTGACCCATCCTTATCTCCTTGCACTAAGCTCAATTCTAAGTGGATCAAAGATCTCCACATAAAACCAGACACACTGAAACTAATAGAAGGGAAACTAGGGAAGAACCTTGAACATATGGGCACAGGGGAGAATTTCCTGAACAGAACTCCAATAGCTTATACTCTAAGATCAAGAATAGACAAATGGGACCTCATTAAATTACAAAGTTTTTGCAAGGCAAAAGACACCGTCAAAAAGACAAAGCGGCAACCAACTAACTGGGAAATGATCTTTACCAACCTTACATCCGACAGAGGGCTAATATCCAAGATATACAAAGAACTCAAGAAGTTAAACTCCAGAGAGGCAAGTAACCCTATTAAAAAATGGGGTACAGAGCTCCACAAAGAGTTCTCACCTGAAGAATATCTAATGGCTGAGAAGCACCTAAAGGGATGTTCATCATCCTTAGTCATTAGGGAAATGCAAATCAAAACAACCCTGAGATTCCATCTCACACCAGTCAGGATGGCTAAGATCAAAAACACAGGAGACAGCAGTTGTTGGCGAGGATGTGGAGAAAGAGGAACACTCCTCCACTGCTGGTGGAATTGCAGGCTGGTACAACCACTCTGGAAAGCAGTCTGGCGGCTCCTCAGAAAACTGGGCATGACACTTCCGGAGGATCCGGCTATACCACTCCTGGGCATATACCCAGAGACTTTACCTGCATGCAATAAGGACACATGCTCCACTATATTCATAGCAGCCTTATTTATAATAGCCAGAAGCTGGAAAGAACCCAGATGTCCCTCAACGGAGGAATGGATTCAGAAGATGTGGTATATTTACACAATGGAATACTACTCTGCAATTAAAAACAATGAATTCACGAAATTCCTAGGCAAATGGTCAGAACTTGAAAATATCATCCTTAGTGAGGTAACCCAATCACAAAAGATCACACATGGTATGAAGTCACTGATAAGGGGATATTGACCCAGAATCTCAGAATACCCTAGACACAATCAGCATATCAATAGATTTCTAAAAAGATGGAAGGAGAGACCCCTGGTCCTGGAAAGACTGGATGTAGGGGAACGCCAGGACAGAGTAATGAGAGGGGGTTGAACGGAGAAAAGAGGGAGGGAAGGGGGCTTATGGGACTTTCGGGGAGGGAGGAAACGGGAAAGGGGAAGTGATTTGGAATGTAAATTAAAAAAATAAAATTAAATTAAATTAAAAAAAAAAGATGCTTGTAAATGTTTCCTGTTTGCGCAAGAAGGTAGAGAAGAAGCTGGCTGCAGGTTTTGGGAGACGTTAATTTAACCATGTGCATATGTGCCTAAGGGTATATATATATATATATGCATCCTGTGCATACAGGTATCTGTGGAGTCCCCGGAACTGGAGTTACATGTGGTTGTGATGCACCATTTGAATGCTGGGAAGCAAACCGAGTCCTCTGCAAGAGCAACAAGTGCTCTTAACTGCTAGGCATCCTCCTGCTCCAGGAATCATTCATTGTAACGTCCCAAGACAATGTTCTAGAGAAATGCAATATCTTGCATACAGAGAAAGGGGATACTTTAAAAGCAGGTTAAACCTCTTGGAAGAAAACACTGGATTGAATCCTAAGGATACCACAACAGAAACAACCCAAAATGAAACAAAAGAGATCATCAGTAAAATGTGAACTTTAAACAACCTGGTGTGCGTGTGCGTGTGCGTGTGCGTGTGTGTGTGTGTTGGTAAAGCTATGCAGAGACTGGAACTCTCTTTATTTTCTTTTAATTTTATGTGCATTGCTGTGTTGCCTGCCTGTGTGTCTGTGTGAGGGCATTGGAATCCCTAGAACTAGAGTTACAGACAGTTGTGAGCTGCCATGTGGGTGCTGGGAATTGAACCCAGGACCTCTAAAAGAATAGTCAGTGCTCTTAACCACTGAGCCATCTCCCCATCTCCCCAGCCCTTAAACTGGGACTCTTATGCAGAGTTTATAAGAATATAAAATGGTGCCACTACAGTGGAAAACAATATGAGGTTTTCTCAAAAATTTAAAAGTAGAAGTATAATATCCAACAATCCAAACATATATTTATGCAGAAAAAAACTACACTCTCAGAGATTTGTTTGAGCTCCTATGTTTGTTACAGCATTAAGTGTACTAGCCACAACATGGGAACAACACATTTAGCCCGATGGTGAATAAGTAGATAAAGAAAATGTGGTATAAACATACCACATAAAAGAATGAAATCCCCCACTGTGTAGAAACTTAGGGATATTATGCTATGTGAACTGAGCTAGTCGCAAAGGTTCAAACTATATTTACATGGTGTGTGTGAAACAGTCAAAACAGCAGCAGAGTTCTACCTTGTTGAAGGCAGGGTAGTGAGAAAGGAGCTAAACATGGGGGGATAACATTTCAGCTAGTCAAGATAAACAGGTTCTGGAGATCTGTTGTACCAAAATGCCTGCAGTAAACAGTGCTGCATTGTGCACTGAAGATTCTGTTAACAGGGTCTATTTTGTGTTCCGTGTTTTTATATACTTTAAGTGCTATGAAAAATAAACAAAATTAAACCAAAACTAAGTAGGACAAAGGAAATAATAAAGATCACAGCCAGACTGTATGACATAGACAAAACCAGAAACTATAAAAATGGAAATATGGCTCTTCAGTAAGAACAATATAATTAATAAACCTCTATCTGAGCCAACAGGAGCCACAAATCACCAGTATTCAAAACAACAGAGATGCTATCCACGTGGAAACATGAAGAACTTCATGACTACATCTGATGGCAGGCAATGTAAACCTACTGATTTTGCTATTGGCACAAGTTGTTTTACTTCTGGATTCTCTGGGAATGTGTATATTGTGGCCAGGAGCCAGGCTTACTCAGAATCAGGCTACCTTCTTTGCAATGCAAACAGGCTACCAGGCCCTTAGTGTGACTGTTATAACCTAACCACAGACTATCACAAAGACTCTACCTGACAGGTCTCAAGGGAAAAAACCGAAGCTGACGTTCCTACACCAGAAGAGGTAACCAAGCTAGTGAGGTGCCCGAGCTGGTGAGGTGCCCGAGCTGGTGAGGTGCCCGAGCTGGTGAGGTGCCCGAGCTGGTGAGGTGCCCGAGCTGGTGAGGTGCCCGAGCTGGTGAGGTGCCCGAGCTGGTGAGGTGCCCGAGCCGGTGAGGTGCCCGAGTTGGTACGTGCCTTCTCTGCAATCATGGGCTTTTGGTTCCCAGCCCAGGCGCCTGCTTGAGGCCTTCCTCAGCACCTCTCTCTTCTCTCTCTGGGAAAGAAACAGAGACTGAAGACACTTTTCTCCACACCCGCTCAGTGCCCAACACGTTCTCACAGCTCTTTCTCCATTCTCCAGGTCCCCGGCTTTGTACTGTATCCTATTGGGGTACTCTGGCCTTGAGACCATTCTCCTCACTGATCCTGATCTACCTGACTTATGCCCCAAACTGTTTCTTGGGGTGAATGGACAGGCTGGGGGGTGGGCAGCCTTCTTTTCTAGGTTACTTTCCTCTTTTGCTGCCCTAGTAAAGGGCTAACGCCATGTCTGACCCTTCAGCCTAGGCTTCTTGCCTTAACCCACTAGCCTCTCTGATAATAGTCGATTTTGACTCTTGACATTACGAATTACAGAATGACATGTCAACTTCTCAAAAAGAAAGGGCTTCTGCGATTTTGATTAGGATTTCAAATTGAATCCTTTGATCAGTTTGGTTAAAACTGACAATAAAACAGTCGTGCATTAATCATATGGTCCTTTTAAATTTCACCCAGGAATGTTGTCACAGTCTGTCTCTACATTTGTTGCCAGGATACAGACCTTGCACAGCCTTTGTCAGACATTTCTTCTCGAGACAGAGCCTTACTATATTACTCAAACTGGTCTGAATCTCCTGAGCACAACTGCTCTACCTGTCCCAGCCTCTCACCAAGCTAGGACTAAAGACCTGTGTCACCATGCTCAGCGGAGAGTCACACACAAGGAATTGAGCCAGGGACTTCCACATGCTCGGCCTTCGCTCTGCCATTGAACCACACCCCAAACCTAATTTACATTTTTAAATGCAGCTGTTTAATTCTGGTCTCTCACTGATATCTGATATATAAAAACAATTGATTTTTGTATATTGATCTTCTATACTAAACATTGGTAAGGTCATTTATTTGTTTTGGCAGCTTTGTGGTAGACTGTACAACATTTCATATCTAAGTGACAACTGGTCTATGAATACAGACAGATTTATTTCCTTATTTGCAATATGAATGGCCTTTCTTTTTCTTAGTCTTTTTACACTGGCTAAACTTCCAGTAACATGTTGAGAAGTTGAGTAAACATCCTCTATGCTCTGAATCTAAAGACAGAGGCACTCTCTGTTTGGTAAGATTGTGTGAAAAGCCCAATTTTTGCTGGTGGTAGTGATGTGAGTTTTGTCACCATGCAGTTCAGAATGGGCTGAAGCTCCCTAAATAGATGAGGCTGGCCTCAAACTCATAATCCTCCTGCATCAACTTTCTGAATACTGAGATTACTACATAAGCAGCCAATTTTTTATAAACACCTTTTGTCATATTCAAGAAATTGCTTCTAACTTTGCTGAGTTTAATTTTAATTAGAAATTGATGTTGATATCAAATGAAGCTCAAGAAGAAGGAAGAACAAAGTATGGATACTCTGGCCCTTCTTAGAAGGCGGAACAAAATACCCACAGAAGGAGATACAGAGACAAAGTGTGGACCAGAGTCTGAGAGAAAGACCATCCAGAGACTGCCCCACCTAGGGATCCATCCCATAAACAGCTACAAAACCCAGACACTATCATGGATGCCCACAAGTGCTTGCTGATTGGAGTTGGATATAGCTGTCACCTGGGAGACCCTGCTAGTGCATGACAAATGCGGGGGGGGGGGGGCGGGCGGATACTCTCAGCCAGCCATTGAACTGAGTACAGGGTCCCCAATGGGGGAGTTAGAGAAAGGACCCAAGGAGCTGAAGGGGTTTGCAGCGCCATAGGAGGAACAACAATATGAGCCACCCAGTATTCCCAGAGCTCCCAGGGACAAAACTATCAACCAAAGAGTACACATGGAGTTACCCATGGCACCAGATGCATAGGTAGCAGAGGATGACCTTGTTGGACATCAAAGGGAGGAGAGGCCCCTGGTCTGGGGAAGGCTTGATGCCACAGTGTAGAGGAATACCAGGACAGAGAAGTGGGAGAGGGTTGATTGGGGAACAGGGGGAGGGGAGATGGGTTATGAGACTTTTGGAGTGGGGGAACAGGAAAGGGGACAACATTTGAAATGAAAATAAAGAATATATCTTAAAAAAAGAAGAAGAATATATCTAATTAAAAAAAAGGCCTAAGGGGGATAAAGCATTACTCAATAAAAATACATGTATTAAGAAAGAAAGAAAGAAAGAAAGAAAGAAAGAAAGAAAGAAAGAAAGAAAGAAGGAAGGAAAGAAATCAAGAAATCGATGTTGAATTTTGTAAAAATACCTTTCTGTATATACTGATATAAACACATGGTTTCTCTCTTTTAATGCATTAATGTGTCAGATCAGTACATTGTCTTGATTAATGTTGCACTCTGATGCCATGGTCTGGATTATGTCCTTTCTAAAATTCATGGTACCAGTGTTAACAACTTGCGTTGGGAGGTGGGCTTTTAATGCCCAGTTAATCCACAAGAGTTCCACCCTGGCAGGTGGGCCCACTCCTTCCACATCTGATAAAACAACTAGAAGACCCTTTCTATGCAGATATTGTTGCCTTTCTATTGGACTTCCCAGCCTCCAGAAATGTGAGCCAATAATTTTTTTCTTTATAACTTCTGCAACCCATGTATTCTGTCATAATAGAACAAATTCACTAGCATGAGAATAAATTACAGGGCTGCTAGGATAAACTTGATTCTCTTAATTTATTATCAAGATAATGAACTGTCTATCATTCTTAAATGGTGATTTTAAAAATAATGGTGAAATCATTCATTTAAACACAATTATGAATTATTTACAAATTTCAAGATATAGCTTTTGTACCATTAGAGCTCAAATAGTCAATATTTGGTCAGTTGTAGTCCTTTTGACATTACTTGCCCATCACTCAAAAGTGTGCTTGTTGTCTGGTATGAGAAGATGCCCCAGTTCATCTTGTACATTTTCTTCCCTAAACCAGAAATCAGTCAATTATCCAAAAAGTCCCAATTGTGTCTGGGCAGTGTTATTGTAATAAAATTGGTTGTTGTTACCAGGCCTTTCTAGGTACTTGCTGGTAACTCCAGATTCCAATACAAACCTTTTTCACTTGTTTGTATCTTTCCCCCCAACCTTACCCCTACAAATCTCAGGGATAATTGATAAAGTATCTATGTTCATTTATTTGCTTCATCTTGCAACCCACATATAATAGTTGCTAGGCAGTACTAAAGTTTTAACATGTTCCCCCTATTCTAGAATGACTCCTTAACCTGTAGCATACCTCCATTGCCAGGACACAGGACATATGTGTATTTCATTCCTTAGTCTTGCTTTACACATAACCTTGGTGACCATCCACCATCTATACTTGCCAGTGGCTTGCATAGTCATTCAGATTGTATGACCCTTGTTTTCTAGTGGATTCCTTCGGAGGGTAGAAGAGCAGTCCTCTCTATAATCTACATGTTGAACACAGCAGCTTTATGTATCTTGTCTACTCAGAAGTAAGTTTAGGTGGGTATAAAATTCCTGGTTGTGGTTTCCTTGAGAATCTTAAAAGGTGTTACTTTTATTTTCCTCTTGTCCTACTCTGACTTTGTTTCCTTTAGAAGCCACTTATCATTTTTATATAGCTACCCTGAGGTGTGTATTTTCTTTCTTTAAACTAAGTAATAAACAAGAATGTCTTGGTGTTGGTTTGTTGTGTTCATATTCTGAGGTTCATAGTCATCCCTTTCAATATCTAATCTTAACCCCCCTTTTTAAAGTTCAACAAACTCTTCTTGAATTGTAGTTTATTTTCAGCATTTATACTCTTTGGTGATACTGGTTTTCCTCTACCATAACTTATAGTTGAGTCACTTTATGTCATCATTATTCTTTTCTTTGGGGATTGAGGGGGCAGAGTTTGCTATGTAGCCCAAGCTGACCTAGAGCTTGCTATGTTCCTCCTTACCTTCCCAAGTGCTGGAAGTACAGTCATGTATAACCATGCTCTACATCTCTCCATTTTAAACTGAGAAAACTAATAGTAATCAGGAAGACTATTTAAATCATTCAAGGCCCCACAGCCGGTAAGGATAGGGCAGAACACAGCTCTGCTGAACTCTGAATCCCCAAATCTTGGCTCCACAACCTTGCCATTTGGTCTGAGTCTGGCACAGAATCCTCCTGTGCTTACAGCCTGTGTTGTTTCTTCACATAGTCATTCTCATGTGCCTGACGCCTTGTTTCTTCATGGACCAATGGCCCTGGCATTACTTGGGAACACATATAAACAGAGTGTCGATTGAGCCTACAATACCAGTAAACCTCTCTGCCTGTGAGGAGACACTAGCAGGAGAAAAAAGAAGGTAGCTTAGGCTGTGGTTCTCAATTTACTTCATATTAGATTCCCTTGAAAGTATATAAAATTCCAGTTGCCAGACCAGAACCACTACATCAGAGCGTCTGGGAGTGGCTTCATGTATTCCCAGGCACAGACAAGTTCCCTAGCCCCCATGTAAGGACCCTGCTCCCCCCTAGTGCTGGTTCCTTGGAACCCAAGATTTGGCTTTGATAAAAAGTCCCCCAACTGCAGGGTTCTTTGCCAACTGCTGGAGGAAGGTGTTTCTAAAGTGAAAGGAAGCTGCCCTGGCTTCCTTTGACACTGTCAGTTAAAAACAATAGGGAACACAGGCAAACCTTCCTGGTGTGTTAACTCCGAGCTAAAATAATGGAGGAGTGTTGCAGACTCCTTAGCTGGCCTTCAGGTACCCAGTATCCAGCCACTCCCTGGAGCCCCAGGGCAACAGCTCCTGCAATCTCCGGCTCCCCTTTCCAGTGCCCTCACCATCCACCTACAGTTTCTTTCCTGCCTAGCCTTGCCTTGCTTCTCCTGTCTGGGCTTCCTTGGTTCTCTGGTTACTTAGTTAAATTTGGACTAAATTAAAACTTCAGTCTTAACCATAAAACTAAGGAACTCAAGCCAGCAAACCAAAAGGGCCACAGTGACGAATGCCTAGGAGAAGCGGCGTGACAGAACTTGATCAGCTTTGCACCCAGACTCCCTTCATGACAGGCAGCATTTGGTCTGGAGACTGCAGTGTGACAGGATTTGACATGCTCTACTCTCACTCCAGCTTATAATTTACATACTTCTCCCTCTGGTAAGACCTGAGCAGCTATCATCAGCAGGTTGTGAGGGACTTACCCCAAATGAGGCAGGTCTATGTTGGGTTCAGGGATAGCCAAGAGCTCCTTGTCACCAACCCTGGCCTGGAGGATAGAGTGGAAATGCTTGTTTCGAAGCAAAGACCGGGTCAGCACTGCTCTGTGTGTGTGTGTGTGGGGGGGGGGGCGGGGCGGGGTTCCAAGTCCAAGGTATCCCTACTCCACCTCACTTTAGCTTACTGCACCCGAGATTGTGGAACACATACCCAGTATTCCACAGGGTCAAAGGTAGTTACAGAGTAAACTAATCCATTTCTTCTAGGTTGACCAGAAAGAAAAGCTGAGAGCTGAAATTGTCCAATGGGAAGGTGGCCAAGTAGGGGACCCCTTTGAACCATGCATGGGCTCATGCCACATTTTCCTATAGTGTTTTTGTGCACAGTTTATTTGTTATATGGTAAATATCTTGCTCAAACACAGAATATAACCTGTTTATGCTCCAAAGTTTCTGCCCCCAACTAATATAGTCTGCAGAACCTAGCTTGCTCCCAACTTCAAATTATAGGCGCCCCAACCTGGAAATTTTTACACAGCCCAAAGGCTTCTCTACAGAGAGTGTCAGGAGGAGTTGATCCTAATTATCCTCTAATGGAAAGCTGAGGAAAGGCTTCATTTCCCAAAGGAGGTGTTTCAACAACCTCCCTGAGACCACTGTAGTCAGCAAATGATCAAGTACCCACAATGCAGGCCGGTCAGCCTCTGGGGAGAGGTCTCTGGTTGCCTGTGACTGGCCAAAACAGGTTTGTATTCTTTCTCCCCTGCCTGCCCCTCCATGCCAACCCTTTCCCCCACCCCACCCCCACCTACTTCCACCTCCCTTGTGACTGCTATTTAATTGTTGGGTCTTGAAGATGAAATAAGAGAAATATCCCTGTCAGTAAGTAATTAGCCTAATGAAAACTCACTTTAGGGGAAGCTAATTAGCCAAGAGAGGACAAGCAGCTTTGGAGGGAAGTCCCTGAAGATTGAGAAACCCACTGGGTACAGACAGGCTGTCTATGAACCTGGAGGTATAGCAAGGCCACAGAGGCCCTGCAGCTTTAAGCATCCAATTAATTAGGTGAACTTGTCTGAGGCCTCTAGGATCCAGGCCTTAAGCCAACTGCCTACAGCTAAGATCCTTGCTCTCATGCACTGTTTCTCAGTGTGGTCCCCACGAAGCCACATCAGCGTCACCTGGAAACCCAGGCTGCTGAGTCAGAATGTCTGGTAGAGGATCCCACAGGCTGTGTTTAACAAGCTGTCCACACAATTCTGGTAGAGGCTCGTGTTAGAGGCCGCTGCTTTAATGAGGTCATTCTTTTGGCCCCTTTAGGTGAGACTGAATGAGGATCCACTAGACATAAGGGGGTGAAGTGCACAGACTGGGTGTTAAACTCAGTTGACTGTGGCCTTGAGACCTGATAGTTACACAACCCAATGCATGGGTTTCCTTGGCTCTAAGCTGGGGCAGATACAGCCTCTTCTTCAGGGGGTTCATGAGTGTTGAGCATTTCAAAATTTGTCTCACCAGGCCAGGTCTGGAAAATACAGCTACTTAAGGGGTTGAAGAGAATCAAAAGTTCAAAGCTAGCCTGGTGTATAGGATAAGGTCAAGGCAGGCTTGGGGAACTTAATGAGGCTCTGTCTCAACTAGAAAAAACTAGAAAAAGGCCACAGGGACCCTCTTCCTAATGATTCCAATCACTTAGATGAACTCTGGGACTGTAACTCAGTGGTAGAAAGCAGAGAGCTTGCTTGGCCTAGGAGTCAATTTCCAGTACTGCCAAAAAAGAACTCCCCAAAACAAAACAATAAAACACACACACACACACACACACACACACACACACACACACACACACACACACGATTGCCTCTTCCTTACCCCAGTCTACCTAAAAGGAAGTCTACAAAACCTAACTTATTCCTGGGACAAAAATCTCGAGATAGCAGACAGCCATATCAAGGCATACAATGTCGTGTTTAATGCGTTTTTAATTAACTTTTCAAAATGTTTCTGGGACTGGGTAATTCAGCTTAGCCTCTGAGTCCTGAGGATAAGGATTTATTTTTTTTAAAGGCAGAAATATGTTTTCCAATGCTGACTTTTATCCAAATAGTTTTAGAGATTAGATTAAAACTCTCTAAAAGTGAAACTTAGCTTCATGCACTTAGGCTTGGGAGAGGGGCGGTGAGTCTTATGTTTGTTTTCTTTTTTCTTTTTTTTAAGAGAGGAAGAACATCATGTGATACTTTTGTTTTAAGTTTGTAATTCAGGATTAAATCTAACAAAAGGAGCCAAAATTACTTGAGCGTTTACCTTACCTTGAAATGGAGAACATTTTCACTCAGCTTATCTCTGTTATAAAAATAGACATCTTTAACAAAAATTTTAGAAAATACAGGGAAATGTGAAGAAGAAAAATAAACCCTGTTCTCTCACTCGGAGAAAACTGCTATTTTAATTATTTCTTTGTACCATTTTTCCACTCATGCATATAATGTTAATATGCACATAGACATGGAAAATAATGGCCATGCTGCTGTGAACCCCCAAATTTTATTTAGATTCCCAAACTGGCAATGCCACATGTGCACTGCGAAGACATAGAGAGCTCACAGATGCGATAAAATGCTTTACTGTGAATGACACTCTGCAGAAGTCAGAGCAGGACTCAGAGACAGTTCACAACTGCCGTGAGACTACAGAGAAAGTAAACAGGGCTTCACTTGTGGCCAGAGGTGACACTGGCCTGAGACATCCTGTTACATAGGCAGACCTCTGCCTCAGGAACTAGGTGCACCTGTGAAAAATGGACAGTCAAACATCAAAACCAGACTTCTCCTCTCCTGTGATGGACAGGCACAGTTTTAAATCTGTCTCTTTGATTTTTGTTTCATTGCCCAATCTGTGTAAGAGGAAAAGCTTAAACCAAAAGCTTCCGTGGGAAGCTAAATTTCTTTTGACGCTGGTGCCTTGTGGCTACACCAGTGTTTCTAATAAGTGAAGATTTATTCACTCATATTCTGGAAGAAAAAAAAATGTGTGGATTAAGAATACCATTGAGGTTTTGGTTTGTTTTTCTCACAAAACAACCCCCCCCCAAAAAAAAAAAGTCAACACGGCGCATTCTAAAAAGCTAGCTTACCCTGAAGGAGAGTTCATATATATATCCAGTGTAGTGCAAAATGGAGCTGGCCGTAGAACGTGCAAGCCATGTAACCACTGTGCTTTTAAATAGCTGTCCTAAAGCTCACAGGTGCTTCTAATCCTACAGCTAGAGTTCCTGCCATGTGACAATAAAAGATATGTCAGCCTCACACATGGCTCTGAAGTAACCACAGGGCTAGTTTTTCCGTCTGTATGCAAGAATGTTCCAACATCTTTAATGACCAAAGATAATCCTCTGTCATCATCTTGTGCATCTAGGTTATAAAAATAATATATACTCGCCTTTGAAGAAAGGTCCTGGTCCATTGATGTCAACTGCGGGTCAGACTGTGGAAAACTGGCGCAGGTCCAAGAAGGAATGAAGCCTGCTTATGTTATCACTTTGTATTTTGAATCTAGAATCTCACTAGTCGATGTTCTATTTGGAGATCTAATTAAGGCATGAGGAGTGATTGACTCTAGAAGCAGATCACTGTCAATCACTACCAGGGTAGGGGTAGGGGAAACACTTTCTAGTGAGCCACACAAGGGAAAACATTTGGTTTCAGAATGAAGCCCTGAGAAATGTTTTCTGTACATAGAGGGGGAGGACCCAAACAGCACGTCTCACACCAAGGTAAATGAGCACATTTAAAGAGAAGCGGCATGTAGACGTGTCAGCCTCGTTTCCCCCTTTTGTGGAAAGCTTGTCATCTCTGATAAATCAAGTGAGTATGCTTTCTAAACCAATGTGTGGAGGCTGGCAGTCCAGGGTCACAGCTTCCAATAGGTGGGGGAGCTGCAGACCGGAGGGCTACCACATGTGCTGGGATCTTTATAACTGTTGGCATCAAGAGTATCTGCGCTGCAGATCGGATCGGCTTCGAACCCAGTGACATTACACATCCGAGACAGGAACCTGCACATCTGTTGCCAAGGCAACCGCCACACATTCCCAGAATCTACGTGGCTCACCTACCACCTTCACCTGAGAGCTGCTATGCCACTATCCAAATAAAAGGCAGACCCCTCTGATCTCTCTCTCTCTCTCTCTCTCTCTCTCTCTCTCTCTCTCTCTCTCTCTCTCTCTCTCCACCCCTTCTCCTCGCTTCTTCGCTGCTACCTTTGCCCTTTTCTCCTACAATAAACCTCACATGGAACTGATTTTGCCTGGTGTGGTCTGTCCAGACTTTCGAGTCGCGCTTCTAACACAACAATACCTATCTTGTAGAATTATTTTTAGAGAATAAAACCGCCTAGATATAAAATCAGGTGAACTTGCTAGTACTAAATATTGACTGTGAAGATAATTGTAACAATAGCCCTGAGTTATTGAACACCACTCCATGTCACATGCCGGGCTGAGTCTTGCACTCAGATCCTCCGTAGTGTTCCCAACACCACCAAGAGAAAAGAATTATCACTCCCCTAAGCAGTGAAACTGAGGTTCGTCGTAAGGTTCACGCATGTTCACACATCCTATTAGAAGCCGTTTAAACTCATGGCTAGCTCCCCTTTCAGCTTGTGATTCTCCATAGCTATTCTTTGACCTAGAATTAGTGATACTGAAATTAAGTTCAAATAGTTTTCTTTTTCAGACACACAAGTTCTTTTGCACTAAAAGGAGAAAACAAGTGGCCTAATATTTCTGACAAATTACCCAAAAACTAGAGTCAATGATAGTAAGCAACTCGCTAAACTGTGCAAAGGTCTTTAAAACATAACACAGTTCCTGAGCACTAGAGGAGCATCTCCGCCAGGATTGTGTGTTCAGATTAATCAAGCTGTAGCCGTAGATAGGGCAACATCTGTGACATTTACCAGTTAAAAATGTTAACCATCGCTCCCATGATAATGGCAAGTCCCCTCTCTCTACTTCTGTGTTCTGAAGGAAACACTAACACAATCACACTACAGTGATACAATACAGAAAGAGAGAGATGCAGAAGCTGTGGCCAGCACCAGAGAGAGAATGTCTAGACTATGGCGGGGGTGTAGTGGAGACAAGCTTTCCCACACCAGACTTGGAGTGCGCATGTGCACACGTGACTCCTGGTCTGGACTTTCTAGCCGCGCCTCTAACACAACAGTCTATGGGGCCAGACACAGGCTTGGGTGCAGACAGCACATGCTCTCCTCACTTCCTCTGTCAATGCCTCACAGCACCTGGGTCTCCTTAGGATGCCACCAGCCTTGTTTTGGGTTTTCGATTTCGTTATTCAGCCAGGCAGCCGACAGGATGGAAAGAAAACGAATTATGTCTACTTAGGAAGCCGAACCCTGCATTTCCTGTGATTGCAATCTCAAGGGCAACTTTTCATGTTTATGTGGTGGAGTGTTTTGACAGCAGTCTTGAAAGTTTTAAAAGTTAAACTGGGCTTCATTTGAGTCCAGGACATTGGCTCAGGACTCTGGCAAGGAACTTATCACCTCTTGATAACTCTTGAATGGACTTCCCTGGGCCTGACTGACCAATGGCATTGCCTCTTGGACCCTAGGGACATGACTATCCAGGCATGTACCTTAACAACATTTATACCCAAAGAGTGGGTATCAGTTGTCATTCAGTTTTAAGTGTTCATCTTATCTCCTCAAAGCATGAGAACAGCCTGTTTGGCTCCTCAAATCATGAGGAGAAACTTGTTTGGGGCTCCTAGGATTTTTCAAGGGTAATGCCTACTCCAGGAGAAGCACCACACTGGGATGACAAAGCAGAGCCACAAACTCTGAGTGACACAGGACTCAGGAACATAGGAAATGCTGTCTTGCCACATATAAGTATGGGAGCAAGACACAGGGATGAGTGGATTGCCCGCCGAGTGGATGGTAGGGTAGGCAGATGGGTAGAAAGGTTGTACAAGATAACGTACTTTGAGTCTAGATAAGATTTGCTAGTCTTTTATTTCTTAGTGAGGTGACATCAGAAGATTTAAATACGACTCCAAAACCAACTAGTCCACCTCTAAAATAGGTATGACATTACTGACCGGGCATGTTTGTTGACGGAATCGCCAATGAGGCCTGTAGAGCACCAGGCAGGTGGTAAGCCCTCAGCGAAGAGAACAGCTTTTTATGTGTTTAAGTGGTGTCTAGAAAATCTTACAGGTATTCCTGGGATTCAAGCCAGGCTCAAAAAAAGAGCAGACTGAGTTGGAAGAGGAGGAAGGAACAGGATGGTTTCTGATGCAGTAGAACCAGTGCCTAGAGCTTTGGAGGCTTGCGAGTCACTCGGGGCTGCTTACAGACTCACGGAGCTCGACAGGCAGATCAGAGCCTGGACGGTAACCATGCCAAGGAGTTATCCCTGGATATCAACAGAGATTTCTGGAAGGTTCAGAGGGAACTAGGAAGGCTCCCAGGACCCCCTTTCCTCCCGCACTCTGACTTTGACAACATCCGGACTTCCTCTGAACTGGGAAGTTCTGTTTTTAACTATTTATGGTTCTCTTTACCTTTTATAAGTAACCATGACTTCCTGTGTCCTCAACAGCTGCAGGATCCTGGCCATGAGCTCTCTTCCATCCCCAGGGAGCAGCTACAAGGCTGCGGCAGACAGAAACTCTCAGATGACAGGAAGTGAGTGTAGTTGAAGATTTTTGTTTTGTTTTGATTTTACTGATTTATTGTTTTTAAAGACAAGGTCTACTCTCATGACCCGGCTATCCTGGATTTCCCCATGTAGTCTAAGACTAACTCAAACTCATGACCGCCCTCATGCCTTAGCCTCTCAAGTGCTAGGATTATAGGCATTTGCCAGCAGTGAGTTTTAAAGATTAGATGGTACCAAGGGAAACAAAGCCTTAAACCTAATTTGAATCAAAAGAACATCCTGCTGTGTCCTGACTCACCCTCTCACAAGGCTCCAGAGCACTTTGTGGCTATAGATCTGGGGGCACAGTTCCAGGTGCTTGGAGGTTCCTCAGGGCCAAGGATTCTGGGGACTGCAAGGAGGCTGACGCAAGAACCTAGAGCATGTCTGGAAGCTCCCTTCTGTAGGAGGCAGCAGAGCCTAGGGCAGTGATGATTGCCTTTGAGAAGCAAGCACCTTAGAAGTGATAATGCCCACTACCCACAGGGCCTGAGTGGGCAGTGCATGGACACCCTGCAGGGAAGCTGTGAACTCTGGAGATTTAGGCCAGTGAATCCATTTCGTGGGGAGAGGACCTGCTCTTCTTTCTTATTTTCTCTGCTCCTCCTCTTCCTCTTCCTCTTCCTCCTCCTCCTCTTCTTCCTCCTCCTCCTTTTCTTCCTCCTCTTCCTCTTCCTCCTCCTCTACCTCCTCTAACTCCTCTTCCTTCAATAGGTTTCTCTGTGTAGCCCTGGCTGTTCTAGAACTTGCTCTGTAGACCAGGCTAGCCTTGAGCTCAGTGATCCACCTGCTTCTTCCTCTTCTGGGAATAAAGGTATGTACCACTATGCTCAGCCAGGTCCTGCCTTTCCAATCGGACACGTTTGTTTTAAGAACCTTGAGCATCTATAGACATTGTTGTAACTTCTCATTCTGCCCACATTATCCTCTCTGCAGTGACCTGTCTCCACCAGCACACACCTTGTCCACACCAGAGGAGAGTCGCAGACTCTTCTACAACCCTGACCCCATGAGAACCTAAAATAAGCAGCCGTCAGTGACATTCTGATCGTGACTTCTGGACAGAAATTAAACATGTAAAAAACGATGTAGAAAGCCTTCAGGCCATGAACCCCACCCTTCTAGCTAGCCTCCCTCTGCATAGTACCTCCCCCCCACACACACACACCTGTCAGGATAGCTCCAGATTAAGAGGACATCTCTCAGTGATATGCATGATTGCTGAAGCTGGTTCTTATTTATCTGGCACTGCCAATGTGAGGAGAGTTGGCAAGCTCTGGCCCAGGTGACTGCCGACTTGAAAAAGAGCAGCAAGAAAATAAACTGGAACAAGAGTTTCGGGTTTCCCTCTCATTCATTTGGATGACCAGTCATCATCTTAAAATGATTGGCTGACTTCTTACCCTAGCTGTAATGACAGAAGGCCCAGATGGAGACTGACAGCTTGGGCTGGGCCCCAGCTCTCTAATGCATCACTGACAAAGGTTTAGGCAAGTTTCTTATCCTCCTGCACTTTGGTTTTCCCATGTGTGAACACTAAGAATCTGCCATTGGCAGAGACTGGCATGTGGCAGTTAAGACATTCCTGCCACACCACCACACTGGTCCTCCCAGCCCAGCTTCCCTTGCAGTTAAGGCTGCTGCGTAGTTAGATTCTCTTGCCAATGGAATGTGATCCACCACTCCCTCTACCACCTGCTGGTCAAGGGTGTGTCAGACCCAGGGGGCTTAAGAGAGTGATGGAGCTACCATAATGGGGAAGGAGCCTAGGCCCAAGCCAACGTGTGGAAAGCGGACTGCCAAACATTTCCCCTGAACACCTACTAAAAAACAAACAAAAAACAAATTAATAAAATGAAAACAAAAATGTATTAAGTTAAAAGGCTTAGCATTTAGGGTGGATTTTTATAAAGGGTATCCTGCCCCACAAGGTTGTGGGTAGTCTTAAGTAAATTAACATAAGAATGCCTCTAGAACCGTTCCGGGGCATACGTAAGTGTTCTATAGGCAGGCCTGTTATTGGGAAGTATGGCTAGATAAATAAAATGAGAAAGAGCAAAATAGAGAGAGATAGTGAGTTTGCAAAGGTAGTTGCCCACAGTCTTATTTCTTAAATCACTCTGTGTTTGTGTCTGTGTGTACATATTTAATACATGCATATTAAATATGTATATAGCTGCAAAGTTTACATTTTGGGGACAAAAGATGAAATTATAGAAAAGTATGTTGGCTCATTCATGAATTAGTATTATTTATTAATATAGTCTCAGGGTTCTTACAGAAAAGAGAGTTCCTTCAGATAGATCTACTTTTCGAAGAGGCAGATAGAACATTCATTCTCAACCAAATGTAGTGTTTATGCAGAAACAATTTCTCTTTTTTTTCCTAAATAATCATCGACATGTGTGCCTATGTGGGGGAATGAGTGAGCACATGAAGCCAGGCCTCCGGTGATGCAGGAATGAAGCTGGACTTCGGTGATGTTTCTGCAGCGGAGGCTGGGGTTCCCTTGTAGTGTAATCTTTTTGTCCCCGTGAACAAAGCATAGCCCCTAAATCACCCCTAGTCTTCTCTTCGTCACTAGGAAGATGTGTCCAACCTACCCCCATGTCCTCCTTGTCCCTAGTACATCCCAATTCCCTCTTTACTGCCGCTTTCCCCTTGCCACACTCCCTGCCTCAGAGAACCCCAGGCTGTTCCAGTAAAGGGTCCAAATGGCAGAGCAGAACAAGCCAGTGACATTCATTCTATAGTGATGGACTCAGCTCCTTTGAGTATAGTACTTTTTTGGGTACTTGCTATGAACTATGAAATTATGTAGTGAATAAAGCAGGTAAAAATCTCTCTGGAGCTTACACTTTGATGAAAGAAACTAGAGAATAAATAAGTCATGACATATTAAAGGTGATAAATGTAAGTGGAGAGGAAGTCAGGGGAGCATAGTGATTTCAGAATGCAATTGGAAGAGGCCATTTTAAGCCAGGTGGTAAGGACTCATGGAAAAGTAGCATTTATGCCAGGGCATAGTGATGGGGTGGGCACATGAGGAGTTAGGAGTAGCACATGGGATGGAGTAAGGCCTTTGGGAGCTTCATAGGGAGGTTATCTTTGACTTTGAGCAAGGAGAAAGTCATAGAAGGTTCCAGGCAGAGGACCAGACATGTATATTGAAAGGATCATACCGGTTAGTAGATGGAGAATAGCCAAATGTGGGCAAAGCACAAAGCCAGGAGACCAGGACAGGAATCTTGACAAGAGATGATAGAGTACAGCGACTCGTGCCAGGCTGAGGGTGGCATGAGTGCAAATCCTGCATATATTTGAGGATAGAGCCAGACAATTTTCTGGCTGATTGGTGGTGGGAGTTCAAGTGTAAAAGAGGAATCAAAAATGACTCCATAGGTTGAAGTCTAAAAATACGAAAGCCTTGTTGTGATTTAATGAGACAGGGCAGAAGCAGGCTTACCAAGGGAGGGGTGAGTTTCCTTTCTGGGTGTGTTAAGTCTGAGATGTATGTTCCCCATCCAAATGGGGATACAAGTATGCAATGAGAATTCAGGGGAAAAGTCCAGGCAGAGAAATAAATTTGGAAGATGTCGGCATATAGATGGAATTTCAAGTTGGGAAACTGGTTGGGATCATAGGTCAGAACACATGGATAGAGCAGACATCACAAAAGCAAACCCCCATAGTAAGGGGTCTGGAAGCTGAGAAGGACCCACAAAAGAGACCAACCAGAGAAGGGGTAGCTACTGGGAGGGATGCCTGGCAGAATGCAGGGTTCTGGGAGCCAAGAGAAGAAAAGTGCTTCCAGAAGAGGTGGATAAACTCCCACAGAGGTCAACAAACTGAGGACTGAAAATGCACCACGGAAATTAGCAACGCAGAATCTTCTAGAGACTTAACAAGAGCAAAATAGAAGCCAAAGACTGACAGGAGTGGGCTGGAGAAAGATCAGGATAGCAAGAAGTGGAGATACAACCTGTTCCATGAGGGGCACTATAACAGAAGCAACTCAGCAAGGCATGGCTGGAGGGAAACACCAGGCCAATAGGATTTTTCCTTCAGGCAAGAATAATTGCACCATAATCTAATATATTGACCAAAGCAGCCAGACATGATAGTATGTTTTCTTTTGTTTTGAAGATTGTTTTAATTTGTGAATAATCTGATTTCTGCAAATCTTTTCGTAAAATCAATCTGCAGGAAGAAATTCTATGTTTGTCCTATTTCCCTGCAAATACTGGACAGGACATGTAGGCCCTTGTCTGAGAAGCTGAGTTTAGATCAAGCCTGCTGGTTGCCTTAGCTTTCCTGGCCTCCAGCCCACAGCACAGCTGCTCTATTGATACTCCCTCTCACCACGGGCCAGGCCTGACTAGATTCCTGTAGCCTCATGCCTTTCCAGGAAAATAGACCCACTAAGAAGGTGATTCTACAGCAACAATCACAAACAATCATATCTTTCTCCTTTAGAAAGTTCAAACTCCAGCAAGTTCTCAGATAAAAATTATTCGGACTTTTTAAAAACTTTTTTATTTTTTATCCTTAATGCTAACATTAAACAACCAAAAGACTCACTCAGGCAAACAAATCATGTGGAATCATGGAGTAGTGATTGTCCAGCTAAGTCAGGAACAGTGAGGTTACAAATAGGTGGGCCACATAGTAACATCTAAATTGTGTGGGGTGACTTGACTCTCATAGACAGATCATGTTTTCCTGATACCATGTGTGGTGGTTTGAATGAAAATGGCCTCCGTAGGCCCATAGGGGGTGGTACTATTAGAAGATGTGGACTTGTTGGAGGAAGTGTGTTAACAGGGGTTGGGATTTGAGGTTTCATAAATTCAAGCCAGGCGCAGTGTCTCTTTCTTCCTGCTGTCTGAAGACTGGGATGTAAAACTCTCAGCTACCTCTCCAGCTCTATGTCTGCCTGCCATGCTTCCCACCACGATGATACTGAACTAAACCTCTGAACTGTAAGCCAGCCCCAGTGAAATGTTTTCTTGTATAAGAGTTGGCATGGTCATGGTGTCTCTTCACGGTAATAGAAACTCTAAGACACCATGGTTTCTATGTTTGTCAGAATTCAGCTTATGATTTAGGGCTGACATTCAGGCCCACTAAACAAAAGTGACCATTTACTCACATAACAAGGATGCGCAAACACAGTGAATCAACCTCCAGGCATACTGATCAGTGGTTCAACTGATGTCATTAAGGATCCATCTTTCCTTTCTCCTCCTGTGCATTTGCATGGTTCTTAGATGCCTTTCTAGAGGCAATAAAGACTGGCAACCTCTGGCAGCTCTTGATAATCTTACATCATAGCCTCTGAAATCCCAGGGCAGAAGCAGCCTCCTTCCTAATAGCTCTAATTAAACCTTTGGAGGATGTTTGATTGACCCATTTTGCATCATCTATGAGTTCCTGATTGGATAGAGAATGATGGCTAGCTAAGCCTGAGTAATGGCCTGTGCTTGGATGGAGGTGAGGTCACAGGGAAGCAGGTGTCCTAAAGGGAATGAATACTCTTTTGCCAAAGAGAGAGGAGCAGCCTGCTGCAAGAGCCACAGGAATATGGTGTGTGGCTCCACCATGGAGGCCAATTTTCTTATAAAGGAAAGGTTCTTGCTTTCGTGAAGGATTCTTACTGCTGTTAAAGATCACCCAGGGAGTGAGGGTGGAGGGAAGAGACGGGCAGAGCACGAAGAAGCTCTTCTCTGGTTACCACTTTCAACTGTGAAATTGAACTTTTAAAAAGAAAACCAACCAAAGAAACTAGGAAGATTAAATTAACAAAGGAGAAAATTTACAAAGACAATATAATAAACAGTAAATCCATCCCAAGTTCAGGTATTTGAAAAGCTTACTCAATAGATTAGAAGACCTTCCTAGAGGGTAAAAGAAATCATTAAGAGTTAAGGATGTAGCTCAGTGGTACATTTGACCAGAATGTGTGAGACCCTAGATCAACTCCCAATGCCCCCCACAAAAAAAAAAAAGTATTAAAAAAGAGAGAGTAAAGCAAAAAAAAGTTTAGAAATAAAAGAGGCACAATCACATACATGAAAGAAATCAAGAATGACAAAATGCCTTAAATATTGATATTTAAAAATATATATAATATGCATATTCTATAAGTGATATGTAAAATATCAAAATCTAGTGACTATGACTATAAGCATGAATTCCTCTAAAGTATCTGGAAAGGATAATGCCAACACTGGTACATTTTATGACCAGAGAGTTTCACAGTTGAGTGTTAACTGTTCAAAATAGATGGTTAAAATATAACCTGAATAACTCTGGGCCACAGAAAAACCTAAGTTCTGTAATTAAATATTAGAATTATCAAAAATTAAATGAAAAAAATCATCCAATAAAAGTCTAGCAGTTAATCAAATGTAGTAACTAAAGGCTAAATAATAGTTACATATTTGGGGTTATCTCTGATCAGGAAAATCTGTCTCCATGGTTTGTTATTACAACAATCTCCCTGGGGTATATTTTTTGTTATAAACAACAAATAAACTAATTTAAATCAGTGGTTCTCAACACTCCCAATGCTATGACCCTTTAATATAGTTCCTCATGTTTTGGTGACCCGAACCACAAAATTATTTCCATTGCTAATCCATAACTGTAATTTTGCTACTGTTATGAATCATAATGTAAATATCTGATATGCAGGATATCTGATAACTCCTGTGAAAAGGTCACTGGACCCACAAAGGGTCACAACTCACAGGGTTGAGAATCGATGATTTAATGTAATCTATTACTCTGTGTGATTCTATGGCCTGGGTGAACTCAGATGAGGAATTCTCATCCATGTGGTGTTCCTGTGTGACTTATGTAATTGTCTTTAAATGGGACTAAACAGCTTCTCATCATTCACAGACTAGCCCATTCTTTCATACAACACTGTACAGGATTCTGAGTGCAGACCTCTTCCAAGAGCACCAGTTCTATTGTGCAATTGCTTATCCGGTTCTGATTGCATCATGCCTGCCCATGTCCAGTTGGCTAGAGTCAGATGCATGTGTGAAATCAGTGTGGGAAAGAGCAGCACACAGAGGCAGGAAACACACGCAAGTACAGTTGTTCTAGGTAACAGTCTACCACAATCAGCATACCAATCACATTGGATGCAGTGTGCAAGCAATTTCAAATAGACACCTAAAATAAGTGTGGAAGAGAAGAACAAACACTTCCTATTGAATCATAGGAAACCCCAGTGTTCAATTCTTCTATACCTTTAAATCAACAACCTCTCAACCTAATATTAACCTAAAATAATAATAACTAAACTTACCTCCATTGAAACCAGGAACTTGAAAATGAAGTTACAAGTATCATTAATACTTATTCTTGAAATCTAACAAATTCATTAAAATAGAATATGAAATAACTGTTGTAATCATTGAAATAGGTGTCTATGCTGAGAATGTAGTTATGTGCTTTGAAAATAATATGGTTAGATTCTGCAGAGATGGCTCAATGGTTAACATACACTGACTACTCTTCCAGAGGAGCCAGGTTCAATTCCCAGCACTTATGTGGCAGTTCACAACCACCTGTATTTCCAGTGTCAGGGGATCTGATGCCATCTTATGGCTTCTGCGGACACTAGGCACACGTGGTGCATAATCACACATGCAAATGAAACACCCATACAGAAAAAAATTTTAAATAAAAATGATAATTTTATCAGTATTACAAGAATTAGATAAGGAACTTGAAATGTTCTCTTTCTGACAATCAACACCTAGGAAAGAGAATGGGAAACATATTTCAATTACAATAAAGATGATATTTTTATTAGAAATGAATCTAACATGAAGGGCATGAAGTAGTAACATCTTATCAAAGATCTAAGCCAAGACCTTAACAGATAGAGGGAAATAATTCAGTCTTGACTGTGAATAGAATACAAAAGTCAGTCCCACCAAAATCAAGAAATAAATGTAATCAATTACCATTGGGGAAGATAGAAATTAGTTGAAATTGTCTTCTCAAAATGTATGGAAGGATGAGGGCCTAAGAGTAACTAGGAGCTAAATAGCTAAAAAATTAATATAAAATAAAATTCAAAGAATGCATATAGTGATAACTTTTCTCCCATCTGTGTCTCATGTCTTCCCAGTTCAACCTCATGCCGTACCAGATAGATTTTACCAGATGTTTTTTATATAATTAAGTATGTTGATTTCTTTCCCCCTGTGGTGTTTTGCACAGACAATTGGATGTTCATATACAGGAGCATGAATCTACTTAAGTCTGTAAGTACCAAAGACCTCTTTTGTCACCTACTATGTGGCCACCCTAGTTTCCACTTGATCGAGTTACAAGAACCTGATCCCCTATTACTGAATATTGGGGTTGCTTTTACCATTTTGTCAATACAATCCCAAAATATATACCTTTTTCCCTGGCAAACACATTTGTAGAATCATTTCTCAAAAACACAACTGCTGGGAATGTGCATGTGGAGTTTAGCCAGATTGTCCTCCCTGGGGGTCATCTCAAGGGGTCATGGTCTTACCAGCAATGAATAAGAATGTCTTTGCTCCCAACTCCACCACTACAGTGTATTACAAAGCTTTTGGATTACTGCCAAGTCAAGAGGCTCAGCATCTTTCTCCGAATACTTTTCATTTGTATTTTTTTTCTCATAAGGAAGGAGAAACAATGTTGAACATTGTTTTGATTTTTAAAATTATATTAAAATTTTATTATACAGAACTTGCTAATAAAAAAATCACACATAGAAATTAGGCAGACCCAAAGCCTGTCCATCTTTTTTTTCAATTGAATATAATCTTCATTTACATTTCAAATGCTAAAACCTTTCCTGGTTCCCCCCTCCCTAGAAATCCCCAACCCCTCCTCCCACCCCTACCTCCAAGTATATGCCCCTCCACTCGACCCACTCCTACCTCCTGCCCCCTCAATTTCCCTTTGTTGGGGCATCTATTGAGCCTTCACAGGACCAAGGACCACTCCTCCCACTGATGCCCAACAAGGCATTCCTCTGCCACATTTTTGACTGGAACCATGTGTATCCCTTGGTTGATGGTTTAGTCCCTGGGAGTCCTGGGGTGTCTGGGTGGCGTTCATTGTTGTTCTTCCCATGGGGCTGAAGCCTGTCCATCTTAATGAATTTTGTACAATAGAATAGCCATTTTGAAACTGTGAAGCTTCACACTGGATTTTATAGTTTTATTATCAAATATATTTCTATGCACTTATCCATCACCAAAAGTGCAAAGTCGGTGTTAGAGTTAAAACTAGAAAAACAATTAGCTTTATAACCTCTTTCATGATTCCATTCAAGTGTTTATTACCTGCATCTGACCTGTTCTCATTACCTAACAATTACTCCTTCTTGTTCTCCTTCCTACATGTTATACTTGTTTACATATATTATATACATAGAGAATATACATTGTTTTCATATGTACTATAGACTAGGACCTGCGTGTGAGGGAGACCATTCAGGTTTCTTCTTTTTCAGATTGTGTGACCTTTCTTATATGTTCTAAGTTCTTTCATTTGAGCATCTTTTAAGAGCTTATCCCATAAGTTAAAAAAAAAAATCAGTTGTAGGTGAACTAAAGACAAATATGTAACCATTTACACAACACTGATCCTTGGACTAAAGTCCAAGGTGATTGAGAGCATTCTGATTTGGAAGCTATAGAAGGGCAGATATGCATGGTGGGATCAATAAAAATGAAGAATGCTTTTTGGAAAATTCAGTCCTGTGCTTTGACTATTTGTTTCTTCTACCAAGGGCTTATATTGAAACCTAACTTTACCCAGGGAAATGGCCTGAGAGAGTCGATTTATACCTTCCACTTTGTGAAAGTACAGTAGTGTCTGCGAGGAGCAGGCCCTCATTAGACCTTGGATCTGCTCTCGGCTTGACCTTGAACTTCTCAGTCTCTGATAAATTTTAGTTATTTATAAACTGCCAGTAGGGGCTCTTTTGTTACAGCCTCTGGAACAGGCTAAGACACAAAGTTAACAGATAAGAAGGGAAGCCAGAGGTCACGAGGAGCATATGGCCCAAGCACACGAGACTTGTACAGAACAAATAATACACTGATGAAGACCAGTAGAAACCAAGCCGAGAATCTAACAGACAAATCCATGATGTCAGCACATATAGGAAGAGACTCAGTTCATGGATAATCAGGAAGGTACCACTTAATAATACATCAGTTCACTCTGATTTACTCTGGTGGAAAATATCAAAGAGACCTATGATTCCTTTTGCTGAAGGAAAAATGAAAAAAAAAAAAAGAAGAGGGGAGACTTTTGAACATTTCCTTTTAGAAAGCAAGTTGGCTACATCTGTTATGATTAAAACATGTAAAGGTTTGACCCAGATGTCTTGGTTCCTTCCTAAAAGAAGCAAAGCTATATGGACTGTTTTGTAACAGTGGCAAAACCTAGAAACAAAACCAACCTGGGGAAGGTTGACTAGATCACACAGCTGCACTTAGTTACATTCAGCCACTAAAAAGACTGATTTGGAAGTGAGGCAACTAAATTAAGAGTCCTTTAAGTTCTCTCTCTCTCTCTCTCTCTCTCTCTCTCTCAGTTACAAAATGATCTTTCTAGATGAGTGTTGATGTTGATAAGCCTATGAATATGGTAGAAATTAGTGGTGGGACAGTGTTCCTGTCAGTTTGAGCTGGTAACTGCTCTACACAGGGTGCCTTATTAACAACAGAGCTAAAGGCTGAGAGTCCAAGCTCAAGGTTCTTCCTGGGTGGCAGAAGTCAGCCTTGCACTATGTCATAGAGTGGCAGACAGCAGCAGACCTGTGTCTCTTCCTCTCCATACAAGGGCACTCATCTGACTCTCTAGGGCTCCGGCTTCATGAGCCGATTACCCAGCAGAGGAAGCAGTTTTGAATACCAGCTCCCGGGGGCATGTTGAATTTTGCAATCATTTCCAAACACTCTGGTTGGGTCTCTAGTTTGTGGGTTGGGGATGGATTTTTGAACATTTAGATTATAGTAGACTAGTACTAATTTCTCACCTGTTCCTTTCTTGTCACAGTTGTGTGGAGGGGGCTTCTACAGGGAGAAGAAATAAATCAATGTTTATAACAGTGGATTCCGATACATCTGACAAGCAGCTCTTGTACACAACGAAGATTCCTCTCTGTCTTCACAATGCAGAAAGACAGGCTTCTGAGCCTGGGCCCCACAGTAAGGCAATTACTGAACCATAAATATCATGCAAGCCTCCTGGCTTTCCCATGGCTTGAATCTCAACCATTCCCAGATAAATATAACCAAGTCACGGGCGTAAAATTGATGTGCGCAAATGGATGGATGACAAAGGCCTGGCTGTGTGAGCTGGGAATTTGGAACTGACCCTGTGACTAAAGGGGTTCTTAAGTGTCACTCCGCTGGTGGAATGGCAGCGGCTCCCTTGCTGCCCATGAGAAGGGAGTGACATGTGAGTGACGGGAGCCTCGCACCCGCCCTTTGCTCTCACCCCAGTTGTCTCCTGCCCATTTGTGGCAAACAGTGCGCTTGGAGGATTAGTTCGGAGTAGGATGGGGGAACAGATGTGACAGATTAGAGAGGAAGTCTGTTCCTGGGTGGCTCTGGCAATCTGGCAGGCTCTGGCACAAGAGGGAGAAGAGAGAATGGCTGGGGAAAGAAGAGTAAGGGAAGGATGCCTCGTGCTGAACTGCAGTCATTTCCGAACACTCCTGGTGGTGTGCTGAGATCTACCTGCATTATAAGCAAAGGGAACGGGATGGGAGGAAACAAGATGGTAAAGACAGATTTTTGTTTTGTTTTGTCTTTTTGTTTTTTTGTTTTTGCAACTAAGTGAGCAGGCCGACTTAATGTTTTCAATTCCTCAGTCTCTGAACCTGTCTCTGAGGGTCTAAGGATCTAACTCAATGAGGTGAAGAAGCAGAATAGTAATAACTTTTTTCAAAGCAAGCAGCTAGCGGCACATTTGTTATTATTAAAGGTCCGCTGCCTGTGATCTCCTAGACTGCTATCTGGAAGTCAGTCAGGAAGGTGGTACACCCTCTGACCTGAGGGAAGCCGGGAGACCTCAGCCGAAAGACTCAGGCAGCAAGCAGCGGGTATCTCATTTCTGTGCAGGTGTCCTAACTGTGACAAACCCAGAAAAACCTTACAGAGTAAGGCTGCAGAGCCCAGGTGGGTGACCCAGCAGCAGTGGAAGAGGTCCCCGGGTTGAGGGCCTCCCCTCCTTCCTCCACCAGACATCAGTGATCTGCCAGCCCCACGGTGCCCACACTCCTCCTGGGTACCTCACACAGCTCTCAAATGTGTGGGAAGCTGCAGACACAGTCCAGAAGGCAAGGCTTATTTTTATTTAGAAAGGTTGAAGAGGAGAAAAAAAATGTAAAGTTGGTTTAAATACTTAAGCTAGGAGGAGATGGACCGACACAAATGGCGGTCAGATGCCTACCTGAGGCTAGCCCTCCACAGAAGGGTGATACATGCAAGGTTGGAAGGAGGCAGGAGAGGTTGCGTCATGACCCAGTGGCTCGGTGGCACCACTTAAGGCTTCAGTCGGCAGGTCACAGTTGTTTCTTGCCAAGGTCAGTACTGGTTATCAGATTCCAGCAAATCACTGGGCTTGTCTGAGTCTTTGTGTTTTTATCTATAAATGCAAATGTGCCTAGTTCACAGAATTTTTAAGAGTTTTCTTTTTTAAATTAAGGCATAGTTCTGGAGTAGGAATTGCTTCAGAAATGTGAGCTATTACTACTTTATAGAAGTCCATTATTTTTAGAACAATAGGTTAATGGACACTCTTGTATGAAAAAAAAATCAGGGTTCCTAGACAAAGTTCAGGACTGTGTATTTGGGAACATCCTGCCTAGGGCTTTCGACCGAGCAGCTAGGTCTAGATCTTGTACTCCCATGAGCCGGCATCTGAGGAGAGGACAGCAACTGTGCCAAGGCTGGGGGCATGCAGGGTGAAGACAGGGTTCCAGGCAGAAGCAAGGCCTGAGCCAGTGCTGAGTCAGCCCGAAAACTGCACATGCTTTCAAACGGTGAAGTCTCTGAGCTCAGGGAGGGCTGCTGGGGGCCAGATAAGGTCAGGGACGGAGGGCCCTTTGGCCCTCACTGAGGAACGGGAATCTGGTACTTCTAAACATCTCAGCCTTGTAATCATGGGACCTGGGGTTTGATGCATTCCTTCCAATGTCTCTTTGGCTGCGGATGGAGGACAAGGTGAAGAATGAATAGCAGTGGCTTTGGTCAGAGGTGGGGGCTTAGTGTGTTGCTAGTGGCAACCAGCCATGGATGTAAAGAATTAGAAGACAAAGAAATGGCAGCCACTCTGTGTCTGAGGGGCAGATGGATGATTAGCCATCCCCAGGATACGTAGAACACGGAAGGGATGAGCATCACCTGCCAGGCATCCAGTGGGTTCATGAGCCATGGTTTGAATCCCACCAGAGCATCCTCGGTAGAGCATTCTTCCAGCCAGTGTGGCAGGCACAACTTCTGCTGCCAAAGATGGAACTCTGGGACTGCCCCCTCCCCAATGGTTTCTTGTGCTCGCCTCTCCAGAACCCAGCCTCCTCACATGTGGTAATGACAAGAGTGCCCTGGGTTGCTAAGAGGATTATATGTACATTGCTTTAAATAGTGCCAGGCATTTGGTAAGGGCTGGATCAATGTATGATGTTAGCACATATTTATCTTGTGGAATCACAGTGGTTTATTCATGTGTCCATCTCCTCTGGAAGCTGAGACAGTGGGGGTCTTACACATCTTTGTATGCAGGCCAGCTGGCAGGGTGCCTGGCATAAAGAAGTCACCTGTACCGAGTTCAGTAGCACCACTCCCACCAAATGCATGCCCTCATAGACTCAACGTGTGTCCTTGGGAAGAGCTTCTGAAGATATAGCTAAAGCGAGGCCATGTGGAATCAGATCAGGTCTGATAGAAGACCTTATGGAAGACCGTATGAGACAGAGGACAGACACAGTCACAAAGAAAAGAGGCCTGTGATGAAAGAAGCAGAGACTGGATTGTGCAGCTTTGAGCCAAGGAGTCACAGAGATTGCCTGTAAAGCCAGATGCTCGGGGAGAGCTGTGGGAGAGTTGTCCTGAGAGCCTGCAGAG
The DNA here is from genome assembly GCA_036184795.1 of Tokudaia tokunoshimensis. Lineage (NCBI taxonomy): Eukaryota > Metazoa > Chordata > Mammalia > Rodentia > Muridae > Tokudaia > Tokudaia tokunoshimensis. The sequence continues at coordinate 52,678,534 of BTHU01000014.1, read as the reverse complement.
AGAGACCAACTCTGGAAACCATATGAATTTGTATTTCAGTCTAGAAGAACTTTGAAAGAATGAATTTCCGAGTTAATGAGGGAGAGCGAAGAAAGAAGTGATCAGATGCCTCTCTAAGCATTCTGTACCCCAGGACAGTGTGAATATCTTCATTCTCTGGGATTTGCAAGACAGGGCTCTCTCTCAGGAGGGAGTCAGGACTCAGAGGTCTCCCCATCATCACCTTAGAACTTAGGAAACAACCATCTTGCCACAGAGCAACTCAGCTCAACATGACCCAAGAGCCACCACCTGCCACCAAGACTGTCCTCTACCCAGGAGGAAAGATATTCTTTCAAAGCCAAACTCATTTAAAGCCATCCATAGTCTGGAAGATCCCAAGTGCCTGACTCTGTTGCTGGCCTCACACTGTGTGCCCAGCTCCTGCCCCACCCTCTCCTGGAAAATAACTTCCCCTGTCAAACTTTGGAAAGAGTCTGGGAGTGAAGGAGAGACAGAGAGACAGAAAGAGAGCTCTACTTCCCAAGGGGGTCATTTGGCAATGACAAAAATAGCTCAGAGAAACCACAGAGGAAATTACGCTTTTGGCAAGATTCTGCACCCTCAATGTGCCACTTGCCTGGCCAGTTCACTTGGTCCTATCCATGTGCAGCATCATTCGTCCAAGGCACAAAAGCGCCCAGCTACTGAGCACCCCTCCCTGCCCCATCTCTTTCTGTCCTCTTCCCATACTTCTTGACCTCTCTGGTGGCAAGCCATGGGCTGAAAATTATCCAGTGGATGGGGCAGTGCTGACTGATACAAACGGTCACATTTGGTTTTTATCCAGTTCCTACTCCATTTCTGGCACCGTTAACTTCATTTAGTGCTCATTATACACCAAGAATGACCATTCGCTCCAATTTGGTGATGGGGAAACTGAGTCACAGGGGCTTGATCAACTTTTCCAAGGTTGTGCAGTGAACATGGGCTCACAAGCTCGTGCCAGGTGATATCACCCAAGAGCTCACTGGTGACAGTAGGGTAGACATCATAGCACTGCAAGAAGCACCTCGCACTGTCACTGAAGGCTCTAAAACGATCCCTCTAAGGATGCTTATCATTTCTGTTGTGTTTCTAGAAATACATAGTGTGACTTTCTGAGCACCTCTATCAGAAACCTCTACTGAAAGAGAAGACTGTGACATGGAGTTGCTGTGGACATAGATGCCATTGTTGGATCCACCCTATCTAGCTGTCTAAGCCTTCACAAGGTAACCCTGATCTGGCTGACTGTGAAATGCTAGCATATGTGCAGTTGGGACTCAACAATTTGATTTGGGTCAGCCTCCTTCTCCCTATGGAGACTTGTACGAAGTTCTGGCTTTTGAGGTAGGGTATTCTCACCTCAGGGCCCATCTAAAGTCCCACATTAACTCAGGTCATTGTCAAATTAAGACATATAAAGCTAAATATGATCTGCAGAAACCAAGCATTTGATTTCTGGCAGCAAATAATTTATAATTTATAAATTCATAATAGTTTATCATTTTAACTGTTATAAAGATATTAGGGTGACTTGAATAAATTGCTCATTGCCAAGTGGAAATCCCTTCCTGTCTGTTGGGAAGACATGATGTACTGAAGTGAACACTTGACCGTGATTGCAAAGGCAGATAAGGTTAGGGCCCTGGCTCAGTAGAGAATGGCTATAATCACCTTCTTTGCCCAGATGATCCAGTTATGTTGAGGTCAATGAAGACTGAATGGTTAAAAACCCACAGACAGAAGGTGCTGCTGGGTAACTTGGCGCTTTCATAAAGTTGTGTTTTCTGTCTGGAGAGGGAAGGTTACAAAGACACACTCTAGTGTGAAAGAAGGACATTGCCAACTGTCCTCCGGTATCTCTACCTCCTCAGTGCCCCAGGAGATGCTTCTCTTGGATCAAGCATGTCCTGGGGCTTCCTTGTCCTCTGGCTCTTAGTACCCAAGGCTGAGGAACTGGACAAGAAAAGGCACAGAGTGTCTTTGCCTTCAGCTTCCTGCCACCCAAGCTGTAACTTGGCAGAGCTGCAGTTTTCTAAGTGACACCCTTATTGAGCGACCTCTTTCCCTTGACTCCACTGCTCACCTTTGCGCACCAAGTAGGTTAACTGGGAGGTGAGGCTGGAAAGGATGGTGTAGGGGAGTGGGGAGGTGGGTCAGGAGGAGGGTAGCATCAACAAGGCGCGCAGATGGCTATGAATGTGCATGGATGAGCAATTGGGCTCAGAGCTCTGGGAAACAGAACCAGCCTCAGTTACCCCACCTGAGTAGGGAGAAGGCGGGGCTCCTGCCTCTTCAGCTGTGGCGCATAACAGCAGTACTAAGGCTGACTGGCCTCCCACTGGTGCTAACTCAAGGGGCAGCCCCTGTTCCTTGTGGCTCTGCCAGCCTACTCACACCTCCCTCCATCTTCCTTCATCATATTCTCTTCCGTCATCCCCTGAAGTGTACCACATCTTTCCTACCCTGACTCATTACAATAGTGAAGGTCCTAAAGCCTCCACGATTTCCTGTCTGCAGAACCGGATGTAGCAGATGCTCAGGTCCCGCCCACATCCCTATCACCAGCCAAGGTTTCTTCAAGTATCTATGACTGATGGGTTTTTCTCCTGAGTGCTTCACCCAGGGCATGTCCCAAAGAACAGCTCTCAATGGAAAGCTGAGGGGACCTGGTGAATGATTCCTGGGCCTTTTTGATTCTGGGGTAGGATGACTCCAAAGCACTTCTACAGTTCTCCAGAGGTCCGACTTGAGCTCCTCACAGCAACAAGCTACTTACCGGTGTATCTTGAATTGCCAGCCCTCCTGGTCCTGAATCACTTCCTGACCTACCCCTACCCCCACTCCACTAGCCATGTCTGTAGTAATACAGCAAATACCTAACACATTACTTAAGAAGAAAAGAAGGCTTATTTAGCACTGAGTTTTTGAGGCTCAAATCCAAGCTTGGGCAGCTCAATTATTTTGAGCCTCTACTGAAGTTTCCAGACTCCAATAGCAGGACTCAAGACAGCATGTCTGTGAGCCAGAGAACAGAAAAGAATGAGGTTTCACAGCCCACACCTCCAATGGCTTAAGGACCTCCCACCAGGCACTGCTTCTTAAAGGCCCACAGCCCCTCCCAGGGACATTATATACCTTTGCATATGGAAGATGCTCACCCAAACCACAGCAGGCACTGCTCTGACAGCTTTTCACGGTATCACTTCCTAATGAAACCATCTGCCTAGGAAACTGTCTCAGACTATGCTTTGTGAGAACTCAAACCAAGAAGCCTCAGACGACGTGGACAGCCCCATCCAAACAGGCCATGCAGGAATCATGAACTGACTGAATTTCTTAGCAAGGTCCAGAAACCCCTTGATGTTCACAGTCCATTTCCCATCCCCTTCCCCAGAACTCTCTGGCTTACCTTCTTTCTATCTACCAGCCACACTCAATTATAGGCATTTCTTGGAACACTATCTGCCAGTCAAGTTTCTGGCCCTCTGCCATGCTGTTCTCTCTGCCAGGAATAGCCTTCTCCCACCGTACATTTATCTGCCTCCCACTTGTCTTAAAGGTCTTTGTATTCCCTGACCACCTTTCAACAAACAGACACCAAAACTGAGAGGTGTGAACCCTGTTTTGATGGTACCGGTTTTCTTCCACTGGATTGTAAACTCCCGAATACAGGAACTTCCTTATTTATCCACAAATCCCCCACACAGCATTGTACACACAGGGTAGGGTTTTTATTATTTTTTTTTTTTTCCTTTTTTTCGAGACAGGGTTTCTCTGTGTAGCCCTGGCTGTCCTGGAACTCACTTTGTAGACCAGGCTGGCCTCGAACTCAGAAATCCTCCTGCCTCTGCCTCCCAAGTGCTGGGATTAAAGGCGTGCGCCACCACCGCCCGGCTTTTATTATTATTATTATTATGATGATGTGCTTGATTAATGGATAAAACAATTTAGTAAATAAATAAAACATTTAATTCTGTAAAAGGAGTAAAAGGGTCCCTCTTATGGAATAAAATACAGTGGATATTCTGAGGAAGTTGTAAACTACTCTGTGGGCTGGTGGAGTGGGAAGACAACAGCAGTTACTTCCTAGGGAAGAGACTTCCTAGTTACTTCCTAGGGAGAGACCATTGATTTTTTTTTTTTTGAAGGTCATGAAGGAGGGGAAAGCTAAGTAGAAAGACTAGAGGTGATGAGGAGCAGGGAGAGGAAGCCTCCAGTGACAAGGACCCTGAGGACATTTCTGGGCCAATCTGGGAATGGAGTAAGCCAGGCCAGCAAGAGGGAGGATGCTGCACTAAGCTTCTAGACCAGTGGGGCATACAAGCGGGGAGTGTCGTTGACCACGTAGAGTTCCAAGGCTGTGACTTCATTCATTGTTTAGTCTGTTACCCCTCCCCCAGCCCTGCCATCTTTCCTTCCTTCCTCAGCTTCCTCTGCTACTGGGTGAGGCTTCCTGTTAAGTCGTTCTGAGAACTGGAGTTTTCAGAGCTTTAGAGAGTAAGGACGCTTGCCAGCGAAACTGCTACCAAAGGTCATCATTGACTTCCAAGAAGCCATGACTGACTATGTCACATGGGTATTTCAGAGACGATCGACACCTCAGAGGGTGAAGACCTGGAGGTGCCCTCTTAACTTTCAGGGTGTGCTTAACAGAGAGGTCACAGCTACTCAGGAAAGGACAACTCTACCTTTCTGTTCACAAGTCAAACTGTCACCACCAGGATGCTGGCTATCTAAAAGAACTCTTGGTGACTCATTTCCATCCAGGACAGAGTCCTGTTGTAAAGTGAATTGTCCTGATCTATCTTTTGACTTGAAATTTTTGAAAACATTAGAAGGTAAATTCTCATTTTTATAGAATTCAAGAATGGATAAAATTCTGTCTATGTAAAAACAGTTAGTAAAAGAAGCTTTTAGGAAAGACAGTATTCAGGAAGATGGTCACAAAAGACTACCAGTCCTAGAAAGTTAAAACACTGCTTAACAATCCCTCATCCACAATCCCAACATCCTAAAAGCTCTAAAGCCAATTTAAGGGATAACTTTAGCATTAAAATTCATGTGGCAGCAAACACTGACCTGAAATAATGGGACTTTATTTAGAGTCAATATTTATCTCCAAGTAATTATTTTCACATATCTGCTGTAACCAAAATACTAGTGTGTTTTATTATACGGCTTTACCCCTATACCCTGATGAGAAGCATTGTATAACAGAAAGTTTAAGTACACTGTTAGACATTGTTTGTATCATTCTAGAATTTAAAAAAATACTCTGAATTCTAGAATACATAAGACACACAACAGATTACTGGGCTGAGCCTATATATAGTATGTTCAAATTAATTTTAGCATTATACGTTTTTTGTAGGATGTCGCAGTTTTATGAAAGTTGGAGAATGGTTAGCCAGGACCACGTCTGATTGTCCAGGGCCTTTTCTAGCTCCTTTTGCATCTCTGCTCCATTTCTTTGCTCTCAATAGGAGTTGGTGAATCTGAGCTCAAGCCCTTGAAGTGCACTGGGCTCAGATCAAGAGACATGCCTTTAAAGACTGGCTGCCTTTGGGGAGTCACTTTGTGTTCTAGTCCATAGTTTTCCTGTCTGGAAGAAGAGGCCAATTTCATTTTTTTCAGAGCAAGCTGCAATGACAAAGCCAATGGATATATATATATATATGAAAATGCCTAGAAACTATAAAGAAATGCAAAACAAAGAAACCTCTAAAGGAAGCTCACTATACAGTTATCCCAGATAGCCTACTCTGACTCTAAAGAGGCATGAGCTTTGTTTAAAGCCAAATATACTGACACTCTGTGCTGAAATCCAAGTGGCCCACAAGATGACTGGAACACCCAAGCCGGCTTCGCTCCTTTGTACTTGTCTATTTTGGGATGCTGTGGTCCTTGGATGCCTGTGTTAATTTCTCTCATCCTCTTGCGTGTTATCTGAGACAGAAGCTTTTGTGCTTTAGCTTTTGCATCCCTCACAGCGTGTTATCATCTGGCGTTGCTTCTCTTCCACACTCTGTGCTGTGTTTAGACTGCACTGTCCGCTTTCAAGTCACAGGCTTCCCATGTTCATAAAGCCAGACTTTCTAGCAAGTGCCAAGCCACTTTCAAGTCTCTTTCACTCCCTCGAGTCAACACTACGTCTACACAGGCGTGGCCTACAGGTGACTCCTACCAATAAGCAACTGTTGCATTGAGTTTAGAAAAACAGAGATCAACATTCAGTGTCCAGAATTCACCAGACATTTAACACTCCGCTCTACTTGAATCAAGTAAGTCTGACCCTCAAATCCAAGCAGTCCATGGGTGTGTCTCACACAAGAGAACAATCAACAAGATTAAGTTACTTTTGAGTTCCTAATTGATTTTCCAGAACTCCCTTTTCCTATCACAAAATACAGCTTTCTGAGCAACTCATTCATTGTAGTCTAATGCTGAAAGGGGGTTGAGGGGATTGTGCTTAGGAAAGCAGACACAGTCTGGAAATAAAAAGGCTTTCACATGTAAATGAATAATTGATACATTTGACCTCCCAATAACACTTACTGTTTGCATTCACCAAATCCAATGCCAAGGCAGATTTTTGTGTTTATGCTACAAAACTTGGAGTGTTGTTCAAATTCTTTTCATTCCTGGAGTTTTGTTGTATTGAATGTGAAGTATGAAAGAAAATTTTACAATGTTTTGGCATTATTTTGAAATACAAATTTGTTAAGCTAATTGTAATAATTGTTTATTATATATTATTATATATACCATATATATAAATATATACCATATATATAAATATATAATATATTTATATATTATATATGATAAATATATATACCAATTATTATAACTTGGTGTGGTTTTCTTGATTCTTGATGATGTGTAGTTATACCTTTTATAAAAAAAATCCATCTCTTTCTTTGCTTATTTGATGTGGTTTTGTTTGGTTGTTTGCTTTTCAAGACAAAATCTTCCTAAATCCCTGGTTGGCCTGATATTTACTATGTAGCTCAGGTTATCCTTAAATTCAGGACAGTCCTTCTGCCGCATCCTTCCAAGGAGTTTATGACCCTTAAGGAGGTGAGGACATGACTCTCCTCTGTACTATATACAGTAACCTGTTGTTACTTGGACTTGATATTATCCCTTTTTCCAAGGACTCTGCATGTGAATTAAACAGACTGATCAGGAATTTTTCTATGGTACTTTTACCGAGGTTCAGGCCACATTTTTGCAAAAGATAAGGAGCAAATTATGTTAGGTATTGTGGGTCACGTACTTTAGTTAAAACTTGCCAACTAACTCCACAGTACAAGAGTAGCCAGTCACTGGCCACAGGGAAGTGAGCACCTGGGCACGACTGTGTTCTAGTCACACCTCATCTACAAAGGCAGAGGTTGTGCTAGATTTATCCAGAAACCCATAGCTTGTTTGTTTTAATAAAGCACCCACTGCATTGTGCTGTAATTAGCTTCAAGTTGCCGATCTTCTCCATAAACCCTTGTGTTTCTTCTAGTAAAGAAGACTCCTCTGTCAAATCATTTTTAAAAAAGAAATTTCAATCACTGACTTATTAGTTGATAGTAATACAATTGGGGGAAACTAATGAGAAGTGGGGTATTTAAATAATCCCCAAATACTAATAACTCCCCATTACATACCTATTGTCCGCAAAGAGGAAATTAATTTTGTAGGACCGAATCCCCTTCAATCAAGTGATCAGAGCTATTTACCTGATGATGAGAAAAATTGACTCCAGTTCATATGGATCTGCAATATCTCTGCTAAAGCTGAGTTATCTGGACCCAAACATAAAACCACCAAGAAACCACAGACTGAGACCAGATTGAAGACAATCTTAGACCCATACTCTCTGCAAGTACCAATGTTATGAAAACTAAAGCTTGGGGGACTGGGCCAGAATGGAAAAGAACAGGATAGAAAACACAAATATGTGCAGCTAAGATTCCATACTTATAAAGGACATTAGTGAAAAAATTGGCAAAATCTAAAATAGATCTATAGACTGAAAAACATTTTGTATCAGCGTGAATGTCCAGGTTGTGACCGTTATTCACATTTTGTTGTTTTCAGCACAGTGATACACCACCAAAGTGACTAATATTTTTAGTTTGCCTGGGACAGGGAAGCTTCCTGATAAAGGACTTTGGAGAACTTGGTCATGTAAATGGCAATGGGCTCTCAAAAGGTTCAGAAGCAAGATGAATGATATGTATGTGTACATGGGGATAAAACAAAGTTAGTAAATGTTAACACTTGATACATAGTAAAACGTCCATACTATTTCAGTAGTTTTCCCATATCTGAAATTATACTAAAAATGAAAGCAAGAAGGAAAAGAGTTCAATACTCTCTCAAGAAACATCCTCCAAAGCCAATAAAAATATGCTCTTTTGCATCATGGCTCTCAGCAGCCATAAAAAGAGCCACATTGTACCTCATCCCTGTAAAGCAGTGAAGCATTGCTCAAACACCACATATCCTCCACCCCACAAACCACACCCCTACATCATCCAAGCTCAAATGAGAGAGGCTTCTATCAGAATATCATACTTTTAGACCTCAAAGTTAGAGACTAGACAGAATATGATTGACAGTCAACTATTAGTTAACCACTGATTGTATGTTGGTCCCTTTTTCTTGGGAGAAAAACACTCAATTTTCATTACCACCACCCTGTAGAGACTGTTAATAGCCTTCTTGAAGAGAAGAAGGTGGGGGGGGGGCAGGGAAGACGTCCTTAGGAAGTTGCATCAGTTGGCCAAGGGTACACAGCTGCAGAGCGAGCAGGGTGAGATCTCAAACCAGCAGGAAATAATGGAAGACAGCACAAATGGCCACCACTGGAAACAGTGAAACACCATGTCCTTCCCTAGAGTTGCATGTCAAGGAACTGTTTAAGAGACAGAGGCACCCAGAACTCCCAGGAACTAAACCACCAACCAAAGAGTTGACCCATAGTTCCAGACACATATGTAGTAGAGGATGGTCTTGACAGACATCAATGGGAAGAGGGGCCCTTGGTTCTGGGAAGACTCGATGCCCCAGTGTAGGGGAATGCCAGGGCAGTGAGGCAGGAGTGGGTGGGTGGGTAGGTGGGGGCATACCCTCATAGAAGCAGGGGGAGGGAGGATGGGATAGGGAGTTTCCATAGGGGAAACTGGGAAAAGGGGATAACATTTGTAATGTAAATAAATAAAATATCCAATAAAGGAAAAAAAACAGAGGCAGAGGCAGGATTATCAATGATACATTGTTGAATCAAAACAGCCAAGCTCTGGTGTCTGTGCTCTTTGAATTCCTCTGTGCCTGAGTCATGTGTAATTTCCATAAATGTGTGTGCACAAGTAAATGCATACACACAGTTTTGCATTACCAGAGAGGTCAAGGACAAAGTCTCTTAAACTTTACAGTTCATAACAACCACTTGGAAAATATTAATGATTAATAATAAGGACGATGATGATAAAGCAAAAAAAAAATGTGTATTTACGATCAGGGGCCCCAGAACTCTTAGAATCTTAAAATACTCATAAATCCTGCTACATCTGCTGATTTCACCTTAGAAATCAGGAAGGTCACCTTGACAACATTTTAAGTTTTTAAAAGTCATCTCTGTTGTTTAGAAAAGCGAGCTAGAAGGTAAGTAAGTTACCTCAAGGCTAAGTCCTGCAGGAAAACATTCCCCTCTCGGATGTTGGACACAGACAAGGTAGGTGAGACACCAGGCTTTAGCTCGCTTGCACACAATGCATCTAGGAAAGTGGCTATGGTGTCTGGGAAGATGTGACTGGCAGGTAGACAGACTAGACAGGCAAAGCCAGGTCTTCGCTTCCTCAGATCCTAGCAACAAGGCCATAGAGATCTACAGATCCTCACTGGCCCCTTGTGTCTGCGGTAACTGGCTTTCTCTTTGTGCTTTCTTCACTGTATGCACACATATTCTTCCAACCCAGCAGGCCTGGAGGCTCCAGGTACCAGGCACGGCCTAGGTGGGAGACAGAAGGTCTCCTCATCTGGACCCTGACGTTGCAGTATTAAGATCCTTCATTGTCGCACCTTTGCCTCTGGTGGTGTCTCCTCTCACAGAGCGCTCGGCTCCCTAGAGTGGCTCCTGGCTACACTGGTTTACCCAGTCTGCTTCCCAGACACCTCTAATTTTATCAGACATGCCTCTCAGCCTCGATCACTCAACTCCGACTCTGCTGCCCCGCCCGCTTGCTGCTCCTCAGACTTCCAAATAAGTCGTCCTGACTCAGAGGCTCTCTGTCTTCCCTTCCCTCCTCCTGGAATGCTTTCCTCCCGCCTCACGTACCTGCATGACTTTCCTCTGTAGTCAAATGTAATTTCTTGCACAAGGAGGATGCTATGGTCCTCTCTCCACCTCTGCTCCCACGTCCACAAGTGGAAACAGCAACTCTCATCCTTTCCCCTTTCCCGGCTTCGCTTTCATCTCCAATCTAACTCCATCAGGGCATAGGGAAGAGCAAGCCAGAAGGCAAGTGCAGAACTCATTTGGTGATGGCGTTTGCCCCACTGAACTGTAAGCACCGTCAGTTCTGAGATCTATTTGTTTTTAAAATTGTGTTTTCAGTGTCCAGAGGAACTCCTGGTATTTAGCAGACAGGTAAATCTCTGTTTACTGTACATGAACTGGGATCATTCTACTTGGGTTTCTGAGTCCGGCCTCTGCATTGCATTTATGTAGACAGGTATCGAGTCTTAATGTGATCCATCAAGAAAGGACTTTTACCAGAAAACGGAGCCATCCTACATGACCATCAAGAAATGAATGAACAAAGAAAATGTGGTGCATGTACTCAATGAAATTTTATTCAGCTGTAAAGAAAAAAACGCAAGTGTGACATTTGTCAGAAAATATATGAAACTAGCAAAACAAAACTGATTGAGAAAGACAAATATTTCATGTTTTATCTTGTATAGGGAAATTATGTGTGTGTGTTTAGGTGTATGTGTGTAGATGTGTGCATGTACATGTATTTAGGGTGTTTTTAGGTGGAGGAAATTGTGTGGGAGTTTATGTGTATTAATGTACTAGCTGGTTTTGTGTGTCAACCTGACACAAGCTGGAGATATCACAGAGAAAGGAACCTCCCTGGAGGAAATGCCATCATGAGATCCAACTGTAAGACATTTCCTCAATTAGTGATCAAGGGTGGGAGGGCCCATTGTGGGTGGTGCCATCCCTGGGCTGGTAGTCCTGGGTTCTATAAAGAAACAAGCTGAACAAGTCAGGGGAAGCAAGCCAGTAAGCAGCACTCCTCCATGATCTCTGCATCCACTCTTGCCTCCAAGTTCCTGCCCTGTGTGAGCTCCTGTCCTGACTTCCTTTGGTAATGAACAGAGGCGTGTGTGTGCAGATTGGGTGAAGGAAACAAGCTAGCATAATGGATAATGACATGTATGTATGGAATGTCGTAACAGAACCCATTGCTTTGTATGTTAACTTTAAAATTCATAATCACAAGTCTGTGAGTTTCAAATTCCATAGACTTAATATATAAAATTAAATGTTCATTCAAGTGTTTTAAAGCTTGCCTTGGGAAATGGACCAGCAGAGAAGAGCATTTGCTTAGTGAGCTTGAGGGCATGGCCCCTGCTCCTGTAACCCCAAGCGCTATGGTGTGAGTGGCAGGAGGCGCTTCCGGCTTACTGGCTGCCAGCCCAGCTCCAGGTCCAGGGAGACAGAAAAGAGACACAGGTTACTGACTTCCTCCTGTGGCCTCTGAACATTGCACATACAAGTGCATATACACCACACACACACACACACACACACACACACACACACACACACGTATGCACGTACATATTTGTGCACATACACAGTTAAAAACTTTTTTTGAAAATCACATATATGAAAATTTGAAATTGTTTAATTTTAAAAAGGTAAAGTCAGCAATTTCGAGCAATTTCAGGTGGGGTAGATCTCCTGTCCATGTCGCTCTTTCTTTTTGAAGGTCTCACCTCATGTCTTAGCAAAGATATTTGCATGTTTATCTTCCACATGAAACATAATTTTGGCGGAAGCCTTTTTCAAAGAAACATCGTAGCTCGGCTTTGAAATCACTTGGCAATGTGCAGTGTGACTCATTGAATTTCCATTGGCTCTGCCTCTCAGCACTCGTCAATTATTTTAAGTGAACTAAAATCTAACCTAAAAGTTGTTTCAAACGTAGTTAACTTTTTATGAGCATTTAATTTGTTCTGTGTATCCATCTGGTTAAGCGCTGTGAACTTGTATTTCACTGTCCTGGGTGTAATTTGAAGCAACCATTGCTTTCTTTGGCGATCTGGCTGCGTTTCCCTGCTGTTACTTTTTCCTTAGGCCTCAGTACTAAAACCCATTGGATCGGCTTTCCTGGTGGGAGTCAGAAAAATGAAGTATCACGCTACTGAGCCTTAATACAGGTCCTGGATGTGTAGAGGAATTGCTATGGTGGTCTGCGACTGTGGAGGGAAGTCACAAAGTCAAGGCATGGCGCACCACAATGTGGATGAAGCCCACACCCCTACCCACTGCTCCTGCACTGCCCGCCTGCGTTCCTGGGTTTAGGTGAAGATACCTTTTGTGGCCAGGTGCACGGTCCCCTAGGTGCACCTCCTCTCTCCACGCGTACCACCACCATCCCCTGAACCCTGATGGGAGATATGTGTTCCTGGCATTTTATGACACTTTGGGGGCTTTTGGCTGATGTGAGGCAAGAGGGGGGAAGTGTTTTGTAGCAGAGGCCACATGGGAAAATCCGATCAGTTTGTCATATGATATGCCAAGGCCCACTGTTGACTGCAGATGGGGTTTTAGTCATGCAACCTCAAAGCTGTCCCTCATTTGTAATGACGTTAGCCTTGGTGCTTTGTCCTCCACGTAAGATGTCAGTGGCTGGGGTTTGCTTGTTGTGCTCTGGCACGGGCCGGAACCAAGAAGGCTCACTTTGGACAGATCTTGCCAAACCTCCTCCTGGATTCAGAAGGAACACATTTCATTCCTAGCAAGTACTATCTACGGTAAACCTTACAAAACCGAAAGCTAGTAACTGTCCTAGAGGACAGATGTCACCCAGAGCTACCGGATCATTTTGTTTGTTTTTCTTGCTAACCCAGCACGACTTTGAACCCACACTGTAAATAAAAGAGACAGGAGCATGAAACGCTACACTTCCGACTTCCTCCCACAGTGCTGACATTTCCAAGACCCATATGTTTTCCTAAACAAAATTTCATGAAGATATATTTATTTTAAAAAAATAAAATAAAACAAAACCAAAAAAAACCTCTTTTTAAGAGTTCAGCATTGTGATGTACTCCTATAACTCTATCAGTCCTCAGCTGACGTAGGAGGGTTGAGAGTTTGAAGCCTGCTTGAGCTGCAAAGTGAGAGCTCTCTAAAGAACAAACAAACAGCAGCCGAAACAGACAAATGACCCCCGTACAAACCTGTAGTCGTGTTCTTAGAACCCTAAAGAAGAGAGGCTGCCTATAGACTGAGGAAGGACCCTTGCAGGAGATGCTCTCTCCCCTTCTGTGGAGCAGCAGCCCACTTGAGAGAGAAGAGAGTTGAGAAATGAGTGAAATCCTTTATTTACATCAGTTAGCAAGAACCTTCGACAAGCAGCTGATAACATTTCAAACATGCCACTCTCCTCTGGGGTTATGACCAAGGTTTAATGTTCTCCTTTCCCTCCCCCTCACCATCTCCCTTATATCTCCTGTATGGCTTTTCCCTGGGAAGACAACCCTTGCATTCTCACTGGTGATCTGGATGGACCAGCCTCACTCAGGATTTACCCAGCTAAAGTCAGCCAGCACATCTTCCTTAGCCATATTGATTGGTTGGGGTTAAGCAAGTCAACCAATATGGGCTAATAAGAGAGGAGGCGATTGCAGGTTCTCAGTGATCAAACCCGGTAAACTGTGGGACTTTCCCCTGTGGCTTCTCCAGGACAGTTGTGTGGTGACAGTCCAGAACTGCCAATTGCCACTTCAGATATAAGAGATGCCAAATCCTGTATGGCTTGGACTATGGCTTTACCACTAGGCTTTCAGTTATTTGAGCAAGTACATCCCCTGTTTTCTATCACTTACAACTGCAGAGGACACAAGTGATTCAAATCTGTAAATTCTCTTCCCGGCTAGGTCACCATCTTAAGCAACAGTTCTCAACCTTCCTAATGGCTGCAACCCTTTAACACAGTTCCTCATGTCATGGTGTCGCCCCACATACAATTATTTCCATTGCTACTTCATTACTATAATTTTGCTCCTGTTCTGAATTGTAATGTGAATAGCTGTGCTTTAGGATGGTCTCAGGTGATTCCTGTGACGGGGTCATTTGACCTTCAAAGCACACTGATCCAGAGGAACTCCTGTGGTCAGTGTTTTCCCTCCTGTGGTCAGTGTTTTCCTTTGCTGCTGTCTGTCCTCTCTAGCACTGCTCCCTTTTTCTTACAGAACACCCAGGACGCTTAGGCAGCTTGCCCTTTGGGCATCTCACCATCCTAGTTGACCCCAACTCCTTGTCCCAATGATGGGTACATGACCCAGACACAGCCAGTTAGGTCAATCCTTGTACAGGGCCATTTGACTAGAACAGGAAAAGGTAGATGCTCCCATGATGGTCTATGAAATACGACTGGGGTCTTTTATTCTGATTCCTAAAAATAAAGGCAATTAACTGGGTTTGCTGAAGGGGTATATGGAGAACATTCCTGGAAATGCCACAATATAAGGAAAGACAGACAAAAGATGCAGGCATATCGGGAAAAGACCAAGTCCTAACAGCATTGTAGGAGGCCTGTATCTGACCACACCTTAGACAGTTTGAGATGGGTTTTTCTACCTCTTGGACTCAAGAATCTTGACTTATATAGATTCTTTTCACACTAACAAACATTTATTTGTATTTATTGCAAGTTTGACTCTTTAGTCTAAAACCAATGAATGCTTAATGAAGACAATTTGAGAAAAAGACAAACACAAAGAAGAGAAAGCAAAATTAACTTTGAACCCAACAAGTATGAATTTGTAGCTACTGATGTTTCAGCGTGTGTCTTTCCCATGTAATGTTGTGGGTTTCTACATCATTTCCATGTTACATACCTGCACTGTAGCTTAGTTTAACTGACTTCCTCTTTCTATCAGCTGATACCAGTGTTTTCCTTCCCCTCCCTCTCTTCCTCCATCATTTCTTCCTTCTTTCCTCCCTCCCCCACCCTATAGTTAACTAGTGATTATCATGAACATATGTGCTGATGAATCTTTGCACATCTGCATGATCATTCTTCACAATGGATTTACATTCCCACTTGTATACTAAAGCTCTCTCTTATCCACTGGTTTTAAAACAATTTTAAGTGAGCACATTTACACATTGTTCAAGCTTTTATATACCTTGCAAAATTGCTGTGAAGGTAGATCACTTGCATGTCTGTCTTGGTGATTCATCTATGACCTCTGAATATTACTGTTTAAATCAAGATGAGCATGTTTTTATTGTAATGTTATTGATTTTTTTATTGTGATATTATTGATTTGCCTCTTCATAAATAAACATTCTTGTAGCTTTCATGTAGGAGGAACTAACCATATAAGGGTATGACTTATTCATTTTTGTTAGTTTTCTATTGACATTGGTTAGAAATATTTGATGGATATTGTCTTGAGTGTTTGCTGCCAGTTTTCTCTAACTCTGACCTGACCTGTCAAGAATTAAATAAAATAACTGTGGAGGTAGTATTACATCATTACAATAGCTAATAAAAGAGGTTTGGCCAAGATTTTGTGGGGCCAAATCCCAGTGCTACCATTTAGTAGCTGTATGCAAACTGCATAAGATTTCCATAAAACAAAATCTTTATGCCTGATTTTCTTATTGATGAAGTGGAAATAATAGAAATGTCATAGTTTGAATGTACACATCCCAACCAGGTCACACCTTTGGACACTTGGTCTCCACAACTGGGCATACTGCTTGGGGAAGTTGTAGAACCTTTGGGAGATGGAGCCTCACTGGAAGACTGGCCTTAGGAGTTGTAGCTTGGCCAGCTTCTTGTCTGAGTTTTCTCTAATTCCTAGTTTCCTGAGACTGAAGGAATCCCAAAGATACATACACTCCTGCTGCAATGAACTCTAGCATACCTTCCACACTATAGTGGAACTTGATTTCTAAAACCCTGAGCCAAAACAAATCCTTCTTTGCTTAAGTTGCTTCTATCAAGAATTCTGTCTCAGTAACACATGAGGAAAGTAACTAATACAAGCACCCACTTTATAGGATCGTTATGATAGCAAAGAATAACGTCCCATGGTAGAGCATGGAACAAGTTTAGCTTTCACTGGGCATTACCTTATAGTAATGAATGTATGTAGCAGTAACCAGCCTATTTGAGTGTTTACTGTGATGCCATCGTTAGGAACATCCATTTGTTCTCTAGCTTATCAGTATCCCACATGGTCTTCAAGTGAACACTATGTAAGAGAAAGAAACACAATGTGTTACTACTAATCGCACTTTGGATTCCAAAGAAACTCTACTTCTGTGGATACCAGAGGGATACTAGAGCTGTTACAATCATAAATACTTCTCATCTTCTCTCAATACTCCTTTCAGATTTCTTTTCGAGTCATTGCCGCAGTTGCTGTTGACATAATCCTTGTCAGAATGGGTTTAGCTACAAAGTCAGTGGCCCTAATAACACATCCAGGGAAGTCTGTCCCAGTGGTGTTTAATCCAGTTTCTATAATGACATTTCAAAGTTTATAACCCTGTTGGTAGGCAGAGAAGGCAATGCTGGGTAGATGGATGTTTACAGTGCTTCTGGGTGTGGACAGTGATGTAGACAGAGGGCATGGAGGAGAATAAATTATAATTAGCAATAAAAGATAAACCCTTCCTGGGAAATAATAATCATTACAACACAGGAAGGAACCTCCCAGACATGCAGCCCAACCCCCCTCTGAGATGAGGGAGGTTGCAGGATCTCCTCTATATGGGTTACATAGTATGTTTTTTTTTCCTGATGAAGTTTCATAACCTCTTTTTATGAACTATTAATGTGCTCATTCATTCGTATCATGGGGAAAGGTAACTAATTTTTAACTTTTAGCCACAACAGATTGGCCTTCCCAGGATGCTTCTGGTGCTTGGAAGCCAACCGGTTTCCCAGCTCGAGTTTTACTTCTCATTCCAGATTCAAATGACAAGTTACTCACCAAGATAAGAAAATACTTATCTTGACTTTCCCTAAATGAGCATACTCGTCCATAAAATGTGCTTCTATCTCAAGATCTCACCTGAGTCACCAATCCCATCAGCAGAGACTAAAACTCGGGTTAGAACACCCCAGCCCCTGCCCTGTTGGAAATCAAGCAAATGTTTTTCAGGATGGAACTCTGAGAGTCATGGAGGATGCCCAGAAAACCTGTACTTGAAGAGTGTGATTCTGAAGATGGTGTCTCCAAGATTAAAATGGACAGATGTGGTAATAAGGGGGAAATGGAAAGTGTCCAAGTGGCAGGATAAAATTCCCCAGCACCAGTCCGGCCCTTGTTCCCTTTAGGCACGTAGTCCCCAGGAGAGGCATCAAACCTCCATTTCCTCCTTCGTGAAACAGGCCTGGCACAGGACCAAAGGGCTTTGTGTACATGAGTGCCACCCATTTTCATTCCCGCTCCTGGGTTGACAAATACGTCAGTTGGGGACATTAAGTTTGACCTCCTGGAGTCTAGCCTCAGCCACCTTAAAAGGAGGCCAACTGACCTCTGAACTCTAGCTTGCCCTGAAGCATTTTTGTGCTGAAAGATTATCAAATGTGAACCAGTTTGCCATTTTCAAATCATCTTTGGACTAGTCTATTGCCCGGAGAGCAAATTCTTGCTGAGGTGATGTTTTTAAAACTCTATTGTGATGTGGCTTCCCAAGTGTGTGCCTGACTAAGAACAATGACATTTTGTCCAAATCCTATCTCTGTTCTTATTAATTAGGTGACCTTGGACAAGTGACTTAGTTTCTCTGTATGTCAGGTAAGTAGAGATAATGAAAGTACCAGTCTTATAGGATTTGAGGGATATTTGATAAACTAATGAGTATAAATGACTTAGAAAAATGGCTGCAGTGGCATACATGCTATTCTCAGCCTCAGTCTGGAATAGGGCAGACAATGGCACAGCCCCAAATCAAGGTTATTTTTCAACCCCGCTGTAACTGATGCAGGGGTCTGTGATGTAGGAGAAAGGGGAGAATCCCAGGAGAGAAATAAAGACACATTCCTTGGTTTCCATCCCTTTGTTACTCTATCTATAACCTTTCTAAGGACAAGTACCTCTCTTGGGCCTGGAGAGATGGCCCAACAGGTAGAGCCACCATTCAAGCCTGGTGACCTGAAGTTGATTCTTGTAACTGCTACAAAAGCCAGCTAGAGTGTTGCTCTCTGTAGTCACAGCACTGCAGATGTAAGATGGGAAGAAGAGAAAGAGGAATCACTGTTTACAAGCCAGCTAGCCTGGAGGACTGCTCAGTAGAAACAAGAGACATCCTGTTCAACAAGGTGGGAGACGAGAACTGAGTCTTTCTCTTTTCTTTTCTTTTCTCTTCCTTTCTTTCTTTCCTTCCTTCCTTCCCCTCTCTCTCTCTCTCTCTTTCATTTTGTTTGTTTGTTTGTTTGTTTGCTTACTTGTTTCTTTGGTTTTTTGTTTGTTTGTTTTTCCAAGACAAGGGCTCATGATGTAACCCTGACTGTCCTGAAACTCACTCTGTAGACCAGGTTGGTCTCATTCACAGAAATCCACCTGCCTCTGCCCCCCAAGTGCTGGGACTAAAGGTGTGCCACCACATCCTTAAAAACTGGTTCTTGAAAACTGTTTTCTAACCCACATGTCACATAAGTTACCTGTCTTCCACCCCCCATGCCCCAAGAACAAGACTCCTTTTTGAGAGCTGTGAACTTTTCCTAGAAATCCAGATACCTAGAACACAAGACTTGAAACAAATACACAAAACTAAGATAGTAAGCAACTAGAAGGCACTCACTTAAAAAATCTGATTTCTTTGTTTATTTATTTTCAATTAGAGAGAAGGTTCTATGGCCAAGAGTCCTTACTGCTGTTGAAGAGCCCATGAGTTCAGTTCCTAGTACCCATATCAGGTAGCTGGCAGCATCTATAACTCCACCTCCAGGAAAGTCAATGCCTTTAGCCTCTATGGGCATCTGTACTTACGTGAAAATATTGAAAAAGATACACTAATGGAAGCATGCAATCTGTACTTTAAATAGGGTCTCGGAAAGTTTATTAACAATCGCTTGTCTACACCAAATGCCTTGAAGGGAAAATTCCACTGTCATTCTTTTCTCTCTGTTTTTACTGTTTGTCTTAGTGTTTCCATTGCTGTGAAGAGACACCATGACCAAGGTAACACTTAGAAAGAAGAACATTTAATTGGGGCTGGCTTACAGCTTCTGAAGTTCAGTCCATTTATCGTCATGGTGGGAAGCATGGCAGTGTCCAGGCAGGCTAGTGCTGGAGGAGCTGAGAGTTCTGCATCTTCATCCAAAGGAAGCCAGGAGCAGACTGACTTCCAGGCAACTAGGAGGAGGGTCTCAAAGCCCACCCCCACAGTGACACACTTCCTCCAAAAAGGCCACATTTCCTAACAGTGCCACGCCCTATGGACCAAGCATATTTAAACCACCACATTGGTCAATTCAAAGGGTCTGTGTCTGCCCCAAAGTACTCCAAAATACCCACAAGATCAGAAGGAAGGGAATTTAGTAATCATCTTATCCTAAATGATCTTGCTTTCTCCCTCCCTCCACCTCTCTCTGTGTTTCTCTGTCTCTCTGTCTCTCTGTCTCTGTCTCTGTCTCTCTCTCTCTCCCTCTCTCTCTCTGCTCTCCATCTCTCTCTTCTCTGTATCTGTCTCTCTCCACTGTGTGTGTGTGTGTGTGAGAGAGAGAGACAGAGAGACAGAGACAGAATGGGTGTGTTCATGTCTATGCAGAGGTGAAAAGCCAACCTTTGATATTGTCTCACAGGCACTGTCTGCCTTTCACTCAGATAGGGGAGGGGCCAGGCAAGGCTGACTGATCAGAAAGCCCCTGGAATCCTTCTGTTCCCAGGACTTACAGACATCCTCTGCCAGACACAGGTTTGGTTTGGTTTATTTGTTTTGTTTTATTTTAAATCAGGGCTTCTGAGGTTCCAACTCAGCTCCTTGTGCTTGCATGCGAGGCCAGCCCTTCACAGGCTTTCTTGGAGAAAAGAACTCTCCCAGACCCCTTTCTACAGCTAAAATTTAAAAAAGAAAAAAAAAAGTCAAAGGAGTTCAGTGCTTTGCCTGAAGCCACCTAGCAACTGAGCTGAAATCGACACTGGCCAGGCTCAAGCTTTAAAGGCCCGGCCGATGCCCTTTCCGAAACGCTTCAGGATCACAGTGGAAGGAGAGCAAATGGGGGCTGGGAAGAGGCAAAGGAAGCTACCGAGTGCAGATATGAAAATTTTTCTGGACTCAACATACACACAGAAGAAAGGATAATCTGATCACATGTGAAGGACACAATTGTTTACCAGAGAAAGTCCAGGATGAGCACGCTATCATCAACTTTCCAAGGCAGAAGTTATTAGAGGCCTTGGAAGTTCTTTTTGTCTTCATTTTTATTTCATTAGGAACAAATGTTACTGCCGTGTTGAGGCCTGGCATCATTTTGTGACATATGTAGACAGAACCCTGGTCACTGTCCTTTCTGAGGTGGGGTATGTGTGATGGGGGTGCGAACTCTAGAATGACTTCACCAAGTAACACAACAGCAGCCCAGCACTTCCCCACAGAGACAGGGCTCTAGATTTCCGTTAACACCCCCACCCACACCTGCAGATGGGGTAACACCACCCAGAAATGAGATTCAAGGAATGGGCTTCCATTCTGTTTTAGCTTAGTGGCCTGCAGCAACCGAGATCAGCAAACAAGGTTCTAGATGGAGTCAAACCTCCAAATTGCAGCACTCGGTGCCAGCTTGGAATTTGGAGGGAAAATTACATAACTGTTTACTCAACCTGATAAATCTGTGTAACTGACCCCCACCCCCATTTTATCTCTGAGTAAACAAGGCCATTGGCAAATGCAAATGTCCTTGTTTGACCAGGACTTAGGGACAGTGCCCTCAACACCTCAGCAAAACTTTAACCAGCAATTCCCAGATCGTATCAGTTTGTTGCTTTTGTTTATCTATTCATTTATTTATTTTAACAGTGTGAAGACTGAATCTAGGGTTTGAATATACTAGGCAAGCACTCTGCTGCCAAGCTATGCTCACGCCTTTATGGTAATTTAACTTAATTTATTTATTTTATTTTGTGAACATACTCAGGCTGGCCTGGAATTTGCTGCCTAACACAGACTGACCTCAAGATCCTCCTACCTCAACTTTCTCAGTGCAGAGATTACAGTCCCACACTGACAGACCTCAGTCACCTCTTCTCTTGAGTTTGATTCGTTGCTTTGAATGTGGATGACATCTGACTTCTGCAGACCAGACATTCCTCCCAAACTAACTTCCACCACACACCATATAGGTCATTAGGCTAGGCGTCGGCCTCAGAGAACTCTCAAGTTGTTCAGTATTTGCATATGTCTGGGTTTTTATCCTCTCCCATCATCTACAACTGGGCATTCCTGAATCACCCGTTGTGGCTTCTTTGATTTACCCGGTCTCAAACGTTTTCATTTGGTGGCTAAGATCACCCAGAACTGGAACTACTTCATTCTTAAAATAATTTAAGCTGTCAGATTTATAAAGCAGAGTGATCACCTCTGAAGTATCTTTGCATAGATGCTGGAGATAACCTCATCTAACTTTGACTCCCACGATCCCCTCCTCAAACTGGCTTGTTTGATTGTGTTTGTTTGTGGTTCTGGGATGGAACTCAGGGCCTCCTACGTGCTAGAAAAGTATTCTACCATTGAGCTATCTTCTCAACCTCCACCCAGGGCTTAGCCTTTGAAGACTCTTCCTTCACCAAAAGAGTAACCTTCAAGGACAGGTTAGACTACACCTCTATGAACTTAAGCCCAAAGAAGAGACCATTTTGTCTATGCAGGTGCCCAAAGGGTCTCTAGACTACCACAGTTTAAGGATAGCTTCTTCTATAGCTGTTTTAATGACTTACCATTAGAACACATAGACAAAACAGTTATATGTCACAAAGAGAGCAATGGAACCTTTACCTAAAATTCTTTTGAGACCAAAACTAAACACTGACAAGGGACTATCATACCCTAGACACTCTTCTTCCATTCTTGTCTTCAAAAATAAGCACAGACCTGGTAGAGAAGAAGGTGTCATCCCCTCTGGGATAAGGGTTAGATGAAGAGTCTCATCTTCACAGGTCACGCTGTCTCTATTGAAACTACACAGGTCTTCCCTTGTAGTGAGAAGGTAGTTTTAGCTAATATGTAGGCCTAGAGACTTTTCACTAAAACTTGACTTACAAAAGCGGATGTGGAAGATCCAAACGTTGTCCTTGCACTAGTTTCTGAGCTCTGTCCTCAAAGTTTAAAGAAGTCTTGAGTCAGAACAATAAGGTTCACGGATCTGTCACCACTACAACATGGACAGATTTCAAGCGGCTTCAGAAACACAAAATGCCTGGGCCCTTATTGTTGGTGGCGGTCGTGTTGAAGGCAAATTTCAACAATGATTTCTACATCTTCAACAAGGTTAGTGTGATGTTAACACTTCACAGTAGAAATCAAGAACGTCACAGGCTCGACTCTCTCAAGGCACAAGATAAATATAACACTGGGTTCTTTAAGCTGTGACTTATCTTTCTGTGCAACTCAAGGAAATCAGATTGTTGGCAGGTGACTGTGGTAAGAAGATCTTCTCACCCCAAGGCCTTATTCTGGTTGGGAAACCCCTCCCTTTTCCTCCACAGGTAGGGCTCTGCTATTTTTAGAAACCTGATATCCTCAGAACCTCAGGCTCAGGCACTCACTGCAAGGACAAGAAGGTGGTGCCTGCTGGCCTCAGGTTGTTTCTTGTCAGAGAGAGAGAGAGAGAGAGAGAGAGAGAGAGAGAGAGAGAGAGAGAGAGAGAGAGACAGAGAGAGAGAGACAGAGAGAGAGAGAGACAGAGAGAGAGAGAGACAGAGACAGAGACAGAGACAGAGAGAGATCCTTGAAGTCTATCATTGCTTTCCTTCTGAAGGCAGACCATTAAGGAGCCAGCTCCTCATCCCCCCCACCTCCAACATTCAAAATAAGTAGATATTATATTTTACCTCCCTATTTAATATTTACCTTCACATACTATCTGGTGAGATCATTCATTTTGACACAATAAATAACAGTGGAGGGTCTGTTTTTTAAATTTTATTTATTTGTTTGATTGTTTATGGGGAAATGGGAAAAATTAAAAGTCCTGCACCACAGAAGCCAAAAGTTAGGGAAAGTTAATCAAAACCAAAATGATCTTCTGGGTTGAAACACTCCTCTCAAGATTAGTGAGTTCTGAGAGTCACCTGAGGAAAAACAAGGAAGGATTTCATCTTTCTGGGAACCAGGACTATTCACATGAACATGAGTGATACGATTTTAGGGGAACAAGGCCAAAGGAATTGGGGTGCAGTCGTGGCATGAGTCAGCAGGAAGGAAAGGAATTTGATGGTTTTCCCCCCTCCTCTTTTATTTCCCAAGAGTCGGGTTCATCAAGATATTATTGTGAATGGAAAGCACCCTTTTTCAGTGTATAGCCATACAAGTTTTGACAGGGTTATTAAATCATATTTCCCTCAAGTCCCTTTGCAGTTGGCTGTTTTGGCTACTCCCGGTCTCTGGCAACTGCTGTTCTCTTAGGTTTGCCTTTTCCAGAATGCTCGATACTCATACGGAGTAGCAGAAGACATAAGACTCTAACCTCCAAGCGCAGCTTTTAGAGATCAAACAGCAACTTAAGGCAGATGGTGCAGTTGGCAAAGACCTATTTAAAAGTGCTGTAGATAATGGAAATGTGTAGGTGTGTAACTTTAGACTAAATGCTGTCAATCATGCTGCTGTCTACTGGGGCCAGGCAGGCACTTTCCCCTTTAGAGAGCAAGCCCCACAGTCTGCTTTCATTCACTGTCATCATTGGATGTACCGTAGTCACCAACTCCACATGTACAAAACTGAACTCGTATTTGTGGCTTCATTCCGTGTAGTGGGCAGAACACGGGGCTTCAGAGACCTGTGACTGTTAGTTTATTGTGAGTGGCAAAAGGGACTTTGCAGGTGTGAGGCAAGGATCTTGAAATGGGAAAGTGATCCTGGATTATGTGTGTGGACCCAATGCAATCATGAAGTCCTTGCAAGAGCTTGGGCAGGATCAGAGAGAGGAATTTACCAGTGGCTTTGAAGGTGGAGGAGGTACCAGGACCAAAGGGATTCTGGTGGTCTGTAGTAGCTAGAGAAGGCAAGAAAATGGCGTCTGTGCTAGAGGCTCCCAGTGAAGTGCAGCCTTCACAGTATTAACCCAGTGAGACCCATACAGACTTCTGACATCAAGGCCTATAAGGCTGTACATTTGTATGGTTATGAGTTCCAGAATTTGTGACAATTTGTCATGGCAGCGATATAGTCTCCAAATAACATTCTCTTTTATTTTTCTCTCATAAGGACGCTATTTCTTTTTTCTTTTTTTTTTTTAAGATTTATTTATTTATTTTATGTATATGAGTATACTATAGTTGTCTTAGATATCCCAGAAGAGGGCATCAGATCCCATTACAGATGGTTGTGAGCCACCATGTGGTTGCTGGGAATTGAACTCAGGACTTCTGGAAGAACAGTCAGTGCTCTTAACCGCTGAGCCATTTCTTCAGCCCAGGGACACTATTTCTGTCCCAGAAAATTTTCTTGGAAGACCTGTCTTTGACTGCCTACATCCTAATTCCTCATCTCAAAGTTATTTTCCAAACACCTTGTGAAGGACACTCATTTATTCCCAGTGCTAGGACCTCTTCTCAGCCCCTATTCTGGCTTTCTTTGACAGCTTCTGAGTTGGTCCCCTCACTCTTTTCCATGTATTCTCTATCTCAGAGTCAACACAAATTTCCTAATAATTGAATATCAGATCATGTTACATCCCATCCTAACAATCTTCAATAGCTTCCTATTGTCCCCAATGCCTTTATTGGCTTGCAAGCCAGACCTTGTATTCTATGGCACCCCCTGCTTTCTCAGGCCCTCTTTCTCCTATTCACCTGTTTCTCTTCTCTGCATCCCATGCATATTCTGTTTCCTGAATAGAGAGTCTCTCTCTTTCTGCTATGTGTGGTCTTGGTATATGCCTTTCTTTCTATGGAAATTCTATGAAGTAACTACCTACAAACCAAACCCAGTCTCTTTGTGTCTCTCTGTGTCTCTCTGTGTCTCTGTCTCTGTCTGTCTGTCTGTCTCTCTCTCTCTCTCTCTCTCTGTGTGTGTGTGTGTGTGTGTGTGTGTGTGTGTGTGTGTGTGTGTTTCTCTCAAACATCAATAATCTTAACATCCCTTAAGAAGGGATACAGAAGACTATCAGAAAGTGGTATTCAGAGACTATGGCAGTTTGTTGGGTGTAATCAGTAGAAGGGAAAACCCAAGGCGGCATCACAATTCCCCCTATTTAACTGGAAGGTGGGGGTCATTTGGTGATGTCAGGATGGCTGAATGGAATTCCCTGGCCTCTCTCTATTTGGCTTTAGATTGTGGTCTCCTCTGGAAGTACTTCCCAACCTTTCTTGTGTGGAATCTGTTGCTTTCACCTCCTCTATTTTAGTGCTCAGCAAACCATCCTGTGATCACACATCAAACTGTCTTCTCCAACCACACCTTCAAATCCATGGAACTTTGGAGGAATGGAAGCCAAACTTGCCCTACAGATATATTTTCAACACAGATCACAGAACCGGGAGTGGAGTAGCTTCTCAACAAATAGACTTAAAATCCTGTCAAAAGATGCCTAGGTTCACAATTCAGAAAAGAGAGGGGTTTCCTTTAGCTTGCAGTGTTAGAGGGAACAGGAATAGGTGAGGCGTCGGGAGACACTTGAGGAAGCATGTGCTATTTGTATTGGCCCTGCTCCCCACTATCCTTCTGCTAGGTAGAGGTGGGGCTGGGTGTCTGAAAACTCCAGTTCCTGTACTCCATTGTCAGCTGTGTCCTGAGAGGAATCTGAGAGCTCAGGAAGAGAACTGGCCTTGAGATTCAGTGCTGGCAGCTGCTTAGTCGGCTCAGGGGTGCGGCCTCTAGACTTCAGCAGCCCAGGCAGGGTGACAGACAATACAGGTCCACTCCAGGCAGTGCCTCTCTGTTCCATTTAGAACTGACAAGCAGCAGGTGTGAATTCAAGGCCTTCAACCTATGCACACCCAAGCCCAGCCTCTTTTTTGTTCCTTAGCCCCCTCTCTCTACTTTCCATCTTTCAACCATCCTGAAATCAATTGCCTACCTATAGCAAATTTCCTTGCTTTGAAACTCGTACAGTAGTTTCTATGCTCCTACCCAGACCCAGCCTGATAATCCCATTAGAGACAGGTTAAGGCAGAGAGAGAAAAGGATTCCATAGACTAGACCACTACAAGCATATTTCCAGTTATTAACTGTTTGGAAGGGGATTTGGAAAACACAAAACCTTTAATTTGGCTAGAGCATAGAGGCTGAAGAGAAGCATACCAAGAAGTTACAGAAGTAAAAATGGTCTGTGTTACAGAAAGAGTCAAACGACTGGTAGAAAAGTTTGTGCTGGTTTTGGCTAACACTGGAGATTCACTGGGGTCTTGAATTACATACTAAGATTGGAAATTCGAACAAGAAGATATTTTTGATTGTGGTTAAATGTCAGGAAAGAAGGGTTACAGAAGACTATATCAGTGGTATTCAGAGGCTATGGCAGTTTGTTGGGTGTAATAAGTAGAAGGGAAAACCCAAGGCGGCATCACAATTCCCCCTATTTAACTGGAAGGTGGAGGTCATTCGGTGATGTCAGGAAGGCTGAATGGAAATGACTGGAGAGTTGTGGAAGGCAGAAAAGGCATCTGTAGTCAGCACTTTAAGTCTCTATTCATGTGATCTCATTTGATTTGAATTCCAATTCCTCAGCTCTTTCCACTAGTTGGCAAAGACGTTAACTCTACATACCACGATCTGATAATCATAAGCAGAGAAGAAAGATCCAAGATGCAACATTGATGAGATCACCCAGGGAGAGAATAGAAAAGTCAGACCTACAAGGAGAGGGGAGGTGAGGGGAGAGAAGCTGGGTCAGAAGCAAGAAAAGGGTTGGTTAGAAAGGCTGGTTAGCAGAAAGACAGTTGGCATAAAGACCCACACAGCACTGTGCTGTATAAAGAAAGGGGAAGAGATCATGAAACAAGCAAACAAACAACAACAACAAAAACCCAAGAATTGCCAACACTGTCATGTTCTATAAGATGTTAAGATTATTGATGTTTGGGAAACACACACACACACACACACACACACACACACACACACACAGAGAGAGAGAGAGAGAGAGAGAGAGAGAGAGAGAGAATTGGTTTGCAGGTAGTTACTTCAGTCATTTAATGGATACAGAGTTCATATTTCTTTTTCTTTTTTTCTTTTTTTCGAGACAGGGTTTCTCTGTATAGCCCTGGCTGCCTTGGAACTCACTGTGTAGACCAGGCTGGCCTCGAACTCAGAAATCCGCCTGCCTCTGCCTCCCAAGTGCTGGGATTAAAGGCGTGAGCCACCACCGCCCGGGGAGTTCATATTTCTTAGGACTCAAAATCAACCAAGTAGGAAGGAAGGCAGTGAGGAAGGCCTCCCTCTTCCCCCTTGTTGGTTTCTTTCCCTTGCCCACCACTGGTTCCCTCAGAAGATTCACTTACACATTACATGACACCACCTGATTTAGGCCTAGGCCAGGCCAACTGCTGGTCTTATTTATATGGAACTGGCTTACTGACCTGCAAGCTTAAACTTCAGTGGACACAGAGTCCATGTGACTATTTTCAGTTTATTGGGTGTGCTAAAGTTATGGATTAACATCTGGTATTAAGACTGGTGTTCCCAGTGACAGACACTGTCTCAAAGTTCTGAAGGAATTCTAGCATTTACTGAGTGAAGGTGGTGGCCTGACTTCATAACATGAGAAAAAAACAGAGCAAAAGAGTATTACAGGTCTCTCCCCCCTTTTTCTCATGGAGATTTGTCTTGTATCTTTTAACATCCTCTTGAAACTGCAGAATCCCACTGACAGGTATCCCTTACAAGTACTGAGCACTGAATATCTCAAGGACCCCAGCAAACTCTGTAGATTGAAGTTGGCCACAGAAGTGGGAGAGGGCTTCTTCTTTTTGACAAACTTGGTGAAGAGTTAAATCGGATGACTGTAAGGATTCCAAAACCCAACCTAAATCACATCTCAGGATCCTTTCACAGATCAGAGTCTTCCTGGTAGCTTCTAGAAAGAAGAATGAGGCCCTCATACTTCTGCTAAGGTCCACTTAATCTGCTAAGGTCTAGCGTCTACTTAATCAAGTCGAACTTCATAAAATGCAGAGCCGGCTAAATCCAAATCTAAATATGTTCATAATGAAATATCAGCTTTTCCAATTTCATTCTTACGAACAAACAAGCCTGTTAAACATCCAAACATCGGTGCAGTAGGTGGAAACAGATGTCATCATTTATTTAAAGATTAGTGTATTCAACAATGAAAGGGGGTGGGGGAGTGTTGCCTGTTCAACACAGCATCTTAGGATTTGAAGAGTTTTATTTCAGAAAATAAAATTGGGCTGTCGTATTGTTTTCTGGAATTTTAGAGTATCTCCCAGATCATGTAACTCTGTTTTGTTTCTGTAGTGTAAGCGGGTCTGTCTTAAAACTTCCCATAAAATAATTCCATTTTCAACAGATAAAATAAAACTGTATGAATTGGTCTCACTCTTGCTTCATTTTCCTAGCAACCAACACCAGGAACAATAAATACAGTCAGCCTTCTATGTCTTCTCATTATCATCCCAGCCATAGACTCAGCTGAGGATCAAAAATGCTTGGGAAAAACAAAACATGTATAGAGTACCAACTTCTGTCCACATTATTCCAAAGACAATATGGCAGAGCCACTAATTTGCATAGCATTTGCATTGCATCAGAGAGTAAGTTAAAGAGAATGTAAAGAATTTGGAAAGATGAGAGCATACCAGGTAGGAATACTGCAGAGTTTTATATAAGGGACTCGAACATCCAAGAGACTGATAGCTTTGCATGTGACACTTTACAGGGAATAGTTAAAAATCCCAGTTAATTTCCACTTCCGGTCTGAACTTGATATTTTTCTGAAGTGTAAAACTTCAACCAGAGATCCTGCTTCATCTCATGGCATTTTCCTTCTTTATTTAGTCAGAGAGGGTGTGTGGGAAGGAGTGTGAGGGAGGAACAGGATAGCTGGGTGGGTTCAGTCTACTCTTCCATCGCTCTCTTACATGTCAAAAAAAAAAGCCTTGAAAAATGAGTCTGTCCCCTCACTGTCTCAGCCCACCACCTCCCATTCACTCCTCAGCCCACCATCATCTGGCTTCCAACCCCACATCCCATTGAGACTATTGTCATGAAGATGGTTGCCGTCTACCAACATGCCCAATGCACTGACCTATTTTTAGGTCCCCTTCTAAGTGAACTTTCTGCAGTGTTGGATAAGGGTGTGATGGATGGCTGCAGCTCTCACAATGGAACTGCAGCCATCGAACCTGTCCGGTCAGACGCTGCTGAGTCACACCCCATCTAATGCTGGAGTGGGCATGTGTGTAGCTGTCCCTTCCACAGAAACAGCTGTTGCACCACTGTGGTTCATGCTGGTCTCGGGGGCAGGGGATGGGGAATGTGGACATTGCTACGTCTTTTGATTTAATTTTGTCGTTGTTGTAAGAAGCCTGCTCCTTATGGGAACGTTTCCAGTTTCTAAACTTGGGCTCAATTTTTTTTTTAAACTGTTCATGGGACAATGCACATATTTCTAGACCTCTGAGGAGAGGCCTCTGGTGTTGATGGTTCCTGGCTTCGTGTGGTTTCTGGGCCTGCTTCTCTCTCCCTCTTGTCTATTGATTTCAGTCTTTCCCAGCACCCTTCACTCTCGTGCTGTGACTCCCCAGCATTTCTCCCTGGTCCTCTTTCATAGTCTAATCCTCTTGGGTCATGCCATAGAACAGGGCAAGCTTTCTGGGCTTTCAACCAGAGCAGTTGTCCAGGGCCCCACACGCAGAAGGCTCTGTGCCTGGCTTAATGCTCTGCAGCTGCTGTCATGAAATTCTTATAATACTGTTTCAGTCTGTGAGAGAGGTTCCACGGGACAGCAGGACATGTGCGGCCACTTGGCATTTGTGCTTAAGTGCACTCCATCTCCTCCCTAGGAAGGTTTCTGGCCACCTGTTCCCCCTCCCTTTCCATCCTGGGTCCTGCCTGTCCCCTTCATCTACCTATCACCCAAAGAGTGCTGTTTCTCCTCACCCTGGCAGCAATCTAAGTTCAAGGACAAGAGGATTGGGGCTCTTGTGCCTTTTCTCAGTGTATTTAGGAGCAAATGCATGGTAGCTGAGGTCATTCCCACCTTAGCTGGAGTAACATAATTTATCTGCTAGGGCTATCACTTTAACTGTCTAAGTCTAAACAGTGGGCATATTCTGATGCAGATGTTCCAACACCTTCAGAAGTCACACAACCATCTGCCATCAGCTAGACTGACTCATGGAAAGGGGTCATTTTTCCCTCTTGTTGAAAAGGTGGCACATGGTTTGTGCAAGGGGCAATGTATCATCTTCCAGGCCTGAGTTCATATAGACCTTTTGAGTCCCCAGACTGGTCCTCAAGCACCCGACAGAGTCTAAAGTTGCCCCGAGAACATCGTGAGATCCTTCAGGTCAACCCAAGCCTGATGACCCTTTTCCTGACTTCTTGTCTATCTTGTTTTGATGAGTTCTGATCATATTGAAGTTCCTTCTGCTCAGGCCATGAGGGATGAATTGTATGATGTTAGTGGTTCTACACGGGAATAAAATGTTCTAGTGTTTATGAAAATGACATTAAACTAATGCCATTTAAAATACCATTTCAGTACTTAGAACATTAAATAGCAGATTAAAAAAAAAACACACACCATAATATATTGAAAGCTAGACCAGGGCAGAATGGAAATGCTTAAAGCTTAGCATTCCAGTCCTTTAGTGCCTTTAATGGTGGTCTCTCCTGCTTTTAAGAGGCCTCAGTTTCATTGTTCACAAGGCCCTACCCATTGTGTAGCTGACTCTTCACAGGCCTCCACTGGCAGGGTCTCCTATATCTATAGACTGGATCCAGTTTTTCCTCGCCAGACTCATGTCGGAGGTTGAACTTGGCAAAGCTACCCAGAGGGAGGATTGTAGGTAACCTTGGTATAGCCTGGTCATTGTATCTCATCTTCATGCTTGCTTCTTGCTTTGTAGTTCTTCCTTCTCTAATTAAATATCATCTAAGTACTCTCTTTTAATAAACTAGATGCTAAGACAGTGAATGAATGAATTAGTGAATGAATGAATGAACAGAACCATGTTCCATATTCAAGTTGCCACCACATTCTAGCTTTCCATGTTCTTTCATATTCCCAAGCTTAAAATGAATCTGTTGCCACCCAGATACAGGGCCTGCCTTTGGTTTGCTCATAGTCTTCTTGCAGAAGTAGATATATGAGTGAGGAATTACAATATAGCATGATAAATGTTGTAATAGCAGGCTGTAAGATTACATTCTGTCATGAAACGGCTTCAGGGAAAAACGTATGAGTTAGGTTTTCAACAAGGAATGGATATTTGAGGCATAGTATATAGTATATTATGGTATATTTCTAGGAATTTCTAGAGGACTGGAAGTTCATTTTCAGCACAGATGCCAGGAAGAAGAAATGAGAAAGGAAAACTGGGGTGGGGGAGGTTTTTGATTAAATAAACACAGTATAGTGAGAGTTGATGAGTGGCGAAATCATTCCTATAATTAAAAATTTTAGCAGGCTATGTTAACATGGTATTTCCTAAAGTTTCATGGCTGTGTGGTAAAGATCCACTCAGACCTGTTTAAGCTTTCTCATGCCAGACATGCAGGTAAGTTCTCTCTATGATGGTTAATTTCTCTCCTCTCCTCTCCTCTCCTCTCCTCTCCTCTCCTCTCCTCTCCTCTCCTCTCCTCTCCTCTCCTCTGTCCTCCTTTCCTTTCCTTTCCTTTCCTTTCCTTTCCTTTCCTTTCCTTTCCTTTCCTTTCCTTTCCTTTCCTTTCCTTTCCTTTCCTTTCCTTTCCTTTCCTTTCCTTTCCTTTCCCTTCTCTTCCCCTTCCTTCCTTCCTTTCTTTTTTTCCTTTGGGAGAGTAGGCAGGGAGTGGCTGGAGACAGGGTTTTACTGTGTAGCCCTAGCTGTTCTAGAACTCACTTTGTATACCAGACTGGCCTCGAACTCACAGAGATCCTCCTGCCTCTGCCTCTGCCTCTGCCTCTGCTTCCTCAAGTGTTGGGATCAAAGCTGTGCCCCCCTCCGAAGCATGATGGTTAACTTCAACAGCCAGTCTGATTGGATTAAGGAACACCAAGTGTCAAGCAGCCCTACCTTTAGGTACGTTTTTGTAGGCTATTCCAGAAATGAAATACAAAGGAGAAAAGACATACTGCCTATCTCATGGACTAGGATACTAGCATGAATCAAAAGGGTGTGGGGATGATATAAACCCCAGCATTCCTTTCTGGTTTTTGGTCTGCTGATGTGAAAAAGCAGCTTAATGCTTTCTCCACCAGCCACAAGCTGCTTCCCCTACCATGCCTCCTCCACCATGATAGACTGTATCCTCAAACCATGAGTCGACATAAGTCCCTTCTCCCTGAAGTTGGTCAGATGTTTGGTTGGGACAATAAGAAATGTCACTAAATGCATACTCTATGTTTGCTTAATGGTCTCCTAAGTGTCTTACAAATAACCTACCCTCCATCTAGCCATTAGATTCAGGGATTCAACATTTCAAAGAACCACAGAAAAGAGAGCTGGTGTCAAAGCCCCCAGCTCCTGGAATATCGTGCTGATAAAAGTTACCACGAATGGCATAAACTTCATTGCCTTTTAATCAGCATTAAATATAAACCTGAAATAGAGTTGCTCACCCATTTTTTCATTTTATTAATATCAAAACAGATTTTAAAGTTGAACACCGGCTCGCAAAACCCTGCAGAGTCAGGACTCATCCTCACTTACCTTATGAATCGGGAGGTTATTTTGTTATTAGTTATTAGGTTATTGGGCTATTACTATTTCCCATTAACCCCTTCATGGGTAGAATAGCAAGCATGGCTGTGCTCTGAGCTTGAGAATTAGAAAAACACAGAAATCTCTAGCCATTTCTAAATGAAGTCTAGTTAGTTCAATTCCACTGTTTCTGAACATCTAACCGTCCAGACACTTGGCATCTATTGGCAACAGCAGTCGCTAAGTTCCATCCCAGATCCATCAACATTTGAACGGAGAGAATAGGGACTTGCATTTCAGGTAAGCCCTGTTCTCCATCTCAGGACATCCACTGTGCATTCCGAAGTGAACAAAAAACCCAATTTTCAACATAAATTCAAGAATTTTAGGTTGCCAAATGAAATTGTGTGTGTGTGTGTGTGTGTGTGTGTGTGTGTGTGTGTGTGTGTGTAATATTATATGCTATGAGCAACTTTAGGAAAGGAGGTGCTCTACTTGAGTGAAGTTACCATAACTTAAGCTTATTGCTCTTAATGTTAAATATTTTAAACATTCTACCAAAAATCCTATGTTACATAAAGCACCATCTTCTCAAACAAAAACAACATAGCCCATCACATCATTATCGCAAATATCTATCATTATAAGAATAGCTTTAAACGTTACTGTAAAGTTGTCAGATCTGGCACTAAAGTGCTGCACACAGCTGTGATTTACAGTGCTAAACTTGTTCTGGGCATTGATTAAATAATCCTCCTCCCCACTTTGCTGTCAGATAATTCTTATTAACGATTTGTTTATTTGTTTGTTTTAAACTTTCTGTTTTTCTCTTTAATAAGCTTTGGGAAAGCATGAAGAGCTCTTTACGGCTGAAGTTCTTGTGTGGGTGGGAGGATTAGCTAGGAAGCTTTCAGATGTAATAAGCCATAACTCAAGAATGATTTGAACAATGAGGGAATTCATTATTTTGCTTAATGAGAACCCTTGTTTTACATAGCTGAAGTGAAACACGCAGGTTTTAGCCTGTGTTTTTCACACACTGTTATCAAACCATTTTCCTATGTCATTAAAATCCTTTAGAAGATCCGGGTACCCATCGCTTCACTGTGTTAATTAGTGCAACAATGGCTATTGAGTGTTTGATGTGTTTCGCAGAAGAAGGAGGCAAAGATAAAATGCAGAACCAGAAGAGTCAAAGTCTCTGCTGTCCTGTGGCTGCCAGGTTAGTTAGTGGGAGTACTCCATGATTATGTGACCATTTATTTTGTTTGCAAGAGTTGTTTTGCAATTGCAAATAATATTTTTGATAAGACTCTTGGCTTAAATTCTAGCTCATTTTCACAGGAGTAACTTCTAAAACTAGACTTTCTGAGTCATTTTTGAGATTTTATTGGTTGTCAAGATTTCCTTTTATTCTGCCATAATAAAATCTACATCATGTAACAATGCCATTTTAACTACATTGAAGTATATAATTAAATACATTGGTACAGGTATAGTCACAGTATTATGCAACCATTACCACTATCCGTCTCCTGAGATCTTCATCATTGATGCAGAAACCCTACCCATTTGACAAGAATGCCCCATTCTTTTCTCTCCTGAACTTTATGAAATAGCACTCCACTTTCTTCCTGTACAGATTTAAATGTCTTGGATACCTCGTACAAAGATACCTTGTACAGATGGAATAATAAGGTGTCTGATCTTTAGTCTTATCCCTTCTGGGTTATCCCCTTTATTATAATGTCAAGTTCATCCATATTATTCATCAGAATTCCAGTCTCAATAATAAGCTGCTGTGTGTAAAATGACATATTTTGCCTATCCACTCATTTACTGATAGATGTTTGAATGGGTTCTACCATTTGGCTATCGCAAACTCATATGTGAATTACTTTCTAAAATGGGTTATAGTTGCTTAGGCATAGTGATGGCATACTGGTAATCTTATCTCACAATTCAGTTGCCATAATTATATTTTTATAATTTTATTCATGGGAGGAAAAAAAAGTCTTACAACCTTAAATAACCCCTTTTATTGTTAGCCAGCTAGGTCCATTTTCAGCTAGGTTCATTTTACAGTTCTATTCTTATAGATCAGAATCTTGTTCTTTCCTTTTCTTTTCCTTGATCTTTCTTACTGCAAGTTTTTAATATAAAAATTTCTCCCATTGTCAAATTTATTACATATACTTTTTCAATTTACTGTTACTTTTATTTTTCTTGAGTATCTTTTTGATAAAGAGAGTAATTTTCATTTTAATGGAGTCAGATCTAGCTGGATAATTACATGTATAATTTAACATTAGACAATTCTTTCCCATATTAAAATGTCTTTTTTTGCTGAACTTTTGGATGCAACACTTTACTCCTCTGGAGTTAGGATATACAGTGTGGGATTACCTACACTTTAAAAAAAACCAAGAGAGGAATTGCTGGACACTTTAGGTGTTAGCTTTAACCTCATTGCTACGTTCGATACTGCTAACTATTCTGTCTCACAGTACAGTTGTTCATCAGTGTCCAAAGGGAACTGGTTCTAGAAGTCTTTTGGATACCAAAATTCATAGATGCTGAAGTCTCTACTATAATAGTGTAGTATCTGGACTTTGCTTATACCCACCACATACTTTACATCACCTCTGTCTACTAAGAGTTACTGAATACAATGAAGATATTGTGTAAATAACTGTTGTTCTATATCATTTAGAGAGTCTGAAGAGAAGAATAAGTCTGTACATCTTTAGACCTTACAGTGTTTTGCTTGTATATACTGTAGTTTGTGTTTGGTTGAATCTGTGGATGTGCAATTCACAAATGCATATCTCACAGATTCATGCCTGCCGTCTGTGCTTTTTTTTTTTTAACTGGGTGTTTGCTAACTCTCTCCTGCTTCTTCTCTCTACTCTTGTTTTCTGAATACTTTTTGTTCGCCTAGCTCCTAAGATTGATTTCTTCCCATCTTTCATCCCTTCCTTTATGAGTCCTCTCTTAGTAAGCTGACCTGACCAAGTCTCCCATTTCCCCTCCTATGGGAATGACATTTTAAAGTGAGGCAAAGTGATGTCTGGCTTGTTCCAGAAGAAATGAGGAGACAGACTGTTTCCAGCAACTGAATGAGCAGAAAAGCAATAGGAAATGAAGTCAGACTGGCAGATAGGAGCAGATCCTGGAGGATCCCATGAACCATTTCAGTGCAATTAAAGGGGTGGAGGCATTTGTGGTTACTGCTTTGTCTTGAGTTGTGTGGGCTGGCGTGTGTGGGGTATCTCACTACATTGCCTTGGTTAGCCTGAAACTCGCACTGTAGTCTAACCTCAGAGTTGCAAATCATTTTGCCTCAGCCTCTCCAGCATTGAGAGGATAGAAGTGTGCACCACACCCAGCTTAGGTGGATGGACGGTTCAAAACAGGGACTCAAGCAGGAGAGGAACCTGGAGGCAGAGCTGATGCAGAGACTGGGGAGGCTATGGAGTGCAGCTTACTGGCTTGG
Source organism: Tokudaia tokunoshimensis (assembly GCA_036184795.1). Taxonomy (NCBI): domain Eukaryota; kingdom Metazoa; phylum Chordata; class Mammalia; order Rodentia; family Muridae; genus Tokudaia; species Tokudaia tokunoshimensis. The sequence continues at coordinate 52,641,723 of BTHU01000014.1, read as the reverse complement.
ACACCACAGCATGGTCATCCTACTTTCTTATTGCATTCAGTACAAGCAGCCCAGGGGTGGTACCACCCACAATGGGCTGGGCCCTCCCCCATCAATCACTGATAAAGAAAATGACCCACAGTAGTAGTTCTTATCCTGTGGATTTCAGAGACCTACAGGCTTGCCTGCAGCCTGATCGATCCTACAGAGGTTTTTTTTTTTCTTTCAGTTGAGGCTCCCTCCTTTCTGATGACCCAGCTTGTGTCAAGTTGACATAAATCTGCCAGCACATAAAGACTTAGACTCCGACATGACTATTCAGCTTTGATCTCCCTGGTAGCACAAAAGTGGATGATCCTTCTCAGATTCTGAGAAGCCTCGCTACCACTGAGGATTCTTTGGTTTTACAAAGACCTTGTTCGACTCATTTCTGCTCCTGTTATAAGTATACACTGCATGATCAGAAATGATCAATAGTATTGCTTTGAACCCCTAGGCTTCATGCCTGTGAGGGCCCATGATTTCGCTTATGATTAAAATTCCTTCACTTCCTCTTGGTCTAGTTAACCTTTAACTTAGCAACGGCGTCTCTGGTCATCTATGTCTTCCTTAGAACTTCAGCTGGGCTGTGGTTACATAGCATACTATTTTAACACTATTTTAATTTGTTTTTTGAGGGGCTGCGTGTGATCAGTCCCTTAAACCTTGGGTGCTAGCAAACAGCTCAATGACTGTCCTTAGTAACCTACGTGCATTAATGCCTTTCATGAATGAGAGAGAGAGAGTAACCATCCCCCAGCTAAATGAAGAATTCCTAGCTACCATCTAGACCTCTAAATTTATTTTATGCCACTTTAAATCCTAAATTATTTTCTAGGTTAAATTTAGGGTCATGCAAAAGACTTTTGAATCTGAAACATTTAGTAGGCCCTAAGGAGAATGATGGGTTCATTATTTTCATAGTCCATTAATGTCAGAGGGAGGTTTTCTTAGGATCATGTATAGATTGCTATCTTAGAAAGCCCTGCTCTTTGTCAGTCTACAGTTTGATTGCCTACTCTTTCCAGGTGCTACGAAGTGTATAAATTTAAGAGTCCCTCTAGTACCCAAACTGTTATGGGTTTAATTATGTCTCCTTCAAATTCATACATTAAAGTCCTAACCTTATCTCAGGATATAACCTTGTTTGATAGATGTTGCTTTCCTTTCCATTTAACAAGAACAACAGCAACAAACAAACAAACAAACACCAAAAAAGAACAAAGGAAAGAGGGCTGGAGGGATGACTCAGCGGTTAAGAACACTGAGTGCTCATCCAGAGGTCCTGAGTTCAATTCTCACCAACCACATGGTGGCTCACAACCACCTGTAAAATAAAATAAATAAATCTTTAAAAAAAAAAAAAAGAAAGAAAGAAAGAGGGAGGAAGGAGGAACAGGAGAGATGGCTGATAATGGGGCTTGCCCACCAAGACTGATGACCTGAGTTTAATCCTAGCACTTAATGGTTGAAGAAACAAACTGATTCCCAAAAGCTGTCCTCTGACTTGTACACACACACACACACACACACACACACACACACACACACACACACATATTTATGGTCTAATTGTAAAATAGGTTGTTAGGTTGAAGTCATTAGGTGCATCTATACATCTAATTCAATATAATATGGTGACCTTAAATTCAGAGAAAGACATGCATGGAGGAAAGATGCAGTGCTTGGGGAAATGACTTGATATTGGTGTCTTGCAAGCACCAAGATTTGAGTTTAATTCCTCTGAATCCATGCCAAAAATCTAGGCATGATGCTGTGCATGTTTGGCCTTAAGGAAGGACACCTGAGGCTGTCCTCTGACCTCTACACATGCCTGCACAGACGTGTACTTACATACATGAACACATATACATTGAGACATAAGGACAGTGGTGTGAAGAGATATAGAGAGAAGGAGTTCCTATACTCAAGAGCAGAGGTCTGGGACAGACCTTGCCCTCAGTCCTCAGAAGGAGCCAACGATTCTGCCGTTTTTGATTTTGGACTTACAGTCTCCACATTCTGAACCTGCAGTCCCCAGTATTGTAAGACAAGAATTTACTATAGTCTGTGAAGGTAATTTCTAAGTGCCAGTTCGACTGGAATAAGAGATCTCTAGGTAGCTGGTAAAATCTTCTGAAGTTCCAGGTGTGCCTATATGGGTGTTTCTGCAAGTCTGGCTGGTAACTCAGTATCCTTCTAGGAAAGAGCCACTAAACAGAGGCAAGCACACTAAAATGGTAGAGATGTGACTTGTTGAATCCTTCTTGGGATCTGGAAGTTCCCAAGTATCAGAATTCTTGGTTTTCCAACCTTTGGACTCAGACTGGCTTGTATAGTTCCCAGGTTCTCAGGCTTCAGGTTGAGATACGCTATCAGCCTGCCAGACTCAGAAGCCCTCAGACTTGGACTGAGCCACAATGAAAGCTTCCTTGGGCCTCTAGCTTGCAGCTGCTTAGTCATTGGACTTTTTGGCCTCCATAATCATGGATGTCAATTTTGTTAAGGTCTGTCTGCATATGTATCTATAATCTGTCTGTCTGTCTGTCTGTCTGTCTGTCTGTCTATCTGTCTGTCTATCTATCTATCTATCTATCTATCTATCTATCTATCTATCTATCTATCTATCTATCTATCTATCATCTGTCTGTCTGTCTACCTATAACCTACCTATTCTTTCACCAACACTTTCCTGACTAATAATCGTAGTTCTAGAAGACTACTATAAACATTTAATTTATGGTCAGTGAAAAATGGACTGATTCTAAAGTTAACTTATTCCAAACTTTTCTACTTATTATTAGACATTCTCCTCAACATCTCACCCTTTGGTACAAGCTACTTGATTTCTCTTAATAAACTTACTCTGGATTGTTTTAAGTTAACTAGGCTGTCTTTCCTGTTCCTTAAATATTTATTTAATGATACTTCTATGAATAGTGAAGCCTATAAATTTGTCCCTTGCTGGGATAAGTACTGTTTGTTTCATTTGCACCTGCCTAGTGGACAGAGAACAAGACAGGAAGGGTATGTTTGGAACAAGTATGAATAATCTCACGGCTTTAAAAACAATCCGTATGCTAATGGACTCCTAAATTTAAATCTCCAGCCTGGCCTTTTCCTCTGAACTCTAGGCCTGGGTGTCTAAGTGTCCATGTGGTTTTCTTCGGGTGTCTCAAATTGTGGGTATCTTGAACTGAGTGAGCCGTCTCCTTCCACCACCTGCCCTGGTTCTCAACTTGCTCTTCTTGTGGTCTCTCCTGGCGAATGACAACTTTACTCCTCTAGCCATTCATGATACTGACTTACATTTTACTTTTCTCTGTCACACATCATATCCACTTGTTCCCCATGTCTTATTATTTTTACCTTTAATGTTTCCCAGGAGTGCCACCATTTGTCACTATTACTTCTGTCATGAATCTAGACCCAAGCTGTCCCTGGTGGTACATTAAGTAGCCTCTATCTGCCTGTCCTAATTCCTGTTGTGGAGTAAAAATTTTGATTTTAGAAAAACACCTGTCATGTCACTCTCCTTAGTGCTTTCAAAGCTACCTCACTGGAAGCAGTTCAGTTCTTACCTCCTAGAAGACCTCGGTTCTTGTGAGCTCTATCCTGTCTCCTGGAGCACTCGCTCCCCTTTCCCTTGAACGCTCTTCACCATGTTCCTGAACACAGCGTCTGTACCTTTCTTCTAGAGCAGTTTGTTTGTTGGGGTCCTTTCTCTGTGGATATCTCATTTTGTACAGCCCCCCCCCTTTAAATTCATTTACCCAAACTATGGGTAGACCTTGGTATTGCCTATGCAATGCTGGTTTTACGGGCACAGAAAATTCAAGAATTATAGGGTTATGGAAGCATCCACCAAAATCTCAAAGGAAAACCTGGAAAACATTCCTGCAGGAAGTCGCCGAAAGGTGGTCCTTGAAGCCATGAGAATGGACTCTAAGAAACAAGACTCCAGAAGCCTGGAGGTACCAGGAGTATGAAATGATTACCAACGTAAGCTACATACAACCAGTGGAGTTAATGCAAGGGATACATAAGATAGGACTGGGAAGGCTGTAGGTGCGGGTCATTTTCCGACCCCATAGGGGTTCACATCAGGCTACTACATACCCTGGATATTGGATATAAAGATACAGGTTTCAAGGTTTTTCCTACTATGTTTTGATCATGCTTTGGTCTCATCCTTTCTCTCTCTAATTCCTCCCCTTTGTAAGGGAAACATGTTCCCTGTTCCACCATTGTATGTCTGAAGCGTTCAATCTTCCTTTGCATTTACAGAAACATTCCATAAGAGTTTACCTTAATTATCAGAGCTTATTTTCTTTTTTTAAAAAAGTGTATTTATTCGTTTTATAACCCAATTATCAGCCCTTCCTCTTCTCCCAGTACCCCCTCATGCAAGTCCCCCATTCCACCTTCCCCTTCTCTTTTGAGAAAGAGAAGCCCCACTCTGGGTATCACCCCCAACTAACATCCCTACTCATACCTCATGTTGCTATGGGACTAGGTACATCATTTCCCACTGAGACCAGACAGGGTGGTCCATTTAGGGTGCGAGCTCTACAAGCAGACAGGCAACAGGCTCAGGGACTGTCCCTGCTCCAGTTGTTGGGGGACCCATATGTGCAGGAGTCCTAGGTCCAGCCCATGCTCACTCTTGGGTTGGTGATTCAGTCCCTGGGAGCCTCCAAGGTCCATGCATGTCCTTTGGGTCTGGGTTACTTATTAAGGATAATATTTTCTAGTTTCATCAATTTGCCTGCAAAATTCATGATGTACTTGTTTTTAATGGCTAAGTAGTACTCCATTGTGTAAATGAACCACATTTTCTGTATCTATTCTTTAGTTAAGGTACATATAGGTTTGTTGGGAACTGGTTCTAACGCTTTGTCTTAATTTGGCTCCCAAAAGCCAGGCTTCCAGACACTGAGGGTTTCTGCCCTGAGCTGGCTTGGATTGGTAATAAAGAGTTGCCTTACGGCAAATGGTTGGGCAGAGAAATGGAGGTGGGGTTTTTAGATTGCCCAGGCAAGGGACTGAGGAGAGACAGAGAAGAGGAGGAGAATTGCCATGACTTGGAGGCAGAGGGATGAGATTTAAGAGCTACAGGAGAGAAAACATACAGCAATGTAGGTGGAAAGGGAAAGCAGCCTTACCTGGGGCGGGGGGGGGTGGGGGCTGCCCAGAAGGTAACAGGGCAGCAAAGATAAAATATAGATTTAGATAGTGTTAAGCCAGGAATACTGGAGGGGAGTGTATGGTAGCCTCGGGAATGTTTAGAAGTGCCCAACCATTGAGCTAGTCAAGGCATATCAACATTAGCTGATGCATGTGTGTGTGTGTGTGTGTGTGTGTGTGTGTGTGTGTGTGTGTGTGTGTGTGTATGTGTCTTTCATTCATGAATCCAGAACTCTTGGGTGGGTCCAGTGCATGCGAAACCTGCCCAGAGCCAAAACAGATTAACTATTCACCACTACACAGGCTGTTTCCAGTTTCTAACTATTATGAATAAAGTGGCTATGAACATAGTTGAGCAAGTGTCCTTGTGGAATGGTAGAGCATATTTTTGGGTATATACCCAGGAGTGGGATGGCCTAGGTCTTCAGGTAGAGCTGTTCCCAATCTTCTGAGAAATTGCCAAATTGATTTCCAGCGTGGTTGTACAAGTTTGCACACCCACCAGCAGTGGAGGAGTGTTCCCCTTTCTCGACATCCTCACCAGCATGTGCTGTCCTTTGAGGTTTTTATCTTAGCTGTTCTGATGGGTGAAAGGTGGATCTCAGAGTTGTTTTAATTTGCATTTCCCTGATGAACATTTCTTTCGGTGCTTCTCAGCCATCTGAGATTCCTTTGTTGAGAATTCTGTTTAGCTCTGTACCCCATTTTTTAAGTTGGATTATTTGGATTTGGATTTTGAGAAACGGTGGAACAACATTTGAGACTCTGAAGCTTTGGAAGTGGATTAAATGCACTGAGAGATTGTCTTCGTCAGGGTTACTATTGTTATAACAAAACCATGACCAAAAGCAGCTTGGAGAGGAAAAGGTTTATTAGCCTCATCTCTGTTCTTCATTGAAGGAAGTCAGCACAGGAACTCAAACAACACAGGAACCCATAGGCAGGAGCTGCTGGCAGATGCCATGGAGGGGTGCTGCTTATTGGCTTTCTTCTCATGACTTGCTCAACGTAATTTCTTACAGAACCCAGGACTATCAGCACAGGATGGCACTACCCACAATGGCCCTCCCACATCAGTCACTAATTGAGAAATGCCCTATAGCTTGATCATTTTTAAAATTGAGGTACCTCTTTAGTAGCTGTGGTCAGAATGTTTTGACGCCCTACGTGTTCCAGGTCCATCATGTTACTTTGAAACATGTCCTAATGATGCCTTTCCTTATGTTTTAGATCTCTAGTAATTTTTTTACCGAGTTATCTTTTTTGTTAAAAGTGGTAGGCTCTCCTGGGAAGCTGCAGGCTGCAGGTGGACCATTGGGGAGGAGTGTTGGCTCCCATTCCCTTGCTGGCTCAGCTCATGTCTGGCTAATGTCGCTTCTGCTCTGGGACCTGGCTTTCCTGATGCTAAGAGAGAAAGGTGGAAGGAAATGAAGAGCATGGGGGATTCGTGTCTCTTTTAGGAGTGTTTAGATGATGGGCAACAGGAACTTCATCTTTCTCCCAACTTTCTGTGATGTTCCAAATCACAGGGGGCTCCAAAGTCCTCCCTGGGGACACAGTGAGAGATGCAGAAGCCAGTGGTCTTTGTTGCAAACTGTGGCTAGCTCCTTAATTTTCTGCCCTTTTTCAGTCTTATGTCTCCCTTATTTCCATTTTCAATCTCTTGCCCATTAAATTTTTATGACTTTTATGTGTATGTGTGTATACTTGTACGAACTCATGTATACCACATGTGTACAGTTGCCTGCAGAGGACAGAGGGGGCGATTTGATCCTCTGGAACTGGAGTTACACATGATTCTAAGCTGCCACGTGGGTGCTGGGAACCAGATCCTAGAGTAGTAAGTTCACCGCTAGCCCTAGCCCGCCATCTCTTCAGCCTGGCTTTTATCCACTTTGAGGTGAGTTTTATTCTGATGTGAGATAATGTGCTACTTTTGTTCTACTGCCTGTGGAAATGCAGATTTTCAACAGCACCAATTAAGCAGACCATCCCCTCCCCCTATTTGTGGGCCCCTGATACTTGTTGACAATTCATTGACAATAAATAGCTGGATGTACTTCTAGGCTTTCTGTCTGTCCCACTGGTTAATGTATCTGTTTTGATGGCAGCACTGTGCATTTTGATTATGTGAGTTTTCAAATATATATTACATTCAGGGATGGCTATGGTTTAGATTTGTTCTTTTTGTACAAGATTGCTTTAGTCATTTGGCTTCTTCCTTGGTTCCATACAAATTTTAGAATTGTTTTTACTGTTTCTGAGAAAAAAAATTACTGGGACTTTGGTAACAATTGCAGTAAATTCGTGGATGTCTTTGGGGAGTGGAAATATTTTAGTCTTCACACCACACAGGCTGTCTTTCCACTAAACTGTATCCTCTCATGTTCTTTGAGAATCGTTACACAGTTTTCAGTGTAGAAGTCTTTCATATCCTTGGTTACTAGTAAATATTCAATTTAATTTTTGGTGCCATTAAAATGGGGTTGTTTCCTTAATTTATTAACCAATATTTTGTTGTTTTAATTTTGATATGTTGTTTTGTAGTCGTAACTTTACTAATTTTTTTTTCTTGAACAAATTTTGGTGGGTTATAAACTCAGTATGTTTGTGTATGTTGTGGGGATTGAACCCAGAGGCTGTGCACAAGAAACACACATTCTACCACTCAGTTACTTCTCCAGCTCGGAACATGATTGGTACCCTAGACCCACAGAAGGATACTTTGCCTAATGTTTACATCTTACCACTCCAATCTTCTCTGCCTTTTATGCAAATTAAAAACCAGAAGGCATGTGAATTAAATGCTTGGTCTCTCTGTCTCTCGTCTTTGTTTCTCGATGTTTCTGTGTCTCTCTGTCTCAGTCTGTCTGTCTGACTTTCGTGTACCCTACACTGACCTTGAGTTTCTCAATCTCCACTCTCTACCACCCCATTCCTGTATTTTTGGTGTGTTCTGCCACTTGCACCCGGAAGCAAGGCTTCTTGCATTTTACATAAATATTTTTGCTCCTCATCAGTTACCTTTTTTCTGTCTCACCTGCTATCAGATACACTTGTGTGAGTGCAAGCCATGTGTTATCTCTTGCATAATTGCCCCACCCACCATCTGAAGCGCTGGTATTCTAGCTTGCACCATTATTTGAATCTCTGGTAATTTTCAGCTATGATATTTTTACTTTTCTCTTCATCCAGTTTCACTCGTACAGGAAAAGCCAATACCGTTCCTACCACAGGCATTAGCATTTATCAGAGATATCAACACCTCTCACATAACACTTCAAATTAACCAGTAACAGAGCAAACTTATTTTGATTAGTCACAAAACACCGATCCACTTGGCTTTGGTGGGTAAATTTGACTTTCTTTTGTGGACTGACTTTAGAAACGCTTCCTCCCTCCACTCCCAGAGAAAGATGCAACGGTTTTCCACCCTCAGTAAGCTGGATGAGGCATAACCTGTTCATACTGGATTGAGGTATCAAGTGGCTTGCCAGTGAACAACTTACACTAGTCCCTCCCCACCCCCACCCCCCACCGTCCCCGGCCCCTTTTAATGCTTTAATGTACTCTACAACTTTAAGACTATACTCATATTTGGTAACTTTCATTAGTTCTATCTTGAAACCCTATTAGCTGTTATCACTTTGAGTATTTCAGAGTTCTCAGGATCACAATTTCCTGGGAAGCTACGAAAGTGGCCCAGTTCATAACCGGGTTTCCCCAAAGAGGTCTCTTTCTTGCATTTCCCCAGAAAGCTATCCAAGACGAGGGAGCAAAGAGCACTTGCCCATGGTGCTCCTCTACCCTGATATGGCAGGACCTCCCCTCTCCCCCTCCTTGGGGGTCACGGTCAGGCCGGGGAAGCTGTGGGCAGGCCCGACCTCAGCCGGAATTCCCCTGGGTGATACTTTCATCCCGCCCCACGCCCACAGCGCTCCCTCCTAGAGCCACTGCGCCCGCCCACGCGATGATGTCATCACCCGGGTGTCGGGCGCGCGGACGGTCCGCCCACGGAACCCGGGCGCGCTCTGTGCCAGAGTCGCGCACCTGGGGCGGCCGCTGGAGGCCGTGGGCATGCGCGGTGCTTCGGGGAGGCTCCTGAGCTCGCGAGCGGAGATCCGGTTCTCCTAGTTGGAACTCGAGGCTGGCTGTGTAGGCTGTGGGGGAGTAAGGATAGAGGACGAGGAGGGTTTGCTACAGGGATGGGGAGGAGTCAGTGCAATTCTTCTGCTTTGGGCGTGCACTGAGAGCTGTGCTCATCTGCAAAAATCGAACAGCCTAGGCAAAGTGCGATGCGTTTAATTCTAACACAGGAGCACGTTTAGCACACACGCCCAGAGCCTGAGGCCAGAGTCACTAAGTACAAAGCACCTGGGTGCCAGGCACCCAGGGAAGGCTCTGTTACTATTTTTTCCACTTCACTGCAACCACCAATAATTCTGTGGTGCAGGTCTAATTGGGTTCCTAATTAACTTGCCTACGCGTCACACTGAAAAGACAGAGTTGAGGTTTCTACGAGGTTGGTCTGATAACAAAGTTCAAAGCTGCCCCTCAGACACTTGAAGTCAAGACTGTGTTAAAACAAGACCATGAACACATTCTGCAAATATATGGCAAGTTGTGAGGTTTGGACTTTAAAAGGAGGAGGCTGGGCTGTTTAGAAGTAGGATGGCCATCAAAGGAAAGGTGTTTCAGGAAGATTTTGATGGAATTTGGCAAGAGAAGGAAGGGACAGGCAGGAAGCTCTAGGTTACTAAGGAGAAGATAGGGAACCTGGGAAGAGGATGTGATTCTCACCCCCTCAAGCCTTGTGTTTTATTGTGGCTTGCAAGTGTAATTCTGTATGTAATTCTACGGATAGGATTTTTTTTTCAAAGTAATGGACTTGCTCTTGCCTGTTACCCAGGCCTATGCTATGATGCACCCCGGAACAGTGTACTCCTCTGAGTAACAGTGTGCACCACGGCGGCTCAGTCAGAAACTTTGGTACCCCTAAAACAGATACATAAGATAGAGAATTTATCCTAGCCTGCGCCCATCTGAGGCCTCTATAGTGAATGCTGGTTCCTGACTTGTAGCCCCACTAGAGAGAAATAAACATGTATGACTCTGAATCCACTATTGTGTTTCAGTGCCTGCACCCTGTCTTTGAAAGAAATCGTATGCCATCTTTGTTAAAAGAAGCTCGGGGCTGGTGGATTGCTAATTTTTCCTGGTTTTATATTGTTATTGCAGTACTGCAGTTTGCACTACCCACTTTGGTAACTGATTCCATGTCATAACCTTATAAGGACCGATAAGTATTTAATAGACATAAATTTTATCTCCTGTCCAAGATGGTAAAGTTCCCTAGGAAAGGACTGTTAGCAATCTTATAGCTTCAAGTTCTGACTTATTTGACATTTTCAAGTGTTTCTTAGTCTACTGAATATAATACTCTACCGTATAATACTTTGCTTGGCATAATTAGGTGTTCAGTAAATATTGATTAATTAAAGGATGCCTCTTGTAGAGTAGGGAACGAACTTGTTTACTTCCTGGTTTTCCGGTGCCTAGCAGTACTGTCTACTCAGCAAACACATGACTTCACTGCCTTTCAGCAAGCAAAATAGACTCTTAGTGGGGCCTGGTAAGGAATTGCTTCACTTTCCAACATAATGCCCCTAAGAAGTATGTCAAAAAATAATTGTGGTTGATTAACCTCATTATTATTCCTGATTGTTTTCTGCAGTGTGTATCTATCTGCCTCTTCCACTATGAGTGATATCTGAAGTTCTTTTGGTCAAGCTTCCTAAGGAATTGCTTTGGAGGCAAATTTGACTTCTTGAAGTCTGTATCAAAATAATTTAAACTCCAAGCCAACAGCAAAATCCAACAGTAGGCAGACCTATGTTCTTAACAATCCTAGCTCCAAGATCTTAAATATGTGTGTGTTCAAAACCTTCTTTTACATTTCAAAGGTTTTTTGAAGAAATGCTTTGATAGTGTCTCTGAGTTTGAATGCCATTCACCTGAGTCACATCCTGAGCTCTCCCACCACAATTAAAACAATAAAAAGCAGCAAACAACAATAACAACATAGTCTCCAGGCAATGACAGCAATTACTTGGAAGAAACAGATTCTGGTTCTTTCCCCCTTTTAGACCAATTAGACCTTTCTGGAGCAGAATTGCAAGAGAATGCACAAAACTCTGCTTCATTGCAGATAAGCAAAATGGTCAAGTCTGTGGTGTAGTTGGGGCAACCTGTTCAGCTGGTAGAGTCTTTAGAAGGGGTGGGATGGGAGTGAAGTGTCGGTGACTGCCCGCAGTGTCAGCACGGAGAAGAGTAAAAAGCTAGAGCAAATTATTCGAACATTTCCATTCAGTAGTTGATAAATCGGGCCATGTCCATTTATTAGCTATGGGCCCGTGGGTTATGCTATTTTAACATTTCAGGGCTTGGATTTTGTCACTTGTAAAATGGCAATGAGAAGGATGAGTTACACTATGCCGCTGCAAATTGCTTAGAGAAATTCCTAGCACGCTGGCACAAGGTAAGTTCTTTGCCAAATGTTTGTCAAGTAAATACATCGCTAGGCTGGGTTACCCTGTTTCTACAAAGCTGGCATCCCACCAACATCCCAGTTAGGGGAGGCCTCTGTTTCCCATTGCAAGGTTTTTCAGACCCACGGGGTAAAGCACTCAGAGAATCTGAGACGTCGACACGCTTTATCCCGGTCCCCAGACTGCCCACTATCCGATCAGTGTGGGCGAGACACACGCCTCCCTCCCGCTCAGGTTCTTTGGCTCTAAAGCACAGCCTAGGCGGCTGTCCCGCACCCCGCCTACCAGTCTGGGAACGCCCCCAGGGGCGGGGCCTATGACCGCGCACGCGCAGTACCACGGCATCGCGCCTGCGCTGTGGCGGGGCTGAGGGAGGCGGGGGATTGGTATGAGAGCCTGTGTGTGAGGGGAGGGAGGTGTCCCGGCCGAGCGTGGTACTACGGCGGGCGCGGGCCGGAGGGGGCGGGGGGATGCGCCGCGGTGGCGGCGCGGGCGCTGGGCTGGGGCTTGGCCGCGCCAGAGCAGCGGATCCCGGTGTCGCCGCGGAAGCAGCGCGGGTGTCGCGCCGGGTCGGACGACGCCGTACCACTGCGCTCCCCCACTTTTTTTTTTTTTTTTTAAATAACCGGAACCAATGAACGCGGCGGGGAGCCGAGCTCCGCGGGCCGCCGGTGAAGGGAGCGGGTTAGCACCCGGCGGGAGTCCGCTTCCGAGGCGGCGGGGCCCCGGGCAGCTGGCGGCGAGCGAGTGCCCGGCGGCTCCTGTGAGCGCTCCTCCCGCCGCGGTACCGGGCCGGGCCTTGGGCCGCCCTCCCCGGCGGCGCTGGGCAGCAATGCTACTGTTCGGGCTGTTGGTGGCCGGCGTGGCGGACGGATGCGACCTGGTGCCCCGGCACCTTCGCGGGCGGCGCGCGTCGGGATCGGCCGGAGCGGCTGCGTCTCCTTCGGCTGCGGCTGCGGGCGAGCGCCAGGCGCTGCTGACAGGTGAGGCCCGCGCGGCGACGGGCAGGCTTGGCGGGACTCCCGACAGGACCCCCATCCCCGAGGGGGCGCCTCGCGGTTGCCTTGGCGCCGGTCGTCGCACTTCGGACGCCTTCCTAGTCTACCGACTGGCGCCTCCACTGTGGCTTCTTCGCCCTTTAGTGGGCTCTGCGAGCTTCCTAGCTGAGCAATGCAGTGGTTTCTCTTTCTTGCTGCCGAAGGGACCATTGGGGTCTGTACGGGACTGGGCTCATTTCCCCTCTCCCCAAAGCCGCTGGATAAAGTAGGCGGCGGCGGTGGCGGCGGCGGCGGCGGCAGCAGCAGCAATGCGGTATGGAGTTGGCCTCTGCTGCCTTTGCAAAGGCAGCTGGCAGCTTCTTACCGATTGAGAGCCCGGCTGAGCGCCCTGTCCCAGGGGAAGCTGCTGAAGAGATTCTTTGAGAGCCACAGCACCTAGTGGCACTAGTATGAAGAAACGTCAAAGTCTGGTGTGTTTTTGTGGGGTACGAGGCCGTTTTACGGGATGGAAAGTATATGCTGTTTGAGAGCATCACTGGGTGACAAAGGGTGCAGAAAGCGCAGCAGGTAACCAGAAACACACCTAAAATTTACCAAGTGCAGGATATTTGTGACGTGGATTTGGTCAGCATAGTTCTGATGGAGTGCACCAGTATCTTTTTAAACACAGAACGTTCTACCACTTACTAAAACTTGCAAATACGTTTGGTAAGGTTAAGTAGAAAATTGTAACCTTTTAAAGCCTTCATTGTCTTATATAACTGATCTGGTGTGGTTTAAGCAATGATGTAAAGGTCCTGAAGTGATTTCCTGGGGCAAAGTGGTGGAGCTAGAGTAACTTATTTTTCTTCCTGCTGTGTTTATTTTTAAGGTAGATCTCTAGGTTTTCTGGAAGAATAGCAAGATTAAAGAGGAATAAGAGGATTCACTGCTCATTTAACTGCAGTGGTAGCCCAACAGGCGTCTGGTAGTCACTAACAGCTGCTCGGGAAAGTGTTGAGGAGTCTTTAGATCTAAGCAGCTTTCCTGAGTTCTGTGACAGGCTATTTCCTGTTGCAGAGTGAAGGAGGATGTTGGTAAGCATTGTCAGGCACTTTGGAAGTTGGAGGGTATAGAACATAATGATCAGCGTACTTAAAGTACTCAAAAATCTTACCAGATCCTGTTCAGTTGAAACAGGCAAGTCATCACTGGTTGCCTTGGATAAAGGATTATATGAATGTAGGGAGGAATATATTGGATGGTTTCATGCTCAAATAGTTATTTTCTAATAAAAATATGGCGAGTATAGAAGGGAACAGTGGTAAACTAGTTAAATAGGAGTGTAGGTTGAGGGCTTATTGTCTCCCCTAGGAGTGGAACAGAATTACTTTGGCTTCTAAGTGGTATAGTAGTGTGGGTTTTTTTTTTTTTCTTTTTGGCAGAAATGTTTGATTAGTAGATAATTACATAATGCCTTAATAAATGTGATTGGCAGAAAGGCAAGTGATCTAGAACTTTGGTGTTTATTGACTCTTCTAATAAGTATGTTATACTGAGAACATCAAGAAATCATCGCAGATGGAATTTTAATAAGCTGTAACCCTTTTAATTTTCTCTGTAGTTATTTATGGCACAGTTGAAAAGGCACGGTGATTCTTAGTGGAAAAAATCATCACATAAAGTGAAGTTATGTGGTAGTGCTTTTCAGTAAATTTGCTGAAATGTTTACCTCGGAATTATTTCTGTTGATCCCGTTTTTTTTCCCTTATGTTCAAATATTAATTTTAAAAAGTTAAACATTTCCACTTAAAGTTTCAGATTATACAACTGCACAGTATCTAAGTTGAGTAATAGAATTTTAATAAGTTTATGAAAATACAGTCAGTATGGCTGGTGTTTAGGGAAAAGTAGATTGAAAAATCACTTGTTAAATTAGAATGTGTTGAAAATGAATTGTATGGCCTCCGCAGGCCCATTCTCATTTAATAGTTTTCATGGGTAGTTCTCTTTTTATGGTTCCATTTGTTTTATTAAACTGGGACATAAATGGATGGTGATACTTCACACTTCAGGAAGTGGAGCCACAGGCAAACCCTGTTACATTCCAGACTGTGTTAATGGATAGATGCAGACATGAGCATACGAGAGAACTACATTTTATTTGGATTTTGAAATTTGAAAACTTGTGAACGAACTGTGAGAGAATTTTTCTCTGTGGTTCCCTGTGAAAGTGGTTGTTTCACTGTTGGCATGTTTAATAGTTTCATAAATTGACAGCTACCCCACTCTCTATTTTCCTCTCCAGATTAGTATTTTTAATACTTAACTGTTTCTACTTCTGAGGAATTTTCTTTTCATTAAAGCAGTCTAGAACACACCTTTTCATTGAAGCTTAAGGGATTTATGTTGGTGTATTTTAAGAATTGTCTTTAAGTCTGACTTGTTCTTAGTTTTGAACAAAAAAAGGTATTCTTGCAGAGATAGGCAGTGATATCATCAAAATCAATAGATCCATTGTCATAAATGTTATAGTAATGTAGAATCAATACTTATAATATTACGTAGTAAAACATTTAAATTGTATGTGTACATATGCATGCATATATTTTTAGTTAAAAAAGTAATTCACATGATTGAAACCTAATTCAGATTAAGGATTGATGGCTGCAAGTGGACAGAGTATATTCTAAATCAGTACTTTGGAAAACCTTTTTTGTTTAACATATACAGCATCAGTGGATTGAGCCAGTGGGAGTGGTTGAGCTTATCAAAATATTGAAATAATGGTTTCTGAGAAATCATGGAAGGGCAAAAGTTCGCCTCTTCACTCTCTGTCTTTCTTTGCATATATATGGATGTGTATGTGCAGACAGCTCAGTTTGGGAAAATATGTAGAGTAACTGAACAGCATTTTTTACACATACACACAGCTAATTGTTTCAGAATTTTTAAACAACCAACATTAGCTTTAAAATACTCAATAATTTTTAATCAATTACAGTAGCATTCTTCAGTGCTTATATAAATATTTTATCTTAAGATTTTTTTGTCACTTCACCTATTTGGTATTTATAGGCGTATAAGATGAAAAATTTGAGGTGTATCTTTTAGATGTATTAAAATCTCAACAAACCCCACTATTCTTAGTTCAAAGTATAATACCATTTTGAAGGGTCACTTTATCCAGAAGTGTTAAAAACGCTTATGCTGTGGGGCTTTTACTAATTTAGTTGGGAATTTTTCAGATTCTCTTTGGAAAAGTATTAATCCAAGCTTTTAATTGTCACTCACTGTACACTCCTAAGACTTGTCCAGTAGACACTGCCTTATTAATGTCATTTTCGAGTGGTTGGCTGGAGTGTGCTGTACGTATGCCACATTGAGTCATGCCTGTGCTGGTGTTTACATTGTGACAGCAGACTGTGTTTTCCAGAACCTTCTTTTGATGCCTTCCTGCTGTTTCGTTTTCTTCTGCAATCTTTGGCTATTGCTGTTTTTAATGTTGTGTTGTCAGCCACAGGACTAAAGAACCTGCTTATATTTATTTGCGCTTCATCAATTCATGTTTAACATTATCTGTAAGTTTGTTTAGAAACATCCCATTACTTGTTAGTCTTTATAAGACTTTCAGGAATCCCACTGGTTACTGTTGATCTCATAGCACAGGAGAACTCAGAAGTGCCAATTGGAAATGAAGGTTTAAGATTTAGCTTTCTTTGATACAAAAAGGATAAACATAGAGATAATTGCTGATGTTTAATTTTTGTTTGGGTTAATGCTAATGGTTTTAGGTTAATTTAGACTTATAAGTAACTTTACCAACCATTTTGTATATTGGGTAGTCATTTTAATATAATGTGAATACTTTCAGAATTATCCTTGCAGATATGTATTTATGCATATAGTAATTAAGTTATAGTGTGATTAAGTGAATGTTAAAATAGCAACTAATAATAATTAACAAGTCACTGTTGATATTCATTAGTTTGGACCAAGTTAGGAACTAACTAGGTGATTATTTTTAATTTGGTAAGTTTTATCAACCAAACAATTATTAAATACATGGAAGAGATAGCAAACTAGGAATATGAACAAATAAAAGGAGAGTAGAACCCGAGTCTACCTGTGGGGAACTGAGACTAGCACAGGCTGGGGAGTAACAGTTATGTTAACTAAACTGTTACTAGGTTCCATACTGTGCTAACTGCTTCCCATGAATCAGTGTGTTTAGATGTGAGGCCAAACCTGTCAGAGCATTGTTTTCATAGAAGACATGAAAAAATAGATACCTTATGATCTCAGGCATCTTACCCAAGATTTCATGTTTGTGTTGAACTGGGTTTCTTTGATTCCAAAGCTTTGCTTATATGTTATATATGCTTATATATATGAATAAGGTGAGTCTATTAATATATTAATGAAGTGCAAACTTTGGGGAAAGAAAGAAGCTTCTGTAGAATTTGAGGTAGACCTAGGTATGTATACTTCATGTAGAGGTGAATGAAAGAGCCTTCAGGAGGCAAATGTAAGAATTTGGAGGAAGGTAATTGTTTTCACAGGTATGCCAAGCATATGTAGAGAAAATCAGTATCTAAAATTGGATTTCTCAGCTATGTGCGAGGTCATATGGGAAGCCACCAGAAAAATTCGGTAAAAATCTCTTGGCACATTGATTTACTGGTTAACTTAGAAAATGAAATGAAAAATTTTATTTTATAATTGAAAACATCTAAAAACTAAATGTGTACATACTTTGGAGAATGAAAATTTACTTTAATTTTTTAGGGCAAATCAGAAGACATTTTGAATAACTTGAGAGTTTTGTTAATAAACTCTTGAGTCTTCTGTCATCAAGAGGGAGAGGAACTGTGATATTTGAGCATGAGAATGACCTGTGTCTGAAAAAGGGAGTTCTGAGTGGGTGGAAGTAAGCAGACGAAGGTGGGAAGGAGGCAGTTAGCAGGCAGTATAGGAGGAGAGGACTTGAGGCCTTAAATTGTACAGTGACTCTGAAAGCAAGTTGTAGAAAGTTGGTTTCTTTCTTAGGTTAGACAGGAACCTGGCTCTTATCTTTTAATCTCACTTAGAATGACTTACAAGTCTTTAAAAACTCCCAGAAGAAGCATGGCATCTTTTTTTCCCCCTTCAAGTATGCCTATTTATCACTTCAAAATTAGGTATTTGTGTGTATGGTTTAGCTTCCATGATGATTTACAAAATAATTAACAACAAAACATGACAAATATACTGTTGTCTGATGGCCCCCACATAGCTAAAGATACTATGTTTCCTTTCCATAAAGCCTTTTATTCTATGTTTCAGTATGCATGCTTCTTCTATATTAAAGGGTGACTGTCCAGATTGAGCCTGTACCATTTATTAGCATGTTCTCTCCTATCTGGAGATCTCCAGTGTCCTCTGTGAGCAACAGTCTTCTGAGGACTGACCTATTGTTTGTTTCAAAAACACCTTTGAATTTCCTGTGTGAGGCTCAAGCCTGGTTTTAGATGGTGATCTCTAACACCAAGCGTAAGTGGGTTGTTTTTGCTCTCTCCATTTTGCTCTCAGGATCTGTAGTTTTTTTTTTTTTTTGTGCTCAGTCTTTCTTGACACTTTCTAGTCTGACTTCCAGTAAATATTTCCCTTGACTGGTTTCTTTGTTGCTGATTTTAAGGATGGTTCTCTGCTAAATCACAGTTCTCAATCTTGTGTTCTTCAAGCTGAACATTTCCTCCTCAGAGAACTTCATTACTAGGAAAGTTCTACTGGGGTAGGGAACCCCAGGCCAATGATTGATTTAACTTTTGGCTTTATTTCATTTGGCCCTTTGTACAACTGCACAGCCATCATGGCTATTATCCCGAGAATACTTTTCTTCCAGCTAGGCTTTGTCAATCATGTAATTTTTCAGAGAACTAACTTAGATTAAGGCGAAAGGGAGTTGGAGGATGTTAATAGTGAGGATTGAGTGTTCTTTTCTTAAAGACAGTGGTAACCACCTCTCCCTAACCCAGCTTCTCCCACAGGCCCTGGGAACCTCCAAGCCTGGCAAGAAGTTTACTGGGATGGGCTTGCTGAGTGCTGCTTGCATGTGAGCAAGCTGGTCTTTATGTGCACTGCACATCTTGCATGTGAGCGAGCTGGTCTTTATGTGCACTGCACATCTTGCATGTGAGCGAGCTGGTCTTTATGTGCACTGCACATCTTGCATGTGAGCGAGCTGGTCTTTATGTGCACTGTACATCTTGCATGTGAGCGAGCTGGTCTTTATGTGCACTGCACATCTTGCATGTGAGCGAGCTGGTCTTTATGTGCACTGTACATCTTGCATGTGAGCGAGCTGGTCTTTATGTGCACTGCACATCTTGCATGTGAGCGAGCTGGTCTTTATGTGCACTGCACATCTTGCATGTGAGCGAGCTGGTCTTTATGTGCACTGCACATCTTGCATGTGAGCGAGCTGGTCTTTATGTGCACTGCACATCTTGCATGTGAGCGAGCTGGTCTTTATGTGTGGTGCAGATCTTGCATGTGAGCGAGCTGGTCTTTATGTGTGGTGCAGATCTTGGCCTCTGTGCAACTGTTTAGCCTCCAGTTATTTTCACTTTCTCTGCCTCTCTCTGATCTTGAACTTCCCATTATGTAAGTGAAACACTTCAAAAACTCTTACTGAGTTAAGTGCTGGATTTTTAGTTTAAAAAATACTAGCAGTGTATCTCCTATCTACGTGATTTCTGAGTATTAAACAATCTCATTAAAGAATCTTCAGAGTAAGGACAGTCAATGATTTGTGTTAAGTGATTTTCAATGCTTGAATTTTGTTCTTTCTTTCTTTCTTTCTTTCTTTCTTTCTTTCTTTCTTTCTTTCTTTCTTTCTTTCTTTGGTAGGGTCTTACTATGCAGCTTAATTGAGTCTTTTTCATTAGGCTAGTCTTGAAGTCCAGATGCTTTCCTAATCCTCCTGCTTCCACCTCCCACGTGGGGTTACATGCATGTGGGACGGCTGTGCCATCCCCTCTTGTGACGTTTTCATCTGCTATTTAACATATTTTACAATTTGCAAACCCATGTTTTCTTTGCTCTACTGTTTCTCTTTCCTTTTAAAACCACCCAATACTGGGTCCCAAGATGTTCTTGATCCACCCCTTTATTATTATTCTCTACCAGAAAACATCTGACCTTTTCCATTAAAGGTGTGTATCCTCACTCTCGCCATCTTGGAGGTCTTTTACTTTGCTACATGTATTCATTGTATTAACCTTTGCTACTTTCTTCTTGGTTCTCATTAAAATTTATATTTTGATTTTTAAAATTGTAGTGATAGGTGCCCTATAGTTTTAGAATTTGCATTTGTGAATTTGCTGTCTGATGTGCATTCAGGCCTTAGGTTTGTGAGGATGGGTCTGAGGAAGAACTAAGGGGGATTAGAGGAAAAAACCAGATGAGTGTTTGTATATAATTTTAAGCACTATTTAACTACTGATATGTGGTAGCCATGACTTGAGGAACTAGTTATATAAAGATGCTGTAGTTTGCCTTAAAAAAATTATTGTAGGAACAGTAAACCTGAAACTTGCCTGGGAATTTTTTGCACAATATAAAAAGTGTTACTTTTATAGTTTATCTGTTTACATTGCTATGTTTACTAGAAATACATTTTAGCAATATCTGTACTTTCATGTCCTTTTTCAGCATTTTTTCAGAACAGCCAAGATGTGGAAACAACTTAAAACTTCATCTTTTGATGAAGAATGGATAAAGAAAATATGACAGACATGCATACATACATAGACATAGCCATTGGAAGAAAAAAAATTCTGCTATTTGTGGAAGTATTCATGAACTTCCACATGTGGAAAGCATTCTGCTAACTAAAACAATCCAGACACAGAAAGACAAATACTCCATGGTCTTACTTGTGTGAGATCTAAAAATGTCACCCGTAGTAGAATGGAGGTTAGTAGATTACTTGAGATTCATAAGAGACTACATCGTAAATAGTCTTATCTCATACCAAAACTAAAGGTGCAGATGTGAGATAATTGGTCCATTGACCAGCCTGATAATGATGTGTCACAATTACACTCTTATCAAACCAAATAGTACACCTAAAATAGCTACATTTCCTTCAGCTGTCAAGTGTACCTCATTAAAAATTTTGAAAAGTGTAGTATTTAATAGAATTATTTTTACTTTTTGTTGTTGCGCATTTCCACCCCAATTCTGGAAGCTGGGATGTAGCCAGAATCTTGCCAGTGCTAGGCAAGCTCATTACCAAGGAGCTACACTTCTAGCCCCTGTCCGAATAAGATGGGATGGAAGCAAACACAAGCTTCAGTGGTTTACTAAGCATCAGATTTCGGTGAGATGTTTTGCCTTTCAAGATCAGGAAGATACCCTGCCCTGAAGTCTGTTAGCGCTGTACCTACTCAAAGACTGATGAAACAGTCTGATGAAGGGATGAGGATATGCTATTTCCTGAGTTACGTAGATGTTCTGTTTCCCAGAGTGGAGTAGAGAATTCGACTTAGGTGGATAGGAGAGGGCACACAGTCTGAGTGGAGGAATCTGAGAAGGGATACATTGGCCCATGAGATGCAAGATGTGACTGTATGGCAGATATCCCAATGACGTGACAGTCAGTGCTGAGCCTGTGGACAGTGCCCCAACATTCATCTTTAGACGAGGAGCTCAGATTTTTGGCAGCAGTTTTGCATGTCTTATCTCATTTAACACTCAGAATCCTTAGGAGAGTCTTATTGTTCTTTCCCATAGTAAATGTTACATATAATGGGAATCTAGCAAACTTAAAATCTTCTAGTGCCAAGGATCTTTAGGTTAAGGTAGAGAGTATAATTGAAGTTAAATCAGGGAATGAGGCTGGAGAAGCAGCACAATTAGATATTCTAAGTGTGAAAGTGGATCTTTATTGTTTACTGGCCTTTGAACTGCATCTTTATTTTGTTAATAATCAAATTTTTCCAAAGTTTTAAAGGTTGTTTTTCTCTACTATACAGATTATAAAACCCAGAGATATATCTTCAGTGTGCTGTAAAAAGTCAGTATCCTTAGAAGATGGGAGTTCCTGTTTGGGTTTTGTTTTTGTGAATATTCCTATGGGATGGAATGCGATTTTAAGACTAATAGAACTTTTATATGGGAGTGTAAGTTTGTTGTTCTTTTGTAGAATGTGATTTGTCTGTAGACCGTAGCAGGTTTTTATTAGTTTGAATCATAGTCTGATAGTGGATTATAATTGCGGGTAGGGGACTTAACTTGTTGGTGTCTACATTTTAATTTATTTAGAATATAGTTTGAAGAACAAATGAGTCAACAGTCTACAAAAAGTGCTTAACATAGCACCTGGCAAGTGTAAGTACTCAGTTATTGCTAATGCCATTTCCCCATTTGCCTGTAGCTACAGATCCAGGATCGTTGTAGAAGTGTGCCGAAGTTTGCTGAGTATTAGAATTATGCTTTCTGTTCTTTTTGTGTATCTACCTGTGTAGTACTGAGGAGTAGACACCTGGCCTTGCATACTACTACACTACTGCATTCCCAGCCCTTTTTGTGGATTGAAAATAAATTAGTGTGAGGCAGGGATAATAGCTCAATCTATAAGGAAGTTACTTGCGAGCAGGCATTCCATCATCAGAACTGGTGGAATCGATTGTTGTGGTGGCATATGCTTGCTATCCTAGTACTGGGAGAGACAGGTGAGGATCCCTGGGGTAGCCGGCCTGCCAGCCTAGGCTACTTAGTAAGCAGTTCATTGAAAGACGCTATCTCAAAAAAGTAGGTAGACAGAGCCTGTGGATTAACCTCTGACTTACAGGCATGGTACACATGCACCTGAATACACACACACACACACACACACACACACACACACACACACACACACACACTAAATGACAGTATCATTGGAGATACTTCTGTGATCTAAATAACCAGATCATTAATGGTCTGAGATTGACAGAACCTGGGTAGTATCAAGGCATTCAGAATTACAGCATGGATCAGGAGGACCTGAGGAGCTCTTGGCAGATATTAGCTGGGAGGGACAGCATTTTTTAACGTGGGCCACACTAACTGGCTGCTGTGGGATATTAAAAAATTACTATAATGAAGAAAGCATGAAGTTGGGAGTATGACTTGTTGGGAGATGTCTAGGGAAGCTGGAGAAAATGATCATAATACATTGTATACATATGTGAAGCTATCAAAAAAGTTACAAGATTATAGAAAAGTTAAAACTAATTATAGCCAGTAAAATCACAAGGTACTGGGATTTTTTTTAAAGAAATTAGTTGACTTTTTAGCTAAGTTATTTTGTGTCTATTTTATTTTATTGTTTGTGGTGCTGAGGCTTGAACCATGGACCTTGCACATGGGAAACATCTACTCTACTACTGAGCTATATCCCCATTTTATCTTTGTCATTTAATCTAACCAAAAGACTTCCCAGTATTTCATAGTTGGGATGTCATCAACAAAACCTTTAGTTTCTGATATTAGAAGTTTATTATAGAAAATTTAAAAAATAGGGGAAATTCTAAGTGTGAAAGTTTACATTTACACGTTACATTTACATGTTACACGTTTACATTAACAACAGGTAGTCACTCTTCAGGCAATTTTTTTTTACACTTAAAAATGTGTATTTTTATATGTATTTACTAATAACCTTAGGGGATGATTTAGAAAAAAACTTTTTTTGGAGTTGGAGATTGGTCCCAAGGGCCTTTCTAGGCTGAGCATGTACTCAAGAGTAATTTTAAATGTGAAATTAGTGAACACTTGGGTGTCAAATGTAGTGTAGGTTTATGGAGCACTGATGAATAAGATTATAAGGCTCATGTTCTTTTAGAACTTACATTACCATTTAAATTGGGAGGATAATATCTTAAAATTGTGAGATGTACCTGAAGAACAAAAGAGAATACATGAAATAGAAAATAATGTGGCTGAGATGTTATGAGGAAACCTGTTAATTTTAGGAGGATGTGCTAATCGGAGAAGCTTCTAAGAAATTCTTATTAAAACATTTATATACCATCCCCCCCCACCTCCCCTGCATGTTTTTGATTGTTTCCTTCCACCTCCAGTTGCAGGGATTGAACAAAGTTGACAGTCTTGGCAGCAAGCAATCTCACTGGCTGGAAAGTCATATTTTTAGTATAATAAATTTGCATTTATTTTTTTAATATTTTTGGTGTGTGCATGTGTACATGCGTGTATGTGCATGTACTTTGTTTTGTGTGTGTGTGTGTGTTTGTGTGTGTGCCACACATGCTTGTACTTGTCAGTTTTCCAGTGAGGGGACTAAACATAAGCTCTTTGTAAAGTTTGTGCTCTTAGCTGCTGATTCACTTTTACAGCTCCCTGAAGATCATATATATTCATTTTTTTTGGTTCTGTTTTTTAGAGACATGTTCTCACTATGTAACTCTGGCCATCCTGCAACTCACTATATAGACCAGGCTGGCCTCAAATTCACGGTGATTCACCAGGTCTGGAGTACAGGGTTTAAAGGCCTGCACCACTGTGCATGGTTTAAGGCCTTGTTGTTGGGTGTTTGTTTTTTCAAGACAGATTTCTCACTATGTAACTCCGGCTATCGTGTAACTCTGTAAACCAGGTTGGCCTTGCACTCACAGAGATCCACCTGCCTCTGCAACTTGAGTGCTGGGATGAATTCACCACCACCATCTATCCTAAGGTCATATTTTTAGTGATAGTAATTGAAGGGAGTTTGGAGTGAACATTCCACATAGAGGTAATAATAGAGATTAGTTAGAGATCCCAAGGCAAGAAAGAATTTGGATTACTTGATTTAAATGTCTCATTCGAGGTTGGAGAGATGGTTTAGGCAGTAAAGAGTACATGTGTAAAAGCTGGGCATGGAAACATGAGTGTAATTCCAGATTTGGGTTGGCGGACATAGGCAAATCGTTGTAGTTCATTGGCCAGCTGGACGAGTGAGTCGATGGGCTCCTGCTTCAATGAGAGACTCACTGCGTGAAAATAGAAGGTAGAAACGCAGCTGAGGAAGACACCAGTGTCAGCATCTGGACTCCATATGTCAGGGGCACACAGTACACCCCCAACACACACACACACACACACACACACACACACACACACACACACACACACACGAGAGAGAGAGAGAGAGAGAGAGAGAGAGAGAGAGAGAGAGAGCGAGAGAGCGAGCGAGCTGCTTTGAGCATATTTAGAGGGGGAAGATCAGCATGAGATCTGGCTGCTGAAGAGACTGGGGCCAGATGGTACAGAACCTTCTAGATCTTTCCCTATGTTTGAGCTTTTCCAGAGGATAATGGAAGGATTGAAGCATTTTAAGGAGGGAAATGAAATAATAGGACTAATTTTTGTTGTCTGTTCTGCATAATTTTTTTCAGGCCTTGATAGAAAATACACAAAATAAAACTATTTTTAAGTGTATGTTTTTATACTGTTAGTTCTTTTAAAATTGTTGATTACTAGAACTTTTTTTTTTTGTCTTATAAAACTGAAACTATAGCTGTTAATTCTGTTTCTCCAAATGCTGGTAATTGCCATTTTAATTTTTTGTTTCTGTGAATTTGATTATTTAAGGTATTTGATACAAGTAGAATCCTTCAGTATCTGCCAAGTTATTACTAACTTACTTGTTACTTGGCTGAATGTTTTCAAGATTTACTTGTGTTACAACATAGATAACAGAATTTCAAGGCAGATACTTTATTTATATGAGACCACATTTTCTCCATCCACCCACCCACCCACCCATCCATCCATCCATCCATGGACACTTTTTGCCTGGTGGAAGTAATGTTGGCAACATGAATGTATTGGTTTCTCTGACACCCTGATTTCAGTTCTCTGTGCTTGATACCTAGAAGTGGGATATATGTATATGGCTTTTGCTTTTCACTTTTGATGCTCTTCATGCTAATCCATAAGTGGTAGCACCATTTTACACCCTGACTGCGACAGGTGTGCAGGACTTCATTTTTTTTTTGCGTGATTTAAGATCTGTTGGCTGCTGTTTGGAATACTGGTAGGAAGAATGGTCACAGGGAGATTGTCTAGGCAGGTGGATACTCTGTCGAGTTGGGAGTGGTGGTAGAGTTTTAGAGAAGAGAAACTGTTTAGATAGTCTGGAGTTAGAATTGGTTTGGCTTGTGTATGGATTGGCACATTGCTGTGGCAGTAACAGAGGAAATAAAGACCGTTCTTAGAGTGTGCTGTTTAAAGTCCCTGAACCGTGCATGGCGCTCATCATTCTGTCACAACATGTTCCTAGTAGACCCTGGCATCTTTCTTCTCATGCCTCATTGGTCAGGCCAGAGTTATCACCAAAGGGAGATGGATGCCTTGTTGAGGACAGACGTGATTCACCATCCTACAGCTGGAGAAGGGCTCACTGTATCAGCACATTGTTGCCTCCTGTTTGAACAGAGTGGGGATTCTTTGAGGGAATGACACAAACATAACTAGCTTTATGAGCTTTGGAAAAGTATTGTGATTTTTTTTTTGAAGGGGATGACCTACTATTTAAATATCTTAGCTATCTTGAAGGGTTTTGTGAAGATTATATAAAAGAGCGAAATTATTAATTAATGCTTAGTAAACATTTTTACTTGACTCTTTCCACTTCAGCCATATCATTGTTTGTGTGTGTGTGTGTGTGTGTGAGAGAGAGAGAGAGAGAGAGCTTATTTCTTTGTATAATAATACTATTGTCCAAACAATCTTACACAATCAAATATGAACTCTGTCTTTTTTTTTTTAAATATTTACTTATTTTTATTTTATGTGAATGAGTGTTTTGCCTGCACATGTGTCTGTATTATGTGTGTCTGGTGCCCAAGAGGTCAGAAGAGGGAGTTTAACCTGATGAACTGCAGTTACAGATGGTTGGTACCTGTAGTTAATGCTGAGAACCTCTTGCCAAGTCCTCTGCAAGTGCCCTTAGGGGCTGAGACTTTGCTCCAGCTCCTAAAAACACTTCCCCCTTCCTCAGCTCTTTTTTCTTCCCACCGTGTTTGTACTAAAGTCAGTCATTTGAGCTAGATGAGCCAGTAATTTTGGAATTGACATTGTTTTCTCTTACATGTCTTGTTCATTTAAATTTTCCAGATGCTGCTATTTAGATCTAAACTTGCTGTGTGAGGTTCATGGTGGATACTGCATATTTCAAGTATGCTTCTGGAAAATGGGGCTCTCTCCTTATTTTCTCCTTTATTCTTTTGCTTTATGTTCCTTTCACCTCAGATTGACCTGTGTTTCAAAGTTCGTTCTAAATATTTGTCATTCAGTTGGTGCTTATATATCAAAAATATTCAGTGTTCAGTGTACTGCTTTGAAAGTTGAAGATACAGCAATGGGCAACATTTGATGTGGATCCTATTTGTCCATGTTTTTCTGTTGTAAAGTCTTAGGAATTCTCCTCAGTGAGATGTGACTCCTGGCCTGCTCAGGTATCTATTCAACTGTTTTTAAAAAGTTGTCCCACAACTTATAAATATTTAACAATCCGAAGGTTTGTTTCTGAAGTCTGTTGTAGCTGTTGATACCTTTAATCTATATCATGATTAATGGTTTATCGATTTCTTGACACAGGGTATAGTTTTTAAAAACAGGTAGTCTGGAAGGTAGTGTGATTTAATTATTGGAATTTGCTCTTAATCTGTCTTTAGTGGTACATGAAAGTTTTGGTGTGACTTTGAGGAAGAACTTTGAGGAAGAGCTGTGTAACTCATCTTTATTTGTGATTGCTAGCTTCTAGTAGGGAAATGTTATGAGATCAGCTTTCAGTTTTCACTTACATAAACTGAGTGGCTGTGACTAATATATTACTCATTTGTCTTAAGTCATGAACTTGGATAATCTCCTACCTTTTTATAAGAGTCTAGGGTAATTACGTTGATATGATTATTTAAAAGCCGGGAATTTTATTCAGCTTGTAGTGTTACAGACTTTAAAAGACATTTTATTAAATGGTAGTTAAGGTGCTGGGGAGATGGCCTAGCAGTTACAAGCACTTAGACTCTTACAGAGTACCCAGGGTTAGGTTTCCAGCATCCATGTCAGGTTGCCACGAATACCTATAACTCCATTTCCAGGGATTTGATGCCTCTGGCCATCTCAGGAACATATAAGCACCTAGTGTTCATAAACTTACCGAGGAACACACACATGCACATAAAAATAAAAGAATATAATAACACTTATATAACCTATAAAAATGCTAGTTAATGTGAGTTTAGGAGTTATAAGCTCACTATTAGGTATCAACTATAAAGTTACATTTTGCTTCTTAGTTTGAGAGTATTCTGTGTGATAGCTTTTAAGTTTTAGAACAGTAGTAGAAAGCTAAAGTCATAGTCTTTCTCATGGTTTCACCTTTAATATTTTGATTATTGTTGTCTTATTGTATTCAGAACAAATTGGTACTTTGATCATTTATGATTGCTAATGATCTCAGGATTCAGTGTCAGACTCCTTTAACTGAAGCCAAGCAGCATATTGCTTTTTATTTATTGACAGTTTTTACTTATTTATAATATCAACTATACAGGTCACAATGACTATCTCTTGAGTTTTGTAAAAAGCATATACATATGCTTTACATTTGGATCAACCTTAAGGCCCTGCATAAACCACAACTTTCTCTCACTCATCTCTTACTAACTTTTCTTAATTCTGTTTTAGCTCATTTCTTTTATTCCATTTTATATGGCATTAGGAAATCCCATGCTGACTTTTTAAGGATCACAGAATATATTTTCACAAGTTCTATAAACTTTGACGCTTAGGTTGTTCAGTATGTACTGTGCTATATTTATTTGAGATGAGATCTTGCTGGGTTGTCTAGGTTGGCCTCAGACTCCTGGGCTCAGATGATCCCCCTGCCTGTACATTGGCTGAGACTTTAGATGATCTGCCAATCACTGTATTGGCTGCTGCAATGTAGTTATTTATTTTTGAGACAGGCCTCTCTGTGGAGTCCAGGCTGGTTTTTTAAAAGTGGTAGTTCCTTTACCTTCTGTTATCGAGCACTGAGATAAGAACTTTGCACTTCCAAGTCTGTGTGTATAGATGCATTTTAAGATCTTGCAGAAACATTCAAATAAGCTGGCCCTTCCAGTTTCATACACCTGAATATTTGTGTTTATATACTTTCTTATAAAATTGTTTGGTAGCTTTTGTAGTACACTGAAAGTTTGGCATTTCAAGTCTTTTAAAGTTGATTTTTAGATTGGTAGCTGGCAGTTATGAGAGATTTATCATCATCTATCTGGAATGTTAAGCTTCTGAAAACCAGAATTCTTTTCTTCATGGTCTAAATTAGAAAAGGCATAAAATAGATATTAAAGTTATCCTAGGATGTCTAATTTATAATGTGACAGTTTGAAAGTGGTCTCTATTCAGGAAATAGCAGATAAGAAGTCTGCATTCAGTCTGTCTGAGTTCTAGGTAAATAGCGGCTGCTTTTACTTAAATGCCAAGTTAGTGTGCTTAGAGATAGTCTCTTCCTAATCATAATGAAGAAACTCATTATAACAAAGTTTGAAATTAAATAACCAAGATCTTTTGAGGTAAGTAGCCTTCAGAGTGAGGATATGCAAGCTACAGGGGCTCTCATTTTTATATTTGTTAAAAGAAAACACCATTATAAAGAATAATTTGCATGTTCTTAATTTGTAATTTAGAAAAGTTAATTTTCATTTACTCTCCTTTGTTGTTGTTTGTTTGTTTCAAGACAGGGTTTCTCTGTGTAGCCCTGGCTGTCCCAGAACTTATTCTGTAGACCAGGCTGGCCTCAAACTTTGAGAGCTACCTGTCTCTGCCTCTTGAGTGCTGGGGTTAAATGTGTGAGCCACCACTGCCTGGTGGCTCATGCCTTTAATAAATAAATATTTATTTTTATTAAATAAATAGTAGGTTTATTTAATAAGTCTTTGAATATCCCTGCTGGAATGGCTGATGTGGTAGCTGTTTACTGAACATAAAGTATTGGTTGAATGAGAATGTTTCCTGTAGGGATCTTTTGTCAGGTGACATGTGATGCTGGGCATTCTGGCTTCTCTTCTTTATTCACTAAGTAATCTTCTCTGGACCCCGAGCCGTGCCCGAGCATCTCCTTCCTGGGCTGTGTTCCTGCCATGCACTCCAGTCTCAGTTGATTCTGCTCCGCTTCACTCCTGTCGGCTCTAGATCCCATTACCCCTCAGTCTCGCATATATTCTGATACTATGCGAATGGCTAAAACTACAGGGTTTCATAAACTAGAATTGTCATTCCCAAGGATATGCTGAATTCATATATAGTAGTTGTTTCATACAACTCAGACTATCTGCTTTTGTTTAATGTATTTGCTAAACACCAGTTTTTGGTCAAAGTAATGTTGTCTGAATATCTACAACTCAAAGCAATGTAGTCTGAGTATCTACATTAGTAGCATTTATGATGCTGGATTGAATTTAAGAGTTCAGAGTCAGTCATTCTCTCTCTCTCTCTCTCTTTCTCTCACTCATCTCTTACTAACTTTTCTTAATTCTGTTTTAGCTCATTTCTTTTATTCCATTTTATATGGCATTAGGAAATCCCATGCTGACTTTTTAAGGATCACAGAATATATTTTCACAAAATCTCCTTTCTGTATACTTCTCTATAATATATTTTTAATACAATCTTGGTGTAGCTTGGGTCTTAAATTCCCCCTCAAAGACTCAATGTATTAAGGTTTTGGTGCTCAGCCTGTGGTGTTATTGGTAGGTGGTGGAGTCTTTGTGTGGTTAGATTGCTGAACGGATGCAGGCAAGGGAAGTCAGCTCATTGGGTCATTCTCTTTAAGGGGACCGAGATTCTGATTCCTTCCTTTTGCTTGCTGATGCACGAGGATGTCACCACTGTCCCACCCTGTGTTCCCTGCCAGGATATGCCATCTCACATAGGTCCAAAAGTAACTGGGCACATTGACACCAGGCTGGACCCTCAGAAACTCTGAGCCCAAACAAACCTCCCTCTTATAGCATTGATTGTCTCAGGCATCTTGTTACATAATGGGAAGAGCTGACTGTGTGTGCAGCATGTGCTAACCTTGTACCTTGACTGTTCAAGTAGGGCTTGTGACCTTTCTTAGGTCTGTGCTCGCTGTTTTTCTTACTTTTGGAAAAGCTTAACCTACATTTTCAGAAAATATTTTCTCATTGGTGTTCTTCTAGGTATTTGATATATTATTTTATATTGTCTTATAGTTGTGGGCCACAAACATTTCCCCTTTTGATACTTCTTTGTTCTCTCTGCTTGGGTAATTTTTACCAAAATGTCTCAAGGTCACTGATAATCATGTAGAAGAAAAACTCCATTTTTGAAACTATATGTATTTTTTTAAATTTTAGTATTATTATATGACTTGTGGTTTCTATGTCTTCATTAAAACTCCCTATCTGTTCATCATGTTGTATGTGTATTCTAGTATTAGAAGTTTCCACTTAATCTGTAAACATTTCAATTGTAGTCATTTTAGCATCTGAGGGGATAATGCAAACATGTGGGTTATCTTTGTGTTTGGTTTTGCTGTTTGTTTTGTATGTTGAAAATGGTTTATTTTCTTGCATTTTTTTTATGTCTCCCATACTTTGGGATTGAATGATACACTTGAGAAAGTTACCTTTGTGTAGAAACAGTTCTCTGATAGGTCGAGTCAATTTGTCATTAGTTAATAGCGTGTGGCTTTACTGTCACTGTCACTACTTACGGTGCACCACTCACCTGTGGCTAGTTGCTGTGCTTTGATACTTTGTGTGGCCAGAGCATGCTCCTGCTGTGTGTGTCGGCAATGCTGTGTTACACAGGGCTTCTCACTGCGGTGGGAGTGGAGGAGTCTTTCAGTTTCCTTGCTGACCTTCAGGTTTCCGTAAGGCTCTGAATCCACTCCCGCAGTTATACCGTGCAAGACTTTACAGTGTAGTTGAGGGGCGTGAAGACTGACTAGCTTTTATAGACTTCTTTTCTATACATGCCTGTAATTGGTTTCCTTAATTATCTTTTTATATGATGCATTCATTTGTTAGCTTTTTTGTACATTTTCCTCTGTTACTTCATTCATTCACTCAGTCATTCACTCACTCATTCATGCTAAATTTTTAACACTGCAAATCATATTGAGCTATCCTTTACTGATCGCTGATATTTTAAATTATCAGCATTAGTTTTTTTTTTTTAAACAATTTACTGTGCTGTTTATGCAATTTATCCTTGTGTTCCCAACTTTGGACATATAAGTTACACTTTTTTGTGTATATGTAAATTTGACTTCTGTATTATTAAAATATTGGCATTGTTTATAAGAATTACATGTGTACCTAGCAATGTTTGTTCAATGAGGAGATGTCTTTTCTGTACTTCTGTATGAAAGATGGAGTTTCTTGGGACCTTGGTCCTGGGCTACTGTGGTGTCGAGCATCTTCGTCTCATGAAAAGACTTGGCCTAGTCATTGTGGTATTGTAGTAGTATGCTCATGTGTATTTATAGTTTTTGGCTTTTGACTTTTTTGAATAAATGCAAATGTTTGCTTATAACTATTACATCTGTACAACTACTGTAGTATACTTGCTGTTATGCTTGTATGTTGTTGAAAGAAGCTTATGTGCTGTTCTTTCTTTTTTTCTTTTTTTGACAGGGTCTCTCTATGTAGCTCAGACTGGCCTCTAATGTCTTAACCTATCAAGTGTTAGGATCACAGGTGTGCTCTATAACAAGACTTCTTGTGCTATAAACCTATGTCTTTAAAAAAGCTTTTAAAAATTATTTTTTCCTAGGATTAAGTTTTTGAGATTTTTAATCTTTCAGTATTTTAGGCTAGGGGTTTGATCTTTTGATTTTCATCATTTAAGAGCAGAAAGGGGCTCTTGGGTAAGGAAGAGGATTATTAGGAGAGGGATTGGGGGCATGAGGGGGGAAAATCAACAAGAAAAAAGTATATATTAAAATGTCACAGTGAAACATTACTTTATATGACACCTAAAAACTTAATATGAATAGATGTCAACGTTTGTGGTTATGATGTTTTTGGAGTTGTATCTTCTGGTGTTACATTTATGCCTCAAGAATTTCCTGTGCATTTATCCGAGGTGCACGTCTCCTCCTGGTGGTCTGTGCTCCTGTAGGCTGACTCCTGTATTCTGGCAATATCTTATTGTGTGTTCTTCCAGGTTTAGATTCTGTTCTCTTTCCTGGCACTCACTCTTGATCGCTGTCTAGCCCTTTGGTGGCTCTTTGCTGCTTGCTCTCTGGTGGCTTAACTAGTTTCCAGGATGAGTGCCTTCTTCACATTGCATTTTGATTGACTCATCAACCTAATAGGCCAGTAAGCTTTTCAATTATTTTATGATTTAGAAATTATGTATTATTTTAGTTAATGGACTTAATTGTGTTGAATGCTGGAACTCTTTAAGACTTCGGATTACGATATCTACTTGTACCCTAAAAACCTGTTAATATCCCATAGTGCTCTTGGTTGATTTTTATAATGTAAGGGCATTCACTGACTTTTTCCCCTTCTGGAGAGGAGTGGATAATTTTGATGAAGGATTATGTAACCCACTCAGAAGACCTGAGCTATTTTATTATTTTATTTTTTTATCTGCTGGTTTATCCACAGAATATATATTGAGGGCTTTCTCTGTTCTGAGTGACTTACAGTAGCTTTAATTTAGTTTTGAGTACACAGACTATATTTAGTAGTTTTTAGAGGATCATGTTTAATCTTCCCTAGGAACAGGAGATTTGAGGAAACGGGAGGCTTAAACCTTTAGTGTAGGGTAATGCTCACTATCGCCTAAACCCTGCATGGACTCAATACCTTTTCATGGAGTAGGTACTTCCTAGTACACTTGCCCTGCCTTCTGGCACTGTAAGAACAGTTAAGGTTCAGCTTTGTGAACTGTGATTCAGGCAGGATTTCAAAAGCTGTATGAGATTGTTTGAGTCCTCATGGCTCCTATCCTGAGCATTGTCTGTAAATACTATGGACTCTAACATCTGTGCACACTTGAGTTTCTCCGCTTTCCTTTGCTGTCCTCTAGTTTAGGCCACCATCACTCTTCCTTCAGGGGCTCTTACAGCAGCTCCCTCTTTGTTATAGCCTCGTCTCTCAGAATCCTGTAGCACTGCATAGAGATCTCTGTGCTCCTTGCTGCTTTCAGTGGCTTGTTTTCCTAACTGTAGAATAGAAACACCATACCCTTTCATGTAAATCACAGCATGGTCTGGCCTGTTTTTGCTTTTCTTTATGTGCTTTGTCATGTTGGCTTCCTCTCTGCTGCCTCAATATGACAGACTTGTTCGCTCTTTTGAGCCTTGACACTTCTCAGTTTTTGTCTTGAGTTTCCCTCCTTAACTTTTGGCATGGCTGGCTGTTGCTTGACTGCCCCCCCCCCCAGACTTTTTTGATGATTTCATATAGGAACAGTCTTCATTCTTGTTTGCTTCAGTAATCACAGAAACAATTTAATTCCTTTATAATGTTTTCAACCAGAAATTAAGTTTTAATGCATCTGTGATGGGTTGTCTGCTCCCACCCATGTGAATTTGAGCTGTGGAAGGAGTGGACCCTTGCCATTCTTGATCATGTAGTGTGGAGATAGTCCCACTATATACTATACTCTTCCTAAAACTTTTTGGATAATAAACGTCTTATTTCACATGTGCATAAACTTTTTACTGTATTATGTTTTTTCTCTCTGAGTATCCATGAATGTTGAAATAGAAGAAATAATATATTTTAACCATGCATATTAAACATTTAAACTGATTTTAAACATATCTTACGGTTTTTAAAATAAGTGATATGTTGTTTCAATTTCCATCTTTATCATATAGTCTTTCTTACTCTGAACTTAGAAAAGGAAAGTATATGGCAAACAGTAAAACAAATTACACTTACCAGAATAATCATTTTAGAATTATTATTTTTTTTGTGCAGTATGGATTGTTTTATGTTGATATGTTATGGTGTCAATGAATCCCTGTCCCCAGCTTACATAGAGTGAACCCTAACTTCTCAAGTGACAGTTATAAGGGTTGCTCCTTTGGGAGGGGATCAGGACATGGCATCTCCTCATATAAGGAATAGGTGTTTTATAAAAGATGATTCTTAGGACTGATCAGACTCCTTGGCTCTTCTGTCGTGGGAGGACATAACAAAAGAGTGCCCTCACCATAGGTGGCCCCACATCTTAAGGATTTTTGGCCTTTAGAATTGTGACTAGTAATTTCTGTTGTGAAACAACTCGAAGATATTTCTGTTATAGAATCTGAATGGATGAATATGAAATAGGAATTGTCATAGTTGCTCTTTTGCATCTTGCTTTCTAAAATCTAGCATATCTTGAATTTTTCCTTAATCATTAAATGAAATGGAAGATATAATTTATTTATTCATTTTTATTGGATAGATTCCTATTGGATGCTTTTTTTTCCCAGTCTTTCTTTTATGATATTGTTATGAGCAAATGTTTACTTTTGGAGTTCTGGGCTTTAAGTTTATTTTTAGTTTTTGAGACTTTCAATCAGGAGTACACTGTATTTACATAATTTCCACCCTCTCAACTCCAACA
This sequence comes from Tokudaia tokunoshimensis, assembly GCA_036184795.1. Classification (NCBI taxonomy): domain Eukaryota; kingdom Metazoa; phylum Chordata; class Mammalia; order Rodentia; family Muridae; genus Tokudaia; species Tokudaia tokunoshimensis. The sequence continues at coordinate 52,606,355 of BTHU01000014.1, read as the reverse complement.
CTTCCTGTTTTCCCCAACCTTATTCCCTCTGGAATTCTTGACCTTTCCATATTGTTGTTTGTGTGTGCATCTCTCTCTCTCTCACACACACACACACACACACACACACACACACACCACACTACCCGATCCATTTAGTGTTGCTTCTATGTAGATGTGTTTAGCACTGACCACTTGCGATTTGGCTAACCTATCAGGGGGCTTGTGTGTGTAGAAAACTCATTTTTCTTCTCTGAACACAGGTTGACTGTTTTGTTCTTCATCTAGGAGTGGGGACTTGTGGAATTTCTGTCATGTCTGGTCTCATGTCAACTGCTATGATTATTATGTAGGTCTTGTTTACCTACCATATTGTTGAGATTCCATGGGTGCAGCATCCCTGTCATGTCTAGAAGATACTATCTTGCAACAGGTGTCCTCATCCTTTCAAGACTCCCTTCACCCTTATCTGTGATGTTCCCTAAATCTTATGTGAAGGGGTTGTGTAGTGTATACAGTGCTGGGCACCATACAGTCACTATTGTCAGTGTCTCAACCAGTTGTGGATCTCTTTTATAGTTTCCATCTGCTGCGGAGTGACGCTGCTGAGATGAGGGCTGAGAGTCCCACTTGTCTGTGGGTGTAGTGATAGGTGGTTAGAGTACAGTTAGAAAGTGTATTGATTGAGGAAAATGGAAGTAATAAGTTCTTCTCTAGGGTTAGGATATAGTCCCAGAAATATACTATAAGGTTAATAGATAGAAATATTTTAAGGTTTAATATGTATATTTGTATATATCTATTTATTGCTGACTTGCATTTCTGGAAGAATTGTGGTTTGGGGGTATCCGTTGGTATTTTCTTGAAAAAAATTTGCTATTTTGGGTTATTTTAATTTAAAATTATTTTATTATTTTTCATGTGTATAAGTATTTTGCCTGCATATTTGCCTTTGTACTGTGAGCATGCCTGGTGCCTGCAGAGGCCAGAAGAGTGTTAAGTCTTTTGGAACTGGAGGTACAAACAGCTCTGTGGGTATTGGGAATCGAACCTGGGTTCTCTAGATGAACAGCTAGTACTCTTGACTGCTGAATCATCTCTCCAGGAATATGTCTTTATTTCTTTGACCTTTGACTTTCAATGGTTTGAATATCTTTTTGTGTATCATTATTTTTGCTATTGTTATTTTAAAACAAGATCATACTATGTTGTCCCAGCTGGCCTGGTACTTACTATGTGGCCCATCTAGGCTGGTCTTGAATTTGTGACAATTCTACTCTAAGTCTGATTTAGAGTGCTGGAGTTACAGGTGTGCAGTACCATGCCTACTTTCTCCTTTGAGTGTTACCAGATGGATTGCCCCTTGAAATGGAGGGAGGACCTAGGAGAAAATTCTTGAGTAACAGTGAGAGACAATTAAGACTGGTTCTCTGCTGACATTTCTGACATTTAATTCAATGGCTACTGTAACAGTGAGTGCTCATTAAAAGAATTGAGAGCCGGTCTTCTTCCCTCCCTTCCCCCTCTCTTTCCTACTGTATGCTTAGCAGGCACTCTACTACTTAGCAACACCTACAGCCCTTGAATTTCATAACAGCTTGGATTTCTGAAAGTTACCTGTTCTTACCACAATGGAACAATGTCATCCCTACTTTCTTTTGTCAGTTCCTCTTGTATATGCCCCCCCTTTTGCATGATAGTTTAAGTACTTGTATATTTGTTCTGTCATTAATATTTTCATGGCTTTAACCTTTATTTCTCTTTTACCATAGGACCTAGTGCTCATGTGGGTTGGGAGGGAAATAGAGAAAGGAATAATGGAAAAAAATTCATCTTTGATGTGACATAACCGTCCGTCCGTCTGTCCGTCTATCCATCCATCCATTCATCTATCCATCCATTCATCTATCCATCCATTGATTTTTAGTATTGAGGATTGAACTTAGGGTTAAGCATACTACCTCTGAGCCACACCCTTAGCTCATAGCTCTGTATTTCAGTTATGTATCATCTCCTTAAGGTCTCTCGTGCTTTACACACACACACTCAACTCACTCACTCACTCTCTCTCTCTCTCTCTCTCACACACACACACACACACACACACACACACACACACACACACACACTGCCTATAATTTGATGTTCAACTTTTCTCCCCCTCTCTGGATGATGAGATTGTCCCAATACTTAGGAAGACTGTTACACAGGAGTGCAGTGAACTAGTATATCCTAGGACATTGTCTGAGGTACTGAAAGTGTACAATTAGTTATGTGGTATGAAGCAAAGCTTTGTAATAGATTCATATTCTGTAATAAAGCTATAGTTAGAAGTAGAACTGTACAGTGAAAATACAATATGAAAAAGACTGACAGATTTAAAATGGACATTTCCTTCTACATTTATTTATTTGAAGGATCCAGTGTTATATTAGTTTTGTTTAGCTAGTAGACAGGGAAAAGCATGTAAAGGTCTTGGAATATGCTTCTGTGTTCCTAATGATTCATGTAAATCTTCAAGGCTGTATGATTTGGTATGACTGATAATTTCATTATATGGACATCAAGTGCACCATATGTTCTGAAAAGTTCCTGTTAACAATAGGTTTATTAAATTGTCACCTGGATTAACACCTGGCTAATGGATAAGCTTCTCAGTAAATCAGGAACATTATCTCAAGCAGGATTGAAATAATGGGATTAGATTCTTGAATTCTTCATGTTCTCTGGCAGAGAAGATGCTGGCTGTAAAATACCATGGAACAGAAGTTGGGCTGGAGAGCTCTCACTTCCTTGTTACAATATGGATTCTGCGAACAGTCCGGAGACCCTTACTGTCTGCTAACTGAAGTGAAGGAATGAAGGACATAGAATGTACTTTCTAGTAAAATGGATTTATGCTATTCTAGTTGGCATATTAAATGCATCTATTAATAGGATTGTTGTGATTATAGGAAAAAATGTTGAACACAGCATTCAGCACATAGCAACTTCTTCAAAGCATGACATTACTTTATGCTGATGCACAATTATTTAATTTTTAAAAGTGCTTCAGGTCTTAGCTGTAATGAAGGATTAAAAGCCAGAATGAGACTGGGGTATGATTAATTGCTACTACAGCAACTGCTTTGACAAACTTAAATAGAAAGAAAACTTAACAATTAATGATACTGCTTTGTATATAGGATAAGTACAAATATTTTAAGAGGGTGCCATGTTCCATTTCAGTACTTATCCCTGCTGGCTAGCCTAGAAACACTATTTGTGTAGCAACACTGGCAGATTAAGTGTCCCACATGAGCAAAACCCAACATTTATTCAGTGTTTACTGTGCATTAACACTGCTTTGAACGCTTTGTATGAAGTGACTCATTTGGTCCTCACAGCAGACTGAGGAGAGGATTCTCATTATATAGGAGAGGTAACAGAGACTTGGAGAAGCTAAGTGCAGTTCACAGGGCTGTTAGGTATAGGCTTCACACTAAATTATTGTCTTATGTCTGTTGACTATTAACACCTTTGAATTATAAAACTTGTTTCATTTTAGAAACCAATAATTTCTGAAATGTCCTTTAAAGTGTACTTTGTATAGTAAGCAGGAATAAGGATACTGTTAGCATATATGCACAAGGACAGATATTCTTAACTGGTATGTGTCTATCTGCTCACCATTGTCTTTCACAGGCTTAAATCATGTGATATTTACTTTTCAAAACGTTTTACACAGTCATCAATATACAACTTATCTGAGTTTTTCAAAGCACATACTTGCTAGTCAGCACCTGCATCAAGGAATCCGTTGTCTGCACCATGGTTGTTCTTCTGTAATCATTTGTCCTCTCTTCACGGTGAACCACTGTCCTTGAGCTTTACTTGCTTTTGATTATAGTATCAATGGAACCATGAGCATATAATTATGCCAAATGTATGTATTGTAAAGCTGTATTTTATGCTTTAGTAAATGCTAAGGTGAAAGATGGCTATTATAGCTTGCATTGTAAATAAATTCTCATTTAATTAATAGTATTGGGTTTTAGTGTATGATATGTGTGACAAAATTTGTAAGTTCTTTTTCTATGTTTTGGCTTAGTGATGTCAGAAGGTAACTTTTGTATGAATGATGTTTATCACACTAAAGAGTCTAGGAGCAGTGAAACTTTATAACAGAGTCCAGTGTTATTTGCATTATGAGAATGAAGTGAAGTTAAACACCTAAGTTTACATGTAGGCAGTGTGTGTGCATGCATGTGTGTTTACTCATACAGTGTTGGTTTATCTTTAGAAATACCATGGTGGCTGACTGAAAGTTATGTAAACATTGCCTCACATTTAAGTTTAGAGAGTAGATTTTAACAAACTGAGTACCATGACCAGTTCCTCTTATTTGGTGAATGAGGAAGTTGGGGCTGTGGATCTTATCATCTGTGGTTAAATAGAAGAGAACAGAACTTTGACAGGTAGGACATGGACTTCTTTCTATATTTGCCATAGGAACAAAATCTGTGGGGAGAATGGAGACAGCAAAGTCAGCAAATGGCAGTTTCTTTCACATTCACAATTAGAAAAATTGCTTGACATTTTAGTGTAAGACCAGAATATTATTTCAATTTATGCCTGCTGGGTACATGTTCTGAGTGCTAGAGCAGTGAGTGAAGCAAAGCAGTGGTTATACATAGATTGGGAAACAATAAATAGCTGGACAGGTGTGCATGCATAGCCTTAGGTGAGGAAGGTTACAGAAGAAGATACAAGAGCAGGGGGAGGGGGAGGGGGGAGGAGGAGAATGTGACTATCAGGAACTGTGTGTGTGTGTGTGTGTGTGTGCGCGCGCGCGCGCGCGCGTGCATATTGGCTAGTCTTTATACTGTGGTCAGTGCAAGCTTCTTAGAAAACATTTGACAGGAGATAGAAAGGGATAGAGGTGATGCCTTTCCCTTTCTCTTTAGGTAGCATGGTACTTTGCAGAAACTTTCAGTAGACTCTAGGTCATGTAGAAAGCATTGACAAGAGAGACAGTGTAGGAAGAATGCACAGGATTTTTTTTTTTTTAAAACTGGTGTAAGTGTACTGGGGACATTGTAATTAAAAAAACCCCATAAAATGTGTATGATTAAAAATGTTATAGACTATCATAAACACCACATAGATACCTAAAACTTTGTTTTGCCTTCTACAGTGTTCTTGATTTCTTAAAGTATAGACTTGATCTTAGTCTTTTTCTCCTTACTCTTATGGTTCCTTTTGCTTGCTTTATCAAGATTTTCCTTCCTGCTTAATATTTTTTAAAGTCTCTGTTAGTAACTTTTTCCCCTACAGAAATGTAAATCAGCATTCCTAGTGTGTTCAAGGGTCTGACTTTGATACCTACCTAGCAAGGCAAACTAAATAAATTATATAACTTAAAGAATCCCACATGTGTATTAGTTACTTTTCTGTTGCTCTGATAAAACTTTAAAGCCGAGAAAACTTAAAGAGTTTATTTGGGCTTATCATTCCAGAAGGGTAAGAATTTACACTTGAAAGCAGGGTGGTATGTCAGCTGAAGAAGGAGGCTAAGCTCCTAGCTTCAAACTCAAGCATGAAGCAGAGAGAGAAAACTAGAAATGGCAAGGAGTCTTTAAACTCTGAAAGTTTACCTTCAATGACATGCTTTCTCCAGCAGGGTCATACCTCCTAAGCCTCTCCAAAGAGCTCACCAACTAGAGAATGGTGTTCAAACACCTATGACTGGAGGGCGTTTCTCATTCACACCACTACATGTATGACTATAATTACACCAATCAATAATTTAATAATCTTTTAAGTGTAATTTAATCTTTTAACTTGTAATTTAAAATAATTTAATTATATTACACTTATATCTATATTGACCTATGTCAAAAATTTTATTTCAGGAATTGGTTCAGGTGATTTTAGAGATGGGTCAGTCTAGAAGTCCAAGAACAAGTTGGCAGCCTGGGGCCTTGAGCCAGGGGTATTGTTATAGTCCCTTGAGGAAGAGTATATGTTCCTTTTCAGAGAAAGCCCAGAGTTTTCTTATGTAGCTGGGTCTGGACTTGTAGATGTTTCATTTTTTTCTTGACTCAGAGGCATGAGGATCCCAAACTCAGAGGCAGTCTTAACCTAGTTTCGGTGGAGTTGTATATGCCAATGGAAGCATTTTTCACTTCAGAAGTAAGACCTCTTGACCAGCCAGACCATAAGGCTGTATGGGCATGGTGTTGTTTAGACAGTGGTGCTATTGCTACTTTTACCCTGGCAGTTTTGGACCTCGTAATGGGATAAATAGTATTCTTTTGGGTGAAAATTTAGAGCACACAACTTGGTGGCTATCACTACTGAAGATCTACAAAGTATTTTGTCTCCTACTTGATATTATAACAGCTTTCAAAAGTCCATTTCATCACCATGCTGTCAAGCTGGCTGTGTCATTGTGCTGGGGAACTTGGTAAGGCCAGTGAACATCATGAGCTTGGGGTCATTGCTATGCTCCATGTGCTTATAGGTGAATTTGTTATCAGAAGCAATGCTGTGTGAAATATCGAGGTGGTAGGTAGATAAGGCATTCTGTAAGACCATGAATGATAGGTTTGGCAAAAACCTTGTATGCACATAAGGCAAATCGATATCCAGAGTGTCTGCTCTAGTAAGAACAAAATATTGCCCTTTCTATGATGAAAATAGTTCAGTATATTTAACCCACCACTAGATAGCTTGGTGATCATCTTGTGGACTGGTACCATATTAGGGACTCACTGTTGGCAGGTTAGTAGCTCTAGCTAGATCTTCTGTAGTTGAGTAAATGTTCATGTTCCTGCACACATGCGTCATGTTCTTTACTCCCATGGCCCCTTGGTTCATAAGGCCCTCAAGTATAGGAGTGGTTGGGGAGAGAGTCTTATTGATACCTACGGAATGGGTTACCTTATCCTCTTGATTCTTAGAATACTTCCTTACTGATACAACCCTTTCTTTGGTGAACATTCTTGTTGGGTACTTATCTCCACTTCCCTCCACCCCTATTCAGAGAGGTCTGTCAATATACCTTCTTTAGACTGCCTTTGTAGCAGTTTCCTGTTAGTTTGTCCTTCCAAGTCTGTGGCCATCTAGCTATATGGACATATCCTGTGAGTTGATGTATGCATCAGCATCATTTAGCCACTCTTCCATGTAATAGAAGAATTAAAGCATTGTCCAATGTATGGATTCCCTTTTTGCCACCAAAGGAATGTCTCAGAAGGGCACACTGTTGATTTTTCTGATAGTATGTGTATGTTGTCTAGAATCATCTGTAAAACAGATCCAGCCTTTTCCTTCTCTAGTTAGCTGAGTATTTGATCCCCTGAGGCAAGAGGAGTGAACTAGGAGAGAGAAAATCATGTACAGGAATGGGGATGCTAGGCATCAGTTTTCTATTCATAAATTACTTGTACTTTCAGAGTGCACTTGGTTACTATCTTGTTACTGTAGTCTGTTTTTTTTTTTTTTTTTTTTGAGACAGGGTTTCTCTCTGTAGTCCTGTCTGTCCTGACACTCACTCTGTAGATCAGGCTGACCTCAAACTTAAGAGATCCACTTGCTTTTGCCTCCCAAATAATGGGATTAAAGGTTTATACCATCACTCCACTTGATTGCCATCTTGCATAAAGCACTTACATTTGTTGGCAGTACTGTGGTATCTGCCCACTATCATGAGTTTGGTTTGTTAACACCAGTTCATGATGGAGTTCAGATTGCATGGGAACTTGGTAACTATTTTTCAGTCTCTAATAAATCCCAGGAACAGCCAGCATCTGTTTCTCAGAAGGAAAGTAAACTTTCTGTGGAGGATGATAGGGCTCTGTCAAAGTTCCCAAGGGTCCGCACTCTGTTTATCTACACAGGAGCTTGCCAAGGCATTCAGACAGTATATCTGCCATTGACACTTCAAGCATCTCCTGGATCATGTGGCTTAGGTTGCAGAAAATATTGTATGGCAGTCCAACTTTTTGTAGAGCATTTTGTTAAAAACAACAATTACAACTTAGGCCAAGAAAGTTGTTGCAACTTTGAAGTAAAAGACACTAAAAGTGTCTTTCAAATACAAATCTGCTTACAGGAAACAAACTATACCCAATTGTCTTATTAACAGATGTTTTTAAAAAAAGAGTATTATTTCAGATTAGTATCAGGTACCAAGGGATGGCTTAGTGTGTAAGCAGAGACACCACATCTGTTACAGTGGACTTTACTGAAGGGCTTGATTCTTTGTTCTGGTAATTCACAGTGACTTTAGTTCACTTGATTTGACCCTTCTGGCTATCCACATCAAATCAGAAATTTTTTCGTAGGTGTACTGTTGGTGTCCATGACCTAAATAATCCGATTACTGTTAGCATTTTGTGTCCCTAAGGTAACTGGTCCCCATGTGTTTGTTAAGTACTGCTAGCTGGCCCTGCTTTCCTAGTATCCAGTTATCCTCATCGCATTTAATGACCCACATCAGTGATAGGTTCCTGTGGTAATTTGAGACTTAGCAACTCTAGAGCACTTTAACTGTGCTGGAAGTCTCCTCACTATTTATTTCTTGTATTTGTGGTGAAAGCTGTGGAATCTGAGTGCTCCTGAGTTAGGTAAACAGATTTTATGTGATAAACCACTCTGCTATTCTGACTGACCTAAGCCTTTGCATAGCATATGCTCTAGCAGTTCTGACCCTGCAACTTCATGTGATATAGGCCTCATTTTGATTTATATTTAACACTAACCAGCTAGACTGCTAGACTAGTTTAGTGTACTAACTTAGATTTTCTAGTTAACATTCCATATCAATAATTTGGCTTGGTCATATTTGAACTTTTGTTTACACTATCCTGTACTATTAACACCAATTTCCACACATAGTTCTCAGTTTTCTGTTCATGCAAACTGCATGTGTCTCCACAAGTTGTACTTTGATACTTGCTGGCACTAGAATTTGGTAATATTCAAAACCAATAGAGTAGGGGGTTAGTCTTGAGGAGAATCTCCTATTTCTGGCCAAGTGGTTATGTCAAAAAGCCATTACAGTCTTCATGAAAAGCAAGTATATTAGTTCGTTTTCTCTTAAGTTTAAGGTCCTGGTACTGATACTGTTTCAGCTCTCATGAGTACTTTATGATGATGGCTTCATGATAGTACATTTAAGAGGGATCATGAGTTGAGACAGGAAGACAGCAAGGAGGGGCAGATCTTGCTCTCTTACAGTAATTAAAGAACACCTGGACTTGCACAAGAACAGTGTTAATCCCTTCCTAGTGCTGAATTCCAGTGACATCTTCCACTAGGCTCTGCCTCTTGGAAATGCCATCAGTTCTCACATTGTCACACTGACGAACACATTTTGAACATACAAACCCTTTGGGACTCTGTTCACATCAAAGCAGCAAAGTTCACCTCAGGTGGTAGATGCTTGATGTACATCACAGAGTGCACAATCCCTATTCCATTTCTCAGTCCCCATTCTAGTTCTCAGAATCTCATTACTCCCAAATCAGTGCTTCCAACTTAATACACAGTATTCTGTGAGGCGAGAATTCAATTTGTTTTGATATAAAGCTACTCAGGATGACATTCTAGTTGTGCTGTTCAGAAATTGGCTCTGTAGCTACAGTGGATAAAGTTTCTTTTAGGCTTGGACATAGAATCTTGTAGGTCATTTATGCAATTACTTGAATTAGGTATATGAAGCTTTGGGGTTTTACTTTTATTTTCCCACTTCAGGTAGCAGTAAGGAGCCAGCCACCAGCTAATCTCATACTTGTTTGTAAGATGCTCTAAGCTCTCAAACACATGGTCATACAGAACCTTGGTATAATAATGTTTCATTAGGAATATTCAGTTACTATATTTTGTGTATTTTTATTGATGGACTGTACTGTGGGCTGTCTGTTCATCTTTACCACTGGAAATAGTCTATTGTTGCCTAAATTTAATAAGAATAGAGAACAAATTTAGAAAATTCTTTAAAAAATTTCTTCCCTCTAGAAACATTCTCAGTACTCAAATCAACTTCTATATAAACAGTAGAATGACTGGATGCAAATACAAAATCATTTAAGAAATGGTGAAGTTTAGTTTGAAGTTTGTAGGACAGATATCAAAGCTTGGGAACATTTTTCTGATATTGATTCTGTATTTTTGGGGCAGACTTTGTTTTCTCAGAGAAGCTTCTTTTCATCTTTTAATGTCTTTCAGATGATTGGATCAGGCCTACCCACACTACCAAGATTGGATAAGGCCTACCCATGCCACCAGATTTTGGTTGTTTTGTACAGAGGAACCTTTTCAGTAACATTTGTGTGTGTGGTTGATTACTTAGGTACTGTGCCTAACTGAGTTGGTATATGACATCACCATCACAGACAAGTGGCTCTGCACCTAACTTGAAAGTGTTTGTATCTATGTTTGTCCTTCATAATAAATTTGTCAGTTAATCCACTTCATTTTAGATGGCAACTCCTTTAAATAATAAACATTAAATAGATTTTATTTATGAAATGTGTGCACCTTCATTGTTTCAGGATGGCATGATCTTTCCTTTAGAATTTCGTTATTTTCATAATTAGGTATATGTACAGGTGTCTGTGCGTGGGTATGTGCACGTGAGTAAGATGCCCACAGAGGCCAAGGATGGCATCAGATCCTCTGGAGTGGAAGCTACAGGCAGTTGTGAGTTGCCTAAAATAGGAGCTGGGGGCTGAGCTGAGCTCCTCTGCAAGAGCAGTATGTCCTCTCAGCCGTCGATCCATCTCTCCACCCTCTAAAAGGAAGCAGCTCGGAAGTGATGTGCCATTACCCACACTCAGGGTAGATCACCCTTCAACCCGAGTTCTCTGGAAATACCTGCACAGACGTGCCTGCGGATTCACTCTCGGCGATTTTAAATTCTATCTTGGTAATCAAGATAAACAACTGTATTACCATGATATTTCACTTGGAAATATATCACTGTTTATTGCTGTTTTAAAGGCAGGGTTGAGGTTCAGGATACATGAGACCAACTATTTTAAAGGAAACAAAAAAAACCAACAAAAAACTTCAAAGGTAAGGAGCAGAGGAGTATAGATAGGAAAGGAAATGTTATAAATCACTAAAAGTGCTTTTGAAATATAACCTTGAGTGTTTCAGTGTACTTAATACGCGTTCTTTAATGAAATCTTATGCATATTATAGATTTATATTCTTTTTTCCAAAGATATGTTTTAAAAAATGGTTGATTATGACATAACCATACAATGGTGTATATAAGAGCTATATATAGTTATATCTTCACCTTTCTCAGTGTAATAAGCACTGAATCTAGGCTCCAGTATGGTAGGCAAGTACTCTACCATTGAGCTATACATGGCTTAGCCCCTGTGCCTGCTTTATTTTAATTAATTAATTAATTAATTAATTAATTTTCTGACAGACCCTTTTCCCCATGGACAACTGAATTGTTAGAGAAACTGGGTCATATGTCCTGTGGACTAACTTTGATTTAGTTTCCTTTGATATTATGTCATTTGACTGGTTCTAATTGCCTCTTCCATATTGATAATGAGATTTAATAACTTGGATAGATCTATCTTAAATTTTTATATGTGAATGCTTCCTAGAGGTACCCTGTGCTTCCAGGGCATCCATCCCGAGTCACTCTTGTTCCACGATTCACGTGGTTAGCTGTTCCACTGTTTCACTGGCTACTTTCAGTTTCTCAGTTGGGTCAGTGTCTTTACCTGTCTTATCCCTGTATTTAAAGTCTTAACCTAACGGACATGATTTACCATTATTCATTCTTCTAATCCTAAGCACTGATGATTGTTGCCTATAGCTGTTAATTGAAGTTACAAACATAGTTTTTCAGTTTAGTTATTCTGTTAATTATTTATTAGCTGGGCTGTCAAGAACTTTAACCACTTTTTAGTTTCCCTAAAATACAGTTCTTCTGGAGAAGGCAGGGAAAATGCTCATTTTTCTCCTCCCCGGACTTGGTAATTTACTCGATGCTGCTGAGGTCTTTTTCCTTTCATTTTCTTTGTGTGTTATATTGAAATTGTCAACTTTAGGGGACATATAATGCTTAGGACATTTTCTTAAAATTTTGTTTTCTATCTGCAAGTACAGTTAAATTTTGATTTATTTTTATTTCCATCTTTAGCGGAAATATTTTCTTCTGGGGGACTTTATAGTCGAGATTGTGTCTCTTTTTCTTTATGGTGTAGTTCTGTGGTGTAGCATGCATGATCCTGAGTTTGATCCTCAGCATTGTATAAAACCAGACCTTGTTATGCGCATGCCCCTGTGTTCCCACAGGTGACTAGTGCAGGCAGGAAGTTCAGTAGGTCCAGGTTATCTATCCTCAGCTATATAATCAGTGCAAGGCCAGCCTGGGATATATGGCATCTGACTCTAAGAATTTCTTTTGAATCGAGTTACATTTAAAAGTAAGTTGTATAGTATATTATTTTATTATAGCTGCTTTTGCTTATATTTTAAACTTTAAATTTGTATGAATTCTGAATCATGAATCTTTCTGGGATCTGGGACTCTTGGGTCTAACAGTGTTTCTTTCTGGGCCTCAGTACTTTGTAATATGAATATCTACATCATATAGTACCCAAGAGAGTAGATTGAGAAGTAATTTTTGAATTATTAACTATATAAGTGAAGGTTTCAAAATTAATGAGGAAGGACAGAATGTTTAAGTGAAGTTAGAGTGAGACAGACTGTTGAGTCTACACCCCCTCCCCCCCAACTTGTAGAACACTGAGACCTAGGAAACCAGAGAGCTGTCCATGCTTCCCTGGGACTAGTGAGTGTGCAGAACTGACAGCACAGCCCAGGCTTTCTGCTGCCCAGAGCCTCGGCCGTGCCTGCTTGCCTGCCTTCTCACGGAGTCATGGAGAAGCTCTGGCTCTGTAGTTACCCGGCTGAGTGTATCTTTCTCAAAAGCTTAGAACGAGTACATGTGACATCAGACGGAGAAAGGAATCTTAAGACTTCAGTAGTTTCTTAAGTTGCCAGTAATTAAAATTGCAGTCAAAGTAGTTACTGGGACTCCCCCCTCCCATACACACAAAGAAAGCCTTGTTACAGTATTCGGGGATTAAAATTCACTTAATATAGTGAGGAATAAAAAGTCTTATGTGATTGCACTAAGTGCACTTGGAATTTAGTTAAATTTTACTTGAAAAGTCATCACTCCAGTATAAATTTTGTAAAATCTTTATTTAATATTGTTGAGGAAAATTCAAACTAATTGTGTTTGTTTTTTTCCTAATTAATTCTTTGGTTTCCTAGATATATGTACCACAGATAATTTATTTTTCCTTCAAATTCTTCAAGTTGATACCGCTTATGGAAAGGTTTCTTATTAATTGAGCTTTTGAAAATATTGTACAATGAAGGCTTTTTAGCTAGCCAGAAGCTCCTCCCCCAAATTTCTCTATGTGAACTTTTTTTTTTTATTTCACACAAGAATTTATTTTTCCTTTTTAAACTTCTTCCAGGAAACTTACTGCTTATGAAACCATAAGATTTCTAAGGCCATATTAAAAGATTTATGGAGGCAACTTTAAAAATCATACTTTGTAGAAAATATAGTATTTTAAAATAAGTTCTGAAAATTATCTTTAGTCCTGTTGCTTATACACTCCTTTAATGTGATAAATGACATCAAATGCTATTTGTGAATAGTTTGAGTGAACAATTTCTGTTTCAATATTAATTTCTATGAGGATTCAGTAAATGCTTAACATTTTATTGATGCAGGTGTTAAGGGATGAGTGGATACAAGTTTATGTTGTGTATGCGTCTGCAGTTTTTTCTGTGAGAATCAGAGCATTTTCTTTAAGAGACATTGATCACAGGTGTCAGTACAAAGGGTACCACAGGTGTCAGTACAAAGGATAACTCGTGCTATGGAAGAGAGCCAGTTCTTTTGTAATGAATGCTCCCTTTTAGGTGTTATGGATGTTATTAGGTACTGTACAGTCTAACATGTTTTCTCTAACTATATATTATTGTTTGTTGTTGTTCAAAGAAAACTCCTCAGCATAAATATGTGTGCTAACTTTGTATTTGAGGATGCTAAAAATCCCCTAAGAGATTGGATGGAGATGACATTCTAGTAAACATTGAAATTGAAATTTAGAACAGTTCTGATGCATGAGTTGGTAGTCTTTATTGTGAAATTCTACTCTCCCTTTGTGAAACTGATATTGAGGTGACAGTGAAACAGTTGTAAATATAATAGTTATGTGCAAATGCTGAATGAGTATTGAGTTAGACAGTTTCTATTATGGAAGTCAGGATGCCTTAAAGATAGAACTAGTACTTTTTTTTTTTCTTAAAATGGGATAATGTTATGTATCCCTGCCTGGCCTGAAACTTGTGTAGACCAGACTATCCTTGACTTTTGATCATCTTTTGATTGTTGATATGGGAAGAACATTGCTTTTAGTTTCTAAGGGCATAAATCTTATTTCCTAGTGACAAAGTTCTTGTAATAGATGAAAGCTAAGTGTTTGGATTATGTTAAGAGAAGTGGGGCTTTTGGTACAGCACCTACATAGCAGTAGCTAACATTACCTCCATCCAAGTGGTCAGCATTGTTCTGTGCCAGACTTCCTTCATTTAACATCATTTGAAACCCTTTCTATAGGCATTTCTGACTGAGTTCTGCAGGAGTTCTCACCTGAAGAATATCTAATGGCTGAGAAGCACCTAAAGAGATGTTCATCATCCTTAGTCATTAGGGAAATGCAAATCAAAACAACCCTGAGATTCCATCTCACACCAGTCAGAATGGCTAAGATCAAAAACACAGGAGACAGCAGTTGTTGGCGAGGATGTGGAGAAAGAGGAACACTCCTCCACTGCTGGTGGGATTGCAAGCTGGTACAACCACTCTGGAAAGCTGTCTGGTGGTTCCTCAGAAAACTGGGCATGACACTCCCGGAGGATCCTGCTATACCACTCCTGGGCATATAACCAGAGGGTTCCCCTGCATGCAATAAGGGCACATGCTCCACTATGTTCATAGTAGCCTTATTTATAATAGCCAGAAGCTGGAAAGAACTCAGATGTCCCTCAACGGAGGAATGGATTCAGAAGATGTGGTATATTTATACAATGGAATACTACTCTGCAATTAAAAACAATGAATTCACGAAATTCCTAGGCAAATGGTCAGAACTTGAAAATATCATCCTTAGTGAGGTAACCCAATCACAAAAGAACACACATGGTATGCAGTCACTGATAAGGGGCTATTAACGCAGAATCTCGGAATACCCTAGACACAATTCGCATATCAATAGATTTCTAAGAAGATGGAAGGAGAGACCCCTGGTCCTGGAAAGACTGGATGTAGGGGAATGCCAGGACAGAGAAGCGAGAGGGGGTTGAATGGAGAAAAGAGGGAGGGAAGGGGGCTTATGGGACTTTCGGGGAGGGAGGAAACGGGAAAGGGGAAATGATTTGGAATGTAAATAAAAAAATTTAGAAAATAAAAAAAAAGAATAATGCAGTAGTTGACCACCTTTTTAGACAACATGTCTGCCCTAGTAAGTTCTACTTATCTAATATCACCTTGCATCTTGCCCTGTCCTTATATCCTGCTGGAAGAGAGGTATTGGCACTGTTCCAATATGTCATATTACGGTAGGTAGAGTTTTCTTGAATTATCTGTTAAGTATGATGTTTTAAGAGGTGTATGCCAGTATGAATTTAGTAGGCTACAGTAGATTATCATTCAAATTTTACCTTTTGCTTGTGATGCTTTTATTTGCTAGCTTTTTTAATAATAAAGTTTATACAACTAAAATAAATGTTACTTTATGTACCTAGGTACATCTTCTTATGAAGAGGAAAGTGGTTTCTATCCTTATGCTTGGTAATGAACGAGGTGTTTCCTTTGGTGTAATGCTTCATATTGTGGAGGTGGTGTGCTGAAATGGACATAGTGAGAGTCTGTGAAATAGTAAAATTTAAGTCAAGATTTTTATTTCGGTCTCACTGTAGCATTGGCTTAGCTTATATTCTCATTCTTGTGATGCTAGACAACTTGTCCCCTCCCCTAGTCTGTTATCATTAAATCCACATCCTGAAACGAGAGATGTGAGTGTTCTGTGCACAATCCAACCCAGCACTGTCCGCTTACATATCTGCCATTTTTCTCACTGCTGATGTGTTTTGTTAAGTGCTTAGAGTTGTGCCGTAAACAGGCTTACACAGACTCCTGACCATTGGTTCCTAATTCTTCCTGTATGTTTCCGGTAGTTTGCTGAATTTTAGTGAAATTACTGAAGTTTACTGAAATTACTCTTGGAAAGTGGCACAGATCTTGACAACACCTTTATGGTGGTAAAGGTTAAACTCATTGAGGCTTCTAAAGAGCACTGAGAATAATCAAAGCCATCTCACAAATGTTATACTCAGAGGAAAAACCAGGAAGGCTGCAGGTTATTTCTGAGACTGTAATGATAGTGTGTGCCAAGAAGAATGCCAAACTGTCCCACCTGCTTGGTCTGTTTTTTATTAAGAAAGTAAGTGTTTAATTAAAAACAGTAGATCCAAGTTATTGAGAGAGAATTAGATGAAAAAGGAACTGTTTACAGTGCCCCAGGGCTTTTTACTTCCCAATCCTAGGGTCAAAAAAAAAAATTTTTTTTTTCCAACCCTGTGTTACAGGTCCTCCTGACGGCATGATGTGAACGAATGACAGGTTTCTTTTAAAAAATTCTTTGACTTCTAGCTAAAACATTGAATAAGAAGTTCATACTTCAAAGTGTACACCTTGGCAGGTGACACACACACACACACACACACGTATATATGTGTATGTGAATATGCATGAGCCTCATCCATGATCCTCAGAAGAGGAGTTAAAGAACAATCACCGAGGAGAATGAGGATGTTCTGTTGTCCTAGAAGCAACATAAAGAAAATGTGGCAAATGCTAGTTGATAGGCAAAGTAGTTCTAGGAATGAGACACCTACTAGATTTTGTACCATGGAGGTTACTTGTAATTTAGAACAAGCCAATTTGGAGTTTAAAAGAAAAATGGAGAGGCATTTTAGATGGTTAGAAGTGTTTTTAGAATATTTTTTGGCAGGGGAAAAAGAAATAACAGCAGGTTGCTAGGGTTGAGTGTCTTTTGATGTCGTTAAGTGGAAGGAAAACCAGCGTGTTGATAAGCTCGTCAAAGGGCAGCATGTTCTTACCTATGGATTTCTGAAGTGATGAGGTACTAAGCGTGATGAGATTTAGTTCACAAATGTGTAACTTGGCTTGTATAAAACATTGGATGCCTAGCCAGGGGCAATGGCCATATGAAGATGTAGACCTAGGGAGGTGTTCCTGTGGCCATGGAGTTTATGGAAATTCTTTTCACTTAGCCTTGCTTAATTCTCTTGCTTTCAGTTAAGCATAGAAAGCAGAGTCCTTGCTGTGAGTAAGGACGAGGAGGTGGGTTGAAGGTGAGGTGAGGATCACGGTGTGAGAGAGTGGGAGTTTGGCTGTACCTGGGAGTTGTCTGTTTGTCCTGGCAGCTTTGAGGATGCAGGTGAGATCTGGTTACGAATGAATTAAGATGTGATCAGCCACATTCAGATGCAAGGTACATTGCACTTAGCTGGGGATATGGCTTTACTAAGTTACCATGAAGAAACAAGAACAGGAAGAAGGCTGAGGCAGTTTATAGGTGAGTGAGTGAGTAACCGTGGGAAGACATCAGAAGGCAAGGGACATCTGTGTAGGAGATGGTGACTCTGAAAGGGACAGTCTTGGTAATGTTTTGAAGAGAGAGCTTCCAGATTTCCTAATACTAGATAATGTTTCCAAGAAGAGGACTGACTTAAGGTTTATGCCTAGCAGTTGTCTTTTTTATTTTATTTTATTTTTTTTTTTTGGGTTTTTTGAGACAGGGTTTCTCTGTGTAGCCCTGACTGACCTGGAACTCACTCTGTAGACCAGGCCGGCCTCGAACTCAGAAATCCTCCTGCCTCTGCCTCCCAAGTGCTGGGATTAAAGGCGTGCGCCACCACCGCCCGGCTCTGCCTAGCAGTTGTAAAAGGCGGTTGCTGTGACCTTAGATGTTTCATTGTTATTTATTTATTTGTTTGTTTATTTATTTAGTTGTGACTTAGTTATACTTTGTTGATAGTTGCATAGAAAAAGGAAAAAATTAAAATGTAAATGAAAATCAACTAAATATGTTGGGTATGGTGGTACACGCAGAGACAAGAGGATCTCTGAGTTCAAGGCCAGCTTGGCCTTCAAGGCAAGTCCCAGGGTAGCCAGGGCTGCACAGTGAGATTGTCTTAAAAAAAAAAAAAAGCCGGGCGGTGGTGGCGCACGCCTTTAATCCCAGCACTTGGGAGGCAGAAGCAGGCGGATTTCTGAGTTTGAGGCCAGCCTGGTCTACAGAATGAGTTCCAGGACAGCCAGGGCTACACAGAGAAACCCTGTCTCAAAAAAAACAAAACAAACAAAAAAAAAAAAAAAAAAAAAAAAAGAAAAGGAAAAGAAAAGAAGAAAAAAGAAAAAATAACCAGCTAACTCTTTGACTGCTTCCTCCCCCTCTTCCCCTCTCTCCTTCCTTCCCCCCCTTCATTGGTTCAATAGACAAACACTGAATTTCATTCTTGCTGTGATCCAGGTGGTATTCCAGGTGATGGAAACAGCACTGAACAAGACATCTGAGTAGTTTACACTTGGCTTAGTTAATATTGAGAAACTACTATGGGCAATTCATGAAACACCAGTATCTTAAATTATATTGTATGTGTACTTAGTGACTGGTAACTGGTTCAGTTAATTGTATATTTTTCATATTACTTTCCTAGAAAATTATTATGTATATCACTGTTCTGTTGACTGATTATGGAACAACCTCCAAAGCTTAAGTGCGTCTTAAGAGCAGAAAAAGTATGCTCTTGTAGAGTCTGGAGGATAACACCTGAGTATCATGAGTTTTAGATAGTGGCTGAGCATCCCTCCCCTCCTCCCTCCCCTCCTCCACTTCCCTCTCTCCCACCTCCCTTTGAGTCCAGGTCTCCTGTGATCCATTCTGGCCTCAGACTCACTGTGTAGCTGAGGTTGCCCTTTAAATCCTCCTGCCTCCATCTCCCGAGTTCTAGGATTATAGGCTGCACTACTGCACTTGACCCAGACCGGTTCACTTTGTAACTGTTAGTGCTGTGGTCCACAAAGCCTGGAGGGCAGGGTGAGAATGGGTAACTATGAAGAAACCATGAAACGGAGAGGAACACTTCCTGTGAGGATAAAAGTGATCTCGGGGTTATTTGAATTTATATTATTGCTAATGAACCAGTGTGTCGTGTGTGAGGAATCCTTAGTAATTAATTTTGCCTACTTATTTTGAAGTACAAATCAATGTTTGAGTTGTATGCTGTTTAATATCACATGGAAAGATAGTAAATGTTGATTTAGCAAATGAAGTTATTCCTCAGCATTCACTGCCCGTCTTGTTAAGCACACTAGTTTCAGTGTTTCTGCACGGATGCCTTACAGTGCTGTCACTGTCCTCCAGCTTCTCTTCTGTGGCGAGTGTCTTATGCAGGCTAGTAGACATTCTAGGGAGGGATGTTTAAAATGGAAGCAATATTAAAAGTGTTTGCTGTGATGTTTTTAATTATCCTTAATGATTTCAGTAAACTTTATAGCTCTGAATGTTAGAACTGAATGTATAAACGTTTAATATGCTATGGCTTTATGAAACTTTCCCTCTCAAAACAGAGCAACAATACTGTTTCTTGAGTGCTGGGTGATTTCCTATAGATGTTTACACAGTGTTAACATAGATCACAGATGCTGCTGACACGAGCTCTGTGACCACATTCTCCTGCTGTACACATGCCTGGCTCCACTGTACTTAAGACAGGAGAACAGGAGTAAGAGAGGGAATTTTTGTTTTCTCTTTTTTTCCTGATACCTTATTGGTGTGGTAATGGACTCTGTTTTCCAATTGGAAAACTATGTTTGTTTCTATTACAAATATTAAGAATTTCCTAAAATAATTGATTGAAACAACCAAACAATGAACCAACTAACCAATACATAGCAAAGCTATGTTCTCAGAGTAGTGTCCCTCCAAAGTCAAGTAGCTGGCTAGCAATATGAGCACCTTCCCCATGCATCCCCATGGGAAGAAGTATGGTGCTGACACTGGTTGATAAGAACATCTGAACTAGTCAAGCAGAGCCCTCATGTATGTTCTTCTGTGTACTTCCAGTCACTGGTATTTTGAATGAGACTGCTTTTAGAATTCCTGATTTGAAACTTGCTTTCAGAGAATCTTTCTTTGGGGAATGGGAACATTGTTTAGTGGTAGGGTACACACCTAGAATACAAAAGCTCTAAGTTTAAGTGCCAGTATCACACATAACAGATAAACAAATGAATTCAAATAAATAAATCTTTTTCTGCATAATATTCTTTGTTGGTAATATTAAGATTTGGAAACCTGATTCTCTAAACAGCTTGGGAGATGGAAAGGCTCTAGGTTTAGACAGACTTGGGTTGAATTACAACTGAGCAGCTAACCGGCTGTTTGCCTTTGGAGAATGCTGTGAGAACCTTGGTTTATTCCCCATGATGCTGATACTGGTCAATCAGAACACCTGAATCAGTCAAGTAGAACTCATTTGTCTTACAGCCACATAGTAAGTGCCGCATTAGTTTTGTTCCTATTGTGTCTCTTTGTAGTAGAGGTCTGTTTGTTTTTGTTGTGCAAGATCAAAAACTATTTTGAGTTACATCTACTTGGTTTTGTTTTGATGATTTTTCTTAACAGTAGTATAACAGAAGAATTGAATTACTGGAGATTTATTATGTTTCTACCGTGGCATTGAGTAGCTAATCATGGTGGGCATGTTACCATTCTTGATAATAATTAGTATCTACAAAGTATAAAATTAATACATGTTAGTATGTATGTGTGTGTGTGTATATATGTATATGTATATATATTTGTATATATATACATATACATATATACACACACATATACATATATATGTATATATGTATGTATGTATGTATGTATGTATGTATGTATAATTTAGTTCTTAATAGAGCTTTGTAAATTTGGTATTTCCATTCTGTGGATGATGAAATTGAGGAAAGGAGGCTAAATATTTTTCCTACAGTTAAGTGACAATACGAGGATGAAATGAGTATTTCTTTTTTTCCTTAGAACATCCAACTATCATCTGCAGTACTGACACTAATTTAATTTTATATGGGTTTAAATCCTTGCGTCTACATAGAAATGAGACAATGAACTGTTCTTGGATTATAAGTGGACAGTAACAAGGTTCTCTTTATTCTGTAGTGTGGACTTAGGTTGGGTAGTATTACTGCTCACTGTAGTGCGTTTTCATAGTGGCCCTTTCAGTGACTGCTGTGTGTGTGTGTGTGTGTGTGTGTCTGTGTGTGTACACTCCCTAGTGCAGTAGGATCTCAGGGAGCACTTACCTCAGGCACAGTCTAAAAAGAGCAGGGGCTGCATGGGATCCTACTTCTCAGCAATCTTCCTCAGGTTGCATTCAGTGAAAGTTTGTTTTTGGAGAGAAGTTAGAAATGCTTCTGTGTGTTCAAAATATTTTTGTTCAATTTTTATAATATACTGTGAAACCACGAGTCAGTAAGTATGTACATGCACCTGTTTAGTTTTTTTTACTTTCTTTGCACCTAGTCAACAATATTTTCCCATTTAACAGATGCTTGAGTGCTGTAAACAAAAACATTATTACATTCTAGGAGCACTTATAGCACAACAGAAAATAAAAAAGTGGTAACTGTTTGCATGAAGAACTAAAGATGGCTATATGAAGAACTCCTTATTTGCATACACTGAAGGAACATGTTGGTTGACCAAGAATTGAGTTGTATAGAGGACTGTGCTAGGAAATGAGTCATAGTCATATTCAGTCAGTGTTGAGGTAGAAGCAGTTAAGTCCAACACTTACTGAAACGATCAGCAGAGACCTAAGAAGTAGCTCGGGCAGATGTAAATGGAGTAAGTGGAAGTGACTTTGTGTTGGTAGTGGGGTAAATGGGAATAGGTGGGGGTAAAATAATCAGATAAGACATTTTAATTTTAAAAATGCCACAGAGAGTAGGAAGGCAATGAGTTTCTATCTTATAATTTAATTAAAACCATAAAATGTTGAAAAAATAACTGTGAGGCGAAACTGCTTTGTTACTGCTAGGGTCAGGGTAAAGTAACAGGCACTTTTATACCATGTAGTGATCGTAGATTCAGAGCTCCAACAGGCAGTTAGAAGGGGCTGTTAGCAAAGGGATTTCATTTTTCCTTCAGAATAACACATCACTGTAATTAGATATAGCTGCATGTGGCTTTTAGGGCTGTTATTTGTAAGTTCTGTCTTCTTGACCATCAGACAGTCTGAGGTGTTGTGGAATTTGGGGTTCTTCACTTGTGTTTTGATGCACTGTAATATAGTAC
This sequence comes from Tokudaia tokunoshimensis, assembly GCA_036184795.1. NCBI lineage: Eukaryota > Metazoa > Chordata > Mammalia > Rodentia > Muridae > Tokudaia > Tokudaia tokunoshimensis. The sequence goes on along the minus strand of BTHU01000014.1, from coordinate 52,583,877 downwards.
TAGATGCACACATCTGATGTTGGGGCTCTCATTCTCCTTTGTGTTCTGCTATGTAATGTGCCCTAGTAATGCTAGCATCTTGTAAAGACCCATTGTTCACCAGACAAGAGAGTATGTAGTATGCTGAAATGAATACATAGAACTTTAAAACAGTTTTTTTTCTTTTTTCTTTTTTTTTTTGAGATCTATTAATCCTACTATATACAGGCTGGGTGTCTCATGCTAAATGTAGGGAGAATAAGACAATGCTAGACATATGAGATTGATGCTGACCTCAAGAGGATATTACATCATTCATTCTCTGAGTTTGAATCTGGTGTTTGGTATATTAGAAAGTGATACTAGAGAATTATTCCTGATGATATTAATGTTTGCTCTAAAAGCATTTAAACTGAAATATTTGACTTGATAAGGTTTGGACTGTTTATGGCAGTAATAAATCCAAGATATTTTCTTTCAGGGGTAATAATTAAGCAAATCCTAATCATGAGATTCTTAAGTAGTTGCCAAGATGATAAGCTGAGCTCTTGGCAGGGTGTGATGCTGCACATGGTTAGTGGGCCATGGCCATTGGCTGCTGGTTAAGAGTTACCCGGCTCTATTTACTCATTTCGGCATGAAGTGTAAGAGGGGAAACTAAAGATTGCATTTACTGTTTCAGCCACCCTATCTCTTAGTGGGTTTCTGAGCTATAGTCTCTGTGTGTCAATAGATTATGGTGACAAAATACAGCACATGGCATACATTTTCTTCAGTGGCAGCTTAATGGCATTGTATTTGATACATTTCAGAAGCTTTGTACGGTCTAGATTAGCCAAATGGAGGAGAAAAGTATCTTTGTGGTTTAGATGACTTTTAGGCCTGAAATAGCCTGGCCTGTGTCCTCTCCCTGATAAGCTTCTCTTGTCATTTCAGTGTGGTGTGTTATTTTTACTTTTATTATGATGCCTGCAGTTTATATACTTTGTTTCTGGTTTTCTTGTCATGTCGAGGACAGAACCTAGGGCTTTGTACTAGCTGCTAGGAAGTATGTTCTAGTGAGTCACATCCCTATCCCTGTAGCTTGTATTCTATAATTTACTGCCTAGACTTTTGTGATAGATACTCTTGGGTGACAAATATGTATCTTCAGATTAAAATAAAACCAACATATCAAGGAGGCTCAGATAAGCATATGAAAGCACCCTTCACATTATGCTAGTGGGAAATGCCAGTGAAAAAAGTGATATGTGTCTTAGCTCTCAGTCTGGAAGCCCACAAGTACTGACAGTCAGAAGTGTTGAGGAAGTGTGGAACACCAGGAGCTCATCCACTGCGGGCATTGGTAGACATTGGTGTAAGGAACAGTAGAAGGCAGTTTGGCTATTTCTTATAAACTTAACAGTTTTCTATGAAGTCCAGGGATTCCACCTGTTGTTGTTCATCCAGAAGAGTTGGGGAATTATACAAAAACCTACACACAGCTTTGTTCCTGATAGCAGAGCTTAGCAGCCAAAATGTCTACCAGCAAGGAGTGGACAGATAAACTAGGTGGTTCATCCAGACAGTGAGATATTATTTAGCATGAAATGAAATGAACCAGTATGAAGAAACATGACTCTGTTCCTGCATGTATGTGTACAGGTATGTACATGAGTTAATGTGAGTGCTGCATGTATGTGTACAGGTATGTACATGAGTTAATGTGAGTGCTGTGGAGGCCTGAGGTGCATGTCAGTGTCTTTCAGTCATTCTTACATTTAGAGACAAGGTCTGTTGTGAACCTGGAGCTTTCAAGTGCCACTGTGTTGGCTGTCCAACAAGCTCCAGTCTTCCTGTGTCTGTGTGACTAGTTGGGATCATAGGTGCAGCCTTCTGCTGGGCCTAGACTTTTATTTTTAAAACAGGGTACTTAGTTCTTATTTATGTAGCATACACATTATTGACTGAGCCATCTCCCTGGTTTTCTAGTCGAACAGAGCCAAACTTTAAAGGATAATACGTATCTAATAAGTATCTGTATAATAAGGATCAAAACCACGATAGAAGGCAGAACTAAAAAGATCAGTATTTGCCAGGAGTTGGGAGTGAGGGTTTGGGAGGCAGTCCTATTACCCTCTATGATATTTTAAGTATGGCTGCATGTTTCAGTGACCTAACCAAACTCATAAAGTGTACAACAATAAAAGTGAGTTGTGTAAAGTATGGCCTTTGGGTAGTTACATGTTGTCACAGTGTGTACGTTCATCAGTGATATATGAACAATTAGAAAATAAAATTGTCTGGAGTGAGGATTTGTACTACACCAGATAATTCTGAGCTCTCAACAAGTTTCTTCTGTGACATTTTTCTGCATAACTTCCACCCCAACTTTAAGCTACCTTAGTGTAGTCCCTTCAGAACCCTAGGCCTGGTGTTCTTGACCTTCGCTGACTGATAGCCCAGGCTGTCTCTGCAGAGTCACTTCCTGTTGCAGCCCCACCCATACTTGGTAGTGTTTTCTTCCTCTAAACTGGGCAGTAAGACTAGCTTATTGGTGAACCATGCTTTGTTGGGGGAACCTGCCCTGTGTCATGTTGTTGTTGCTTAGTGACCTTACCCTGCTTCCCATCCAGTCCACAAAAAGTTGTGGGGAGAGTTTCAAAAGAGGGGAGCAGAAAAGACCAGAACACTGCTGGTTGAGACCCTGCTAGCGGGTTTTATTATTTGTGGGGTCTACAGTGCATATTATTTCCTGCTGGAGCTTATTTTTGTTGTCCCTTTTACTTAGTAGTATCTCTGTCATCAAGTCACAGGAGAGACCGTTGTGGACATGCAAAGTCAGCACGTTATTTATTAGGCATACGATAGTAATATTATAGGTGGAGTATGGATCAGAAGAGGCTTTGTCCTTGACCTCACAGAGTTCTTTATAGTTGCCTTCACTACTAAAGGAGCCCTGTGAAGGCCATATTAAGCATTTTAAAGTTGCATTTGGTTATATTACTTAGTTTGTTCAGTATGTAAACAATACTATCTGAGAGTGAATAGACTTCATGTTAAGCCTTAGATGAATATGAAACAATTGGGCAGAAGTACAGAATCATGAAATTTGTACTGCCTGCTTAGATTTAACCTCATTATAAAGGGGTGAGAAGTTGTCAATTGATACACTTAGCTTTCTAATGCCCTGAGTAATTTCTTAAAAGACTTCTCCAGACATTTATATTTAAGAGCCAATTAATAAGCAATTCAGTAAACAAATAATTTTGAGCATTTCTGTGAGTCAGATCCTGTTCTAGGCAGTGTGGAGAGGACTGATCAAAACAAAGCCTGTGATTTCAGGACTGCATCTCAGTGTGGGAGTTAGTGAGGAGACAGAGACATAGGCTGCACACTGACAGGGCTGTGGGGAGCATGGAGCCAGCAGAGAACACAGGGAAGGCTGGGTAATCTGCGATGAAGGGTGCTCAGCCACGGCTGTATCAGGGAGAAAGCCTGCTGCTGCCAGGAGGCTGCAAACATGAGCTTCCTTGACAGTGAAGAATTTATGCATTTATTTTTCCTTTATTCAGATCTTTCTACAAGCTGGTTTGTACTTTTTCCCTCTGAACGCTAGCAATGCCTATTTAGCAGTCAAGATAAAATAAATACCCATAATTTCTTATGTATACTTTATAATATGGTAGGCATTTCATATTCCCATTATCATTGTGCTTAATGTAACTATTTGTTACATATGTTCTTGCCTCTGTGTGTCTTCATGGAGAACTTTGAAGAACCAATACAAATGTCACATTTACCTTGGAGACTTTCTTTTTGTACACATGAGCATGGTTTTCTTCTTAGTTGTATACTAACTACAGATGTCTGCCATTGTATGGCTATCAAACTAACTTTTTTTTTTTTTTTACTTATTGTGCATATGGCTTTTGACCTAGAATCAAACATTAGTGCGTTTGCTAGATAAATGATTTGTAGTTAGTATTTAGCCTTGAATATTTATATACCTTTAAACCACTTAACCATTAAGCCATTTAAACCATGAAACATGACACCCATTGAGGCAGATAGTGAGAATATTCAAAATTAAGGTAAAGTTATGATACAAAATATTCACCACAGTGGTGTGGCTATTTCCCATTGCTATGATCAAATATCTGACAGAAGCAACAAGGGTTTATTTTAGCTTGTGTTTTCAGAGGTCATTAGTTTACTACAGTGGAATAGGCATAGTGTTCAGTGTATAGTGTATAGTGTATAGTGTACAATGTATAGTGGCAGAGACTTAGGCAGTGGATCTAACATAGCAGTGGGCCAGGAAGCAGCAAGCAGGACTAGAGGTAAGGTGTGGCTAACCTGTTGTGGCTCTTTGTAGTGACACATTTCTACCAGCCAGACCCTGCCTTGTGAATACTCTGTGGCCTCTCCAAAGCTTGCTACATGTGTGGCAATAAGAGTCTAAGTTTAAGCTTGTGGGGGCAAAGTTCACACTTAAAAAGCGGTGTATTCAAGAGAAATGTGAATTGAAGTAAGATACACTGTCCAGAAGATAAGTAAGGTAGAAAATGTAGGTGGATGTTGGAGACTGGGAATGCCACTTTGGAACTCTCCTTTCCCACTGGACATGTATGCCTTTGGATCCATCAGCTGGTTTTTCAGGCAGGCATATCAGTGATAGCAATACTCCTTTTCTGACTTAGAGTACCGACACATTTCTTTATATACATCGTTCTGACACTTGGATTTGGTGGCTTGAAGAACTGGTTAAAATCCCAGATATTATGTTGAGGTAGGTATGATCTTATTAAGCAAGTTACCTATGAGTCATTTCCTCTGAAAGGTACAAACATAGGGTTAGAGATAATAGATTACATTTATAGAATGGCTTTGGTTTTTAATGGTAGATAATTCTAACTAGAGGAAATAATTTTAATTCACTTAAGATGAAATAAATGACTATTTTTACTTCAAAACACTTTTAATGCTTCAGACGGGGCATTTGTCATTGAATACAGGAACACAAGGTGGAACTTAATGCTGTTGTTGGCTAAGCAGGGTAGGTCTTACTCTGTTGAAGCTGATTCCATTTTCTTCAGTGCCAGGTGCTATCAGTGCAGAGAAAAGGAAAGAATGTTGAGTATGTGAAAGCAAAGGGATCCATTGTGCTGTACTGTGTTTAACACAGGCTGAAGGTTCCATGGAGAGGATGCTTGTTGTATTGTGTGCCCAGCACCACACAGAGCCCAGCTAGTATGGGCATTGTTTAAATGAATGAGTGACTTCTGGTAGATGAAAACCATGGCTCCATACCTGGAATATAGTTCTTACTAGTACATTTTGGAGCTAAGGTCTATGAAATACTGACAGAGACAAAGGATTTCAGCCGTCATGTTCGAAATTATTACACTGTATTCATTACAGCCATGGATCTTATAGAGTAGACTAAGTTTTAAAATAAGTCAGCTAATCTGATTTAAAGTGATCATTCTTGCTGAATTAACCTAGAAAACAACTGAGAAAGAAATAAAACGAGGCACTAATGCAATAGAGGTAAGAACTCAAGACTGTTGCGTTTATGGGTCTTAAGTTATACTTTAAGGAAATAGTATTCTTTTAAAAAAAATAATAGTAAACTGATGAGAACAGATACTACACTTGATCTTAGCCCAAGGGCCCAGATGTGATTGAGACCCATGGCATGAGAGAGAGCCCACCGCTGACACTATTAATGATATTCTGCTGTACTTGCAGACGGGAACCTGGCATATCCGTCATCTGAGAGACTTCACCCAGCAACTGATGGAAACAGATGTAGAAATCCATAGCCAAACATTAGGCAGAGCTCTGGGAATCTTGTGGAAGAGGGGAGGAAGGATTGAAGGAGCCAGAGAGGTCAAGGATATCACAAGAAAACTACAGAATCAACTAACCTGGACTTATAGCTGCTCACAGAGACTGAACCACCAACCAGAGAACATGCATGAGTTGGACCTAGGCCCTCTGCATAGATGTAACAGATGTGCAGCTTGGTCTTTATGTGGGTTCTCTAACAGCAGGAGCAGGTGTTCTGACTCTGCTGCCTGCCTTTGGATCCCTTTCCCCTAACTGGACCACCGTGTCTAGGTTCAATAGAAGATGCACCTAGTCCTACTGCTCTTGATATGCCAAGGCTGGTTGATATCCTTGGGAGGCCCCTGCTACTCCAAAGAGAAAGGCTGGGGAAATGGAGAAAGGGAGGTGAGAGGTGAGACCCGAGGAGGGGAGGGAGGGGAAGCGGTGGGGATGTAAAGTAAATTAATGGAAAAAAGAATATTGTGTATTGGGGAGTACATATGTGTTGGGAAGGGCATATATGCCATATGTTGTACGTTGTCAAGGACAGGGGACAGCTTTGTGGAGTTTTATTCCACATTTTGGCGATCAAAGTCAGGTTGGGGATAGACTTTGGAGTGCTAGAGGATTGAAATCAGGGCACCACACTTTCACATCAAGTTTGCTTACTATCTCATCTAAATTTAGGAAACAGTATTCTGTGTGGAAATGTAGATCACTTTTGTCATATTATTTATTGCTTCATCTTCCATAAACCCTCATATATTAGAACTGTCTTCATTACGTACCTGCTGTGTTTGAATTCTTGTGCCTTTGTTGTGGCAGTTTGCCAAGACTGCCTGTCAGCCTTGCCTTTGTTCCATTTATTTTACTGTGTCACTGGAGTGACTTCTTAGGAGTCTGATTGTGTTTGTCCCTCCTTGAAACCCCTTAGTGACTTTGCTTAGTCCTTAGATAAGATCCAAGTTCCCTAGAATGGAAAAGGAAAGGTTTAGACAAATGATCTCCTGGAGTCTCCTGCCAGTGCCTCACATCTTTTCCTAGACTCTGTACTCCATACAGAGGAACCCATTTGCATGTACGTCTGATGTCACATACTCTCTGCCTGTCACTGAATGTTTTCCTTCGGGCATGCTTTTCTCTCCCCTCAAGGCCATCAGCTATAGGGCCTTTTGAATTTTCTAAATGCACTTCAAGAAAAATAGGCTGATTGTCTTTCCTAGTCTGGATTAGACTGTCCAAGTTCCCATAACATATAATTTTAGTGCTCTGTAGGCCATTGTAAACAATAGAAATGCATTTTCAAGGCCAGAAGGTTCATGATCAGGGAGCTGGCACGTAGGTACAAGCATCCTGTTACATTGTCATGCTGGAAGAAGGAAGGGCAAGAGAGCATGAGATAGGGAGGGATGCAGGGAGGGCAAGTGTGGGCAAGAGATCAAAAGTTACCCTTGAGCTTCTTGTTAGCAGTGATCTGTCCTGAGGGCGGGTTCTCATAACCCAACCCCTGTCAGGATCCTTCCCCAGTACTGTTACACTGGGGATTATGTTTTCAGTACAAGGCTTTTTTTGGGGGTGGGGAACATACTCAAATCATGACATCATGTAGCTAGTGTTCTTAATAGTTCCCAACATAATGTCGGAACCTGTGTGTCTTCTTTCTCACTAGATTGTGAACTTTAAAAAGTATATCATACTTTTTGAATTTGTAACGACTGCATTATCTTTTTAATTTCTGACATCAGTCTTTGGCTGTCATGGCACAGAAGCATCAGAATTAATCAGGCCTAAAATATTACCCAGAAAAAATCCTAGTTATTATGGACTTGTGATAAATGGAAGAACGTAGTCTCTGCCCTGCTTTTGAGCTTAGTTGAGCAGAGTAAAGCCACCACAGATTAGTAGAGTACAGTGTAAAGTGATGTTTTTACAGAGCGGAATGATCTAAGACTATGAATGAAGAATTTCAAATTCTTTAACATTCCATAGTTATGTCTTGCTTTCCTTTCCCAGTGCTTGCCATTGCTAGAATGTCTGTAGCTGTCGCTAACTCATAATGCTTGAATGTTTTTCTCTAGTTCACTGTTACATTTCCAATGCATAACACAGTAGGTTACACAGTAGACGACATTTATTTAATTGATGGACTGGACTTTGGAGAAGGAAGTATGTATTACATAGTACTTGTGAAAGATTTTTATGAGAAAGTTAGACCTTGAAGTAGACTTTGACAGTATTTTTTTTAAATGAGTTAACTTTTTTTAATGAAGTACATTCAAGTAAATAGTTACCCATCTTAATTTCAATCAGTCCAGGAATTGATTTTGAAATTGGATCTTGCTCTGTAGTGCTGGTTGTCATAGCATTAACAGTGTCACCTAGATGTGTGGCAATCCTGCCTATACCTCTGGAGTACTGAGATTATAGGCATGTATGACCATGCCTGGTCCAGTGTTCTCTGTATTTGCATTTTCCAGGTTATATGTTACTCTTAATTTTATCCTCAGACTTTCTAAAGGCTGCACGGCTTTCACTGTCAATGCCTTAGGTAATTTAACTATAAAACCTGTGTGATCAGTGGGAACATATGGTCTTTTCTTCTATATCACTTGTAAGAAACTGTCACCCTATGATGCAGGTGACTAAACATCATGTAGATTTTGACTTGACCAAAGAAATTATTTATTTATTTTTTAATAGTCTTTTTAGCCCTGGATGTTCTGGAGCTCACTATATAGAACAGGCTGGCCTTCAAGTCACAGAAATCTACCTGCCTCCTGAGTGCTGGGATTAAAGATATGTGCCACCATATGCTGGTTTAAGCATGTCATTTTTTTCCTATGTTTTTTTAATGATTATGTTTTGTCTGCATATTCTCTAGCCATCACTTGTGTGCTTGGTTCCTGCAAAGGTCAAGAGAGGACATTAGATCCTCTGGAACTGGTGCTACAGATGTTTGTGAGCTGCCGTGTAGGTGCTAGGAATCGAACCCAGGTTCTCTGCAAGAGCAACAAGTACTCTTAACCACTGAGCCACATGTGGCCTGTGATTGCATTTTCCACCTTCTATAATTTGCTTTTCTCTTCTACTTTCTTTCAGCACTAAATGAATTAAAATTATAAAAATGTTAAATTACATTATAAACTGGAACATATAGATATTTGTGTTTGAATTATGTTTTAGAAAATAAAATAACTTGTCTCAGGCACTTTACTGCAATTTTTTTATGTAAATACCAAATTAACCATTCTTCCATTACTGCTGTAGACTTTAGTAAGCACCTGGCCTATTCGCTTCCATTTAGAGAGTGAGATAACTAAGATCACTGACACGTAGTTTGTTCACAGTTAACTGTTGATGGTTTACAACAGGGCCAGATTTTAACTGTTGGTGACATAACCACACTGTGGCAATGTCACAAATTCTATTAAACCTTAAAGTCACTGCATCTAGGAATATCCCTGCTTTTACTGATATTATAGTTAAATACTATTTTAATGGTTTAGTAAAATAATAGTACGTCTACCAGTTTCACAGTGTACCAACAGGCACGTAGGACGTGGGGAGGAGTGCGGGGCTGTCTGGTTTGGCATATAGACTTCTACAAGTCAGCCTCAGAAGAGACCCTTTCATCCACCTGGCCTTACATCTTTGAGGATCCTCTTGTGGCTTATACCCTCTAAATAGTGCTCTATTTGCATTATTTTATTTTATTTTTTTAATCCTGAGGCTGAAACCCAGTGCTTCATGCATCTAGGCTTTCTGTAGCCCTAGATCTTTAGTTTTGACAACTTGAATATAATGTTCTGTTTCTCTTCTATTGGAAGAGGTTTAACCAACAGTTATTAAAGAAAACATGAGAAATAAGAATTGAAAAAAGTCTCTTGAAAAAATCTTGTTGATTTAAAAATGGATACATTTGAAAGCCAGATAGACAGATGCTTGGATTCTCATAAATAGAATAATATTTTACACTTCCCTTTCTTTATTTTTCTGAATGTTTCCACAACCTTTCATTTTAACTAAATTGGGTTGTTAAAAAAAGTAATAAAAGTTACAAAAGTATGTCTATTCCATGCTAATTTTTTCTTCTTAATATGAACAAATCTCTTTTTCTTTAGAAACATTAGATACAAAGAGATCTTAAAAGATGAGAAAATGTTAGAAAAATTGAGATCTCTGCCTATTGATAATTGTATTACTTACTTTTACTCAAGTTTATTATATCTTTGATGTTAGACTGTATTCTGGTAAGACGCAAGTTTTTGGTCTTAGCCTAAAGTCTGATTTCTTTGTCCCTTTTCATTACATCTAGCTGTAACCTGTGTTCTAGTCTGGGAGTCAATAATTGTCTCTGCTTTGTCTCAGATCCCTGTATATCGCTGAGCCCACCATGCTTCACTGAAGAAGACAGGTTTAGCCTGGAAGCACTTCAGACAATACATAAACAGATGGACGACGACAAGGACGGCGGGATAGAAGTGGATGAGAGTGATGAGGTAGGTGGGCCTCCTCTCCCCGCCCGCCTTCTCCTTCAGTCTCTGTTCTGAGATTCTTCTGGACGGACGGAAGTTTGGTTCTCAGGGCTGCCTAGTGCCTTTAGCTTTCTTGTTTAAACTATAATTTTGCTTACTGTATTTATATGGCTTTTCTGACATCCTTTGCTTACTTTCCTCACCACCCTTCTTCCTCTTTCCCCATTCCTTTCCATTGTAATTGTGACTTCAGAGATTGGTAGTTGTGGAATTTTTTTTCTTTGAGATGAGGGTGTGAAATATAGCTCAGGCTAGCCTCAAACTCTCCCAGGTTCAAAATCCTTAACCATAGCTGGTTCTCTGGACATATGCATCGTCCCCATGCTTCCTGGTTACACAAACTTCTCATAGTCACGGGTTTCACAAGCACATATCCTGCTCAGTGTCACTACCCAGTGATGCTGTACACACCACTCCAAAATGCTGTGTTAATGACGAGTAGTTGATTCCAAGTTCTGTGGATTAACTGGGCTCAACCAAGCAATGTTTTTGTTACTATAGGTATGGGCTTTGGTCATCTGTGGCAGTTGACATATATTTCTGATCTGCTGTGATGTTGTCCTATACTTCATGATTTCTTTTTCTGTATGTCTGTCATCCAGGAGTCTGGGTAGGAGTTTATTACTGCCTGACAGCTGGCTTCCAAGTGGTAGCATTCCAGGAAGTTCTTGTGTGTGAGTGCTTATCATGCCTCTGGTTGCCAGGGCTTGCTAGTATCAGATTGGCAAAGGCAAGTCATGTGGATTAGCACAGTCTCTATGGGAAAAGACTATTGCTACCTCACAGTGACAATCTCCAAAGATTTTTTTATTTATTCATAGGTTTTTGAGACAGGGTTTTTCTGTTTTATAGTCCTGGCTTTCCTGGATTCATTTTGTAGACTAGGCTGGTCTCAAACTCACAGAGATCCATCCACCGCCTCTGTCTCTCAAGTTCTAGGATTAAAGGCTTGTGCCACCATGGCCAGCCTTTATTGTTTTGAAACTTTAATATAATTACATAGTTCCCACCCCCTTTTCCCCTCCCTCTAAGCTCTCTCATGTACCACCTCTTTCAAATTCATGGCCTCTTTTTCTTTAATTATTATATTTTGTGTGAGTGTAATATGTGTGCTCTGCATGTATGCTTAAACACATAGTAAAACCTGTCTAGTCTGTATACTGCTACTTGTATATATGTTTCAGGGCTCTCGTGATGATCAATAGGTGTGCCATTCCCTTGGGAAGACTATCCTGAATCCAGCTTTCCTGTAGTTCTTGCTCATGGACTTGTTAGCATGTCTTTTGTTAGCATGTCTTTTGTTTAAACATGTCTCATGTTTAGCCAGACATGTTGGTGAGACTTCATGGGTGGTAGCTTCTGACATTTCTAGGAGATATAATTTCATAGTGAACTCATCATTCTTATGACTCTTATCTATGGTTTAACCCCCTCTTCCTTGAGCCATAGTTACGGGAGTTGTCTTGTTGCTCACAAATAAGTATAGTCCTCAAAGTCAAGGAGACTTTGGCACAGACAGAAACCATTACAGAAAACCATAGTGGATCGAAATGCAGAGTTGTGGAGTCCAGTTCAAGCTGATATATTTATAAGATGTATTATTAGAACTCAGAATGAAAACAAAAAAGAATGCTTCACCTTGATCCGGCAGCCAGCAACTGCTTCATCAAGTAGACGTGGGCCTTTGTGGGTCTCAGCCCGTCCATGGTTAATGCTGTCCTGCTTGGTCTTATGTGGGTCTTGGACAAGCACGCACGGCTATTCTATCACTCCTCCCCATTCTCTGGCTCTTCCATTCTTTCTAACTTTCTATGATGGTTTTTGAGTCTTCGGGATAGGGACTGATAAAAATGTCCTATTTAGGGGAGTCTTCATTAATTGCCGCCCATTAAAGAGAGAAGATTCTCTCACCAGAGTTGAGATTAGCACTAATCTATGTTTAAAAGCATAAATACTTAGGAGATAGTTTAGCAATATATTTATTTAGCAAAACAAGAGTAGTAGTTTCCCCCTTAGGGACTATGACCTTTGTAATGTGTACCCAGGTTTATAGCACCAGGCAAGAATTCACTCTTGTGGTGCAGGCCAAACCTAATAAGAAAACAGTTGGTTACATCCACAATGCTGATGACATTGTGCACCAGTGGGCACATCTTGCCTGGCAGATCAGTATTGTAGCATTTTGGGTCTACTACAGTTGGACAGAATTACCACTGGGTAAGACGTTTCTCTCCCAGAAATCTGAATACTAGACCATAAAAGCTAAGTAACAAAGAGGAAGTTTGCAGGCCAGTTGCAGCATGAATTCTCCATGTCCGACACTGTGAAATCTTCAGTCATAGAATCCAGATATTGTGGGCAAATGAGTACAGTTGTTTTCCCTATATGGCCACTTAACAATTACTTATAAGGAATTACAAGTTACTTGTAATCTCATCCCCAGCACTGAGAGTTTTAATAACCGATAACCTTCTGGGAGAATCATTGTCAACTCATTTAGGGTACCCCAGTTCATAAAGTCCTATGTTTAAAAAGTAGAGCTTAGGATTTTATTAATACGAAATTTATAGGTAATAATGTTTTTCCTTTTTGATATTGATATTTAAATACAAATGCAGTGTACATTTCTACTTTACTGATACCTAAAAACATGTAACAGTCCACAATTCAGTACGATAGCCACTAGCCACAGATAGTATTTGAAATTTGAAAATGAGGTATGCTATTAACTGTAAAAATTTGTTTAAATATGAATATTTGAGAAAAATAAAGTATGTAAATTTAAAATATGGAGACTTGGGAGAATGCTTAGTCTTCAGTACATGAAGACCTGAGCTCAGGTGCCCAGCATACAGGTAAGCCAAGCACGATGGGCATGCCTGGAATCTCAGTGCTGCTGGGCAGAGACAGGATGATTTGGGGTCTTCCTGTCCAGCCTGGGTAGTAGAATTGTTGAATTCCAGATTGGGTGAGATATCCTGTCTCAAAAAATAGATGGAGGCTGCCTAAGCAAGGTACCTGACACTGGCCTTTGGCCTTCATATTGACAGTAACTGTGCATATATACACAAAATATCAGTTACATATGTAAGAGAGAATGTTTGGACATATTAGTAATATTAACTGTGATACTGAAATTAGCTTCTTTTTGTTTAATGTGACTTTTAGAAAATTTAAAATTAAACATGTAGATCCATTTTGTTTTGATAGTACTAGTCTATAGGGTTTAAATGGATGAGTTGTTAATTCTGCAGTTCTTGGGATAGTTTGGTGTTTCCAGTTTTATAATTACTTGATTTTTTAAAATAAAGTATCTCATTAAAAAAGTAAATAGTTCTGTAATAGGCCTCAATTAGGAAATTTCATGAGTTTAATAAGAAACCATAGTAAAACAAAATTAAAGTAGTTTAAATCTTTTTAAAAATCTTCAGAAGTATTTAGCATTTAAACTGATTGAAAACTTTTTTTTCTTCAGTGCTTTTCTTGTTTTGTATTTTGGTCATATGAGAAAGCATTGATCAGTATAGTTTGTATTCATTCATATGATTTTGAGCTAATATTTTTGGGCCTTCTGCATGCTCAGATGTCCAAATAAATGCTTGGAATAATAGATTGGGAACGAAGCAGATGAAATCTGTGCCTTTGAGCCAACGTTCTGGCAAGGCTTGTGGGAAGCTCATTTAAGAAACTCAGTGCTGAAGTGGGAAAAGGGATCCGGACAGGAAGTTGTGGGGAGGCTCTATGTAACTTCATATAGGGTGTTAGAGATGGTCTGTGTAAGTGGCAGCCTATATTGTATATGTGAATAGAATATAGGCAGGTAAGCAATAGTATACATCTGCTAAGGTTTCAAGCCACGGTAAAACTATGTTTGGAAGATTTGGAATGTTTCAGATTAGGAAAAAAGGCATAAAGATAGCTGTCAGTATATCTTGACTCTGATTGATTAAGTTGAGTTGTTATGGTGAAATAGGTATGTTCTGTCAATATTGACAATATTTTGGTAGGTGTTTGATCAAATAATTTAAATAAGAGAGAGGAATGGTTGTTTCTTGAACAAGGCCATGAGATGGCATTGAGAATTCAAGTTGTGATTATCTATTTTATTATTGAAACATTTATTATAGTTTAGTGTGTCTGAACTTTCTTTTCTTTCATTTTTTTTTAAAACATCACACATCTTAAAGGGTGTGTGAGGTATAGAGCCCCTTAAGATCCTCCTCATGTGTTCTCATGTCTTTACTTGGTGTTCATTTGGCTCTCTCCATAGGGTACCTTGTAAAATAGCATTGGCTTCCCCCAGAGCAAGTAAAAAGAGCTCTAAGCAGAAGAGCTGGGTCCCTAAGAGAAGGACCAGTAACATAGAGGTCATAGACTTTTATCTTTTTAATGTGTATGAGTGTTTTTCCTGAATGTATGTATGTACACCACATGCCTGAGTGCCTGGTACCATTGAGGCAAGAACAAGTACTAATATTAGAGTCAAGGTTGGCAGTAAGCTGCCGTGTGGGTACTAGGACTGAACTTAGGTTTCCTTCAAGAGCATCAAGTGCTCTTAACTGCTGAAACATCTCTCCAGACCATTTGTATTTTGTCTGGGAAGTGATGTTTCATTATCTTTCTTTTAGCCTGCTTGCTGGAACTTAGATACTGTCCAGGCTGACACTCAGGGAAGGAGGGTAGGAAAATAGATTAGAAGATTTCTGTACTATCGGGGCTGCTGTGGGTGCTCCTTATCACAGCTTGTTTCTTTATTGCCAACTACAAATGCTCAGCAGGAAGCTTCTCCACCTGATTATAAAGCATTGAAGTAGTAAAATTATGTCATCCCTTCAAAAGACTTCATTGTAAAAATGATACATAGCCGAACTTTTCAAAGTCAGCTCTTTCTTAGGATGTATTTAGAATTTTAAGGAATGAAGTATGTGATTAAAAGTGATCTGAGAAGTAGTGGAGCTGGAGAGATGGTTCAGGGGTTAAGAGCACTGACCATTCTTCCAGAGGTTCTGAGTTCAATTCCCAGCAACCACATGGTGGCTCGCAACCATCTGTAATGGGATTGATGCCCTCTTCGGGTGTGTCTGAAGACTGTAGCTACAGCGCATTTATATTCACAAAAGCTTAAAAAAAGAAAAAAGAAAAGAGAAGTAGTGTTTTGTAATGAACGATGACTTTAAATTATGTATACAAATGTGTGTTTTGAGGACTACCTAGTATTCTTCTAAAAGGAAAAGCAGGGCAAAGGTGAGATGAAGAAAGTAGGTAAAAGACAATTCTGCTTCCTGTATAAATAAAAATTATTGGTAGTTATGCTGGGTTCATGTATTTTTGTTACTGCAGGACTAGAATTATTTGTGAGGTTATATGTTGAGACATTTATTGAACATTTACTATTTGTTTTACAGTATAAACACTTTATATTACTGAAGTTTGGGATGCTCATAGAGTCACTGAGAGCAAAGAATATGCTATTATTATCTGACCAGGATATATTGTAGAGGTTGGTTCATATGACATGGTCACCAGCTTATAAATATAGAATGAGGGGTTTTAGTTCAGCCTGAATAAATAACTCATGTTCTTGGGTCACAGTCTGTGTTGCTTTTCTGTGATGATGTGTATCATTAATTTCTAAAAGGATGCCATTTCATGACTCTGCATGACAAGGGCCTTTCTCTAATTCAGAATATATTATGAGTCTAGTGTATTGAAACTCTATGTGTAGCAAAAGTGCTTGTCTAATGAATATTTTGTCTTCTTAAAAATGTGTAATTGATCTCAATACATGGTGGAACATAGATTTTTTTAAGGTGGATTTAATGATATTGTTAGTATTATACTAACCTACTTTTAGTATCTGTGGTAGCTCAAGAGCAAAGTATTTAGTGAGTGGTAATATTGTTATTTATTTAGTTTGGTTTTATTTTTCATTTATTGTTATTATTATTGAACTTTTCCTGGCAGCAGATCTTGGTTATAACTGTTAAATAGAGTACCTAATAAGCATTTGATAATTTATTTAATGCATCAAAATTGAGAAGTCAAATTGTAATCTGGACCAATAAGCAGTTATGGTGGCCTGCGGTAATGGGTATTGAGAATGTTCCTTGGAGCCAAGGAGCAGCAGCACTGTGCACCTCGCTGAAGAGGACAGCACAATTTAGTTCACCAATATGGTTTTCAAGTTGATTTTATTCTTTTTAACTTTAAGTTCTTTCTTTTTTAGGATTTCATGCTCAAGTACTGTACTTACATCACTTTAACCCTCTTTTTCACCCTCTAACTCATATCTCCACCAGTCCTTTTCAAATTAATTCCATCTTTAATTACTGTCTGTCACACACACACACACACACACACACACACCCTTAGTCCATCTATTGTTGTCAGGGTATGTTTAAGGGCTGGAGTTGTGTAAGACAGTACCATTGTGAAAAATAAAGATATCTGGTGCCTATAACTATTTTGTGTGTGTGTGTGTGTGTGTGTGTGTGTGTGTGTTAATGTTACTATGTCTTCAAAGACCTTAGACATAAGGAACGACACACAAAAGCATCAGTTAAGCCTGATGGCCTATGAGTACCAAGAAAGTGAGGTGCCAATGGAAACTAGAAAAACGCTGTAGATCAGTAGAACTTTGTACCTCAGGTGGATGGTAAAAAGACTCTAGAGTTATTAGCCTCTAGAATTCGTTAGTTTTTTTTTTCACATTTGTTCTTTAAAACAAAAGTCTTACTGATGGTAAATATTAAGAGAGCTTAGGACTGATATTGGTAAATCACTCAGTGCTTCTGATAGCTGTGAAAGTAAAGAGCTGTCAGAAGTGGACAGTAGCTTTGCCCGCCTGCACTTCTCTAAGCTATTTTCTTGTTGCACCTCTATCATTATAGTAAGAGATTTTTGCATATGCACTCTCAGATACAATTTTAAATAACATGTGTGCATATTAGATGTTAAATAGGTGCATATAAACTATTTACAAGTATTAAAAATGAGATACAATTAAACAGCTTCCCTCTCAACTGCATTAATTGTATACCCCTCTGCGAGGTCCGGACAACTCAAATTGGAAGTCTCTGTACAAATAAGTTATAAAAAAAAGTCTATGTCGCATATATGGTGTATGTCACATAGTCTGCTCTACATTTTTGTAAGAATAGCCAAGTCTGAGAATCTTTTAAGAAAGTGCATTCAGAGGCACTGCTGTGTTTGCAGATTTATTGAGAATCTCATGTTGATATCTGTGATACCTGCAAGAAATGGCAGAGCTCAGTTATCTATATACTGATCTAGAAAAGCGTATGTGTGAGGCTGGAAATGGAGATATTTTGATAAGGGAGGAAATCACTGAACTATATATTCTTTTTTGAAAAAGAGCTTTTCACATAAATTTGTTCCTATAACTATTTTAGGTGTGACTACTATAAAGTTTTAAATTTAATTCATATTGGGAGAATAAGTGTAATTAATACTCTGAGGAGACCCTAAAAATAATGTTCGAAATAGCTGCAGGTAGGATATTGAGGAAGCTAGGTGAGAGGAATCTTTCAGGCTATTTTGATATTCAATGACTCACAGAAATGTGCTAATCACCAAATATTAATCCTATCATTTTTGTTACTTCTTTGATTATTTGTAATTTAACTGGAGTTCAAATTATGAAGAATGATATGGGTCCAAGTGTGTGTTTGGAAGGAGGTAGGGAAAAAGTTTGGATGCATGTGTATGTTATCTGTCTTTACAGAGGAAGGAAGGAAGGAAGGAAGGAGAGAGAGAGAAAGCTCTCTGTAGCCAAATCCTAGTGCCTCACAGTAGAAAAGAAGTAGATACAAAGGGAATTGGCACAATGGAGAGAATCAAATCCAAGAATGCTCCCTAGAAACCCGGTGGTAGCCTGACATGGATTCTCGAGCAGTGCCCGGCCCTGCTGAGCCAGACGTCTGGGTGGAGCCAAATGTTTGGTTGTGCCAAGCCCTTTGGTTATGATATCTGATGAAACTTAAGAGTCATTTCAGGACACTGATAATAGCAGAGGCACTTTATATCTTAACTTGGTGCTGACTTAGCGTCTTGGTCTTACTTGTCATTATTGCATCCCAGGAGAAACAGTCCAGGGCCAGTCTTCCTTGTTCCTGGGCAGTATGTTTGTCATCTGCTATGAAGGTCTGACAAAAGACCCTGCTTTCCCCTTGTTCTTGGTGATTTTGCTTTTCATCAAAGTCCACCTTGGATTTTGATTAATACTTTCTGTAAAAAAAAAAAAAAGTGGACATAAAAAGAGCTAGGTTTATATTTTTCTGGAGAAAATCCTTTGCTATTTCTGAAGTAAGGTTGTTCACAACCTAGATGATTAAGATCCATTTTGTAAATTACTAACTCAGATTTTAGTGAAATGTTCTAGTATTTTTATACTTATACCTAGACACTTTAATTTAAATTGTAAAATTCCTATCCTGCTCCTGTGTTTAGTTGAGTTTCCAGCCTCTTGATGTGTTCTTGTGACAATTTTAGAACTCATTTACTGAACTTACTCCTTTGTCTTTGGGATTCCAGCTCATTTGCCAACTACTTTTGAGTTAATGACATTTAAAGAACTGATGCCCCTTTAGAGTCTGCTCATGCTCCAATGGATCGCCCCTCACCCACACACATACTTGTAGCACAGCATGGATCCAGTGCCTTTAAAAAAGACTGCATGAGGTTGGGAGACAAAAGTGATTGAAAAAGTATATGGTAGGAGTTGGAGGGGAAGGAATTGGGGGTGAATCAGATTGAACACACTGTGTGTGTGTGTGTGTGTGTGTGTGTGTGTGTGTGTGTGTGTGTGTGTGTAAATCTCAAACAATATATTAAGAAGAGAAAGGGAACAGATTCTCCCAGAATGTTTCTTACTGTGAATATATATGTCCTTCAAAGCAATTACTGTAGGCAAAATATTCTTTGTAATCCTTTTGTAGAAGTTAGTTCCTGGTTCTTCCTCCCAGACCCATGTTCCCAGAAATAAGATTCAGACTCAAAATATATTTATAAATATCTTGGTCGTATAGCTAGACTCTTCTCTGACTAGATATAACTTAACATATCCCGTATATTCCAGCCTACATTCTACCATGTGTTTGGTTACCTGTGCTCAGGTATCATACCTTCAGCTCATCACATCTTCCCAGCAAGTCTTCCTGCCTCTTTCTTTCCTCAAACCCTATCTCTCTTCTGATGTCCCATCTCTATTTTCTGCCTAAGCCAAAGGCCATATGTTATTTAATTGACAGGTGATACATCCATACAATACACAAGATGTTCTCTCTATACCCTATTATTTGTTTCTGTTTCTGTTATAACCTCTACCATACAATTCTGATTCATTGCAGCAGGCTCTTTCTTGAAGCTGCATTAGTTATAGGCAATTTAAGAAGCTCCTTTAGAGCATATTCTTGGAGGCAGGAGGTGGGAGGATGGGTTGGGGGTTTTTCGGGAGGGGGGAAACCGGGAAGGGGTATTTGAAATGTAAATGAAGAATATAGTCAATAAAAAAAAAAGAAGCTCTTTAGTATTTAATAGTTCCATGTAGACCAAACTGGCCCTTCTAGTTAACTAGGAACTTAAACATCATCGTATGTATAGTTATTGCAGAACAGTGAGCTTAAAATGGTAAATACAAACTCAGAAAGAGTGGCTATAAGATCTGTTGAAGAAACAAGTACTTCCAGAATCATATTTTATGGCATCAGAGAACAGTAAAATATTAAACTCAGTACATTTGCCTCTTTCTCAGCATGACAACCTTGTTGTTTTAACTGGGAAATATTTTTTTTGCTACTTCTTAGTTTCTTACAATTTAACTCAAACCACATACTAATTATACATTTTCATATAAAATAATTTTACATTCCTGTTCCATTAATTTTTTATTTCCTTCAATAAGAATTTCCAACTCGACAGTTACAGACTGGCAGGGGCAGAAGAGTAGGAGTGAATCAGGGCTGTGCATCTGGCCGTGACAGTTGCAGCCTGCCTGTACTCCTGGTCCTGTTCCTCTCCTCCCCCTCTGAGGATGCTCAGGACCACAGCATGGCATTGCATTTACATAATACATTTCTGGAGAGTTTAGCACACTTTTACATATTGCTTGATTTTTCTGGAAGCTGTTTGAATGTGACTGTGTACAGAACATATTCCACGAATGATACAGCGATGTCTTAGTGTAACATTATCATCATCAGTCTTAAATTATTGTTATTATAGAGTGGCATATAGGTTTTTTGTCCAAACTTGGATACTTTTAAGGGTGAGAGTCAGTACTATTAATAATTACACCAAGATAACAGGTGTAAATGAAGCCTCTCTGAGGCCAGGGCCATGTTATTATATTCAGCATATAGCTAATCATAATTCTGTTTTATGTTGTGCTTAACTCTTTAGTGTTTACTTTCTTCCTAAATTGTTATAAATTGCTCTAAATATTGCACCAAGCATTGTACTATTAGAATTTTTATATTTACTCGATGTCTATTAACATGGTTCAGTTTTCTGTAGTTACATGAAAGACCTATGCAGAAAGTTAATTGTGTGTGTAGGTCTGTCTGTGCATGTGTGCAGTTGCACATACATCTTTGTGAGCATATGCTTAGAAGTCAAAGGAAACCTTGGATATTAATTCTCTAGGAGCCATCCATTTTGTTTTTATTTTGAAATAATATGTGTTATTAGAGCTCACCAAGTAGGTTAGGCTAGCACCAGAGCTCCACTTCCCAGCAGCAGGATTACAATGGCAAGCTATCATGTGTGGCTTGTGTTAAGTGGGTTCTGGAGCTCAGACTCAGGGACTTGGTGCGTCTCATACCTCAGAAAGCTTAAATTCTTTTTCCCTACTTAATGTTGTTATTTTTAAAAATTCTTTATAAACATAGCTGCATGTTTTCTATAGCAAAACACTATTCATTAACCCTTTCATAGATTTTAAATTTTTGTAGTTTCTTAGATTCCCCAAATTTACTATCTTTCTTTCTAATAACACTTCATTTAAATACTACTAGAGAGGAATGGCGATTTTTATGTTTTGATTTTTGTTTTATTCTCCTTTTTACTTTCTTTTTCTTATAATATTTTCCCTATAATAACTTAGCAAATGCCTGTTATTTCATCATTCAGTTAAACAAGATAGACCGAATGTTTTTGTTTTTTTGTTTTTTTTTGTTTTTTTTGGTTTTTCGAGACAGGGTTTCTCTGTGTAGCCCTGGCTGTCCTGGAACTCACTTTGTAGACCAGGCTGGCCTCGAACTCAGAAATCCTCCTGCCTCTGCCTCCCAAGTGCTGGGATTAAAGGCATGCGCCACCACCGCCCGGCTAGACCGAATGTTTTGAAGTCCTGTTTATATGTAGTACTATATATAGGGCAGTATGAAACATGAGTATAAGTATAAGTGAGTTTACCATCATATAATGTTATAACTGTATAATAAGAGGTGCATTCTGGCAAATTATGTATTAGGAATTTGATGAACCATGGAAATGGCCTGAACTTTAGAGAAAATATCCGTTTGGGGAATGTCAGGCAAAGCTTAGTATAGAACCTGTGTTGGACCTTGTGAAATAAAAGGCAGTAGTGTTCACAGGCTGGGCTGATATCTAGGGCATTTTATGGTGTGGAATCAGGACAGTGGTAGGGGAAGAGTGATATGCTGAGTTTTCCAAGGCAAAGACCAGAACTGCAGAGAACAGGATATTGCCTCTTCATTCCTTCAATCAGCTTCTCTGCATTCTTGCACCTTCAGTGTATGCATTCTGTGGGATGTTTGTCATTAGGCTTCTTTCTCTTTTTAGTTTCTAGACGTTTCACACAGGCCCTTGACCTGCTTGCTCAGACTTTAATATGCTTCCAAGTATATTAAATTTGGTTTTCTCTAGAACAGTGGTTTTCAACCTTGTTAATGCTATGACCCTTTAATACAATTCTTCATGTTGTGGTGACCCCACCCCCACCCCCATCATAAAGGGTTTTTTTTATTGCTACTTAATAATTATAATTTTGCTGTGGTTATTGAGTCATAATGTAAATATATGTAGGATATCTGATATGTGACCCCTGTGAAAGAGTCACTTGGCCCCCAAAGAGATCATGACCTACAAGTTGAGAAATATTGGCTTAGAATTTTCCTTTTACATTTGATCTGATAGGATTTCCTACTCCTTGTCTTAGATGCTAGCAAAGCACATTGTTTTCTGTCATCTTCTTTTCTAAAAGTTTTAGGCTGTTTAAATCATTGACTTAAAGAAAGCATTCTTATATTTTTGGTTATGAGTCTGGCCTTTAACGCTGAGCCTGTTCTCCAGCCAGACTGGTCTATATACAGACTGAGTTCCAGAACAGCCTGGGCTATATAGAGAAACCCTGTCTCCAAAAAAACCAGACAAACTAACAAACAAATAAAACAGGTTGGCTGTTTTGCTTATCCATTGTATCAGCTTACTTAGTTTTCCTCTCCCGTTATAGTTTCTTTCTGCTTTCTAACTTCTCAGAGATACTGAGTTTATTATTGTTTATAGCTGGCCTGGCCATTGCTAGCCTACCTTTTAAATCCATCTGGACTGTTACTGCTTGACAAAACAGAGTATGATGCTTCCTTATTTTCTCTCCTATTTAAAAGCTTATATAAGACCATGTCTCCAGAGGTCTCAAACTTCAGTGTATGTCACAGTTACCAGAGGACTGTAGCACAGATGGTTTGCCCACCCTCAGTTTCTTATTCAGTAGGTCTGGTTCGAGGTTCTAAGTTCTCTGGTGTTGCTGATCCTTACTGGTCTAATAGACATGCCCTGAGGCCCACTGCCATAGTTTACCAGATATAGTCTAGACTTCTAGTTTGGCATTCCTTTTCTTTTATAGTTAGGCACAGTCTGCTTGTCTGTCTAGTCACAATAATCTATTCAGCTAATTAATGAAATCTTTTAAAGATTAATTTTCTTAAAAATCCTGAGAGAAGAAAATATCCTTTTAGCAGATATACTTCTGTCTTTATGAGAAAAGTTGTCTAATTTTAAAACATTTATTGTATTGTATGTATTGTATTGTGTTTGCATATACACAGACCACTGCAAGTCTGTGGAAGTCAGAACACAATTTGCAAGAATCAGTTCTTTCCTTCCATCATGTTGGTTTTAGGGATTGAACACAGTTTCATGGCTTGGTAACAGTTGTCTTTTCTCAGTGAGCTGTCTTGCCACCTCATGTTCCTTCATATCTTGATGACATAGGTCCTTTGTAAAAAATGTAATCTTTGAAAATTTCATACATACAATACCTTGATCTTATATCACTACTTCCCTCCAAGTCCCCCAGTATCCCTTACATTTTTGATGCACATTTTACATTCAACTTAGCACAGATCTTTTCATTCAGTAGTTTCTGAATTTTGAAAAATAAATACACCTTTGTATCGATATACAACATAATGGCATAGATTTTAGGTCTATAGCTTGGTCTTGAAAAATGTACAGACCTGTGTATCTGCCCTGTGAATCTGAGATACAGAACATTTGACCCTCACATTATTCTTTTGTAGAAGGCAGCAGTGATAGAATTTTTGGTTATGTAATCTTGTATGTATAATTGGGGAGTAATTTTTCTCTAACTCTGCAGTCAGATCTCATTTCCCATACTTTTTTGATGTGTTTAAAGCCTGTTAGTGATCTGACCCTGACCAGAGATGTTGGGATTGCCTCATGGCCAGAGGGAGGGCCGTATAGCCAGGCATTAAGAAGATCGCAGACTTCATTTGTGCACACTGTCTTCCCTCAGTGTGTTGTGAATTGTTTGTGTTCCTCGAAGAGCAGTGCTTCCCCATTTCCTCTCTCCCTATTCCAGGGCAGCTCTTTTTTTTTTTTTTTTTTTTTTTTTTTTTTTTTTTTTTTTAATTTTATTTTATTTTTTTAATTTACATTCCAAATCACTTCCCCTTTCCCGTTTCCTCCCTCCCCGAAAGTCCCATAAGCCCCCTTCCCTCCCTCTTTTCTCCGTTCAACCCCCTCTCATTACTCTGTCCTGGCGTTCCCCTACATCCAGTCTTTCCAGGACCAGGGGTCTCTCCTTCCATCTTTTTAGAAATCTATTGATATGCTGATTGTGTCTAGGGTATTCTGAGATTCTGGGTCAATATCCCCTTATCAGTGACTTCATACCATGTGTGTTCTTTTGTGATTGGGTTACCTCACTAAGGATGATATTTTCAAGTTCTGACCATTTGCCTAGGAATTTCGTGAATTCATTGTTTTTAATTGCAGAGTAGTATTCCATTGTGTAAATATACCACATCTTCTGAATCCATTCCTCCGTTGAGGGACATCTGGGTTCTTTCCAGCTTCTGGCTATTATAAATAAGGCTGCTATGAATATAGTGGAGCATGTGTCCTTATTGCATGCAGGTAAAGTCTCTGGGTATATGCCCAGGAGTGGTATAGCCGGATCCTCCGGAAGTGTCATGCCCAGTTTTCTGAGGAGCCGCCAGACTGCTTTCCAGAGTGGTTGTACCAGCCTGCAATTCCACCAGCAGTGGAGGAGTGTTCCTCTTTCTCCACATCCTCGCCAACAACTGCTGTCTCCTGTGTTTTTGATCTTAGCCATCCTGACTGGTGTGAGATGGAATCTCAGGGTTGTTTTGATTTGCATTTCCCTAATGACTAAGGATGATGAACATCTCTTTAGGTGCTTCTCAGCCATTAGATATTCTTCAGGTGAGAACTCTTTGTGTAGCTCTGTACCCCATTTTTTAATAGGGTTACTTGCCTCTCTGGAGTTTAACTTCTTGAGTTCTTTGTATATCTTGGATATTAGCCCTCTGTCGGATGTAAGGTTGGTAAAGATCATTTCCCAGTTAGTTGGTTGCCGCTTTGTCTTTTTGACGGTGTCTTTTGCCTTGCAAAAACTTTGTAATTTAATGAGGTCCCATTTGTCTATTCTTGATCTTAGAGTATAAGCTATTGGAGTTCTGTTCAGGAAATTCTCCCCTGTGCCCATATGTTCAAGGTTCTTCCCTAGTTTCCCTTCTATTAGTTTCAGTGTGTCTGGTTTTATGTGGAGATCTTTGATCCACTTAGGACACTACATACTGATCAAGGGAAAAATCCACCATCAAGAACTCTCAATCCTGAATATCTATGCTCCAAATGCAAGGGCACCCTCATTCGTAAAAGAAACTTTACTAAAACTCAAAGCACACATCGCACCGCACACAATAATAGTGGGTGACTTCAACACCCCGCTCTCTGAAATGGATCGTTCAGGAAAGCAGAAACTAAACAGGGACACAGTGAATCTAATTGAAGCCTTGGACCAAATGGAACTAACTGATATATATAGAACATTTCATCCTAGAGCTAAAGAATACACCTTCTTCTCAGGGCAGCTCTTTAGAACATTTCTTCTCTCCAATAGCTGCAGTTCCCATTTCCCCCTGGAAACCTTGCCATCTGTCTTAAGCCTGACGTTAGTTTTCTTTCTTTGTAAACACAAAATAAAGACTTTGTTGAATCAAGTTTCCCGTTTTGTTCTTTGCCCCCTCTCTTTCCTCCTTTCAGTGTAAGAGTCCCTCCAGGAGGGCATGTGCATTATTTCTGTTGTGTTAGGTTTGTAGGTCCTTTTCGTGATGCTTGCTCTGCAGGGGTTAGTTCTTAGCCTTCACTTTCTAGCATCCTGTCCAAAATGACTTCAGTTCAGCTAACGCACACTGTTTTTTCTCTTGGTTCTCTCAACTTTATGTCTCTTAGGCTACTTTTCAGTTTCTTTGCTGATTTCTTCATTATTTTCCTATTCTTACACTTCTTTGCCAATTTATATGACCTCTTGGAGATTTTCCCCTGGCTTCAAGGCTTTTACCTACTCTTTATTTATTGGCATCCTGAATGTGAAATTTATGTGTCCAAATTTCCATCAAGATATGTAAAAGTCTTTTTTAACTTAAGTGTTTAAAGTTGTATCCTGCTCTTTGCTTTACTAGCTTTCTTCTTTGTGGGCCTTGTGTTTTAATAATGCACAGTACTTTCTCAGTGACAGGAGTTAGCAGTAACCCATAGAGCCCGGTGTGTTCAGAGACAGGATCTGGTCTACTTCCCCTGCTGCTCTAGAGCCCCAGCACCAAAGTGAAGCTCTGTTAGTCCCTTCGTATTGTAAGTTCTCGTTGAATGCAGTCCATGTATTCATGATGTGAAACAAACTTAGTTCCATAGAAATTAGAACTTCTTAGCTTAAATATCTTAATGATATACTCATCTATAAAAACAAATAGCTGTTGTTCAATTCACAAAATGCACTTCAAGTTAGAAATATAAATTCTCACTTAAACCATCAATCTATATTTGGAAGAAATGGTATTATTTAATTAAATGTGACTAATATCTAAAAGTAATTTTCATGTGTGTGTGTGTGGTGTATTAAGTGTGTGCGGTGTAGGTGAGCATGCTCGTGCATATAGACACACAGATTGATGTCATGTGTCTTCCTCTGTGTGATTTCAGTTGAACAACTGGTACAAAAATTTTGATAGCCTTAGGATCGCCGTCAGCTTCGGTTTCTTTAGGTACCTGATGTTTACTTCTCATAGTCATGGCTTGGGGTCCAAGTTTATCTGCTGCCGAGGCAGTAGCTGGCAGCTGCCTGGTTACAATTTCACTACCTTATCACTGATACATATGCTCCACATTCTAGGAGAGCTGGCTTAGAAAGAGACTCAGGTTTCCCAAGAACTCTCAGATGGGAGATGGAAGGAGTGTAGAGCTCAGTCTCAGCTAGACTGCCTAACCAATGAGTGTGCCGGTTGCATGCTCTCCCCGCCCCCATCCCTTTATCCTGTGCTGTATTACTAATGCCCTTTGGAGTGCATGGCGTTAGGTGAGTGCTGGGCATCCCAACTTAAGTCCTTACACTTACACTGCAAGCATTTTATATACTGCGCCATCTCCCTAGCCTCTCCCAACTTCATGTGCAAGGAATTTAACCTTCTGTATTGGAGGCCAGGCATGATCAGTGTTACTTTAGGTCACAAGGACAGGAGTTGCCATCCTAATATCCAATAAAATAGTCTTTCAACCAAAAGTTATCAAGCATGATGACTTAAGTCACTGTTATGGGTTCTCTGTTAAAATCTCTCTGCCTCTTTTTCTGTTACTTTAACTTCATAGGGATGTTTTTTGTTTTTGTCTTTTTGAAATAACATAGTTTTAATCAGTCTTCTGTCTATATATTTGGACTACTAATTTGATGTTTTTCTAATGCCATTATATAGTACAACTTTTTAAATTACTGGGCAGACTAAGGGAATCAGAGCTTTGTTAGATATTTTGGGTTGTAATTATAATAGTGAGGAGGAATCATTGATGCCGATCATCCCGTCCTGATGATTTCAGTATTGAGTTTCTCACTGGCAGCGGTGGTGCATGTCTTTACTCAGAGCACTCAGAAGGAAGAATCAGGCTTTGAGTTTGAGGCCTACAGAGAAAATTCCAGGACAGCCAGGGCTACACAGAGATATCCTGTCTTGAACACCACCCCCACAAACAAACATGGTGTTTCTCAAGGGTTTTTTTGTAAGTTATTGATTGAATCATCTATCTTTTCTCTATTGACTGGGCTATTGGATCAGTATTATAAATAATGGTTAAGGTCTGACCTACCTGTACTAGAGTTGACAGTAATTATGAAGCCTGTTGGGCTGAGCTCTTCTGAGAATGGAATTTGAAAAAGGCATTCTGGTGCATTTATTACAGGTAAACTGTGGCTTGTCAGATGGGTTTTGATTTTTGGTAGCTCAGGGAATAAGTGTCGTGAATTGATGTCATAGCAGCAGGGAGTTAGTTTGTAACTAACTGGGTGGGATAGAGTTATGCTTGTGTTAAAGTATAAACTGCCCAAGCGGTTTTCCAGTTTTTATCAGCATTGAGTTTAAATGTCTGAACTTAGGAACTGAAGACATTTTTTTCATATTTTAAATAATTTATCTTTTGCTATTAATTATGTGAGAACATAGTCCAAGTTGTGTTCTTTTATATTTTTAAATTCTATTTACCGAGTGACTGTCTGATTGGGAATCTACCTGTGGTTTCTGGGTGTTGGACTAACTCAGGTCGTCAGGCTTGGTAGCAGGTGCTTGTGTTTCCTCTTTAAGATGAGAATGTGGCTGATGAGGTAGCTCAGCAGGTAAAGGCACTTGCCACCAAGCTTCATGGCTTGAGTTCCATTCTGGAACCTGAATGGTGGAAGGAGAAACTCCATCCTGCGCTGTCCTGAAATTCCACATCCATGAACATGCAATTAATAGATTGTATATATGTATTAATAAATATTAATAACAAATTAATAAAAATGAAAGAGTGGGCATGGGAGTGGCAATTTTTCTGTTGTGTATTCTTCCGTCTGAGATCCTACACTAAGCTATCTCCATGTTACTCTCAGGTTGTTGGTAAGGGCCCATCTGCTGTAGGGACTCACTCACCAGGTCTTGGGCATTGCGTTATTTTGATGACATGTATGCTTTGGGAAATCGTCAGGGAAGAGGTTCTAGTTTTCTTCCACACTTTAGTCTCACATGTTTTGTTTTAGAATGTCTGAAGTGGAACTCCGAAATAGAGGGAAATAGGAGACTGAAGAGAAGTAACCTGCAAATGTCTGACAGTTAGTGGTACTCAGACTTTGAATGTATGTCGTATCCCAGAGTCTCGAGTGCTTAACTGTGGTGATAAGTCGTGTCTCTTGAGTATTGAGGCTTTGTGAGTGCCCAGATTTCTATACTGGAAAATAGAATAAAACCTGTGCAGTCCAGGAACTGAAAGTAGGAAGTCACTGGGCTCCAGGCAGCCTGTGCTTCCTCTCTCTCTCTCTCTCTCTCTCTCTCTCTCTCTCTCTCTCTCTCCCTCCCTCCCTCCCTCCCTCCCTCCCTCCCTCCCCCCCCCTCTCTCTCTCTCTCTCTCTCTCCTCTGCTGCTGTCCTCATTTGTTCTCTGCATGTTTTTTGGCCTCAGCTGGTCCACTTTGTACCTGGTCTGTGGCGACTGCTCCCATTGTGGTGCTTGAAGATCCAGAATCCTAGCCAAGGAGCATGGACTTTCATGATTTGAATTGCAGGTTTTTTGTGAGGAAAAGAAATCTATCATTCTTGTACAGTTGCAGTTTGTCCCCTTTTAGGTGAGCTATCTGTCCTCTGATCAAGTGGCTGTGCAAGTGGGTGATAGAGTCGGGGAGGGATGACGGGATATATGAATGGATCTTTATTAACATAGTAGTTCCTAGGGGAAAGGGCTGAAACTAAATAGAACATCCAATAAAAGTTTTAGTGACATATATTAATTTCTATTACAGAAAAGTCACAAAAGCAACAGTACAAACACCTGATATATATTACAGGTGCAAAAACTGAAATAAGTTTATAACATGACTATCTGCAAAGATCAGTAAAACAATATATTTTATTTTTAGTGGTACTAGAATAGCTTACTTAGTATAGTCATCTGTGTAACTCTCTTAGAAAAGCATATATAGTAAGCACTTATTCACAGAGCAGGTCTGAGTAGTACTGTCAGCTTAGGATTTCTTGGAGGAGGTTTGTATGTGATTGGACATACCTACCAAGGATGTTATTTACCTAATCGAATTTTAGATTTCTCAACTCATGGGTTTTAGTAAATTAAAAGAGTTGTCTTTTGCTTATGTGTTTTTAGTTATTTATGAATTTTCAAAATTTCTCTAGTTGACCTTTTTTTTTTCTATCAAATTAGTAGTTTAGAGAATTCTGAGCAGGCAGAATTGTGTGTTTTATAGTATAGAGGAGAGAGTTTAATGGAGCCAGATGTGCCTTTGAGTTTTTTGTCCCAAGTTTTACTATCTTGTGATCATGTTTTCTTAAAGCAAAAGTATTTTTACATAATTCTAGGAAAAGTATAATTCCATCTATTTGGATTTTACCTAGCATTCTTAAAAGTGGTTATTTTATTGTTTGGGGAGTTTGTGGGACACCCCAAACAATTATAGAGGAGGTATCCTACACTTGGTACTAGGGTTATTGTTTGGTAACCTATGGCTTTTGGAGGAACCTTTTATCCTGTGTAGGGTGCTCCCTACATGGAAAGCACACATAACAGAGTTTATGGACAGTAGGCTTCCACACAGCTGTCTCGAAGCTTCCTAGTGGCCTCCCCCTCCCCCTCCTCCCCCTCCTCCCCCTCCCTCCCTCTCCTCCTTCTCCCCCTCCCCCTCCTCCCCTCCCCCTCCTCCCTCCTCCTCCCCCTCCCCCCTCCTCCTCCCCCTCTCCCTCCCCCTCCCCCTCCTCCCCCTCTCCCTCCCCCTCCTCCTCCCTGCTGCCTTCCTGCCTTCTCCGCTTTACACTTAGGCCTTCCTCTCCAGTGTTCTCCCCTTTGCCCGCATGTCACCAGTGTTCTGTTATCCACTCTTGATTTGTTAAGCACACATTTCATATATATCCATTAACTCATTCTGTATTTTCTCAGATATTAACTAAGTATCACATCTCATCTACATGGAACCAGCTCATCTCTAAAGCCACAGAACTGTCCTTTTCAGTTATTTGTGTTCACACAGTGAGGAGAATTTCTTGGGACTTTCTTTTTGATGTGTATCCCATAAATGGAACAGTTGCTATTTGTTCCAGCTGACTGGACTGTTTCCAAGACTGGCTTCCTTTTTCCTCAGTCTCTCATCATGCTTTTCAGTCTTGATTTTCTCTTCAGCTCTTGGATTTCTTCCAAGAAGAGCAGTTTCTAAACATCTCAGGTATAGTGATCACACATCCCCCAAGTATTCTACTAGATTCTCAAGATAGCAGTTTGGAAGTGTAGAAGGGTGGGTAGGAATAGCCAGACAAACCCTTTTAACTATACCTTGGCAAAAAGAAGTATTGAAGCTTAGAAAAGGAAATGTTTTGCTTAATATTATTATATAGCTGTTAAGTAGTTTAATGTGAAATTATTCTAGTCAAACCAGAATGTTGTTAAATGCTGCTTATTGTTAATATATAAAAGTAAGAACTTTGCTTCTAGGATTAAAGACACTGGGGACTGTGACTTTCTGCATTTGGATTTCTGAAACAGTCTATAATCTACTTTTGAAACCAAGGAATAGTCGAGAAAGATAAAGTAAAATAACAAAACAAGAAAAAAAAAAAGAAATGTTGAGTTAGGAAGCACAACAATTTAAAGTATTCTGTTTTCCCCCTGTATAGAGTAGTAGTTTTATTTGGAGAAAGTTTGAGGAGATAAATGATTTACAGGCTATATAAAATAGAATTTTCTTTTTATTTGTTGAACAGTGGAAAAGAAATATTAAAGATCTGGTCAAGTTTTAGCAGAGCTTCGTTTTGCTGCTTTCTCTCTAGATATTTTAAGGTATGATTAATAAGGGTATGCAAAGTTTTATAAAATATGCTAGTTATTACATTGTAGCCAACTTTCCTTTGAGTAATAGCTTAGATGGTAGAAAAATACTGAATTAAGGTAAAAGTGATTGAGATTAGTGCTAGTTTTGGTTGGAAATACCTCATCACTGATTATGTGTCAAATGTAATATTGAGAAAGTAGCTGAACTACGTCCTTGACTGTAGATGTGATGTTGGTTGGCGTCTCAGCGCCCGTCCATTGTCTTGGGCATGTTACTTAACCTCTCTCGCCTTGGCTTCCCGTTTACAAAACAGAACTAGTGCTTTCCTCACAGGACCATCACCAAGTTCAGACTCTATGGCTTTCTGAATCTGTGTGTGGATGTGTGTTCACACACAGTGTGATAAATGTAGGCTAATATCTACTGAGTGATAGACTTTGAGTAAAGACTTTTACAGCTTCTGTTTTCATGATTAGAAGACGTTTTGTAAAATGAGTCTAGCAAGCATGAGAAAATGACTTAAAATACCAACAATGTATTAGTGTCTGGAAAAAAAGTCACCACATAACACTCTTGTTCTTAGTTTATCAGGGCTAAAGGATCTTACTTATGTTTAACTTAATGTTTTCTCTTTTATAGTTTATCAGAGAAGATATGAAATATAAAGATGCTACGAATAAACATAGTCACCTGCACAGAGAAGATAAGCACATAACTGTTGAGGATTTGTGGAAACAGTGGAAGACATCAGAAGGTAACCCGCAGTGCGCTGGAGCCTCGGCTTGTCTGCTTCTGCCCTGCTTCACATTGGCTTCATACTGACTGCACAGAGCTCTAGAGGAATACTGTAGGATCAGGTTTCTGTGAGAATATTTACATTAAAAACAAAACAAGACAAGGACTCTTTCTTAGAGGCTGGGTGTGGTGTTGCCTTCCCAGTACTTGGGAGGCCGAGACAGGTGCAATCTTTGTAATTTCAAGGCCAGCCTGGTCTACAGAGTGAGTCTAGGACAACCAGAGAAACCCTGTCTAAAAACCAAAACAAAACAAAAAGAAAAAAATATCAAAAAAGTAACAAAAAATCCTAACTATCTTAGATGCATTAAGTTACAGGCTATTTTTAAATAATTTGATATCTTATACTAGACTGAATAGGGATGTCTGTTTGAGCTTATTGTGTGAGCTTTTAAATGGTATTCTTATGTTTTATCAAGTAAAAAAAGGAAACTGAGGTTTTCTTCTCAGATGTGAATGTCTAAGTCTTCAGGAGCTCAGTAATTTTAAGCTTTTCCCAAAGTCCTCTGTGAACCCTGCTAATGCTGTAATCTCCCTTATATACCAAGTATACCTTGTCCAGTTGAAGACGTCCAGTTGAAACACCCTGAGCATGCTGTTTTTCCTATGTATACATGTCTTCAACAAAGTATAATCCATAAGTTAGGCATAGTAAGAGATTGACAGGAATAATTAACAAAGTAGAGTAATTATTTATACCAATGAATTATAAGTAAAAGTTCTGTGATGTGCTATGTTTTAACTGTCATTAGAGCAGATAGCATATACTGTTTGAATACTCTGGACAATTCATGTTCTTGTCAGAAAAGCACGAGATTTTATTAAACTACTTAGGTCACTCATTTAACACTTAATGAGTTGTTTATATTTCTGGAATTTTCTATCAGTGCTTTTCTCACTGAGATGGACTGTTAGCTGAAACCACAAAAACTGACACTATAGTTGAAAGACTCCTGAACTTGTGGGATAAAATTTAGTAATTTGTATTTTATTTCTTTTCTGTTTCTAAGTTGTCTATTTATTTGTGAACAATAATTTTGTACAGCACAAAAAAACCCTCATGACCCAAAGCCTCAGCTCAGACATTAATGCTAGGGACTTACTAAATTTAAGCAGTTTCTGAAGTTCATTCAGTTTATTTTTTTTTTTCAGTATCAGTTAACCAAACTATCTCTTTTCTAGTATTTCTATTTTACAAATCCCAAACAGTTGTTATGGGATTTTTCCCCTAAAACTTTGAATAACAAAACTAAGGACTTTTATAAAAATATAAATAAATAAATTACTAGTTTACTAGATTATCAGTGGTAACATCTGGAAATGGTAACATGTAAAGTGGGCGTGTAGCTGGAGAACTAACTGGGGACCCTCTGGAGGAAGGGTTGTCTCACTCAGATGGAGTCTGCCACCACAGATTTTGTATAGACTTGTCACATCTTGTCACAGACTTGTCACATCTGAAATATTTTTTCTTGGAGAAAATTCTTTTTAAGGCAAAAAGGAGGTGTCAAAAATGCCTCTGTCTTTTCTTATTCATTTTGAATTATTTAATTCAAATGCCTGTATTAAAAATGTCTCTATCATTTCTTATTTATTTTACTTACATTGATTGTTGTAAACCTTGGTTTCACAGAAGGACGGCCTTTCATAGCCTTTCTGTACAGTGTTTCTGAGTGACCCTTTGAATGAACTGTGCCAAAGGAAGGTACTTGTGGTGGAAGCTTTATTCTTCCCATCAGAATACAGTTGGGTTCTGTGTCACCTGTTCTTCACCTAGTAGAATAGTTACAATATAAAGCTGAGGTGTTCAGCACCCTGACGTGGCTCACAGAAAAAATAAAAAAAAGCCAACACAAATCTTCACAAAGCACTGTAAGCCGTGCCTTGGTGATGGCCATCTCTTTTACCTTTTGCCTGCCTTCTTCACTTCCATCCAAATTAGACTGGCCTCTTCCTGTCTCCCAGTGTGCAGGCACAGATACCCTTTTGGCTGGCCCCCTGCTCTCTCTCTTTAGTCTTTATCAAAGGCCAGTCTTCCATTGGAGCCTACTTCCTTTTCTGCTCCTCATTTTTCCAACACTTATCATCCTTCATGTCTTGTTCCCATGCCACTTACTGTGTCCAAAGTATTATAGAATCTCTTCTTCATCATATCTGCTCCTTACACAGTACAGCTGAGAAGGAAGAGTCTATTCTGTTGATTTGTAAATCTCCACGAGAGGACCTGTCCTCAGTCTTCTTGCTTCCCATCTAGTGACTGTTCTGAGCAGATCTTTTATAATCCGTGAGAATATTTCTAGCTGTGTCCTCGTACTTTAAGGCTTTCCTGAGGTAAACAGCCCCTTCTTTTTCTCTTAAGCTTTCACACTTGTCCTTATCTATTTTATATTGCAACAGAGCAGTGATTTGATGTTACGTCCAAATTGCCGGCTGACTTTTCTAACCTGAGTTTGTTTTCTGAGTGCTTGGCCTCCCACCCCTCTTACTTAGGGGTAAAGACCCTAGAGAAATGGTTGCCGAATTCTTGCTAGCACAGATGCCCAAAGGGAAGGAGAAAGGAAAAGCTGTGTGGAGGATTCAGGTAATAAAACCTCAATTAAAAGTTTACACAGATGGGGTTGAGTCTCTCAACTCACAGTTATTAAAGGGCCACGTAATAGTGGGAATGACCACTAGAGCATCACTGGACTTGCAGCGTTCTGCTTTGGTCACTTGTATTGTCTTTCTCTTAAGATTTCTGTTAGAAAGCCAGTAGTCTTTTGAAAAGTTTTGAAAACTACTGAAAGTAGAGATTAGAATGAATGTAAAAATACTAAATTCAGTATTGATGAGTTGAATATGTAAAACAGAAATGTGTGTGTGGCAGATACACATAGACATTCATTCTCTGCCTGTCGTGTTTAGGTATCCAGTGGGTGGATCAGCATGATACTCAAAAAATGTGGGATGAGTGTCTGAAAGTACAGTGCTTGTTGAAAACTCCGTGTTCTGTATCCATTTCATCAAATATTTAGGCCATAATGTCTACATTTCTGAAAAACTCTTGCTTTGCAAAATTATGAGCTTAAAATGACAGTTTGTGGGGCAAGTGGACTGTACTACCCGACAGAAGAACTGGTCAGGTTGAGTGAGCTCTGATTTAAGAACAATGCGAGTGGAGCCAATGAATGCCCTGCCTAACTTGACCTGCTCTGGTACTCATAACCATGACACTCCACTGGGAGGACCATGACAGTCAGTCAGTAGGGAAAATACCTGAAGTCCTTCCCCATGCAAATAGAGCATCCTTAGCATCTCAAAGTGAACCAGTTGGGAAGCATCTACCCCTGGATCCCACCCCACTCCTCAATGTTTATAAAGTCCCTATCCACGTGGACTAAAGTGTACACGTTATTTCACTAAGAATTGTCTGAGATTGGCTGTTTTACTGAGCTATAACACCTTGGGGGAAGAGTTCTCTCTTCCGAAGCATTTGTCACTGGACCTTGGATCAGCCTGGCAGGCCAGGTTTACGTTCCTGCTGCTCCTGCCCCTGCCTCTGCCCTGCCCTTGCCCCTGCCCACTGATGCCCCTGCTGTTGGCATTGGCATTGCCATGGTAGTGGGCAAGACTTGGGACCCCAGCTACCTGCCCCATGAGGGCTTTCCTTCTGAGAGCTGTAATACTTTGGCCATTTCTGGCTGGGCCAGAGATCTGTGGAACCTATTCATCGTGTTCCGTGGAGGAGGACAACAGTTAATGGAAAACAAAGTGAGTGGAATAGATGACTCAAAATCTATGCAGCCTCGTAACCTAATCACTGACAGTGCTAGCACTCATGCTACCTGAGTATAGGCATGTACACTACAAATAATAAATGGATGCAAGTGAACACGACTACCATGTTAGGTTGGGTTGAGGTTGCCGTAAATGAAAGAGGAAAGCATGAAGCATGAGCTCTGAGAAAGGCATGTGCATGGCATCTGCAGCCAAGTGAGGGGAAGAAGGGGAGGAGTCACAGTTTGATGTATTGGTGGGGGTGTATATATTGCTGCTATATGGTATTAAATGTTAAGTTGTTTGAAAGTACTGTAATATATTGAAACATTCTCTAATTACCAGTTGTGTATAAGATAATTCACATCACATAGGTTATTCTATATTTTGTGCCATGCAGGCAAAGCACTGGTTCCTGGAGATTAAAGTTAAGGCAGACATAGGACCCGGCTATACCTAGCAAAGTACTGAGTAGAAGAGCGAAAGTAAGTACATGATGATTGTATGAGATGTGTACGCAGTGCAGTGAAGGCTGAAGTGGAACTGGCTCACAGGAGGACATGATTAGCTCATGATTTAAGATTATTTACAGAAGGTGGTATTTGGAATAGTTCATTAAGATTGACTAGTAGGTCTTAGAAAGGAAGGTAGATTATGTGAGAAGAGTTGTTGGAGGTGGATAGGATCAAGATACCTTGTGTACACATATGAAATTGTCAAAGAATAAAAAAATTC
This sequence comes from Tokudaia tokunoshimensis, assembly GCA_036184795.1. Lineage (NCBI taxonomy): Eukaryota > Metazoa > Chordata > Mammalia > Rodentia > Muridae > Tokudaia > Tokudaia tokunoshimensis. The sequence continues at coordinate 52,546,891 of BTHU01000014.1, read as the reverse complement.
AAAAGGAAAAGCAAAGCTAAAACCAAAAGGAAAATTATAAATTATAATATGAATTAAACTATACTTTAATACTTGCTGAAGGTGAAAGTAGACATGGCATGCTTCTGAAAGTCTGTGGACCTCCAAGTTGCTCAAAGGGCTATAGAGACGGCTCAGTGGTTAAGGGCCATAGCTGCCCTTCCAGAGGACGCAGGTCTGATTCCCAGTGCCAGCATGACTGTTCGCAACCATCTGGTACTCCAGTTGTTGGGATCCACTGCCTTCTGTTCTCTGAAGATACTCCAGTTACGCATTTGATGCGTACACATTCATGCAGCAGAACACCTATTTATAGTGTCTCACTTATAGAATGTGACTGTTGTGTAATGTAAATGAGATGTTTTCTGACATGGCAGATGGATTCTTAGCAAGTACTGTCTCTATAGTACTTCTGTAGAAACTAAAACATTCAGCCATGCTTAAAGATTTTTAAATTAATTGAGTAGGTATGTAAAAATTTAGAAAAGTTTAACTTAAAGCAATTTAAAGAACCCGTAATTCAGAGACTTGGGCATTTGATAATTGCTATTCTCTAGTATAAATAAACAAAAAAAGGATCTTGAGTGTTTTCTTTCTGTTTATGACAACATTTGTTTTGTAAACATTGCATTAAAGTAAAAAATTCCTGGTCATGGGCCCTGAATTCCTAAAAGTAAGGTGCATTATAACTCATTACTCCTCACACGTCCTTTTTATGCTGAGGCTTGCCTTTTGGGTGTGTTAGTGTGGGTGGATTTCTAAATATTGATAAAAGTCAGTGGCCTTTTTGACTGTGTACTCTTGGGTTTTGCATAGAGACTGAGTTGGAAAACGTAGATGGACTGAGTGCATCCCGTTTGGCATTATTGTCAGAGCTATTCAAAACATAAAACTTGGAGACTCGGTAGCATTTTTGTGGTATCCGGCAACAGAATAGTTTGTCTATTACAGTAAGCATGGAAGTCACTAGCAGGATCCAAGGAAGTGTCAGGCTTTCTCTGAGGAGTTCTAACAGCATTGTTTCATATATACAGATGAAAAGCTAAATAGCAACATAAGAATTCTTGGTTATATACTATCTAAATGGTGGCATTATAGGAGTTTAATAATACGGACAAAATTATTCTAGGGAATTAATATTATGGAAGGCATTTAAGAAAGTTGGGTATACACAGTTTAACACATTTAATATGAGAAAATGAGTCTTTTTAAATGGTAGCATATTTGTCATCACCACCAAATATTAGACATTACTAAGTCCTCTACGAATAGCTTGGACTTTGTAAAAGTTTAAAGATTTATTCACTGTACACTAGCAAGAAGATTATTACGTTTGTGTGTATAAAATGTGAATTTGAGTGGAAAATGGAATATCATGGATTCTAGAAATGTTTTATAGGGGGCTTGGAAGCTTTCCCCCTGTGCTTAGAGAGTATTCAGAGGGTTTTGCTTATATGATTTTTTTTCTTGTTTGCCTGCTTGCTTATTTCTTATGATTTGAACATACTGAGCTGGCTCATGCAGTAAGAGCCTTTCATAAGTGTTTATTAGGAGCATAGCTTTGTCTGAGACTAAGATATTCAGATGAAGAATGCCTTTTTGTTCTTGACCTACCCATGATCTGTTAGTGGAGGAAGATCTGCTAACAGCTACTTAATGGATATTCTACAACCAGCTGCCGAGAGTGTATAAAAGGAACCGTGGGATAGATAGGTAGGAAGAGGCATGCCAGCAGAGGTTAAGTAAGGCGAGGAGGATTGCATTCTACGACATTTACCTTGTCACCCTTCACTGGAAAGTATTCTGCCGGATTAATAGTTCTGAGGATAGTAATAATTAATATAGCACATTTAAAGAAAGACAGTTCTTAAAAAGCTGCTTAGCTAATACTGCTCAGCAGATCAAGTTTTAAAATTTTTAATCCTGTGTACAGTGCTCTTAGTTTTAGAACTGTTGTCAGTAAAAACCATCAATATACGTTTGGGTTTTCATTGTACCCAAAAGCACTTTACACAAGGAAGGCCTGTTCCTCCAGGTGGAGTCTAGTTTCAGAATTGACAGAAGCCGTCATCTGTGTGTACCACTAACCAAAGGTATTCAAGCATTAGTATTCAGAGCTGCTGCTCTGTAGAGGAAGGCAATGCAAAGATATTGCTGGTTCACTCTGTCAACCATCAGTTATGGGGATCAATGTGGGTTTTGCAAGAAAAGTAGTACATCTGTTTCCTAATCAATTTCCACACCAGGTAAACACTTGGTATATGCTGGATATGGTGATACAGAGATCAGAGGGCTGGGGAAGAGGGTCACAAGTTCCAGGGTTGGCTTGTGACCTGAGAGTTTATCTTAGAAAGAAAACAAAAACAACAAAAACAAACAACAGAAAACCCTCTACCTCATGTTAAATGTATTCTTTATTCTTTTATAGTCATAACTTTTTATCATAAAGTCCTAAATTCAGAGCTCTCTCAATGAGCAGTTTCTGATTTCTGGATCACCTTTTAGAAGAAATGCTAGATAAAATAAGGTAAATTACACACACACACACACACAGTTTATCTAGCTTTTTCATTTGTTTCTGATCTTAACGGTCAAGTTTTATTTAAGTAATCATTCCTTTCTCTTTGCTTCATCATGACTTTTACAATGTTGAAAATAATGGACCATTAGATACTTTATTAAGTTTTTTTTTTCTTTTTTTGGTTTTTTGAGACAGGGTTTCTCTGTGTAGTCCAGGTGTCCTGGAACTCACTTTGTAGACCAGGCTGGCCTCGAACTCAGAAATCCTCCTGCCTCTGCCTCATTAAGTTTTTTTTTTTTTTTTTTGGTTTTTCGAGACAGGGTTTCTCTGTATAGCCCTGGCTGTCCTGGAACTCACTGTGTAGACCAGGCTGGCCTCGAACTCAGAAATCCACCTGCCTCTGCCTCCCAAGTGCTGGGATTAAAGGCGTGCGCCACCACCGCCCGGCTTAAGTTTTTTTTTTCAATTAGATATTTATTGTGATTATTAGTTTAGTTTGAAATTAAGGATCTAGAATAGTCTGACAAAATGAAGAGTTCCTTCATTGAAAGGAATAGAAAGTAATTTAGTTTTTACTTCTACTGTCAACTCCTTTTCATTTTATGCAGTAAGTTTTTTTAAGAGTATAAAACAAATGTTTTCTCATTGCTTTTAAGTGCTCAACATAATAGACTTTCCACTTGACAGAAACGTTAAAAGTCAGGAACTGAGCAAGCCTGCTGACATGTCTCCAATCACAGCTACATAGATGGCCAAGATTGGAGGATCACAAGTTCAAGGCTTGTCTGGGCTACAGAATAAGTCTGTTTTACCAAGACCCTGTCTCAAATGAAAAGTAATAAGCAGCTAGATATATAGCCTCGTGATAATGCACCTGACATCACGGGATGCCATGCCTTGGTAATCCCTAGAACCATTGTGTATGTGTGTGTGGAGTGTGGCATTGGAATTGACAGGTCATTGGAAGAAAGGGAGTGAGAGATCAGTTGGGGAATACTGGCAGGAAGGCGAGGTCTGATAAGGAATGAGTAGTGGCCTTTAGAGGGACACAAGACAAATCAGAAAGGGATGGTGGGCTGCAAAGATGGCTTAGCCCTTAAAGGATAAGACTTACTTATACTAAAGAGCAGAAAGGATGGTGCCATTGATACCTAGAGGGGGAATGTTTTTAGGAAGTAGGTAGATGGCTGGGTAAATCTGCAGGATAGTCTATCATATTGCAAAGTCCTTGTTAAGTAAGAGTCTGCTTGAAAAATAGCTGCCCTTCTGGTCTTAAAAATAAGCATGAAAGTACTTCAGCATGGGTTCTATGTGTACCGTGTAAAGCCTGTGACTCATTGTGGTTTTGTTTACTTATATGTAGCTGTTGTTAAGGATCTTGAATGTATTTTTCACATGTTCTTAACTCTGCTTCATTTTGATTTTCTGGCTCAGTGATATCATTCATCTTTTATTCTCTTTACACAGGATGAATCTTTATAAAGAATTCTTTTTGTCTTTGGCATAACTGTCCTATAGTGGGAGATAAAGACAAAAAGGTGGTTAGTATTATAGTTAGATGTAGAGAAATATGGTATAAAAAAATCCAACCCAAAAACTTAGATTTGGCAAGAAGCAAATCGTTAACCTTCAAGAAATTAATTTAAATGTTGATATAATGATTGGACACACAAATATTTGTGCATGCAAACACAAAGGATTCAGTAAATTGTTTATTCAAATTTTAAAAGAAAGACAATTTTGGCAGTATACCCAACATGGATGATTCTTGATGGTACAATACCTCGTGAAATAAATTTGCCTAACAATACAAATATCATATAATATATAATTTGCCGATGAGATATCTACAGAGTAGTCAAGAATCAGTGCTAGAAGAGTTGGTAGAAATGAGAGTAGGGATTGCTATATAAATGATACATACTCATTTCAGTTTCGTAGGGTGGAAAGTAGTCTAGAAATAGATTATGTGATAGAAGCACAAAAATATAAATGGACTTAATTCCACTAGTTAAGGCCATACTTGTAAAAAAGGCAAAGATAGAATTTACTGTTATATGTATTTTGTCATAATAAAAAACTGTCAGAGTGTGAGATAAGTAGGAACAGTGGTTAGCAGCCTGTAAGAGACAGTCCACATGAAACGAAACTGAATGATAGCTGCAGGTGGATAGTGTGATCAAGCAAAGTGTTTTCTTGGGAACAAGTAGATATGATTGTGCTTAAAGGACACAAAGGAAGCGCTTAGCGATTACAAGAAATTTTACAGCAGCTAGTGCTTTTTGAATAGCTGTGTATGAAAGGTTGTCTTCCTGTGTCTTCATATTTAACAGCAGCGCCTATTTCTTTCAGGAATAATTGTATTAATAAGTTGATAAGATCTGAGTTTGATAAAAGTGAATTTAAGTTCAGAAGGCAAGAAACCTACTGGGAATACAGTTTTCCATTGGAGTGCGGAGGATGGTAGTGACTTTAGACCTGCTCACCATTTTTTAATCCATCTTTGAATTCATTGCTCATGGAGAATTAGAACAATTCTTCCTAAACTTTTTGGAAGGGATTGAGGTAGGAGGGGAAAGGGGGACTGAAAGATAAAGGAGAGGCCCAAGAAATTCTTTACTATATAAATTGGCTTATGCGTTTGTATAGTTTCTCAGTTATATAGTGTAAGCATATAAAATGCTAACAACATTTATTTCCATGTTTACCAATACCAAATATTTTGTGGCAGAATGTAATAATAGGGCTCCTCTAGCTCTCTCACAGTTAAACCATCACAGGCTTTTGTGTATTGTACTGGCTGCATTCCCACTGATCCAGAGCCTGTGGCCCTAGCAAAGGTAAGCATAGCACACTTGCAGAGTGAGGTAGTTGTCCGAATTACTCTAGTTTGTTTTCAGTGAGCATGTATAACTGCATGAATCTGACCATGATAATAGATTCTATTAGAAATGAAATTGGAAACTTTGAAAGAGGATAGGTTAAGTTAGTCTCCTTTACCACTAGATCTAGATTCTTTGAATAATTTTTTCATTTGGCCTCAATGACAATCTCTCTAGCTTCTAATAAAGCCGTACCATGTTAAATGCTGGAGGCTTATTTTATCACAAAACTAAATGTTAATTTCTTTGTGTAACTGATATTCACTGTGCTTTGTTGATTGGTTTGAAATTGTGGTATAGTATATTTCTTCCCTTCCCTCCCTCCCTCCCTCCCTCCCTCTTTCCTTTCCCTCCTTACTTTGACAGTAGAACTTTATTTTAAAATCGGAACACTTTACTTTAGTAAGTCTGCCTCTCCTTTCCCCCTCCCAACTGCCACCTTCCCCTATGCCTTTCCTTCTTTTTCTCCTTTTCTTTTTCTCTTTGTACACATGGAGACTCAAAATGACTTCAAGTAATGAATACTTTTTGTTAAGGAAGCTTGATCATTAACAATTCTGTTGATTGCAAGGGACAAAAGTCATAATTATTTCATTTAGCCAGTTACAAATAATTTATTTAGTTCTTTATGGGAAACATGCATTATTCCAGACATTGGGGATAGAATATTCCATAAAGTAGATATCCTGCACTCATAGAATAAATAAATTCAGGGAGCAAATGAATATAAATTCCCATGTGTGAATAGATATATTAACAGTCATATAACTACTAGTACAGTTGAATTATGTGATTAAACTATGACAGGGTAACAAAATAGGCAGTGATCAGAGAAGGCAAGGGCTATTTAAATAATATAGTTCAGGATGAACTATCTCAAGAGTAATATTTGGTTGTAGACCTGTTTGCTGATAGTGAGCCAAGGGTAGATACCATGAAGTATATTCTGGGAGGCTTAGGGGTCATATAGTTAAGGTCCCTAAGGCTGGTATGGTTTTACATAATTAAGGGACTTGTGTAGCTAGGATGTAATAAGGATAGCGTAAGTGAAATACACATCTCCAGATTCCCTTTTAGACTTTTAGGGCCAAATGTAGGTCTAGGATTTGTTATAAATATATTTCAAGTATTTTAATAATATCTCCATTTAGGAGTTTTGAGTTCTTTGTGTGTGTGCATGTGTGTGTCTGTGTGTGTGTGTGTGTCTGTGTGTGTCTGTGTGCCCAAGCATGCTCATGCGTGTGTGTAGTGCCCAGGAACATGGAAACTCAAGATTGATGGTAGGAATCTTTCTCACTTGGTCTTTCACCTTATTCTTTGAGGTGTGGTCTCTGAATCAAACCTAAGGCTAGTCTCTAGTCTTGCTACTCTCGGCTTGCTCTGAGGATTCTCTGTCTCAGCCTTCTGGGAATTAAATTACAGGCAGATGGCCACACTTATCTGGCAATTCTATGGGTTCTGAGATCTTAACTCTGATTCTTTTGGTTACAAAGCAGTGCTTTAATGCTGAGCCAACTTCCCAGCTCTTAAGAGTTTGGACAAAGTATTTTTGTCATTTTTGGGGGGAAAGATTATTATAGTTGTGGTGTAGCTATGGAGTCAAGAGCAAAAAGAAAAAAAAAGAAAAAGACAAAAATAAAAAAGAAAGGCGCTTCTGTTGAGGGTCTGGGAGTAAACGTGAGCAGAGGTGACTATCTAGTGACAACAAGGTGGCAGACTGGTCAATCATTGTATTTTGTTGTTGTTGTTTATTATATTTTTTCTTTTTTTATTAGACATTTTCTTTATTTACATTTCAAATGTTTTCCCCTTTCCACATTTCCCCTGCAAAAACCCCTATCCTATTCCCCCACCCCCATGCTCACTAACCCACCCCCTCCTGCTTCCCTGACCTGGCATTCCCCTTCACTGGGGCAATGAGCCTTCACAGGTTCAAGGGCTTCTCCTCTCATTGGTGTCCGGCCAGGCCGTCCTCTGCTACCAATGTGGCGGGAGCCATGGGTCCTTCCATGTGTACTCTTTGGTTGGTGGTGGTCAATCATTTTCTAATTTGAAAGAATAGTTAGTTTGCATTTCCCTGATGATTAAGGATGTTGAACCTTTCTTTAGGTGAGATTCCACCTCACACTAGTCAGAATGGCTAAGATCTAAAACTCAAGGGACAGCAGATGCTGGAGAGGATGTGGAGAAAGAGGAACACTCCTCCGTTCCTGGTAGGATTGCAAGCTGGTAAAACCAACTCTGGAAATCAGTTTGGTGGTTCCTCAGAAAATTAGACATAGTATTACCTGAGGACCCAGCTATACCACTCCTGGGCGTATACCCAGAAGATGCTCCAACATGTAATAAGGACACATGCTCCACTATGTTCATAGCAGCCATATTTATAATAGTCAGAAGCTGGAAAGAATCCAGATGTCCCTCAACAGAGGAACGGATACAGAAAATGTGGTACATTTATATAATGGAGTACTACTCAGCTATTAAAAACAATGAATTCATTGAAATTCTTTTCAATGAAATTCTTACGCAAATGGGTGGAACTGGAAAATATCATCCTGAGTGAGGTAACCCAATCACAAAAGAACACACATGGTTTTAGCCCAGAAACTCTCAATACCCAAGATACAATTCACAGACCACATGAAGCTCAAGAAGAAGGAAGACCAAAGTGTGGATACTTCGGACCTTCTTAGAAGGGGGATCAAAATACCCATGGCTCACAGCCAACCAATGGACTGAGCATAGGGTCCCCAATGGAGGAGCTAGAGAAAGGACCCTGAAGAGGATCCTGAAAGGAGCTGAAGAGGTTTGCAGCCCCATAGGAAGAACAATAATATGTACCAACCAGTACTCCCAGAGCTCCCAGGGACTAAACCACTAACCAAAGAGTACACATGGAGGGACCCATGACTCCCAACTACATATGTAGCAGAGGATAGCCTTTTCAGATATCAATGAGAGGAGAGGCCATTGGTCCTGTGAATGCTCAATGCCCCAGTGTAGGAGAATGCCAGGTCAGGAAATGGGATGGGGTGGATGGGATAGGGGGTTTTCAGAGGGATAATGAGGAAAGCGATAACATTTGAAATGTAAATAAAGCAAATATCTAATAAAAATAAGAAAGAATAGTTGGCAAATTTACTGTGGGATTGGATTCAGGATATTGGTACAGAACAAGAATAAGAATCAAGTTTTTGTGTTTCTGTAGTGTTAGAATTTGGAGGGTTGTAATGATTAAGGAAAATGTCTGAATAAGCTTGTGGGCGGTCAGTGAAAAGAAAAAAATGCTGGCTGAGCTTTTTTAATGATGGGGTGAGGTGGAGGATGGAAGGCTACAAGGTCAAGAAACAGTAAGATTTGAGAGAGAATACTGAGAAGTGTCCAAAGAGAAAGAAAACCAAGAGAGTGTGAGGGTCTGCAGACCTCAGAAAGAACATGCTTTAAGCATGGGTATGAACTCCAGAGAGGAGTTGAAGCAATGGCAAACTTCATGGCTGAACTGATATAGAGGCTAAAAGTACTCTTCATAGCTGCAGGTGCGTGCTGGCCAAATAAAAGTAAATGGGGTGGTGTAAACAGGAAGTGAAAGCAGTAAATATTGTTGATTTCCTGAGGGAGGAATAGAGAATGAGGCTCTGATACCAGAAGGAAAACACAAGTTAAAGTTATTTTGTGGGGGGTTGAGAGGCAGCAGGGGTATATCACAACAGTCTGTAGCTCCAGCTCCAAGGGATCTTGGATCCTTCTGGCCTCCGTAAGTATCTCCACTCACACCCTCAGACTTACACATACAACCATGAATAAAAAGTGATTTTTAAATGTTACTTGTATTTTAAAGGACGGGAGGTTTCCCAGTGTGTCCATGTATTAATAGAATGATCCAGTTCAGCAGTAATTGATACGGAGGAAGACTGAACCATCATAATTGAAAAACAGCCCTTACTGAGTTGGAAAGTGCAGGTATATAATTAGACTACTCATGCTGGTCTCACTGTCTTGTTCTGGGATTTTATCTGCTAATTTCTAGAGGCTTATTCTATGGATCTTAGCCTCTATGAGCTTGCATTTTCAAGGATGGTAACCAAAAGGAAGTAGGCATCTTCCTTGCCTGTGCTAGTCAGAAAGATGCCAGGAAGTCACACCCGACTGGTCACTGGGGTATTTTGGTTACTTTTTCCTGCCTTCATTCCTAGATGATCAGAAGGTATAGAAGTGGATACTAGCAGCACCCAGCCCTACAGCCAGATTAGCAAGAGCAGCTAGACTGAGAAGAGCAGACCAGGGCTGATCAAAATGCAGGATGGATGCAGGGTGGGGCCTGGCACCATGGGCCACTTGGTAGAGCAATCTGATAGACTTTTGACTACAAATTAAGTCTCAAACAAATGAATACTGTAATGTTGTATTAAATCTCAATTTATTGAAATAAGTTAATGTAGCTTTGAAAATTGAAAACAAAAAGAACAAAAACTTACCTATTAAAGCATAGTTTTCCTAGGTACTGCCTGGTACTTTATACTGTAACAGGTCAAAACTGACTGAGTTCACTGGGCACGTCTAAATTATGAAAAATTTACTTTTGAGGGAGGGTTTTACTTTGTAGCTAGAGTGGCCTTAGGATAGCTTTCTGTATCAGCTGAGTGCTGAAATTACAGGCAGGTGCCCCTTCCCCTAGCATCACTGCAGAAGAAAACAGTCGATACTCCAGTTATTACCAAGACTTGTGTTTTGGTATGTTGTATCTTCACTTACAAGAGAATTAGATCTGGGTACTGCTGACTTTTCCCAGTGAGGCTCCTCCAGGATAGTTGATGGGCACTGTAGTCAGTGAATACACCTGAAATTTATAAAGGTTTTCAAAGAGTTGTCTAGGAGAGGATCACTTCATGAATTTTCCAAAGGTGACATCTTGTTGCCATCACATCTAGGAGAAGCAGGGCTTTTATGTCCCACTCTATTATAAAATAATAGTTCACTTAGGATTTTTTTTTTATTGGCTCTCTTCATTTTCTTTATGATCTAGTGTAGGATCTGGTTAGCATTTTTCAAAAACCAATTTGATACCATTGTGATTCATCATTTTTTTTATATTAAGAAGAAGGAAGGATCAGTATTCTCTGGTGATAGTAGTGCAGTGTCTTAATTAGGGTTAATTAATCTTAATTACTGCTGTGAATAGACCAAGACCAAGACCAACAGAACAGAACATGACAAAGGCAACTCTTACAAGGACAACATTAATTGGGGTTGTTCAGAGTTTCAGTCAATTATCATCAAGGCAGAAGCATGGCAGCATCCAGGCAGATGTAGGGCTGGAGGAGCTGAAAGTTCTACACCTTCTTCATCCAAAGGCAGACAGGAGAAGACTGGCTTCCAGGCAGTTAGGACGAGGGTCTTAAAGCCCATGTCCATAGGGACACACTTCCTGCAACAAGCCCACACCTACTCCAACGAGGCTATACCTTTAAATAGTGCCACTTTCTGTGCCAAGCCTATTCAAACCACAACATGCAGTTCTTACACTAGTAGCTTTTTATTTTGCAAAAATTTGTTAGTTATGATTTAGAATTCAATTATAGTTTGTCGACAGTTCTATTACAAGTAATTCCTAGATAATAAAGTGTTTTGCTTGCATGGACCATCAAATACAAGAATAAATAGTTTATAACTAAATAGGACTTTGAATTATATTTCATAAAATCATATTGTTTCATCTCTTAACACTTGAAAAGAGAGAGCAGGTTGCTTTCTTCATTGGCACATCTGGACACCTGAGGGAGGGAGGGAGGGATGGGGGGGAGGGACAGAGGGAGCGAGGGAGAGAGAGATAGAGAGAGACAGAGACGGACAAAGAGACTAAAAATGTCTAGATATAGTCACAAGAAGCCTGTAGATTTGGGAATCGGTAAGCAGCTAATTAGAACAGTGAAAATAATATGAAATAAGCAGAAAGAGATTGTTGTCAGCTCCAATCCAGAAAATTGAAAGTAAATATGAGATGTTTTAGTAATTTAACCGCATGTAATCACTATGTTTCTAAAAAGACTTCTAAAATTACAGATTATTCTCTACTGCAAAGTCATGAATCGGCTTTTCTTTAAACTGTAGTTGTTAAAATTATCTCAGTTGTTTATAGTAGCTGTTATTTTTATATAAGTGCCAGAAACCTATAGTAAAAGATTTCCAGTATTATGTATTTTCATCGTACATCTTCTCAATTTATTTCTAAATGAATGCTGATATAGACTTGGGATAGGTTTGAGAACTTTTACCTTTTGGTTGCTAATTAAAGACCCTCCTCCTTTCCTGAACAGACACAATCCATATCTCCAAGTAAGTGAGAGCCTTGGCTTGACTTCCTATATTCAGATCTCCATGTGACTCAGGTGAATAACTTAATCACTGGGTTCCCTATTTTCCCTGTGTTCCCATTTGTAAAATGTAGCTAGTAGCGTTCTACTAGTAGCAAGTCTACACTCACCTAGACACCTGTGCTAAGGGCTAGTGAGGAGAATACTTGGGAGCTAATCGGGCCTGTGCTTTGTTATTGTCATTTGTCATTGTTAATGTTTACCATTCTGGCTGGGTGTGGTGGCATATGCCTTAAGTCTTAGCACTTCAGAAACTGAGGAACGCAGACCTCTATGCATTGGAGGCCAGCCTAGTCTACATAGGGAGTTCCAGACTAGTCAGACAAACAAAACAAAAAACAATTTGCATATTGTCTTCAAGAATATCACAAGCAATTAAATTAATAGAATTTTATCTATATAATATAAAAATTTTGTTTTAAACTTTATTTTCACAGCTAAAGTAAATCAAACTTAGAGAATTTGTCAAAACTAGAACAAAGACTTTCCATGCACTGTTTGTACAGAGAACCCCCACTGTCCATTTCCCTTTTCACATTTGTCCCAATAATGACTTTTATAGCTGAAAAGTACAGGATTATGCATGATAGCCCATGTATATCTGCAGTCTTCAGCCTGGAAGAGGTCCTTTATATCTTATACCCTACTCACTTTGGCTAGTTATCTTTAAAATGCCATTTTTTAGCTTTTTTGTTTTCAAAATGGGATTTATTTCTTTACATTTACATGATCAGGGTATGCATTATGGATAGATTGTCATGGAAACAATTTTTTCATTACATCCTTTTTTTTTTTGTGGCCCATCAGTTTGTTTTAATGTTAGTGGTTATACCTTGGTCACATATGAAAGATAGTGTTCACTGTATTTCTATAAGTGGATTTTCATCTTTCTGTTACAATATTTCTGTTTTTGTTTGACACAGGGTTTCATGTAGTCCAGGCCTGCGTCAACCACTGGCAGTGTGGCTCAACCACTGTCAGTTTTATGCAGTGCTGGGAATTGAACTCATGCTTTGTACATGCTAAGTAACTAACTGAGCTATGCCTCCAGCCCCCGTTCTGATACTTCTTATGAGGCTGTAACTTGAAAACTGTGTAACAAAATGTCATATTCCTGATACCATATTCACCCATTTAGTGTCCTTTGGATTTTGGGTGTTTTATTTTTTATTAACTATTATACTGATGATTGCCAAATGGCAGTTTTTCAGGGTCTGTCATTCTTCTGTTTATTAGTTGGCATTGTGCTGTAAGAGATTTAAACAGAGTGCATTATTAGCATCTTGTCATGTGAGAATGGTGGATGATAACAGACAAGACTTGGAGAAAGATCCACTCAGAGCATCTTACTGAGTCTTCCAAGTTCCATCTTCTGTATGTGTTCATTTGATTACCACCAGAACCAACTTTTCTCTCTTAGTCGCTGGGTTTTCATTTGTTACTGTCAGCCTTGTTTTGATGCTTGAATGTCCAGTGTTGGCAAGGGGTCTTCTATGCTGGCTTTAGTAAACCTGAAATGACCCTCCTAGTTCTCAAATGCTCCCTTTTGACCTAAGAAGGTATTATAGATGCAGCATGTTTTTTCTCAGTGCCAGACCTAGAAACTAGTAGCAAGAATGCTACTAGGATATTATTCTGAGATATTTTTCAACTGTTAAACGTTATAGTTTGTATTTGTTTTTTTTATTAAAAACCACAACTTCACACTGATGACTTATACCTCCAATTTCAGTCCAACATTGTTGAGTTGATTGTTACTTAATATCTTTCACTGCACACATCTATTTAGGTGTCCAAATATAGCGTGGTGCAGGGATTTAGTCCATGTCAGAGACATGTCTTGCTGACTGATGTGCAACTAGGAACTCACATTCTGGCCCTGTTCTAAAGACAAGCCTTTCTCTAGCAGCTGGTTGTCATGGTGTCACTCTCAAGTGACTAGTGTACATTGTCCATGAAACCAACAGAGAAAAGATGGAGCGGGCCTGCACCTTCTTCACCTCTATACAAGGAGTAGTTGCTATCGCTCGTGTTTATTCAGGTTTAATAAATGGTTAATTAAAGTTTCATTATCAGAGCCCTGCCTTTTTATAGCATAGGTTAGTTGAAGTTTCCTGTGAGAAGTTACATCTGCCAGGGTAAGAAGAACTCCTGAGGCTTTGTAACTTGAAAGTCTTTCATTTGAAATTTAATTTATTTGTGATTAATTCTGTATTGGTACATTGTTTTAGAATATAATATTTTTATAAACATACTAATGTCTCAAACAGTAGCCATTACATCTTTAGACTTTTATAAAAATGTCAGAAAATAGAGCACAGAACATTTTATAATGGACAATGTTAACTATCATTCCTTTTGTGATTTCTCTTCCTTTGTGTCTATATAAACCTGTTGGTGTTTTATAAGGTTGTTTCCATGCTATAATTGAAGACAGTGTAGTTAGCTTTACACTGTTCCAGCTAATCACAGCAGAAGTGGATTTGTCTATAGTAACTCTTCTGCCAGTTGCTTCTTGACACTGAGAACATAAGCGTGTAACTGTTTATGCAACAGCAGCTAATAGCTAGGCAGAATTATATATCCACTCTGGTCAAGCTCTGCTGCAGCCAGCGATGAACTTGGCTGTAGTTTGAGATTTTCTCAGAATGAAAAAAAGGAACGGAAAAGAGGAAGAACATGATAGTTGATAGTTTGAGCTTTGACACCCACAGCAATTTTGGTTCCATAAACCTACTTGGAGTATGAATTTGGGAATTACTAAACTGTCTGACCCACAGCTTCCTGCTATATAAGCCAAAAGTCACAATAATTTCACCTCTAGATATAATATATATATGTATATAATTTTAACATATTATACTATTATTCATAGTATTGTTGAATTTCATGAGTAAAGCCATGGGAATCTTTTAGCATAGTTAAATGGAAATTGTCACTGTATCTTTACATACAGAAATGCCTTATGATTAGAGGTTAATTTTTTTATTACTGTTTGGCTGAGTTTATGAACATCTTTAAGATTTGGAGGACTAGCATTAACTAACATTAACTAAAATTATAACTTAAATTTTCAATGAGACTTTAGAAACTTTTTTATTTTTAGGCCTGTAATTTAATGTAAGTTCTAAGGCTAGTGACTGCATTGACTTTGTAAGATTTATAGGGTTTTTAAGATTGGCTTTTATGGATGACAGGAACAAGTGATTTGTATAGTATATTCTCTTAAAGTGTGGATTTCACGCTGATTTATATATCATACTTAAGTCAGGGAATGGACCAAAAGCACAATATCCTCTTCACTCCTGATAACTGACAGCTATAAATTAGTGCTTCCATTATGTGCTAGGTTTCTGGGATCTTTTCTAGAACCAAGGATTCTCCAGTGCTGCTTTGAAATGAGATACTCTGAGAGTAGTATTGTTTATTTTTATTACAACTCCAGGACCACAAGTAGACAATTCAAAACAAAACTGATTCGTTTCAAAAAAAAAAAAAAAGAATTGTTACACTTTCATTGAATGTTTAAAATGGTAATTTTATGTTGGGATATAATAGTATCTTGTAGAGTATGGAAGCTCACAATATAGTAAGGCATGAACTGTTAGCAGGCAGTTAGCAAAATAAGACAGCTTAGATATTGTGCTATTTTGTGGAGCCAGTAAGAATTCAGGGGCAGAGATCACTGCCAGCTAGGGCATTTCATCTAGTTGTAGCCTAGTTGCATGCCTGGCTGTCCCTGTGCATGGCTTATTACTTTCTTAGAAGGCTGTTTCAGTCAGGGCTGGAGTGGCCTCTCTGTTGAAGGCTGTGTCCATCCCTTCCTATCTCTTAATTCTCATTTTCGCACCCTGCTGCTTTCAAGAAGCTTCCACTTCCTAAGCCTAATTTTCCTCTTTTTCATGTGCTATTCCAAAATAGCTACATTGTGGTAGGACTGGCAAGTAGCATGTAGGCAGGGCTGATGCAACACTGTGTCTTTCTTTTTTCAACTGAGGAACTACATTTACTGTTGCACAAATTGCCTTGTTAGCAAAAAAAAAAAAAAAAAAAATCTTTTAATCTCCAGCTATTTGTCTTTCTACATCCTGTATCCTCCTCTGCCTCTCCTGGAGTTCTGGTTCTATTTATCATTCTTTTTCCTACCACCCAGTACTCTAGAGGCAGGAGTAGGTGGATCTCTGCAAGTATGAGGCTAAGCCTGATCTTCATAGCAAGTTCCAGGACAGAGACACTGTATCAACAAAACCAAACCAAACCAAACACCAAAGCCCCAAACTATTGGCTCTTTGAAATATTATCTTCATGTTGTTAGAGGGTCTCTTCCAACTTACAGGCATTTCTTTTATCATGAAAAGCTAACATAACTCTACTAAGCTTTTATTTTACCACTTCCAACTTTAGTATACCCCCCTCTGTGTACCTGACACCTCTAGGAGAACTACAAGTCCACTTAGGCAGCTGCTTGTAGTAGATTACTTGTTGGTAACATTTTGCACTTGTATGCTAAATTTTAAGAGAAAATATCTCAAGTGTTAGAGGTGTTTTTAATCAAAAGCTACCTACAATACAATGGGCTTGGACCAGAGTTCATATTTCTAGTTATCAGTTGATAGACATGTGTAACCATGTGTACGATGTCTTGGCCAGGTGTCTCTTTATAGAATCTAGAGATAGCAGCTATATTTCACTGTAGCTAAAGAGCAAAGTGAAAATGGATATGTAAGTGTATATTTAGAAAAAAAAACGTAATTAACTGAATGCCAATAATAATTTCTTGGGCTGATGAGATGCCTCAACAGGGGAAGGGAATAGCTGTGAACTCTGAGTTCGATTCCTGAAACCTGCAGGTAGAAGGAGAGAACTAACTCATGAAAATTGTCCTTTTACCTCCACACTCAAAACATACATGTGCACATTTATTTGCACATATGTATACACATACACTTACACACATGCAAGATAAAGGCAGAACTTTTTTTTTTAAGAAAAAAAAAGTAAGTTCATCTTCTCTTAACATTCCTTATCAGAGAGTAGGTTGTGAGGACAGTCACGTGTGTTGGTTTGTCTCATGGTTGATCCATGTATAGACGATGAAGAATACAAAGGAGGCCAATGCAATGTTGAAATGGGCAATCCGGAAAATGTTTAGAGGAAGGAGTTCCTAGTTTGAGTCAGAGAGAGTGAGGACAAGGCAGGCAAATGGAAGAAAGGAAACCCAGTTTCAGTTAAAGAGTGTCAAGGGCCACAAGGGCCACAGGGCACCTTGAAAAGCTGCAGATCGTGCAGGGTCATAGGTTATGCTGCTGTGCAGCGTCTGCTGTTCTAGAGACAGCTTGCTCTGAAACCTACTGTGGCCATTTACTAATTTGTTTATACCTAATTAAGATTTCTACCTTGAGAAAACTGTAGGCTTAGCATGGGAATAAAAGTACTGACTTCAGAACTGCTGCACTGTCCACATGAAATAACGTTCATAAATCTGGTATGTAGTACATAGTTAATGTTAGCAACAATTTTTATTGGTGTCCTAGCCATTTTTAGAATTTGATCTTCCCTGTCAGCATTCTGTAATGAAATGTTCTAGGCTGGTTTTTCAGTTTGCAGTGCTTTAGACAACAGCCCTCTTTTGTTATAATGGAATCAGAAAGACAGCATTTTAAAGGTAGCTTAGGTCAGTTTATTACTGTTTATTCAGAAACTGAGCCTGAGTTAAAGAGTGGCTATGGTGGCTCTGTGACTGAGGTACACCACCTGGCAAAGGTCTCTTTCCATTCCTCAGTTTGCTAAAAATCACTGAAACATCAGCCTATATAGCACTTGCCACAGTTTTGAGCAAAAATACTTTGTTAACAATTCCAAACTCTGAATAAATTGCTAAAGTACATTTTTAAAAATGCCCTGTCCTCGCCTGTCCTTAGGTGGAGGTGTTACTGAGAGCACCACATGAAGATCAGTTACAGGAGGACAGAGCTACGGGGCAGCTTCAGATAGCTCTGTGACAGACAAGCCTTTGTTAAGTTCCTCATCCAAACATAGGTTGTAGAGTACTCACTCTTTAAGTCTCATCCACTTCATTTATTAACTAGCACCCAACAAATTGTGCATGAGTGTTCCCAAAGGAACTTACACATCCTTTAGTGGTATAAGCAGATGTTAAAAGAATTCCCTTTCTTCTAGATGATTGTAATTAATTAAATTCTGTGGGGAAAAATGTTCTTATGAAGAACTAAATTTAGCTAAGAAAGGAAGATTCAACAAAATACAGGAGATGATAGGATTCAAACAGGTTTCATATTAATTAGGCCTTTGAGGAAAGATTAAAAACAAGCCAACTTAGGGACTGAAAGACCAGCAGAGTCTTTGGAGCAAAAGGAGCTAATACAAAACCCAAGTCCTGGTCATGAGAAGAAAAGCTGTTTGCAAGGAACCCAGTCATCAAGTGGAAAAGTCAATTCTCTCCTCCAAGTGACTCTGTCTTGTGTTAGGATGGCATTGTTTTAAAGATGCATTCAAAAGAAAATTAGTTTTACAAACAAAGCTACTTTAGACCACCACAGCTATCCACTCAGGTCGAATAGTATTAGGACTGGACAGTTTCGTACCATTTTTCGAATTTCCTCCTTTGAATCTGGTCTCCTTGGAAACTTGGAAACTCCTTGGATGTGTTGGATTGCTTAGATTGGTTCTTTCACTATTGAAAAATCCAAAGCCAGAGAGAATCTTATCCTGTTTTCCTGGCTGAGAGTTTTGTGTGGGTGTGTGCAGTGCAGCTGTGCTGTGGGTTTCTTGGCAGTCAGACAGGGCAGTTCTCCATGTAGTTCATCACAGAAGGAAGAAGCCTTCATGTAAAAAGGCTACTTTGACTGGTTTATCAGCGGAAGGCCCCTAGGCCCGAGCTCCTGGCTGATAGCCTCGTTTGTTTGGCTCTGTGGATCCAGCAGCCTCAGGCCCATATACAGGTGTTAGGATAGAGATGTATCAGAAAGAGAACATAAGAGCTTTGTCTCAGTATAAAATTGCCACTTAACAATATAGTTTTTAAATAAGGTTTTTATTAGTTAATTATAATTTTCTTGTTTTTTTTTTCTTTAAAGATCACACATTGAAAAGGGCAGTGGGAAAACATTGCATGCAAATGTGAATTTGGAATTTTCTATAATTTATGAGAATGCTCTTTTTCTAGAGCCTTTGTGCACAGATGGATCCGCAGTGATGCATCTATCACTTCCTCGTTGTCTTCAATCCTGTTTGCCCTCTGGTGTGGTTTTCCCCAATCTTCACGTTAAGTACAGATAATATGCAACTCTCCATTTTTCAGCCTTCCCTTGAAACAGCTTCCCCTTTACACAAGCAAGCAGAGAAAAGCTTCCAACTTAATTCTCATGATCTCTTCTTGTTTATACCTTTGCTTTTGGCTGTTGCTCTCAAAGTGCTGTAGAATAAGCTTCTGTGCTTAGTATGCCTGTGTTCAGATCCAGTCTTTTCTAACGCTGTCCCTCTCTGACTTTCTGCCTCTTCCTCAAATTAAATTAAATTAAAAAACAATCCAAACACAAGTCAGCAGGATTTTCTGTATTCTATGACTTTTATTGTAGGTTTTAGTTGATAAAGTCAAGTCAGAGGACTTACCTCATTCATTCATTCATTCATTCATTCATTCATTCATTCATTCCCCCCCCTCTCATTTACCCCCTCCCATTTTTTTTTAATGACTAGCATGATTTAAACTTTCCTTCCCCCGTCTTTCTTCATTTCTAAGTTGCCCCACCTGAGTCTTTGCCAGGGCACTTAGGTTTCACAGGGGTAAGCATGCTCCCCATCTGTTCACTGCTGTATGCTGTAGTGCTCACACTTGGCCTGACTCTCACAGGGTGTTTCTCTGTATTAGATGCATTCATGGGCTAGGTGAAATGTCAATCAAGTCTATATCTAGTAAGTTATTACACCTATGGAATTGGATTGTTTCATCCTTTAACAACTATGTATTGATGCTTGTTTTAGAGTTAGTTTTACTACAGTTTGTCTGTTTTATGTATTTTTTTTCTCTTTTAGATTGTATGCATTTCGGAAAACTGGAGTGGGCCTCTCTATTTTCAGCTTACCATAGAGTGCTAGATACTGTTTTACTACCACTTATTAACTTTAATTGAAAATTTAATCTCCCATCTTTGCTTCCTCTAGAGTTATATAGATGTGTTCAGATTTTAATTTTGAAAGCAGCGTGCTTTAAAGTGTACCTTCTTTTCTGTCTTGCAGTTCACAATTGGACGCTTGAGGATACCCTGCAGTGGTTGATAGAATTTGTTGAACTACCACAATATGAGAAGAATTTTAGGGATAATAACGTGAAGGGAACAACACTCCCCAGGTCAGTGTTACCCAGAGGGGTTTCCGTGCTTTAAGAGGTGTGTTGTAGATGCCAATTCCAAATCTGCAAGAGACTACTGGGGCTGATGGTAGAAATGAAGTACTATAGATATATCTGTTTGAAATACTTTATCTTTTTCTTATTCTATTATGTTTTTATTCTTTGTATGTACACATATTGTATGTGAGTATGCATGTGTGTTTGTGGTGTTAAAGTGTGTACATGCAGATGATATTGCTTGTGTGTGGAGGTCAGAGGACAATCTCTGCTATACCTTTCACCTTGATTGAGGCAGGACCTGTTTGTTATCAGTGTGTGCACACAGCAACTTAGCAGGCCCCCAAGCTACTGAGTATTCTCTCATCTCTACCTACTAACCTGCCCAGGAAGTGAGTATTAAGTAAATCCCTCTACCCTCAACCTACCCAAGAAAGCTTCTTACCTTCAATTTGGTTTTCAGTGTACTTTGTTCATCTGAAACAGCTGAACACTCAGTGTAGTGAGAGCTTTTCGGGTGCTGCTAGGTAAAAGCTCCTGAAGCAAGAACTGTTTTTAGCATCTACTAAAAATATTTAGTAAGTCTTTTAGCAATTTTACTTTTCTGTGTGTGTGTGAAATGATAGTGAAATGTTGTCATTAGTTAATTTTTATAAAATTCAGTTTCATAAACTTTACAATTTTAGTAAGTAATTTTATAATAGAAAATAACTTGAGAAGACAGTAGCTCTTTAATATAGCAGCACAATTACTAGCTTTCAGTAGCTGAGTTTTATGAAATTGTTTCTGAAGTAGTGTGCTTTAATACAGATGAGCTTTCAATAATGATTATTAGTATGTAAACTGGTTAATATGTTGCTCGTGTATTGAAATTTATATACTAGAAATAACTTGTTTACTGCATATTATTTTTTTCTATATACAGGATAGCAGTTCATGAAACTTCATTTATGATTTCCCAGTTGAAAATCAGCGACCGCAGTCACAGACAGAAACTTCAACTCAAAGCACTGGATGTGGTTTTATTTGGGCCTCTGACACGTTAGTATCTCTCTCGTTCAATGATACAATAGTATAGTCTGCCCTATCCCAGACAATTGAGAGGAGCAGGCAACCAAGAAGAACCATTTGCTAACCATGAAGGAAATGTGACTTATAGGATGAGCTTTTCTGCCATAGAAATAGGAGTTTTCAAAACTAGTTACTAATATGAAAAGCTGTGGCAAACCTGAGAACCTCTCAGAAGCAGAAATCTAAGCAAACCCCTTGAGACTGTAGTTGTCTGCAGTACATGTCTTGCATGGCACGTGAGAACATGTGCTCTGGCAATCTGGAACACTTTTTAGCATCCACATAAACATGGATGCGCCCTGGACTTTATAGCCTAGCAACTTGAGATTTCTATAGAGTTCATCTACTGGAAGCTTGAAGAATATCTTGTAGCAGGAACAATAAGTGTTTAGGCAGTATCTTAGTTAGGGTTACTATGCTCTGACGATATGCCATGACCAAAGGGTTTATTTGGCTTATACGTCCACATCACTGTTTATCACTGAAGGAAGTCAGGACAAGAACTCACACAGGACAGGAACCTGGTGACAGAACTGACACACAAGCCATAGAGGAGTGCTGCTTACTGGCTTGTTCCTCATGGCTTTCCCATAATGCTTTCTTATAGAACTCAGGACCACCAGCCCAGCTGGGTGATCCCACATCAGTCAGTGATTAAAATCACTCAATGCCCTACAGACTTGAATATAGCCTGATCTTATGGAGACATTTTCTCAATTGAAGTTCCCTCTCAGATGACTTAAGCTTATGTCAGAATGACATAAAGGTAGCCAAGAAAGGCAATTCATCACTATAAATTACATTTCCTTGGAGCCCTAAAATACTACATTATATTTCATTAGCTATCATGTATCTCTCTTCTAATTAGTCCCTGGAAAGTTGGTATATATTGACAGGGTAAGGTTAAAATGATATTTGAGTAGAGGTTTTATGTTTTACATTCCTTGTGCCTTCTGTCTTACATTTGCAGTGTCAAGTTGACATCATACCTGGTAGGTTAGGGAAGAAGGAGCCTGCATTTCATTTTCTCTCTCCTAATCCCTGTATCTCAGACAACTGGCCACTTGCTAATAGGCTACGGCCCTTGAACCCAGGACTTCTCAGTTGTGTACATGGTGGAGCAGTGGATAATGTTTGTTACTAGTAGAGGGCATGGGGAAAGAGGTTTTCCTGCCAGTTGTAACGTGCTCAGGAATATTTCTGACCTCTACTCAGGGAGGTACCAGTAACAACTTTCCCAGCACTTTCCTGTGTGTTAACAAAATATTGTCATATCTGCTAGGGGTGGTGGTGTTATATCCTCTAACATTACGGATCACCAATGAGAACAATTTATTGCAAAACCACATGCTTAAGAAAATACCTTATGGTGAGTGGTTAATTCTCTAGTTTGTGTCTCAGTGACAGTAACCTGACCTAACTGAGGAAATGGAAGCAAGTTATGGGATCCCTTCACTCTGGGTGCTTCTCTCAGTAGCATGAGATCATCTGAATAAGGCCTGTTACAGCCATGTGTGTTTTTCTTTGCCTTTCTGCAGGTCTTGTATATTAGACAGGTCAAATAAGCATACTGATTGGAAGAGTTTTGATTTTACAAAGCTAGAATTTATATCTGGTGGAAGGAGATATTTAGTTTTGTTTGCTTTGGATGTCTGCTTTTCTGTATATTTACATTGTATTACACTCAAAAATTAATTTAACTATCTGTTTTTTTTTTTTTTTTGTAGGCCCACCTCATAACTGGATGAAGGATTTTATTCTCACAATTTCCATAGTAATTGGTGTTGGGGGTTGTTGGTTTGCTTATACACAAAATAAGACATCAAAGGAACATGTTGCAAAAATGATGAAAGACTTAGAGAGTCTACAAACTGCAGAGCAGAGTCTCATGGACTTACAAGAGAGGTAACTAAGCATCTCATTCCACATCGGCCTGGTGGCTCATGCTGGGGATCCTGGCACCTGGGAGGTGGAGCTGGGTCAGGTCAAGGTCATCATTGGCTGTATAGCTCGTGAGATCAGGGTCAGCTTGTGCTACCAAGAACTTGTCTCAAAAACCCAAAATAAAACATTTATTACTAAAACCAGTCCTAACTCTTGATGTCACATAAGTAAATATGACTGTGAAATGTTATATGAGTATGTATGTAAACCTTTATTTTTAGGTTAGTGTTCATATTAGAAATACATGCTTATTTCATTTTGTATTTTTGGAGAATTACAATTTGAGAATAAATGTGTAGACGATCATAGGAAGAAGTAAACCAGATATAGGTAGAATGTAGTTGAATTTTACTTTCAAATAGATTTAAATGTTTATAAGGTTTTTTAAAAAGTCTTTGCAGAGACTTTTTTTTTTGTGATCCTTGTCTTTTGAGCCCAAGATAACAAAAAATGGCCAAGTAGTAGGTTGCCTGATATTCATTCCAATGTAAGATTAATAGAAATACTATAAATTCTGATTTTAAAAGGTATGATATTGTTTGAAACAATTTTTTTCATTGAAATGTAATTTTGGATACTTAAGTGAGGAATTTTTAAAAATGTATTGTTCTCTAAGACTTGAAAAGGCACAGGAAGAAAACAGAACTGTTGCTGTAGAAAAGCAAAATCTGGAGCGGAAAATGATGGATGAAATCAACTATGCCAAGGAGGAGGCCTGTCGGCTGCGGGAGCTGCGGGAGGGCGCGGAGTGCGAGCTGAGCCGACGCCAGTATGCCGAGCAGGAACTGGAGCAGGTAACTGTCTTTGTGGGGTGGCCCTGCTGCTTCTCAGAGGGGCTGCCAAGGCTTCCTTTCTCTTTAGTTTTGTTCCATTTGCTGTATCCGTGCTGTCAGGTGTACTGTTCCTCCCGTGATAAAAAATACATTTTTAGCATTGATCAAATTCATATTTTAAAAATAACAAAATGGTAGCTGGAAGTGAAGTTGCCAGCTTGCTGCTTCTTCCATGCAACGTTATGACCTGCTAGGTTCATAGGCTTGAGTTCGCAGGAGTTGTTTACTTAGATCTGTAGTAAGTTTCTGTTTCTAATTTTACAGTGTAAGATAAAGGACATGTACTTTTGATCTTCACTAAAGCCACAGGCTACAGATGTGAAGGATTCTATTTGTCATCCCTTTCAAACCTGTTAGTTTAAAAACACAATCCGCTAAAGTTCTCAGTTATTTGCAAAGATGTCCTTCTTAATGTCTGCTTCCTCCACTCAGCTACTCAAAATAGGATGGAGTCGGCTTTTGGACATTTCACAGTGCTGTGGAGAAGGGAGGATTGTAGAAGAATGTCATGGCATACATGTGTATCAGTCTCCTGTCCCTGCAGAGACAAATCACTCCAAGCTTGGTGGCATAAGTAAATGTAGATTCATTATCATTCTGAAATGTGTCTGCAGGGCCTTATCCTTCTGGAGTCTGTGTTTCCTTTCATTTATCATTCCATAAGTTGCCTGTAAATCTTGTCCTGTGGCCCTTCCTTTGTCTTCGGAACACATTCTGGGCTCTCTAATGCCATCTCGCTCTTCTGACTTAGCCATTTATTGACTGAGAAACTAGGAAACCAGATAAGGATTGGGTGACTTGTTCAGAATTAGTCAATTGTAAAGCAGGGACAAGAACTTAAGTCCTCTGCCTCACTGCACTGTTTATGTACTGCCTTTCAATTGATTGTCAAGTAAAAGATCAGAATTGTATGATGAGTGTAAATTGCATCTGTGGGCACGTGCATCTATTGAGCACCACTGTTTTCTGCTAAGGTGTCCTTTGGAGAGTTTGTCTGACTGAACTCAGGTTCTCTTTTGTTGCCATTGAGTACATATCTCTCTTGAAATAACATTTTAAATCTCTTTCTTTTAAGTTCATTAAGCTTGGGTCTGGTTAATTTTTGAGTGTGATTTTTTTTTTATCTATTTGCAAGGTTTTCTTTTAATATAAAGATTACTAAAATGTTTTTTGAAAACTATTAGAATTAACTTTTATATGTGTTTTGTAGTTGTGCCAATCTCACTGGCAAACCTTTCTGTTCAGGATATAGGAAAGAGTCAGGAAGTTAACAATAAAGGCCTATTTAAAGTTATACGTGTCCAAAAACTAGGTATGCCCTTCAGGCTCTTACTAAAACTCCCAGCCTGACGTTTGGCTTCTTCCAGGACTGCTAACAGCTTGCTAGCTCATCCTCTAAGTGTCCTATAAGAAGGAAGTAAACCAGAAGAACTAGTAGTACTTTTTGCCTTATTAGCATATGTTAATCACCCTCCACAGTGGTTTCATTGTGCCATTCTCACCATACAGAATTAATGTTTTGTCCCACCCCTCCCCAGTTATCCTCTTTCGTCCTCTCCTGCTCTTCACTCTTCCACCCATCCCTTCTATTTTCATGGCTTCACCTAATTATTTTGATCGCCCAATGAGTTTGACTCAGTTCCTTTATGGAGTCCTTGAGGAGGGAGTATTTACAGAAGCCTGGGCTACCAGTGGCCAGTAAAGATAATGTCTTCCCTGAGTGAACATTAATTGTCTTAACAACAGTGTTTGACAGGTGGCTGCCTCTCATTTTATCTCTGGTTCTGTCACAGAGAGCTTTGCATGCTGTTGTAGACCCTAAGGTCACCGGAATATGATGTACCAGTTGTGTCAGTATAAACACAATCCTCATGTCATCCTGAGGCAATCAAAGATGGCTTACAGGAGAACAGTGGGTCTTGTAGGAAGAACTCTGCCCAACATGATTGTATTGATAAGAAACACCAACTCGAGTAGCCAGTGTACAGAAACCCTTGCTTCTACACTCAGGGGCCTGCTCTGAGCACAACCCCTTGTGCTACATAGAGAAAGCTACAGATGAAGAGCAAGGTTATGTAACCATTTCCATGCGTTACACAGCTGTTATTCAACAAAGGCAAGATTTCGTGTGTTTAATTTCAAATCTGTGATTTCCCCAACTGCTGTTCAAAGCTTTATTTACTGAGGAAGTAAATGATTAACCTGGGAAATTAATTTATGTATATCCATACAGTACCCTACAATTGCATATAATGTGAAACATATCCCCTCCCCCCAGTGGAGATAAGTTCAAAAAGGAACATGTGGTATTATTTTTCTTAAATGAAGACTTTCAGGTAACTAATATCACTTTTTATTTTTACATCAATGATTTTGCTCCTAAAAGTTTTATATTATCAGTGTAAGTCTCAGGTAGTAATCCTCAAAAGTATGGGTTTTGCTGGAAGCTTCCTGGTCTTCCAGACAACAAATCAGTCACATCAGGTCTAGAAGCTAGGTTTGCGGTATGTGGGCATTTCATTCTGACGTGTTTCTCTTGTTTTCAGTGTTCCAGAGGGATATAGTTTTTAAACCTTAAATTCACCTGTAAATGCACTAACTAGACTTTGACCATTTTTATGGATAACAACATAAATCAAACTGAGAGTTAAGTTTTCAATCAAATAACAAAGTTATAAATAATACCTGTTGAACAATTGCTAATATGGGATGGTTGTAAATTTCACATTATTTAACAGTTAATTTAAGCATTGCTCAGCCTCAATTTATGCCCCAATACAAAGTTTCTGTGCAAAATAATTTAACTCTTTTAAGAGAAGTTTATAGAAAATCTTTAGGATTATAGAGAGTAACATGAGTGAAATGTGTTGAGATTCTATGTGTAGTATCCTGAGCATTTAAATTACACTGAATTTTTAGTTTCAAAGTCTTGGGAGAGAAAAGGCTTGCTGCAGTCTGCTTGTGGTGTTCTGTAGGACTGTGTGTCACAGGGCCTGGTCTCAAGCTCTTTCTTCCTGAGAGATCAGCAGGGACGCCACACAGTTAGCCAATTGTCTTATTAAATTTACATTGTCCCATGTACATTACACAATGAATCACACTAAGTGGGTGTCGACCAAGAAGTTGCTTCTACTGAAAAAGCCTTTTTTTTTTTTGTTTATACACTGTGTGTCCTGTTGTGATTTCTTTTTAAGTTTGGGATTTTTAAATATTTTTCTACACTGCCCAACAGTTGTTCTATTTCTTTATCAAAAGTTTGTGTAGTCCTCTTCTTAGTTTGCTCTGGCAAGCAGAAAGGTTTATTTAAATAAATTGGATTTGTTCAGATCAAACATTCCTCTGCACTTTAGTTTAAAAATGGAGGGAGTTTCCGTTACCTCAGTTAGCTTTGTGGGCGCAATCACTTTGCAGTTATGGGTCGGGCACCACGATCAGTGTTCCACGTGCACCCATGGCTTTGTGGGAAGGTTTTAGTTATGCATGCCAGTCCCACCACCCTGCTTAGATTGTAAGTAAGTTGTTCTAAGAACTGATTCTCTGTTTTCTTCTTTGTCAACTTTCTTACTGGGGCTTTTCTTTATATATATATTTTCCTTAGCATTTATTACACTTAACACGTCAGCCATATTATTTCCTTTATTTAATTGGCTGACCCTTAAATAGCATGTGGGAAAAATACTTCATCCTTACAGGGGAAGCAATGCATAGTTTCTCACAGGAAAAATGATGACCAGAATTGATTTTCTTGAAATTTACACAGTCTATTCATGCTTAGCATCTGCTTGCTTACAGGAGCAGTGGGTGATCTAGAAAGGGTGGAACAGGCTGTAGTAGGAGAAGTTCAAGAAAGAACAGACAGGACATCAGGAAATGAGAACTAGAAAGTCCACTCAGTTTATATATCGGTATTGCTTCATGTCCTAGATGACCAAAAAATGTGCTGTGCAGAGAGTGACCAGTAATGCGTATGTCTCCTGGATTGTCTTCCTTTGTGCCTGATTTGTCTTAGCTTGACAACTATAAAATACAGAACTAAATATCTCCACTTTTTATATGTGTATGGACACATGAGCCCCTTCTCTAATCTGTGGGTTCAGCTTTGCTTAGTAAATTTACGACTTATTTAAAGTTAGCTCTAGTTTTGAAAGAAGTACATTTAGATTTAGTGGCTTTAAAAGGTTTTTGTAAAGTCCATAATTGAATTTTTCTTTTTGTTTTGGTACCAATGTTTATTTCTGTCTTTTCTTCCTGTGTGGTTCTTCCTCTCATCCTTCCAGGTCCGCATGGCTCTGAAAAAGGCTGAAAAGGAGTTTGAACTGAGAAGCAGCTGGTCTGTCCCTGATGCACTACAGAAATGGCTTCAGCTAACACATGAAGTTGAAGTTCAGTACTACAATATTAAGAGGCAGAATGCTGAGATGCAGCTAGCCATCGCTAAGGACGAGGTAGTGTCTTATTTCATGATCAGTCACTTGGAATGCAAAGACCTCAGTAAAAGCCATTCTTGAGGATTTTGTCTTAAAAATTAGCGTTTGTCATATAAATTGACTCTTGCAATTATTGAATTTAAATAATTAAGTAAAATTACTTTCTCTAGAGAAGTGCATATACAGCTTTCAAAATTACCTTAGTGTCCTTGAGAAATTGTGATTATTACCACTATTGTAAACGTTTTATACGGAGCTTTTCTCCTCCAGGTTGCTGCCTCATATCTGATGCAGGTTAGTAGTTACTAGAAATTCATGTTTGCTGTTTATTAAATTGTGTGAAATAAGAGTAAGTCTTAATCTGAATTCTGGAAAAAAATGCATAGTTGACTCACTAACACCTCATTGCAGTAGGATTTGGTTAATGTCTTTCTGTTGGTTTTGATAGAAGATTCTGGTCTTTTGCAGCTGTAGAAATATGAGAAACGATTCTCTAGAACAAAGCTTTCAGCGTCTCTTGACTTAGGAAAGCATGCTTTCTTTCATCTGTTTTCTGATTTTGAAAACATGTCTGTATCTTGGCTTAATAACTTTCTACTGGTTTTATGATTATTAATAGAGACAAAGTCAGGGTCAGCTTCATTGGTTGTGTAAGTAGTCATTTTCCTAAACCCAGCTTTATTTTTTACCCTTTGGGTCTAGGCAGAAAAGATTAAAAAGAAGAGAAGCACAGTGTTTGGGACGCTGCACGTCGCACATAGTTCCTCCCTGGACGAAGTAGACCACAAGATTCTGGAAGCCAAGTGAGAATGCTGTTTTCCTAGTCCATCTGTCTGTCCGTGTTGAGCTGTATACTACGTAGATAATGTATACTTAACCAGTGAAGCATATGTAATGACATAATTTATACTGATTCGGAAATCGGATAATTTCTTCTTCTGATCAGTCAGTTTCTTTGGTCTCTTCCTGTTGTTTTAATTTCAGTATCATATTAAAGACTTCAGTCTGATAAGTAATTTATCCATTGACTTTTTCAGGAAAGCACTCTCTGAGCTGACGACATGTTTGCGAGAACGGCTCTTTCGCTGGCAGCAGATCGAGAAGATCTGTGGCTTTCAGATAGCTCACAACTCTGGGCTCCCCAGTCTCACCTCCTCTCTGTACTCTGACCACAGCTGGGTGGTGATGCCTAGAGTCTCCATTCCACCCTACCCTATTGCTGGAGGAGTCGATGACCTAGATGAAGATACACCCCCAATAGTGTCACAGTTTCCAGGTAAGTGTTCAGTAAAG
The DNA here is from genome assembly GCA_036184795.1 of Tokudaia tokunoshimensis. NCBI lineage: Eukaryota > Metazoa > Chordata > Mammalia > Rodentia > Muridae > Tokudaia > Tokudaia tokunoshimensis. Next base: position 52,517,160 of record BTHU01000014.1, on the reverse strand, counting down.
AGGTCAGGAAAGCATTGGTTCGGTTTGTAAAGGAGGTGCTTGACATGACCTTTTAGGGGTGATGTACTTTGAATCTTGTAGGGAAAAGTGTATATTTCTTTGCTACTTTCTAACATATTTTTTCTCTTTTTTCTCATATGTTCTCACATACATTCTTTATATGTGTGTTATATATTGTCTTAGAACGATTTCTAAGAAGCATGAATACTTAATTTATATAATTTATTACATATTTATATTTCAAGTCGCATATAACTCATTGTAGGATTTTGCTTTTAAATATTACTTACTATTAAGTTAAAATGAGAGAGTCACATCAAAAAGGTATTGGTGCAGCATTATGACTGCCAGTGGTTGTATCAGTGGCATGCTGGACTCTGAGGGGAAACTGCAGGAGAAAGAAAGTGGAAAGCACCTCTGGAACCTGGCCCTGGATGCTGGCCCTGCTGTAGACTGCTCTTGACTCTTCCCTCAGCTTGTGGCTTACTCCATTCCCAAGACTTTTTTTCTTTCATTCCTTTTTTTTTTTTTTTTTTTGGTCAATATTTTTGTTTTGCTTTTCAATGCATTGTTTCATTAATAGTGTTACACTGCTCAACTCATGGAGTACTGAGTCTTTTTGCCTTTAGCAAAATAAACTGCTTGTTTATGAAAACTTAGATGTGATATGTATATGTGGATGTATAAAACATTATATACATAAGTAAGATGTTCTAGTTGTTTTAAGATGAGGCTTGCTGTGTAGCTCAGGCTAGTCTCTTGCCTTAGCCTTCTGAGTATTAGGATTGTACATGATTTTTCGCTAGAATGTAAGTCCTTCCAAAGGAAGCTTTTTGCGTGTATTAATATTGCTTAGTTGTATGCTGTGCTTTTGAGTTTTACTTTGTGAAAATAACATCTTGGTAAGATAAAATTTGAATGCTTTAACTTTTGACTTTCTGCAATTACAGATGTTTTCAGTTTACAGGTTATTTTTATATTAGAAATTATTTGAAACATTACCCTTATTACTGCTTGCCTGGTCCATTTTCCCAATACTTATGACTTTTTTACAGTGTCAATAGAATGCAGCCCTGAAGAATGGAGAACTAACTCTATTAGTTTAGTTCTTGGTTGACTGAAACCTCAAACTATTAGATTTTGAGGACAATCAAGTCATCTTATCTGAGGAATTTCCAGTTTGACCTTTTCTGTTCAGTGCTGCTGCTTTCCTGAGGCTGTAGAGCGGTTCCAGTTGTATAAGAGAGTTGTGATCAAATCAAGCTCTTAATCTGACAGATAATTCCCAGCCAGTGGGTCTGTTTTGTCATTTCCCTGGCTTTAATTCTGTTAATGGTGTAGTGGAGTGGGAGGCAGGAGCTCTCCCTAGGAGAGGAACTGCTTGTAAGTTTGGGGAACACTGGAAGCGGGTGACCTCATTTGTCTCCTTATCAGGACTTCGAGGTAGTGATGGTTGCAGCTGCATCTGTATTCAAGCTGGCTTGCAACTTGAATTTGTCTTATTTCTTTATTGTTTTATATATGTACCCTTATATAACACCAAATCGTAAGTGCATGTTTGTTTGAAAACTAAACTTTTTAAAAAAGTTTTTTTTTTTTTAAATTTGTAGTTGTTAGGAATCAGAATTGTGCTTGAGGAGGATCCATTTTTTAATTAAATCTTTTCCTTACCTGTTTTAGAAGCACTTTTGGGAGTTTGGAGATAGCAAAACTTTTTTATTTTTATTTTTATTTTTGGTCCATTAAAAGAAAATACTTACACTAAATGTGAATAATTAGCATATGTTTTAAATAACTGTGGTTATACAGAGACATTTATACTTGTAAATTTGAAAAGTACAAGAGCTGGTTTGAAATGTAATAGGAAGTTTTAGAAATTAATCTGATCTGCTCATAGAATTGGAGAGCTGTGCCTCCACCTAGTGGCCACACAGTGGTACTCCGTTTTGCTTTGTTCCAAGGGCTTAAGTCCTGGACCTTATAAAACAAAGGCTGTTAGCCCAAAGTGTACTATGGTAGGATGAAGGTGCTTCATTTAAATATCTCTTTATTGGTTATGTGTTACTTATGCTTGAAATAATGGCCAGGAAGTATGCTTGTTGTATGTAAATAGCAAAGGAAAAGATTCTAGTGCACTTAAGAAGACTGTCTATGGTTTTACATGAAGAAACCCCAGAAACGGTTAATTGATATATTTATTGCCAGTAGAAGAATAGAGGATAGAATTACTCCTCCTTCTCCAGTTTTTAAGTACCTGCTAAATTCTTCCAGAGAATGTAGTAGTATTGTATTTCAAACTTTTTATAAAGCTCTTTGTACGTTCTAAGTCACTGAAGACAATGCCCACCCACTACAAAAGTAAACAAGTAGTCTTACTTGCTTTTCTGAAATGAGCCACACCATGTCTCTTTCCGTCTTCTAAGTTATGTTATTCTAAAGCCCATTAGAACGTACTTTCTTTACATACATTATATGCAATATATACCATTGCTGCATACTTACACCATCTACAGAAGTATCATCAAATTATAGATATCATTTTTCAACTTCTTTGCTTAAAAATGTGCTTCAGAGTTTTTCTGTGTTTATACAAGCTAAATTTACTGTGATTGTTTAATATGAGTCAACTGTAGCTTGTTTATATATTTAATGACATGGGTTCTCTCCTTTCCCACTGCGATTCCTTGTATATTTTTCTTTTAAAAACAATAGTGGAAACACAGATCCTTATGTTATGCATTATGCACACTCTAAGAGTTTTTTGATCACTGGACAAGGATCTCCTACTAGTCATGGCCAAATTGCCTTCAAAGGGGTTTTGTTGGTTTGCATACCCAGTGTTCATGAGTTCTGCTTCTGTCTCCTCACATCCTTGGCATGATTTGCCAACTGGTTCTGCAGCCTGGATGAGTAGGGAACAATACCGCACTATGCCTAACTCACCCCATCGCTTGTTTGGGAATAAGCAATCTTTCCCTCCCCTTCTCTCTCACTCTCACCAGATAAGGACTTCACCTAATGTAAATTGGAAACTTCATTTGTGTGTTAGTATTGTCTGCTGTGTTCTGATGTGTGGGCTGTCACTCACAGCCATCATTTTGTTACACTTTTATTCATTTTTTAGATATAATTATCTGCTTATCATTCTGTTTCACTTTTCTTTCCTTTGTTGTTCTTTTTTGAAAATATAGCATTGATTAGTATTTTGTTAAGCAAATTAGAAGTGAGAAATTTCATCTTTGGGAGAAAATGTTCTTATTGACACTTTCACTGAAAAGTAATAGATAACTAGATAACGGTGTAGATTAATTTCATTCTGTATATTCTCCAAAGTGTTTTGAAGTTCCTGATGAGAAATTTGTTCTCAATTAAATTAATATGGTTTCTCTTTAGGTAATCTATAATTTCTGATTACTAGAATTATTTCATTTCTTGTTGTTCTGTGGTTTCATCATAATATGATTTGCAATGCAAAACATCAGAATAGACAGGAAAGGTCAAAACTCTTGATTGATTGAGTGTCAGCTGGATCTTAGAAGTAAGCTCGTTCACTGTGATGACGAGCAGACGGATTGGCCAGCGCTGAGTCCTGGGGAAGAGAGCATTGGCGTGTAGTCTGAGGCCTAGTGCTGTCTAACAGTGTGAGCGTCAGAGCCTGTTTTATAAAGCGTGCTGTGACAGCACCTCCTCTCCTGGTGCTATGGCACATGAAGGCTGCAGCATGCATCAAGAGCCAGCCGTAGTGCAGGCAGAGAAGCTGAGGGTGAGTCTGTTTGTTCCACCTGCATGGTCTAGCTTGAGATCGGCAAGAGACACAGGGAGACCTAAGACAGGCTTCATGAGGACCTGTGTTCAGGAAGCAGGCTTTGGTTTCAGCTGAGAGACTGTATAGTCTTTATTTAAACCTTCTTAAAGGTCACACAAGTTGTGATACGTCAAGACTATCCATTGATACTTTATACTGTTTTTTTCCTTCCTGATCCAGTATGAGCGTTCATAAACAGTTTATCATTCCTTCTAAGTGTGCTATAGTGGCTTTAAATCTAAAGGTTAATTTGAATACCACTTTAAGTTATTCTTTTTAATAGTATTAGATTTTTATAGCAAAACTGCATTGGTGTTCATTTATTTTAGTTTTACTTCTGTTACCATTTTATTACATTTGTATTAATTGCTGTTTAATTTTTCTATTGGTGGTAGAGAATGGCATTTGTTGAATAGCATAGCTGCTTGAATGAACATTAAACCTGATATTTTGCATCAGTTCTTGTGTACACGTTTGCAAGAAGACAGTTAAGGGACATTGGTGGCTATGAGCGTTTCCATTGGCTTGTGTTTTTCAGGGACTGTGGCTAAACCTGCTGGATCTTTAGCCAGAAGCAGTAGTTTATGCCGCTCTCGCCGCAGCATCGTGCCATCCTCCCCACAGTCTCAGCGAGCTCAGCTTCCTGCACACGCTCCGCTGGCAGCCCACCCTCGGCACCCCCAGCATCCCCAGCATACCCAGCACTCATTACCTTCCCCAGATCCAGACATTCTGTCTGTGTCAAGTTGCCCTGCTCTTTATCGGAACGAAGAGGAGGAGGAGGCTATCTACTTCACTGCTGAGAAACAATGGTATGGGTGCTTCACGAAGTGTGGACTGTGGGTCTAATTGGGACTGAGGGGGAGCATGGGTGTGGGAGTGGCAGCAGTGCCGCAGTGTATTTTGTACGTGTCACAGACTCAGTGACTTCACATGACACCTGTTTGTGGACCCCAGTTCTGTATGTCTGGCGTGCATCTGGCCTGAGTGTGTTTTCTGCTCAGCGTATCAGAGGCTAAAATCAAGGTTCTGGCCAAACTGGTTCTCATGTGGAATCTGGAGTCCCCTTTGAGCCTCATATTTGTGGCAGAATTCAGTTCTTTGTGGTTATATTGCTGGGGTCTTACTTTTGTACCACTCTAAGTGTGAGGTCTTGTTGTTTCAGTTTCTAAATGCAGTTTCATTTGCTCAGGGCTCAAGAAAATGTTGAGAACCTAATGGAGGGAATGATAGAATCAAATGAACTTCATGAGTATAGCAGCATGCAGTCCATTCTGTCTGAGGGCACCTGTGCACTGTGTGGCCAATGACTGTCAGTGTCTCACCTCTCAGTGCTGTTGGTTTCTGATTTTGCCACATATTAGTGCTGGGTTTGGCAGTCTGGGTGGCTCCTTACAGCTGCCACATGACTCTGGTGATATTACCATCAGATCACTTTTCCCATAATCATTTCACTGCCTAGTAAAAGTTATTTTTTAAGTAGCAGACAGGCTCTGAGGCCTGTTCCTGAGGAAACAATTGGGGTTTGCAGTCTGGATTTAATGCACCTTTCCACAGGGAGCCCACTATGATTAGCATCCTATTTATGTATCTTTGTAGTATGACCACAGTCAGGAGCAGAATTGCTTTACCTCTAAGTTGTTTTCCGGTGGTTTCTGGAAGATGGTAGGGCACACCAGATCTGCCCTAGCCCACAGAACCTTTCCACATTGGAAAGTTAGTTAAGTTCTCGTTTCACGTAGCTTGTCAAAACTTCACAGCAGCTGCATAAATATGAGAGGAATTTGACTGCAGGGAACGCCTCTGCTGCTCTACTAGTAATTGCTTCTACTGTTAGGCTGACCCTTCTGTCTACATAGTCCTCTCAGAGTACTCACCAGCCGTCAGCAGAGTTGTCGTCTCTCTCTTTTTAAAACACGTATCTTCTTGTAAAACTTACATGTACTTAGGTACATGTTACTACAGAGAAAATAATGTAAATGTTGTATATGATTTCCAAAGGACACATGGTGTAGAAAGAATGCACATTTAAAAATCCATAAGCCAGGGACTGGGGAGACAGCTCAGCAGTAGACAGCTCAGCAGTAGACAGCTCTGCAGTAGACAGCTCAGCAGTAGACAGCTCTGCAGTAGACAGCTCAGCAGTAGACAGCTCTGCAGTAGACAGCTCAGCAGTAGACAGCTCAGCAGTAGACAGCTCAGCAGTAGACAGCTCAGCAGTAGACAGCTCAGCAGTAGACAGCTCTGCAGTAGACAGCTCTGCAGTAGACAGCTCAGCAGTAGACAGCTCTGCAGTAGACAGCTCTGCAGTAGACAGCTCAGCAGTAGACAGCTCAGCAGTAGACAGCTCAGCAGTAGACAGCTCTGCAGTAGACAGCTCAGCAGTAGACAGCTCAGCAGTAGACAGCTCAGCAGTAGACAGCTCAGCAGTAGACAGCTCAGCAGTAGACAGCTCAGCAGTAGACAGCTCAGCAGTAGACAGCTCTGCAGTAGACAGCTCAGCAGTAGACAGCTCAGCAGTAGACAGCTCTGCAGTAGACAGCTCTGCAGTAGACAGCTCTGCGGTAGACAGCTCTGCAGTAGACAGCTCTGCAGTAGACAGCTCAGCAGTAGACAGCTCTGCAGTAGACAGCTCAGCAGTAGACAGCTCAGCAGTAGACAGCTCAGCAGTAGACAGCTCTGCAGTAGACAGCTCTGCAGTAGACAGCTCTGCAGTAGACAGCTCTGCAGTAGACAGCTCAGCAGTAGACAGCTCAGCAGTAGACAGCTCAGCAGTAGACAGCTCAGCAGTAGACAGCTCAGCAGTAGACAGCTCTGCAGTAGACAGCTCTGCAGTAGACAGCTCTGCAGTAGACAGCTCAGCAGTAGACAGCTCAGCAGTAGACAGCTCAGCAGTAGACAGCTCAGCAGTAGACAGCTCAGCAGTAGACAGCTCAGCAGTAGACAGCTCTGCAGTAGACAGCTCTGCAGTAGACAGCTCTGCAGTAGACAGCTCAGCAGTAGACAGCTCAGCAGTAGACAGCTCAGCAGTAGACAGCTCAGCAGTAGACAGCTCAGCAGTAGACAGCTCTGCAGTAGACAGCTCAGCAGTAGACAGCTCAGCAGTAGACAGCTCAGCAGTAGACAGCTCAGCAGTAGACAGCTCAGCAGTAGACAGCTCAGCAGTAGACAGCTCAGCAGTAGACAGCTCAGCAGTAGACAGCTCAGCAGTAGACAGCTCAGCAGTAGACAGCTCAGCAGTAGACAGCTCAGCAGTAGACAGCTCAGCAGTAGACAGCTCAGCAGTAGACAGCTCAGCAGTAGACAGCTCAGCAGTAGACAGCTCAGCAGTAGACAGCTCAGCAGTAGACAGCTCAGCAGTAGACAGATCAGCAGTAGACAGCTCAGCAGTAGACAGCTCAGCAGTAGACAGCTCAGCAGTAGACAGCTCAGCAGTAGACAGCTCTGCAGTAGACAGCTCTGCAGTAGACAGCTCAGCAGTAGACAGCTCTGCAGTAGACAGCTCTGCAGTAGACAGCTCAGCAGTAGACAGCTCAGCAGTAGACAGCTCTGCAGTAGACAGCTCTGCAGTAGACAGCTCTGCAGTAGACAGCTCAGCAGTAGACAGCTCAGCAGTAGACAGCTCAGCAGTAGACAGCTCAGCAGTAGACAGCTCAGCAGTAGACAGCTCAGCAGTAGACAGCTCTGCAGTAGACAGCTCTGCAGTAGACAGCTCTGCAGTAGACAGCTCAGCAGTAGACAGCTCAGCAGTAGACAGCTCAGCAGTAGACAGCTCAGCAGTAGACAGCTCAGCAGTAGACAGCTCAGCAGTAGACAGCTCAGCAGTAGACAGCTCTGCAGTAGACAGCTCAGCAGTAGACAGCTCTGCAGTAGACAGCTCAGCAGTAGACAGCTCAGCAGTAGACAGCTCTGCAGTAGACAGCTCAGCAGTAGACAGCTCAGCAGTAGACAGCTCAGCAGTAGACAGCTCTGCAGTAGACAGCTCAGCAGTAGACAGCTCAGCAGTAGACAGCTCTGCAGTAGACAGCTCTGCAGTAGACAGCTCTGCAGTAGACAGCTCTGCAGTAGACAGCTCTGCAGTAGACAGCTCAGCAGTAGACAGCTCAGCAGTAGACAGCTCAGCAGTAGACAGCTCAGCAGTAGACAGCTCAGCAGTAGACAGCTCAGCAGTAGACAGCTCTGCAGTAGACAGCTCTGCAGTAGACAGCTCTGCAGTAGACAGCTCTGCAGTAGACAGCTCTGCAGTAGACAGCTCAGCAGTAGACAGCTCAGCAGTAGACAGCTCAGCAGTAGACAGCTCTGCAGTAGACAGCTCAGCAGTAGACAGCTCAGCAGTAGACAGCTCAGCAGTAGACAGCTCAGCAGTAGACAGCTCAGCAGTAGACAGCTCTGCAGTAGACAGCTCAGCAGTAGACAGCTCAGCAGTAGACAGCTCAGCAGTAGACAGCTCAGCAGTAGACAGCTCAGCAGTAGACAGCTCAGCAGTAGACAGCTCTGCAGTAGACAGCTCTGCAGTAGACAGCTCTGCAGTAGACAGCTCTGCAGTAGACAGCTCAGCAGTAGACAGCTCAGCAGTAGACAGCTCAGCAGTAGACAGCTCAGCAGTAGACAGCTCAGCAGTAGACAGCTCAGCAGTAGACAGCTCAGCAGTAGACAGCTCTGCAGTAGACAGCTCTGCAGTAGACAGCTCTGCAGTAGACAGCTCTGCAGTAGACAGCTCAGCAGTAGACAGCTCAGCAGTAGACAGCTCAGCAGTAGACAGCTCAGCAGTAGACAGCTCTGCAGTAGACAGCTCTGCAGTAGACAGCTCTGCAGTAGACAGCTCTGCAGTAGACAGCTCAGCAGTAGACAGCTCAGCAGTAGACAGCTCAGCAGTAGACAGCTCAGCAGTAGACAGCTCAGCAGTAGACAGCTCTGCAGTAGACAGCTCTGCAGTAGACAGCTCAGCAGTAGACAGCTCAGCAGTAGACAGCTCAGCAGTAGACAGCTCAGCAGTAGACAGCTCAGCAGTAGACAGCTCAGCAGTAGACAGCTCAGCAGTAGACAGCTCAGCAGTAGACAGCTCAGCAGTAGACAGCTCTGCAGTAGACAGCTCAGCAGTAGACAGCTCAGCAGTAGACAGCTCAGCAGTAGACAGCTCAGCAGTAGACAGCTCAGCAGTAGACAGCTCAGCAGTAGACAGCTCTGCAGTAGACAGCTCTGCAGTAGACAGCTCAGCAGTAGACAGCTCAGCAGTAGACAGCTCAGCAGTAGACAGCTCAGCAGTAGACAGCTCAGCAGTAGACAGCTCAGCAGTAGACAGCTCAGCAGTAGACAGCTCAGCAGTAGACAGCTCTGCAGTAGACAGCTCTGCAGTAGACAGCTCAGCAGTAGACAGCTCAGCAGTAGACAGCTCAGCAGTAGACAGCTCAGCAGTAGACAGCTCAGCAGTAGACAGCTCAGCAGTAGACAGCTCTGCAGTAGACAGCTCTGCAGTAGACAGCTCTGCAGTAGACAGCTCTGCAGTAGACAGCTCTGCAGTAGACAGCTCTGCAGTAGACAGCTCTGCAGTAGACAGCTCTGCAGTAGACAGCTCAGCAGTAGACAGCTCAGCAGTAGACAGCTCAGCAGTAGACAGCTCAGCAGTAGACAGCTCAGCAGTAGACAGCTCTGCAGTAGACAGCTCTGCAGTAGACAGCTCTGCAGTAGACAGCTCTGCAGTAGACAGCTCTGCAGTAGACAGCTCAGCAGTAGACAGCTCAGCAGTAGACAGCTCAGCAGTAGACAGCTCAGCAGTAGACAGCTCAGCAGTAGACAGCTCAGCAGTAGACAGCTCAGCAGTAGACAGCTCAGCAGTAGACAGCTCAGCAGTAGACAGCTCTGCAGTAGACAGCTCTGCAGTAGACAGCTCTGCAGTAGACAGCTCTGCAGTAGACAGCTCTGCAGTAGACAGCTCTGCAGTAGACAGCTCAGCAGTAGACAGCTCAGCAGTAGACAGCTCAGCAGTAGACAGCTCAGCAGTAGACAGCTCAGCAGTAGACAGCTCAGCAGTAGACAGCTCTGCAGTAGACAGCTCTGCAGTAGACAGCTCTGCAGTAGACAGCTCTGCAGTAGACAGCTCAGCAGTAGACAGCTCAGCAGTAGACAGCTCAGCAGTAGACAGCTCAGCAGTAGACAGCTCAGCAGTAGACAGCTCAGCAGTAGACAGCTCAGCAGTAGACAGCTCAGCAGTAGACAGCTCAGCAGTAGACAGCTCAGCAGTAGACAGCTCAGCAGTAGACAGCTCTGCAGTAGACAGCTCTGCAGTAGACAGCTCTGCAGTAGACAGCTCTGCAGTAGACAGCTCAGCAGTAGACAGCTCAGCAGTAGACAGCTCAGCAGTAGACAGCTCAGCAGTAGACAGCTCAGCAGTAGACAGCTCAGCAGTAGACAGCTCAGCAGTAGACAGCTCTGCAGTAGACAGCTCTGCAGTAGACAGCTCAGCAGTAGACAGCTCAGCAGTAGACAGCTCAGCAGTAGACAGCTCAGCAGTAGACAGCTCAGCAGTAGACAGCTCAGCAGTAGACAGCTCAGCAGTAGACAGCTCAGCAGTAGACAGCTCTGCAGTAGACAGCTCAGCAGTAGACAGCTCAGCAGTAGACAGCTCAGCAGTAGACAGCTCAGCAGTAGACAGCTCAGCAGTAGACAGCTCAGCAGTAGACAGCTCAGCAGTAGACAGCTCAGCAGTAGACAGCTCTGCAGTAGACAGCTCAGCAGTAGACAGCTCAGCAGTAGACAGCTCAGCAGTAGACAGCTCAGCAGTAGACAGCTCAGCAGTAGACAGCTCAGCAGTAGACAGCTCTGCAGTAGACAGCTCAGGCAGAGCTTTGACTTTAGTGCAGGGTTTGTATTGCCTCATCTTTTCCTCAGAAAGTTGTATTTCCTCAAGCTCATAACTAAAGATTAAAGGTAGTGATTAGAATTTCATCTTTCAAACATATACTGGAAGTTTTGTGATTCAGAAAGAAAAATAGTATTGGAGAGTAAAAATCAAAAAGGCTTAAGACAGTTCAAAACTCAAACATCTTCATCTCTCTGAAAGTTAAAGAAGGCATAGCTTAATTATATTGTTTGACTGTTATAAATTATCTTAAATTGACAAGTTAGGTGCTGGAGAGAGGCTCAGACAATACGTGAACATGAACACTGAGTTTGGATCCCTGGAACCCGTGTGAGAGCTGTGTACAACCACACGTCTGAACTCCAGCAGGAGAAGGGATGGGACACACAGGTCTCTAGCTCATTAGCCAGTCAGCCTGCCTGAATTGATGAGTCCTAGATTTGTTTAGAGACCCTGTCTCAAAAAATAACACAGGTAGCAATCAAGGAATATGCTCAGTGTCGACTTGTGGCCTACTCGTACACACATGAAGATATCTACACAAATGCATATATCCACATAAGTGCGCACGCACACAAACACATACAGAAATAGACTATATTAAAGGAAAACTTTTCAAATCTCACCTATATATAATTATAGCATATCTCTTTTTTTATAATTGAACAAATAATGAATGGAAGTTGATTTGGTAGAATATTTGTTGGTTCTGTTAAGAATATGTAGATCTAAAAGTATTACCTTTGTCTGTTTCATTCAGGGAAGTACCAGACACAGGTTCAGAATGTGACTCCTTAAACTCTTCCATTGGGAGAAAACAGTCTCCTCCTTCAAGCCTTGAGATATACCAAACATTGTCTTCTCGAAAAGTATCAAGAGACGAGCTTTCCCTGGAGGATTCTTCCAGGGGGGATTCACCTGTGACAGCAGATGTCTCCCGGGGCTCCCCTGAGTGTGTGGGCCTGACAGAAACCAAGAGCATGATCTTCAGCCCTGCGAGCAGAGTGTACAATGGCATCCTGGAGAAGTCCTGTAGCATGCACCAGCTCTCCAGTGGCATCCCAGTGCCTAATCCCCGACACACATCGTGCTCCTCCGCTGGCAATGACAGCAAGCCAGTTCAGGAAGCCTCATATGTTTCCAGAGTAAGCAGCATCCCACATGACCTTTGTCATAATGGTGAGAAAAGCAAAAAGCCATCAAAAATCAAAAGCCTTTTCAAGAAGAAGTCTAAGTGACTCAACTGACGTGATGGAATTCCATTCAAGTGGCATCTGTAAACTTTTATCTCCCACCCCCCACTCCGTTTTTATTTTAATTTTAGGAATGTAACTCCATTGGGGCTTTCCAGACTTGATGCCATAGTGGAAATGTCCTTAAGGGCAACTGTCTACTGTCGTCTTATTTAACTGACTACGCAATCAATTCATCAAGTCAGATACTACAGAGACGTCATCGAGAGGAGGCAGTTTACAGTTATTTCCGCCTATTTATTTCTGCATTGTTGTTAGTGATGTATACACAGCATTCTGTTGAAAGCCGCTATGGACTTACAAGCTTTAATGGACTGTAAGCCAGCATGGGCTTGCACAATTTTCTTGTTTACCAGAATATCTTCTTATCTTTCCACAGAGCTGTTTCCATCATGGACTAAATAACTTAAAAGAAGTAAAACTGATTGCACTACTGTTTTCCAGACTGGAAAAAAAAATCTCTGCAAGTAAAACTGTATAGAGTTTATAAAATGACTGTGGATAGGGGACTGTTTTCACTTTTAGATAAAATGGGTTTTTAAGTAGAAACTAGGGTTTCTAATTGACTTGATTTCTGGAAATGAAAACCCACACTTTTATTATGGGACGCTTCCTCAAATGCATTTATTATTATAAAGTTTCAAGTCCTGCTGTAAAGACCATGTTGTTTTGTTTTCCCCAGGGCTTTCACTGTGATTTACTGCACTGCAGGCTGTATGATAAAATATAAATAATGTAAAGACAGAAGGCTCTTGATTCCTTATACAAGTGGAAGAGTAAGACTTAATCGACGGACTTAAAACATTCACATGCTTCAGCTGCAGTCGGCCGGGGGTGTGGGGATTCAGGCACTTGTTTACAGACTTTGAATAAATGCAAAGAATTTATGGTTTGTGAAAAATTTGTACTGTGGAAAAGATAATAAATTGGAGACATTATTGTGTGGGATTGTGCTGATTTTTGTTGATAACACTCCACCAAAAACACTGTTTTCTGGAGAGCCATGTACGCTGTCCTGCTGCTTAATTGCAGTACAAGAAATAGTGATGTTTTGGAACTAAGTTGTCAACAAATTTCTTTGTTTTATATTGTTTGTCATACTTTTATGTAGTTTGAAATGTTCAAATGTTCTCATATCAAGATTAACAAATATAAATTTATGGTGCATTTAGAATGTGTTAAATGAGTTTGTAAAGTTTAGAACTGGTTAGATGATAAGCAGGTCTGAGAGTAGCCTGAGAACAATATCGCATAGGACAGCAATGCACGTTTAATGCCTTCTCAGCTCTTAAGACCTCAGTCAAAATTATCTGGAAATGCAGTGAAGATGGGTGGATGGGTGAAAACTGGTATGTGTTAACTAGAATGTTTTTGGCACTGGCTCATATACATCATATCTAACTCAGTACTATATATCTGGGAATGCTTATAGATAAGTAAGAAGTTCTCTTTTGTGTAAAAGGAATGCTTTATTTAGAATCTAAATCTCAAAGTCTAAATTCCCATTGGTCCCGTTGTTATAATTGTCAGGGTCTCACTGGGGCCGATGACTACCAATCAGCTCCTAGGATCAGAAGCTGTCTGTCTGGAATGAAGATGCTTTGTGCAGATAAGGTAAGATAACGTGAAAGGTGGAGTTCAGAGACCACTCTGGAGTTCTACTGGAAGGAAAGCAGTTGTGCATAAAGAATTGGAAAGTGTCTAGGAAAGCCTCAGACGAAAGGGGATGCTTTGTCTTTGTCACAGCTGGACCAGAGGTGTTCTTTTTGGAAATTGTAACAGAAATAAATGCTTTTTAGTTCGACGGATAGAAAAGGTCAAAGCTGCCGGAGCATGGAGTGCGCCAACAGAAGGCTTGGCTGTGATTTGCTCATAGCTAGGGTTGGTAGGGCATTCTGGGGTCAAAGCCAGGCAGAAACTAGTGGAGGTTGGGCTGAGAGAGGATGGGTGGTTTTAGGGAAGACTTGTATTGTGTATACCTCATTACACATTTATAAACAGGTTTTTTATAAACAAGGGATATTTACTGTTGCAAGGTGTGATATTTATTTGTATTATTAACCGTATTTGAAACAGAACAGAAATTAAGAGTAAAGAATCTAGTTTTGGAAAGCCATTGCCGTTTCTATATTACATCACAGACAAAGTGTTGGACATTTCTGTGAGTTTTACATGCATTACCTTCCTCTACTCTTCCAAAACTATGATGTTCTCCTGGTTCTTCCTCATTGTAAAAAGAGAAAGATTCCTGGTAGTGAAGTGCAAAGAAGAAAACAACAGCTCAGGAGTCAAATTCTGCTATTAAAACTACTTTGACTGATGTGCTTTTTGCTAGATATTTTTCTAAATAGTTATATATTTTACATAATTGGAATATATTTATATCATGCTATTTCACTTTTAACTCAAGAATTTCTCCAACATTAAAATTTCTTTCCAAACAATATTTTAGTGACCGTCTCATCGTATGACACTGTATGGATTTACTTTAATCCTTTAAAACCTGTCATTCAGTGTTATAATATATATTACTATTTAAAACATTCATCAGTTACTTAACATAATACATAATATGTAATCATTTAAAACATTAATTTAATGTCATTCAACTTTAGGCTGCTGCCAGTTTTATTACATGTGAAGTAATAGCATTTAATATTTGTTGAGTACTCTATACCAGGTGCTATTTAAAACTCTGGAATATAATTCTAGTTCAATCTTTACAATAATTTTTAAAATAAGGCTCTTTTTTTTTTTAAATCACTATTTTCCCCGTGAACAGACAGCCCAGAACTTGAGTATGTTGTTGTTGATGAGAGCCCACTTCTTAATGTCTAAATAACACTGCATAAATTCTCATTAACAATGATTTCTTACTGTGTATTTTAAGGAAGAGTATAGCAAAATGTGGAGGTTATTTTAGTCCATGTCTGTGTACATATTAGTATATATGTATGTATTCACACTGTCTCACACATACTTCAGGGTAACATTTTAAAGGTTTCTTTACCCTAGATAAGAGGTGGTCAATCTTTCTAATGCTGCAACCCAAATACATGGTTCCACATGTTGTGGTGATCCCCAACCATAAAATTATTTTCGTTGTTACCTCATAACTGTAATTTTGCTACTGTTATGAATCATAATGCAAATATCTTGATATGTGACCCCTGTGAAAGGGTCATTTGACCTGAAATGAGGTCACAACCCATAGATTGAGAACCACTGCCCTAGAGCAATGCTCATGTCCTCTCCTTAAGACACGGAAGTGGGAGTACCCTTTTACTCACTGATTTCTAAACTGCTGTTTTGTTCAAGCGTCCCTAACTGCATAAAAAAAGAGCGTCTAGAGAGATAGGACAGTTTTACTGTTTTGTCAGCCTGCATTTTTCATTTAGTGAATTGCTTGCTTATGTTTTTTGCTCATTAAGTTCTTAAGAATCTAGTGTTTTTCTAAATATTTTTGTAATGCTTCCTTCAAACGATTAATGTGCTTTGTTTACCAATGAAAGTAGTTTTCTTTTAAATGGATATATTGTTTATCCTTATTTTTAAAGTAAGTGAAAGAAAAATTCTGTTTAAACTTTGTTTTACTAATCGTCTGTTTAGTGTCTTAACTTTGTTTCTATGGCTGAGGTGGTTTTCCCTCTCAATTTTATAGGTAAGCAAGAGTATGGAGGCAATGATGATCTCTTGTTCTTCTCCTCCAGCTCCTCTTCCTCCTCATCCTCAGTACATGTTTGTGCATGTGTGTTCCTTGATGTATACATGTATGTGCAGACCCTGTAGGAGGCAGAAATTGTTACTGTCAGATATCTTCTTCATCCAGCACTCTCTTTTTTTGCGACAAGCTTTGTCACTGAACTTGAAGTTTGCAGACTGAACTATCCTAGATGGTCAGCAGACCCCAGGAGTCTGCTCTCTGAGGCTACCAGCACCGGAGTTACAGGCTTACATTGTTGTTTCCGACTTTTTACATGGATGCTGGGAGTCTGATTCATGTTTGGGTAGCAAACATTTTACCCAGTGAGCCATTTCCCTAGCCCCCAGGGTCATCTAAACTATTATAGTTGAAGGAATGTTCAACTATAATAGTTTACCTTATACCAAGCATTGTGAGAATCCCCAAATGTGAACACTGATATTACAGGTGTCTCCTGTAAAAGAACCCAATATATAATAGGAGAAGAGATGGAAATCCTCACATGCTAGGAATGTACTGAGGAGCTAGAGGCTCATGGAAAGAGGAATTATATATTTCATAGCAGTTAATACATCAAAGATAATTCAGTGGTGGTCTTTTGTCCGAGACATGGAGAGAGATTGGCTATGGTGCTAATGTAGGACCAAGAACAAGTTAGTTCTCACTCTCCCATTAGTATACTATCTGAAACTGAGCTTGCAGAGCATTTAACAGCTATGAGGATAAATTGTCCAAAACACAGCATCTGAGCCATCTCATACGAGCCTTGGGGAGTACTAATTTAAAAACACTTATTCCACTAGCCATCATGGGCAAGTCTGCAAGGCAATGTCCTTCAGGGATATCTGAGTAGGTATACGCTTATGTCAGATGAATTAGGGTCTAGTAGGCATCAGACCAAGTTTCAGGAATTCAGCTCTGTCCTAAGATTGTACTTTCCTAGAGTTCTCTACAAGTCTCACAAGTTCAAAAAGAGCCTCTAAAAGAGCCTCATATTCACCGTATACTCAGTTATAACAGTGCAGCAGCCTCAGTTTAGATAGCGATTGCATGGTGTGACCAGATGGAGGCTAGTGCCAAGGATCATCTTTGGAGTTACACAGCCCTTGTTGCTGGATTCCGCAGAACCCTAGTGCAGGTTTTACTGAATTGAACCCGTCTTTATCAGTTAAGGGAAGATACTAAGGTGGACAGTTAGCCTTTGCCTGCAGAAACTCTGTAGGTAGGTGCATGTCAGTGGGCTGCAGCAGTGGAGCTGGTAGGACTCCAGTCCTTTAAGTGATAACTGGGCTTCTGCTCTTTGCAGGCATCTTCCCTGTAACAATCCTACTCCAGAAGCTCCTACCTGGGTCAGAACAGCTTATCTCTTTGAGTTGGACTTGAATGTCAAATACTTTTGTTACATGCAGCTGTTCAGTGTTCCACTTCTCTTCATACTCTGTATTCTCTGAGTGCCCTTCCTTTAATTGAAGTATCTCAGCTCAAATATTCAAGTAGACCTTTTCCTATGTGTAAAGATGATGGAAGCCCCAGCATACCAACCCCTGGCCCCAGAGTTATAGAAGTACCAGCATGTAGGCTGAAAGAGTTTTCAAAGTAAGTGTGTGTGTGTGTGGGGGGGGTCGTTTGATTCTTTTCCACAAAAAAGCTATTGACATTGAAGATATGTCTCCTGCAACCAGAAAGTGTGAGGCATTAGGGGACTGAAGGTAGAACATGAGGCTTGGGTGCAGTAGTGAATTGCTGTGCCAGAGAATCTCTGTCCTTTGAAGGTTAGAAAATGAACCTGGAAATAGCATTGAGTATGAACCATGGAAAAGGGAGAAAGGAGAGGGGAGGAGAAAGGTATATGTCACGGCATGTCCACTTAACCTTGATGTTTCAATACAATATGTCTACTTGTTGGCCTGAAAGACTGAATTACATAAATGCAGGAACCTGCCTTTCTTAGCTCTGTATTCCAAATCATTAACACTTAAGAAATTGAATGTATCATGTCTGATGAGTGAATAAATGAGTGGCAGGCATTATTGCTACCTTCAAGTTCCAAATAGTTAAGGACCTTTGTGAATTTAATTAGTAATAGAAAAGTCTTCAAGAATATCCAATATATGTCTAAGGATCAAGCCCTGTGGCAGGGAGTCACCAGTGTGTGTTCATAAAAAAAAAAAATAACACTAATTTTAGAGCTAGAGTGATGAGCAGCAACTAAATAACCCTAATATGAAGAATGGATGCTTTTCTTTCAGATTATCTTAGACTTTTATATGCCTAGTAAGGTTACTTGATATATTCACTTGTAGTATTAATGTCTTCTCCTAGACACTATTTAATGGCTGTACTATATATTTGGTAATTGATGTCACTGTAATATTAAATCCAATTATTTAATTATGTAGTTGATCTGAAATATGCTTGCTGCTGAGCAAACAACAAAGATCATAAGTATTTTTACCTTTCTTGTTGGGCATAAATGCTCCAGAATAGCTGTGAATGCACAGAATCACAAACTTACTTAAAATACCAAGAAGTAAGTGTGTATGACTGTGTGTGTGTGTGTGTGTGTGTATGTGTGTGTGTGTGTGTGTGTAATTATAATTCCCAAACATGTAGATGTTGGCATCTCAAACAGGGTAGTACTGAAACTAATTTCTCAAAGATCACAAAAACAACTTAAGTATGCATTATGTTTCAAAGTACAGTCCAGACGCTGCAAATGTAAGAAAAGACAAGAAGCCTATGCTCTCCTCTGGTCTGGCTTACATAGGTCAAGACAATAAACAATTGAAGGATGCAATGTGTGAGATGAAGGAAATATGCGCTAAGACCATCATGTTCAAGGTGATGTTTGCAGGTTCAAGGGAGATGGTCAGAAAAGACCTTCGTTAAGTCTGAGTAAAGACATGAAGAAAGTAAGGTAGCCTTGCAAATACCAGGAAAAGCGCATTCTGCTGTGTGCGTAGCACACACCAGTCATGCCACGGGAGCAATCTTTGAAGAGCATTCTGCCTGGAACAATTACAAATAACAGGTTAAAAACCCTGTGGTTTTCTCCCTGCTCCTAATTTAGGTTTCTTTTGTGGTCTCTCATTGTTTCTATCTCACATTTTCATGTAGACATTGATATGGATTTACTACTTGCAGAAATAGCTTGTAGTAACACTTGCTCATTTTTTCTCCTGTTTGGAATACTAAAGATACCCGAAGGCACATTTTAATGAATTGGCCAATGCTCTTTTTCGCTTCCACCCAAGTCATGTGTCCTCGTTCTTTAGTCTGTGTGCTATAGTAATTAGGAAAGTGAACTTTTGGGTCTGATGGCCCTGAGCACACTCCAAATTTTCCCACTTGTGATACTAGACAAATCCTTTCGGGCTGCTTCTCTAGCTGTAAAGTAGAATGTCCTTCATTGCTATGAATGTTAGATGAGCTGATGTGTGTGAAGGATTTCTTATAATGCCAGGTTCTTAGTAGCTTACTTTCTTGTGAGATTTAGCTCTGAGTCACAGACTATTTAGAGGAAGGTCAAGTTCTGCTCCTATGTAAAAAGATCATACTCCCAGAGTTTTACTGATGGTCCTCAGTGAAGTCATGTTTGCAAGCCTGTCCCCACATGCCATCCCAAAACCTTAAAATTCTGAAAGGATGCCTCATGCTGCTTACTGGGAGCTTGTCATCTCCAATAGGCTCAGTACTTATAGATTCATTTCAGACCCTGCTCTGTACTTTTTGACCACCATGGCCTGATCCTCTTGATGCATACATATCAATTTGCTTCCACTTAAGACTTGTCATGGATCCTGCTCCCTTGATATCACTCACATTTCCTGTGTTCATCATCTGTACACTTGCCTACCACGTTGTCCTTCCTGAGCTACATAATGCATCAGTATAGGTATCTGTAGCTTCCTCTACCCGCCCCTGACTTCCCACAGTAGATCTGTGCTCCTGGTGTGCTCCTTAGTGCTGATCCTGCTCTCATTATGAGCTCCCATTCCTGTAATTACCACACAACCAAATCTCCACACTGAGTAACAGTTGACTTCTTATGAACATACTCAAATTCAAACTTCCTTTTTCCCCATTCTTCATTAGTTTCTATTGGTTAGCTTATAAGTAGATTTATGACTGATATATGTATATCACCATACTTGACCCATATTCACTCTTTATCCTTCCTCTCTCACTTCTACACACACGCGCGCGCACACACACACACACACACACACACACAGGTTGAGATTCTGCGAAAGAGAAAAATGTGTTTGTCTTAGTCTCACTTAGATTCCATAGATTTTCCTGAAAATTACAAAATTACATAATTTCATTCTTCACTGTAGCTGAATAAAACACCTCTGTACATGTACAGCCAAGATTGTGTTTATCTGAATGTTTCCATATCTTGACTTCTGTGATTAGCACTACAATATACATGAAGTGAGGGCATCTCTCTGGTGTGTTGATTCCTTCAGGGAAATACCTAGGAAGGGTTAGCTGGATCATATATAGTTTTCTTTTCAGGTTTTGCTTTTAGGAGAACCTCTATGCTGATTCCAAGAGTGACTGAATTAGTGTCATTCATTCCCAGCAGAGCATCCTCACCTGGGCTCATTGTCACCTGTTTTCTTGGTGGTCAACCTGAGTAGGATGGGACAATCTCAATGCCAATCTTGATGTATTTAATTTCACATTTTTCTGATAGCTAAAAACGTTGAATTCATTTGCCCATTTCTTATTGGATAAATTTATTTCAGGGGCATTTGCTATTTGTGGGTTTGTGTTCTTGAAATGAGTCCCTGGTCAGATGTAGCCAAATATTTTCTCCCAATCTGTACCTGTCTCTTTCCTCTGCTCATTGTTTCCTTTGAGGTTTGAAAGTTTGGAATTCCATGCAACTCCTTTCTGTCAGTTTCTTGCTTTTATTTTCTAAGCCACTAAAGTCCTTTTCAGAAAGTTTTTTATGCCTGTATTTTGAGCTGTTTTACCTATATTTTCCTCTAGCAGTTGACAAAAAGTTTTAGTTTTACATTAAGGAAAAACTAAGTCCATTTTGTTTTATTTATTTTTTATTGGATATTTACTTTATATTTCAAATGTTACTCCCTTTCCTAGTCTCCTCTCCTGAAACCCTCTATGCCATTCCCCCTGCCCCTGCCTCTATGAGGGTGCTCCCCCACCTCCCCACTCCCCACCTACTCCCACCTTCCCGCCTTGTTATTTCCCTACACTGGGGCATCGAACACCCTCAGGCCCAAGGGCCCCTCCTCCCACTGATGTCCAACAAGGCCATCCTCTGCCACATTTGCAGCCAGAGCCATGGGTCAATCCATGTGTACTCTTTGGTTGGTGGTCGGAGTTCCCCTGGGAACTCCAGAGGGTCTGGCCAGTTGACACTGATGCTCCCCTCATGGAGCTGGAGGCCCCTTCATTTCCTTCAGTCCCTTCTCCCATTCCTCCATCAGGGACCCTGCACTCAGTCCAAAGGTTGGCTGAGAGCATCCACCTTCATATTTGTTAGGCTCTGGCAGAGCCTCTCAGGAGACAGCCATATCAAGTCCTGTCAGCAAGCACTTCCTGGCATCTGCAATATGGATCCCGAGGTGGAGCAGTCTCTGGATGGCCTTTCCTTCAGTCTCTGCTCTACACTTTCTCTATTTCCTCCTGTAAGTATTTTGTTCCTCCTTCTAAGAAGCATTGAAGCATCCAGACTTTGGTCTTCCTTCTTCTTGAGCTTTAGATGGTTTGTGAATTGTATCTTGGGTATTCTGAACTTTTGGGCTAATATCCCCTTATCAGTGAGTCCATACCATGTGTGTTCTTTTGTGACTGAGTTACCTCACTCAGGATGATATTTTTCTAATTCTATTCATTTGCCTAAGAATTTCATGAAGTCATTGTTTTTAATAGCTGAGTAGTATTCCATTGTGCAAATGTACCACATTTTCTGTATCCACTCCTCTATTGAGGGACATCTGGGTTGTTTCTAGCATCTGGTTACTATGAATATGGCTGCTATGAACAAAGTGGAGCATGTGTCTTTATTACATGTGGGAGCATCTTCTGGGTATATGCCCAGGAGTGTTATAGCTGGGTCTTCAGGTAGTACTATGTCCAATTTTCTGAGCAACTACCAGACTGATTTCCGGAGAGGTTGTACCAGCTTGCAATCCCACCAGCAATGGAGGAATGTTAATCTTTCTCCACATCCTCTCCAGCATCTGCTGTCACCAGAGTTTTTGATCTTAGCCATTCTGACTGCTGTGAGGTGGAATCTCAGGGTTGTTTTGATTTGCATTTCTCTGATGACTAAGGATGTTGAATATTTCTTTAGGTGTTTCTCGGCCATTTGAGTTTCCTCAGTTGAGAATTCTCTTTTTTGCTCTGTTCTACACTTTTTTTTAAAAATTATTTTTATTTTCTATATCCTTTATTTACATTCCAAAATGATTTCCCCTTTCCCGGTTCCCCCACTCCCCAAAAGTCTCATAAGCCCTCTTCCCTCCCCCTGTTCCCCATTTACCTAAGAATTTCATGAATTCATTGTTTTTAATTGCTGAGTAGTATTCCGTTGTGTAAATATACATGGAAAATATCTCTGATAAAATTGAAGAAAAATATAGAAAAACACATTAAGATTGACTATTTCATGGAAAAATTATACAGATAAAATGGTAGGCATAAAATATTCCTAAGTTGATTGAAAGTGGAATTATGAACATTTTCTGATAAAATTGAAACTCTACAAGGAAAATATTTCTGATAAAACTCAAGAAATATATAGAAAAACACGTTAAAACTGACTATTTCCTGAAAAATTATACAGATAAGATGGTAGGCATAAAAATATTCCTAAGTTGATTGAAAGTAGAATTAAAAACATTTTCTGATAAAATTGAAGATTTTCATGGAAAATATTTCTGATAAAATTGAAAAAAATATATGGAGAAGCATTAAAATTGAAGATTATCATGGAAAACTGCAGATAAAATGGTAGGCATAAAAATATTTCTAAGTTGATTGAAAGTGAAATTATAAACATTTTCTGATAAAATTGAAGATTTACATGGAAAATATCTCTGATAAAATTGAAGAAATGTATAAAAAACGTTAAGACTGAGTATTTCATGGAAAAATTATACAGATAAAATGGTAGGATAAAAATATTTCTAAGTTTTTTGAAAGTAGAATTATAAACACTTTCTGATAAAATTGAAGATCTACAAGGAAAATATTCCTGAAAAAATTCAAGAAATATATAGAAAAACATGTTAAAACTGACTATTTCATGGAAAATTATACAGATAAAATGAAAGATATAAAAATGTTTCTAAGTTGATTGAAAGTAAAATTATAGACATTGTCTGATAAAACTGAAGATCCACATGGAAAATACTTCTGACAAAATTGAAGAAAAATACAGAAAAACGTTAAAATTGAAGATTATCACGGACATTATACCGACAAAATGGTAGGCACAAAAACATTCCTAAATTGATTGAAAGTGGAACTACAAACACCCCCCCCCCCGACGAAACCAAAGATCTACATGAAAAACACCTCCGACAAAATCGAAGAAATACACAGAAAAAAATGTTAAAATTAAAGATTATCAAGGAAAATAATAACAGTTAAAATGGTAGACACAAAAGCATTACTAAATTGAGAGAGGCATCACAAACATTTTCTGATAAAATCGAAGATCCACATGGGAAACATCTCTGTTGGACTATGTTTTTTGTTGGGGAATTGAGTCTATTGAGGTTATAAGATATTAAGGAGTAGTGATTGTTGCTTCCTGTTATTTTGGATGTTATTTTTATGTTTGTGTGGTTACTTTCTTTTGGGTTTGTTGGAAAAAGATTACTTTCTTTTTCTAGGGTGTAGTTTCCCTCATGTTGGAGTTTTCCATCTATTATCCTTTGTAGGGCTGGATTTGTGGAAAGATATTGTGTAAATTTGGTTTTATCATGGAATATCTTGGTTTCTCCATCTATGGTAATTGAGAGTTTTGCTGGGTATAGTAGTTTGGCCTGTTCTCTTAGGGTCAGTATGAAATCTGCCCAGGATCTTCTGGTTTTCATTGTCTCAGGTGAGAAGTCTGGTGTAATTCTGATAGGCCTGCCTTTATAGGTTACTTGACCTTTTTCCGTTACTGCTTTTAATATTCTTTCTTTGTTTAGTGCATTTGGTGTTTTGATTATTTTGTGCAGGGAGGACTTTCTGGTCTGGTCCAGTCTGTTTGGAGTTCTGTAGGCTTCTTGTATGTTCATGGACATCTCTTTCTTTAGGTTAGGGAAGTTTTCTTCTATAATTTTGTTGAAGATATTTACTGGCCCTTAAAGTTGGAAATCTTCACTCTCTTCTATACCTATAATCCTTAGGTTTGGTCTTCTCATTGTGTCCTGGATTTCCTGGATGTTTTGGCTCAGGAGCGTTTTGCATTTTGCATTTTCTTTAACTGTTGAGTCAATGCTTTCTATGGTATCTTCAGCCCCTGAGATTCTTTCTTCTATCTCGTATTCTGTTGTTGATGCTTGCATCTATGACTCCTGAATTCTTTCCAAGATTTTCTATCTCCAGAGATGTCTCACTTTGTGATTTCTTTATTGTTTCTACTTCCATTTTTAGATCCTGGATGGTTTTGTTCAATTCCTTCACTTGTTTGTTTGTGTTCTCCTGTAATTCTTTCAGGGATTTTTGTGTTTCCTCTTTAAGGGCCTCTACCTGTTCACCCATGCTCCCCTGTATTTCTTTTAGGGATTTTTGTGTTTCCTCTTTAAGGACCTTTACCATTTGACCATGTTCTCCTGTATTTCTTTAAGGGAGTTATTTATGTCCTTCTTGATGTCGTCTAACAGCATCGTGAGAAGAGACTTTAAATCCAACTCTTGCTTTTCCGGTGTGTTGGGGTATCCGGGATTTGCTGTGGTGAGAGAACTAGGCTCTGATGTTGCCAAGTAGCCTTGGTTTCTGTTGGTAGGGTTCTTGTGTTTTCCTTTCACCATCTGGTTATTTCTGGTGTTAGTTGGTCTTGTTGTCTCTGGCTGGAGCTTGCCCCTCCTATGGGCCTGTAAACCTGTATCTGTACTCCTGGGAGACCAACTCTCTTCTGGCAGGGTCTGTGCACAGAAGGTTGTGGAGCTTTCTGGTTCCCTGTTGCAAATGGTGGCCAGAAGGGAAGACTCTTGTCCCAGCTGCTCCACTGATTTTATGCCCAGTGTACTCCTAGCTGTACCCCTCCAGAGAGAAGGTGGAGATCTCACCTCTGCGCTTAGAAGTGAAATCGCTGCTGGGAGATCACTCTTTCCTGGCGGGCTAAGCACAGAAGGCTTTGGAGCTGCCTGGGTCCCTGCTGCAGATGGCGGCTGGAAGGGAAGACTCCTCTATTCTACATTTTTTAATAGGGTTATTTAGTCCTCTGGAGTCTAACTTCTTGAGTTCTTTGTATATATTGGATATTAGCCCTCTATTGGATGTAAGATTGGTAAAGGTCTTTTCCCAATCTGTTGGTTGCCATTTTGTCTTATTGACAGTGTCCTTTGCCTTACAGAAGCTTTGCAATTTTATGAGGTCCCATTTGTCAATTCTTGATCTTAGAGCATAAGCCATTGGTGTTCTGTTCAGGAAATTTTCCCCTGTGCCCATGTGTTTCAGGTTTTCCCCCACTTTCTCTTCTGTTAGACTTAGTGTATCTGGTGTTATGTGTAGGTCCTTGATCCACTTGGACTTGAGCTTTTTACAGGGAGATAAGATTGGATCAATTTGCATCCTTCTACATATTGACTTCCCATTGACCCAGCACCATTTATTGAAAATGTTGTCTTTTTTCCACTGGATGATTTTAGCTCCTTTGTCAAAGATCAAGTGACCACAGACCCATTTCTGGGTCTTCAATTCTATTCCATTGATCTACCTGATTGTCACCCTATCAATACCTTGCAGTTTTTAATCACTATTGCTCTGTAGTACTGCTTGACGTCAGGGATGGTGATTGCCCCAGAAGTTCTTTTACTGTTCAGAATAGTTTTCTCTATTCTGGGCTTTGTTATTTCAAATGAATTTTAGAATTTCTCTTTCTAACTCTATGAAGAATAAAGTTGGAATGTTAGTGAGGATTGCATTGAATCTGTAGATTGCTTTTGGCAATATGGTCATTTTTACTATATTTCTCCTGCCAATCCATGAGCATGGGAGATCTTTCCATCTTCTGAGGTCTTTTTTGATTTCTTTTTTCAGAGACTTGAAGTTCTTGTACAGATCTTTCACTTGTTTGGTTAGAGTCACACTAAGATATTTTATATTGTTTGTTACTATTGTGAAGGGTGTTATTTTTTTCTAATTTCTTTCTCAGCCCATTTATCCTTTAAGTATAGGAAGGCTACTGATTTGTTTGAGTCAATTTTATATCCAGCCACTTTGCTGAAGTTCTTAATCAGCTGTGGGAGTTCTCTGGTGGAATTTTTGGGGTCACTTAAGTATACTATCATATCATCTGTAAATAGTGACATTTGATGTCTTTCTTTCCAATTTGTATCCCTTTGACCTCTTTTTGTTGTCTAATTGCTCTACTCAGAACTTTAAGTATTATAGTGAATAGATAGGGAGAGAGTGGGTAACCTTGTCTAGTCCCTGATTTTAGCAGGATTGCTTCAAGTTTCTCTCCATTTAGTTTTTTATTGGTTACTGGTTTCCTGTATATTGCCTTTACTATGAAGAATTCCTGATCTTTCCAAGAAACATGTTTCTTTTAATATGAAGGGTTGTTGAATTTTGTCAAATGCTTTCTCAGCATCTAATGAAATGATCATGTGGTTTTTTTCTTTGAGTTTGTTTATGTAGTGGATTATGTGATGGATTTCTGTATATTGAACCATCCCTGCATCCCTGGGATGAAGCCTACTTGATCATTGTGAATGATCATTTTGATGTGTTCTTGGATTGGTTTGCAAGAGTTTTATTGAGTATTTTTGCATTGATATTCATAAGGGAAATTGGTCTGAAATTTCCTTTGGTCTTTGTATGGTTTTGGTATCAATGTAACTGTGGCTTCATAAAATGATTTGGATAGTGTTCCTTCTGTTTCTATCTTGTAGAATAGTTTGAAGAGTATTGGTACTAGGTCTTCTTTGAGAATCTGAATGAATTCTGCACTAAACCAATCTGGTCCTGGGCTTTTTTTTTTTTGTTGGAAAACTTTTAGTGACTGCTTCTATTTCTTTTTCTTTAGAGGTTATGGGGCAGTTTAGAAGGTTTGTCTGATCCTGATTTAAGTTTGGTATTTGGTATCTGCCTAGAACATTGTCCATTTCATCCATATTGTCCAGTTTTGTTGAGTATAGGCTTTTGTAGTAGGATCTGATAATTTTTTGAATTTCCTCACCCTAACCCTAACCCTAACCTAACCCTAACCCTAACCCTAACCCTTGTTTTCTCCATCTATGGTAATTGAGAGTTTTGCTGGATATAGTATCCTGGGCTGGCATTTGTGTTCTCTTAGTGTCTGTATGACATTTGCCCAGGGTCTTCTAGCTTTCATAGTCTCTGGTGAGAAGTCTGGTGTAATTCTGAGAAGTCTACTTTTCTATGTTACTTGACCTTTTTCCTTTACTGCTTTTAATATTCTTTCTTTGTTTTGTCCATTTGGTGTTTTGACTATTATGTGATGGGAGGTATTTCTTTTCTGGTCCAATCTATTTGGGGTTCTACAGGCCTCTTGGTATGTTTATGGGCATCTCTTTCTTTAGGTTAGGGAAGTTTTCTTCTATAATTTTATTGAAGATTTTACTGGCTCTTTAAGTTGGGAATCTTTACCTCTTCTATACCTATTATCCTTAGGTTTTGGTCTTCTTATTGTGTCCTGAATTTCCTGGATGTTTTGGGTTAGGGGCTTTTTGTATTTTGCATTTTCTTTGACTGTTGTGTCAGTGTTTTCTATGGTACCTTCTACATCTGAGATTCTTTCTTCTATCTCTTATATTCTGTTGTTGATGCTTATATCTATGACTCTTGATCCTTTCCTATTTTTTTCTATCTCCATGGTTGTCTCTCATTGAGATTTCTTTATTGTTTCTATTTCCATTTTTAGATCCTGGATAGTTTTCTTCAATTCCTTCACCTGTTTGGTCTTGTTTTCCTGTAATTGTTTAAGGGATCTTTGTGTTTCCTCTTTAAGGGCTTCTGCCTGTTTACCTGCATTCTCCTGAATTTTTTAAAGGGAGTTATTTATGTCCTTCTTAAAGTCCTCTATCATCATTATGAGATGTGATTTTAAATCAGAGTCTTGCTTTTCTGGTGTGTTGTGGTATCCAGGTTGTGTTGGCTCACTGTGGTGGGAGAACTGGGTTCTGATTATTCTAAATAGCCTTAGTTTCTGTTGCTTATGTTCTTGCCCTTACCTTTTGCCATCTGGTTATCTCTGTTGTTAGTTGGTCTTATGTGGCTTGTCCCTCCTGCAATCCTGTGTGTCAGTACTCCTGGGGAGGCCAGTTCTCTCCAGGAAGAATTTGGGTATGGAGAGCTGTGGCACAGGGTCAGCTCCAGGGTGCAGACAGAAACTGGAGGGATCTTGTCCCAGGCTGATCCTCAGTTCCTGTGTCCTGAGGGCTCTGGGCGGGTCCCAGGGAGCAGAAGTGGTGGTCTTACCTGTGTTCACAGGTGCTTAGTACTCCTGGGAGACCAGCTATTTCCTGGTGGTATTTGGGTATGGAAAGCTGTAGCCCAGGATCGGCTCCAGGCGCTGTGGAACAGGATCAGTTCTGGGTGCAAACAGAGACCAGATTCTGGGCACAGACAGAAACCAGAAGCCTAATTACATTTTTTATTGATATTCATGCAAGGGGGGAAATAAGGGTCTACTTTCACTCTTCTACACGTGGACCTAAGTACAGCTAGAACTATTTTGGGACAGGCTTTTTAATCTGATATATTGAGCATCTTTTTCAAAATTCACATATCTGTAGTTTATTTCTGAGCCCTCTTTCCCACTGATCTATTTATTTGGTTTTGTGTCAATATCATGCTCTTTTTATTACTGTGGCTCTGTAGTATAATCTGAAATCAGGTAGAAGACCTCTAGCATTGGTCTTTTGGCTAAGAATTGTTTTGGCTCCTCAAGGTCTTTTATTATTTCATGTACATTTGAGATTGCACTTTCTAGTTCTGTGTATAATAAAGAATGCCATTGGGCTTTGATGGAGTTGAATTTGTAGCTTGCTTTAGGTAATTTAGCTCTTTTTACAGTGTTAATTCTGCCAATCTGTACAGATGGGAGGTAGATATTTCCATCTTCTAGTCTTCTAGCATATTTTCAGTTATACTTATTTATTTATCATTTTGTGTGTGCATTGAATTTTTCATCGTAGGGGTCTTTCCCAACTTCTTAGGTTTATTCTTAGGTATTTTACTTTTGAAACTATTGTGAATGAGATTTTCTTTCCTGATTTCTTTCTTAGCAAGTTTATTGTTGACATGTAGAAAAGCTATTGAGTTTTGAATTTTGATTTTTGTTTTATCCTACTTCTTCACTGAGGTTTTAAAATAACTTCTAAGGGGGTTATTTTTCTTAGGGTCTTTGAAGAGTAAGGTCATGTTGTCTGTAGACGGGGACAATTTAACTTCTTGCTTACCTATCTGATACACTATTTCATCCTCTTGCCCTAAAGCTCTCACTATGACCAATCATGGTAATAAGGATGGTGAAGGTGGAAACCCAAAATTTGTTGCTGATTTTAGAGGAAATACTTTCAGTTTTTTCTCTTCAAGTATAATGTTGATTATAGTTCCTAATGTTTTGGTGCCCCCCCACCATAAAATTATTTTTGTTGTTTCTTCAGAACTATAATTTTGTTACTGTTATGAATTATAATACAAATATCTGTTTTCCAATGGTCTTAGGCAACCCCTGTGAAAGGGTCATTTGGCCCCAAAAGGTGTCACAACCTACAGGTTGAGTACCAGTGTTTGATAGTATAAAGATAGGATCTGGTTTTGGTTTCAGAGTAATCCTGTTTTCATATGATAATTTGGAAGTGTTCACACCCTTTTTGTTTTCTGGAGTACATTGAAGATCATTGCTGTTTGTTTTTCTTTAAACTCTTGCAGAATTCACAATGAGTCCATCTGGTCCCAATATTCTCTTTGTTAGAAGACATGTTTAAGTTGTGTGTATCTTCTTGATTTAAATTTGGTAGTTCACGTGTGTTCAGGAATTAATCTATTCCTTCTAAATACCCATCTTTTGGAAAGTATTCAACGTATTCTCTAGTGTTCCTGTGGTTTTATGGTATGTGTTGTAAGATGCCCTTTCATTTCTAACCTTGTTAATATGTTTTCTATCCTTGGATTAATTTCATTAAGGGTTTTATATATATTTCCCAGAAAACAACTTTCTTTTTCAGTGATTCTATTGTTCCCTTTCAGTAACCACTTAATTTATGCTCTGATCTTTATTGTTCCTGTTTCTTTCATTCTATTGATCTAGTGTTTGGCTTGCTTTTGTTTTTATTAGACCTTGTAGTATATACTTAAATTATTTATTTGATATCTTTATGATATTTTTCCTAAACTTAAACACTCATAACTCTAAAGTTCTTCTTAGGAACTGCCTTTGGTGTGTCCCCAAAGGAGTCTGATGAGTTGTATTTTCATTTTTATTTGATTCTAGAAGTTTTTAGTGTCCTCTCTTGTGTCTTCATTGATCACTGATGAATGAAGAATATATTAGTCTAGCTTCATGTATTTGTATAGTCTTTGTAGGTTCATTTGCTGTTGATTTTTAGTTCTGTTACAACTATAATCTAATAAGATACAAGAAAGTTACTTTGAATTTTAAACATTCTTATAGACAGACATGCCTAAATATGATGCCCTGAAGTATGATCATTTAAAACAAAAAATATACATCTATAGGATAGAATACTCTATAGATGCTAAGTTCATTTACTCTGTGATTGAGTTTAACTCTGAAGTTTCCTTGATTTGGGGAGGGAGGCTCTGGATAATAAATCTATTGATAAGAGGGGGAATTGCAATTACTCATTGTGGTGGTTTGAATAGGTATGGCTCCCATAGACTTGCATGTTTGAGTGCTTGGCCCATAGGGAGTGGCACGATTAGGAGGTTTGGCCTTATTGGAATAGGTGTGGGCTTGTTGGAGGAAGAGTGTTACTGTGGGGCTGGCTTTGTCATATGCTCAAGCTATGCCCAGTGTAGCACACAGTCTTCTGCTGCCTGCAGATCAATCTACATAGAACTCTCATCTTTTTCTCTAGCACCATGTCTACCTGTATGCCACTGTGTTTCCTGTCATGATGATAATGTACAAAACCTCTAAAATTGAAAGCTAGCCCCAATTAAATGTTTTCCTTTAGAAGAGTAGCCATGGTCATGGTGACTCTTCATAGCAATAAAACCTTAACTAAAACACACACTATTAATATGTCTGGACTGTCATCCTTTTATGTCCAGTAATGGTTATAGAGTTTGGTGCATCATTGTTTGGTACACATATATTTGTGATTATTCTATCATCTTGACAGATTGTTTCTTAGTAATGTAGTGATCTTTTTTATTGTTTCTGACCAATTTTGATTTAAAGTATACTTAAACGCAGCTATAGCTCACTCTTCCACTTTCACTGTTTGTATATTCCTTTCACTTTTGCAAAAGAATAATATAGGTTATCAAGGTTTTTTTTTTCTCCTCCTGAATGACATGGGTCTCTGGTACAAACGTTGTTCACTTATGACATTTATAGCATGAAAGCAAGCATAGGCATTATGTAAACATTGGGAATAACTGGAGTTTTCCTCTTAGCAGCTATATTTGACCCATAGTGAATTTGATGAAGTCCTAGTATAAATAAAAGATAGGTCAAAAGGGAAAGTTTCGATCAGAAAAGGACCTAAGCTCTGTTCCCGCGGACTGCGCTGGAGAGACCGGTACCCAGGCTCTCCCCCCGATATAACATCACTTGGGACACGGCCTGTTGGGGCTTCCGTCTGTGCCCGAGGGCGGGTTGGCGCTGTGGTCGTCTGGGTGCCAGATCGGCGGGCCATCGTGACCACAGGGTGAGCGGCGCCACGGAGACTGCCCTCCGCCATCTTTGCTCCAGTGACCAGGTAGTTGAGACCGCCAGGCTCAGAGACAGACAGGCATAATATCGCTTCGGTTTCAGGCAGCTTGTGTGTAACCTGCTCCCAGGTGCTGGGCTGATCTGCAGTAACCAGCGCGCCAGTTCCGCGGTGGGACCTTCTGCCTGGTGGAGGGACCCCGCGCAGGGAGGGAGCCTGCCAGCTTCCCTTCCGCGACCTCTGTTCCAGCGGACTGCGCTGGAGAGACCGGTACCCAGGCTCTCCCCCCGATATAACATCACTTGGGACACGGCCTGTTGGGGCTTCCGTCTGTGCCCGAGGGCGGGTTGGCACTGTGGTCGTCTGGGTGCCAGATCGGCGGGCCATCGTGACCACAGGGAGAGCGGTGTGAGCGGCGCCACGGAGAGTGCCCTCCGCCATCTTTGCTCCAGTGACCAGGTAGTTGGGACCACCAGGCTCAGAGACAGACAGGCATAATATCGCTTCGGGTTCAGGCAGCTTGTGTGAAACCTGCTCCCAGGTGCTGGGCTGATCTGCAGTGACCAGCGCGCCAGATCTGCTGTGGGACTTCTGCCTGGCAGAGGGACGCCCCCCTCCCCCCCCAGGAGAGATCACACACCCCTGCACAGGGCAGGAGCCTGCCAGCCTCCCTTTGGCGACCTCTGCTCCAGGAATCCACTAGGCTGAGCCTTTAGATGTGCAAGGCCTCCCCAATATAAGATCACTTGGGGCAAAGCACATTAGGGCTCCAAAGTCACTCAGGAGCAGGCAGGCCCCAGAAATCGGTGCCAGGGGAATCCTGGTAATCCAGGGGGGGCAGAAATAGCTTTGCAGGCTCACAGGAGGTCCAACCAACAGCCAGTGGCAGCAGGACCAACTAACACCAGAGGTATCCAGATGGCAAAAGGCAAACGTAGGAATGTTACTAACAGTAATCAAAGTAATGTGGGACCATCCGAACCCAACTCTCCAACAGCAGCAAGTCCTGGATACCCCACCACACCCGAAAGACAAGATCTGGATTTAAAATCACTTCTCATGATGCTATTAGAGGATCACAAGAAGGACACAAATAAATCTCATAAAGAGTTACAGGAGACCATGAATCAACGGTTAGAAGCCCTTACAAAGGAAACACAAAAATCGCTTAGAGAAATGCGGGAGAACATGGATCAAAAGATGGAGGCGCACAAGGAGACAACACAAAAATCGCTTAACGAGATGAATCAACGGGTAGATGCACTCACAAAGGAATCACAAAATTTGCATAAAGAAATGCAGAAGAATATGGGTCAACAGACGGATGCCCATAAGGAGGCAACACAAAAATTGCTTAAAGAAATGAATCAACGGTTAGATGCCCTTACAAAGGAAACACGAGAACTGCTTAAAGAAATGCAGGAGACGATGGATCAACAGATGGAATCCCATGAGGAGGAAACACAAAAATCGCTCAGAGAAATGCAGGAGAACGTGGGTCATCAGGAAGAAATCCTGAAAGAGGTAATGCAAAAATACCTTAAAGAAATACAGGAAAATACAAACAAACAAGTGAAGGATCTCAGCAAATCCATCCAGGAACTAAAAAAGGAAGTAGAAACAACTAAGAAATCACAAAGGGAGACAACTTTGGAGATAGAAAACCTTGGGAAGAAATCAGGAGTCATAGATGCAAACATCAACAATAGAATACAAGAGATGGAAGAAAGAATCTCAGGTGCTGAAGATTCCATAGAAAGCATCGACTCAACAGTCAAAGAAAATGCAAAATGCAAAAAACGCGTAACCCAAAACATCCAGGAAATCCAGGACACAATGAGAAGACCAAACCTAAGGATTATAGGTATAGATGAGAGTGAAGATTTGCAACTTAAAGGGCCAGTAAACATCTTCAACAAAATTATGGAGGAAAACTTCCCTAACTTAAAGAGAGAGATGCCGATGAACATACAAGAAGCCTACAGAACTCCAAACAGACTGGACCAGAACAGAAATACCTCCCGTCACATAATAATCAAAACACCGAATGTTCTAAACAAAGAAAGAATACTAAATGCAGTAAGAGAAAAGGGCCAAGTAACATACAAAGGAAGACCTATCCGAATCACATCAGACTTCTCACCAGAGACTATGAAAGCCAGAAGATCCTGGGCAGATCTCATGCAGACACTAAGACAGCACAAATGCCAGCCTAGACTACTATACCCAGCAAAACTCTCAATCACCATAGATGGAGAGACCAAGATATTCCATGATAAAACCAAATTTTCACAATATCTTTCCACAAATCCAGCCCTGCAACGGATAATAGGTGGAAACCTCCAATACAGGGAGAGAAACAACACCCTGGAAAAAATGAGATAATAACCTTCTTGAATCAAACCCAAAAGTAGATAACCACTCAAACATAAAGATAGCGTCAAGAATGGCAGATGGCAATAATCACTATGCCTTAATCTCTCTTAATATCAATGGTCTCAATTCCCCAATTAAAAGACATAGACTAGCAGACTGGATACGTAAACAGGACCCAGCATTTTGCTGCATGCAGGAAACGCACCTCAGTGTCAAAGACAAACACTACCTCAGAGTAAAAGGCTGGAAAACAATTTTACAAGCAAATGGCCCCAAGAAACGAGGTGGAGTAGCCATCCTAATATCGGATAAAATTGATTTTCAACCCAAAGTCATCAAAAAAGACACAGAAGGACACTACATACTGATCAAGGGAAAAATCCACCATCAAGAACTCTCAATCCTGAATATCTATGCTCCAAATGCAAGGGCACCCTCATTCGTAAAAGAAACTTTACTAAAACTCAAAGCACACATCGCACCGCACACAATAATAGTGGGTGACTTCAACACCCCGCTCTCTGAAATGGATCGTTCAGGAAAGCAGAAACTAAACAGGGACACAGTGAATCTAACTGAAGCCTTGGACCAAATGGAACTAACTGATATATATAGAACATTTCATCCTAGAGCTAAAGAATACACCTTCTTCTCAGCTCCTCATGGTACCTACTCCAAAATTGACCATATAATTGGTCACAAATCAGACCTCAACAGATACAAGAAGATAGAAATAATCCCATGCCTCCTATCAGATCACTATGGAATAAGGGTGGTCTTCAATGGCAACAAAAACAAAAGAAAACCCACGTACACATGGAGGCTGAACAATGCTCTACTCAATGATAACTTGGTCAAGGTGGAAATAAAGAAAGAAATCAAAGACTTTTTGAAAGTTAATGAAAATGAAGGCACAACATACCCTAACTTATGGGACACAATGAAAGCAGTGCTAAGAGGAAAATTCATAGCCCTGAGTGCCGCCAAAAAGAAACGGGAGACAGCATACACTAACAGCTTAATGGCACACCTGAAAGCCCTGGAACAAAAAGAAGCAAATACACCAAAGAGGAGTAGAAGGCAGGAAATCATCAAACTCAGGGCTGAAATCAATCAAGTAGAAACAAATAAAACCATACAAAGAATCAACAAAACGAGGAGTTGGTTCTTTGAGAAAATCAACAAGATAGATAAGCCCTTAGCCAGACTAACCAGAGGGCACAGAGATAGTATCCAAATTAATAAAATCAGAAACGAAAAGGGAGAGATAACAACAGAAACTGAGGAAATTCAAAAAATCATCAGATCCTACTACAAAAACCTGTATTCAACACAACTAGAAAATCTTGAGGAAATGGACAATTTCCTTGACAGATACCAAGTACCAAAATTAAATCAGGATCAAATAGACCATCTAAACCGTCCTATAACCCCTGAAGAAATAGAAGTTGTCATTGGAAGTCTTCCAACCAAAAAAAGCACAGGTCCAGATGGTTTTAGTGCAGAATTCTATCAGACCTTCAAAGAAGACCTAACACCAATACTCTTCAAACTGTTCCACAAAATAGAAACAGAAGGAACACTACCCAACTCGTTCTATGAAGCCACAATTACACTAATACCAAAAGCACACAAAGATCCGACAAAGAAAGAGAATCTCAGGCCAATCTCTCTTATGAATATCGATGCAAAAATACTCAATAAAATTCTTGCCAACCGAATCCAAGAACACATCAAAACGATCATTCACCACGATCAAGTAGGCTTCATCCCAGGGATGCAGGGATGGTTCAATATAAGGAAATCCATCAATGTAATCCACTACATAAACAATCTCAAAGAAAAAAACCACATGGTCATCTCATTAGATGCTGAGAAAGCATTTGACAAAATTCAGCATCCTTTCATGCTAAAGGTCTTGGAAAGATCAGGAATTCAAGGCCCATATCTAAACATAGTAAAAGCAATTTACAGCAAACCAGTAGCCAGCATCAATCTAAACGGAGAGAAACTTGAAGCAATCCCACTAAAATCAGGGACTAGACAAGGCTGCCCTCTCTCTCCATATCTTTTCAATATAGTACTTGAAGTTCTAGCTAGAGCAATTAGACAAGAAAAAGAGGTCAAAGGGATACAAATTGGAAAGGAAGAAGTCAAACTATCACTATTTGCAGACGATATGATAGTATACATAAGCGACCCAAAGAACTCCACCAGAGAACTCCTACAGCTGATAAACGACTTCAGCAAAGTGGCCGGATATAAAATCAACTCAAGCAAGTCAGAAGCCTTCCTATACTCAAAGGATAAGCAGGCTGAGAAAGAAGTAAGAGAAATAATACCCTTTACGATAGTCACAAACCATATTAAGTATCTTGGCGTGACGCTAACCAAACAAGTGAAAGATCTGTATGACAAGAACTTCAAGTCTCTGAAGAAAGAAATTGAAGAAGACCTCGGAAGATGGAAAAATCTGCCATGCTCATGGATTGACAGGATTAATATAGTAAAAATGAGCATCTTACCAAAAGTAATACACAGATTCAATGCAATCCCCATCAAAATCCCAACTCAATTCTTTATAGAGTTAGAAAGAGCAATTCAAAAATTCATCTGGAATAACAGAAAACCCAGAATAGCTAAAACTATTCTCAAGAGTAAAAGAACCTCTGGGGGAATCAGTATCCCGGACCTCAAGCTGTACTACAGAGCAATAGTGTTAAAAACTGCATGGTATTGGTACAGTAACAGACATGTAGATCAATGGAACAGAATTGAAGACCCAGAAATGAATCCACACTCCTATGGTCACTTGATCTTTGACAAAGGAGCTAAAACCATCCAGTGGAAAAAAGACAGCCTTTTCAACAAATGGTGCTGGCTCAGCTGGAGGTCAACATGCAGAAGAATGCAAATTGACCCATCCTTATCTCCTTGCACTAAGCTCAATTCTAAGTGGATCAAAGATCTCCACATAAAACCAGACACACTGAAACTAATAGAAGGGAAACTAGGGAAGAACCTTGAACATATGGGCACAGGGGAGAATTTCCTGAACAGAACTCCAATAGCTTATACTCTAAGATCAAGAATAGACAAATGGGACCTCATTAAATTACAAAGTTTTTGCAAGGCAAAAGACACCGTCAAAAAGACAAAGCGGCAACCAACTAACTGGGAAATGATCTTTACCAACCTTACATCCGACAGAGGGCTAATATCCAAGATATACAAAGAACTCAAGAAGTTAAACTCCAGAGAGGCAAGTAACCCTATTAAAAAATGGGGTACAGAGCTCCACAAAGAGTTCTCACCTGAAGAATATCTAATGGCTGAGAAGCACCTAAAGAGATGTTCATCATCCTTAGTCATTAGGGAAATGCAAATCAAAACAACCCTGAGATTCCATCTCACACCAGTCAGGATGGCTAAGATCAAAAACACAGGAGACAGCAGTTGTTGGCGAGGATGTGGAGAAAGAGGAACACTCCTCCACTGCTGGTGGAATTGCAGGCTGGTACAACCACTCTGGAAAGCAGTCTGGCGGCTCCTCAGAAAACTGGGCATGACACTTCCGGAGGATCCGGCTATACCACTCCTGGGCATATACCCAGAGACTTTACCTGCATGCAATAAGGACACATGCTCCACTATCTTCATAGCAGCCTTATTTATAATAGCCAGTAGCTGGAAAGAACCCAGATGTCCCTCAACGGAGGAATGGATTCAGAAGATGTGGTATATTTACACAATGGAATACTACTCTGCAATTAAAAACAATGAATTCACGAAATTCCTAGGCAAATGGTCAGAACTTGAAAATATCATCCTTAGTGAGGTAACCCAATCACAAAAGATCACACATGGTATGAAGTCACTGATAAGGGGATATTGACCCAGAATCTCAGAATACCCTAGACACAATCAGCATATCAATAGATTTCTAAAAAGATGGAAGGAGAGACCCCTGGTCCTGGAAAGACTGGATGTAGGGGAACGCCAGGACAGAGTAATGAGAGGGGGTTGAACAGAGAAAAGAGGGAGGGAAGGGGGCTTATGGGACTTTCGGGGAGGGAGGAAACGGGAAAGGGGAAGTGATTTGGAATGTAAATTAAAAAAATAAAATTAAATTAAATTAAAAAAAAAAAAAAAGGGAAAGTTTCAATATATGCTCATATGAAAATGGTACACTACAAAAAATACCAGTGTACAATAAGTATTATTGTATGTAACTCGAGATAAAGGCTTCTTGGAAGGAAGTCATGAGAAAAACAAAAACAAAAACAAAAGCAGTTGGAGCCTGTGTGAAATAAATAATGCATATGCCAAATGACCTCTGATGGGAATTAACAGAGTCCAGAAAACAACTCAGTGACATCCCAACAATGCTGGGGGAGAAAAAGCCAACTGTCAAAAATTAGGTTTTTCAAGTGAAAGGTGAAAGTGTTTGTTGTCAACAGACTTTCACTATGAGAAATGCTGAAGGTTACTCTAGCATAAGAAATTCTGTCAGATAAAATTCAGATCCACGGAGCATATCAAAAGGCACTATAAACAGCAACTATCTTAGAATTTATATGTGGAATAAAATCTATGTCAGTCATAGCACAGCAAGCATATGGAATGCAATTTTTTTTTTTTTAGTTTTCGTTTTGTTTTTGCCTTTTTGTTTTTCAAGACAGTGTTTCTCTGTGTAGCCCTGGCTCTCCTGGAAATCACTCTGTAGACCAAGCTAGCCTTGAACTCAGAAATCCTCCTACCTCTGCCTCCCAAGTGCTGGGATTAAAGGCTTGCTCCACCACTGCCCGGCTATGGAATGCATTCTTGAAAACAACTGTCAGTGCATAAGTAGTACAGTTTAGCTCCAGGTATGCTGTAACAAGATGGGAATTTATATCGAGAGTTTTAGAAGAATTAAATTTTGATTAAGGGAGGAAGATGTAAGAAACATATCATGAAACAGACTGTCCCAGATGCCCCTCCCTCACCAAATCATATTCATTACTTCAGGGGAATTGATCAAACTATTCTCTTAAGAATGAGAATAGTTGCAGGTACAGTGGGAGATGACCACTCTTTTAACTGGCATCCTTGCTTTGGTGGTGTTGGTCACTGTCCCACTGCTGTGAACAGAACAAGGCAACTTATAAAAGAAAGCATTTAATGGGGGTTTTCTTACAGTTTTAGGGGTTTAGTCCATTACCATGGTGGGGATCATGGTAGCAAGCATGGTGCTGGAGGAATAGCTAAGGGCTACATCATGAATCACAGGCTGGGAGAGAAAAAAAAAACTGCGTAGGGTGTGGGCTTTGGAAAACTTCAAAGCCCATCCCAATAACATACTTTCACCAGCAAAGCCACACATTCTAGTTTTCCTAATCCTACCAAAGAGTTCTACACCCTGGTCACTAAGTATTCAAATATATGAGCCTAGGAGGGACATTCTTACTTAAATCACTATTTAAATTACTTCCTGGCTTCCATTGGTTTGTAACCACATCATAAGGCAAAAAAGTATTCAGTCCAACTTCAGTCTATCACCAATTCAACACCTGAAAAAGTCCAAAGTTTGGGGGCTAGAGAGATGGCCCAACAAGCAGTTAAGAGCACTGGCTCACAGCTCTCTGTAACTCCAGTTTCAGGGGATCCTGTACCTTTACACAGACATACATGCAGACAAAATGCCAGTGCACATAAAATAAAAATAAAACATTGGAAAAGTCCGAAATTCAATGTCTCATGACAATCTGTTAAATGTAAAGCCCTGTAAAATAAAAATAAAAAAGCAGATCACGCACTTCAAATGTACAATGGTACATAATATATATTACCACTCCAAAAGGGAGGAAAGGGAGGATACTGAGAAAGTACTAGACCAAACCAAGTCCAAAACCAGCATGACAAACTCAATTGTGCATCTCTATGTTTGATGTCAAAGGACTCTTCAGATCTCCAACTCCTTCCAGCTTTTGTTGACTACAACACACTTCTCTCTCTTGGTCTGGCTCCATCCACACTCAGTCTGCACCTTTCGTTGGCATCTCTAATATCTTGGGGTCTCCAACACAATCCAGGATTCACCTTCACAGTTTCATGCAGTGGCAATTCTGAGCCTTCATGTAGGGACACCCCTGTTACATGGCTAGCCTCAATGGTTTTCTTTAGTTCAGAATCTCATGGAGGGAGATTCTATAATCTCTTGTGTCCTTAACTCCAAAGCCAGAACCATGTAGCCAAAGTTGCCAAATTCTGCTGTTTGCTTCTTTCAGCCCCTTCTTTAAATTACAATTACATCATCTTTATCTTGTTCTTGGTTTCCTTCACTGCTTGGGTTTTCCTTTAATTCCTTTTCACATGTTGGAAGTTTAGCTGGTGCCTCAAGGTCACCACTCCTTTTATTTTATTTAGCACCAGGTTTTCCTTTAAGCTTTTTATCTCTTCATTACACTTCCCGGTGTTCTTTTTCTCCTCAAATTGTACAATTTGTATTTTTTTCCTTGCTCATTTTGCTCCTTTCCATTATAGAACTTCATTAGGACTGGCCACTAATAGTCACACAACACAGTCAATGCTAGGTTGTTTGCAAATATCCTCTTCCAAAGCTATTAATCCATAATTCTTTAATTTAGCTTCAGCAAAATTTTAGGACAAATGCAAAAAGCAGTCACATTCTTTGTCACTGAGTGCTCTCTAGGCCATTTACTAATATTCTTCCTCTCTGATGCCTACTAAGTTGTTTCCCCCATGGTCCTAATTGCATCACTGTTTTCCATATGTCTACAAGTGAAAGGCCAACCCTACTCCATCTTGGGACTGGACTTTATCTTAAAAGAAAAAGAATCTAAAAAATTAGGTGAACCCAAGCTACACCCAAGTACCAGGAAGGATCCCATGGTTTGTCTTGGGCCCATACCCCAGAGTTACTCCTTAGCTATTTCCTAGCAACAACCAATCAAAGTTTAGTCTGATTGTTTCAGATGTACTTTCAGACCGTTTCTGATTGTTCATGGTTTTGCTTCAGAGCTACCACCTGTTGGCTTACAATAGCAATTCAATTAGATACTTGCCCCATCTCTTGCTCCCATTCCCTATAAAACCTTGTACAGATGAGAGTTCCAGGGCTGCTTCACCAAACCGCCCTGTGGGTAGGCAGTGAGTAAGCCCAAACTTGAGTTTGTAATAAAGAGACCCTAATATCATTACATCAGAGGTGACTCCCTGTGGTCTTTTGGAGTTCATGAACACTTCCTGGAACAAAACTAGGATGTCCCTTTTAAGCACAACATAAAGAATCTAACTACGTTTCTAATCCAAAGTCCCAAAGTCACCTAATTTCTTCTAGCATGGTCAGGTTTGTCACAGAAGTATTCCATTCACTGGTACCAATGTTTGTCTTAGTTCCATTGCTGTAAAGAGACAACATGACCAAGGCAACTCTTATAAAAGAAAACATTCAACTGGGGGGCTTGCTTATGGTCTAGGAGGTTTATTTCATTGTCATGCCAGCAAGCATGGTGGCATGCATGGTAATTGAGCACAAACTGAGAGCTATATTCAGATGCACAGGCCAAGAGAAACAGAACCAATGGGCTGACTTGACAAGTGTGGCATGGCCTTGGTGGGACAGAGTGACATGGTTCTTCCCCTTGGGACAGGGCCCCAAGTTGAACCTTCACAAGTTGTGGATAGCTACTGTGTGCATAAGGCTTGTTTGTATAATAATGTACATATTTTCTGGAACCCAGTACAAGCAGTAGAGGATTCTTTCCTTCTGAGGAATGTCCTCCCTGTTAACATTATTGACCCCACGATAATTAGAAACAGCAGGAGTCCAGAGGTTGAGTGTGTGCTATGTCTAGCAAAATGATAAACCCTGGGACCTTCAGAACAGCCCTTAAGGCTATGGAAAAGAACTCTAAAACCATGAATTTAAAAATATATAATTTCGCTTCTCCCCCTTCCTCTGCCACCACCTGCCCATTCATTCTGCTGTAGTAGACACTTGCCAGTTCTGCCACAGGAAAGACCACATCTCCTGATACTGAAAGACCCCGGCCCCTAGCAGGAGAAGTAAAAGACCCCTAGCAAGTAGAGTAAAGCCAAAAATGTAGTTCAGCCAGTTTAGCAATTCTATTCTATTCCAAGAACTGGCTGACCATAAAGAATTTATGGCCACAAGGATAGGAGGACTTTGCTCCAGGAACTAGCTGACCACAAAAATTAATATAGAACCTTGTTAACAATCCTTGAGTAACTGGGAGTTTCCCCTTGTGATTTTCCTTGGTATTTTTGGTATTTTTCCTATGACACTCCCTCCTCCCTTGGGTTGTAGGTTTTTCCTTTAAACACTCCTTCTCCCCGCTACTCGGGGTTGAAGGCCTCTACCCCTGCGTGGGATATGAGTCTCAACCCCAGTGCACTGGCTTCAATTAAACCTCATATGATTACAGCAAGAACGGTCTCTCATGAGTTCTTGGGGGGTCACGTTATCTCGAGACTTGAGTGAGGGCCTCCCCACTCCAGGGATCTTTCAATACTTTCGAGAGAACTAGCAGCACTCGGGGCATTTGAGAGAACAGGAATCCCAGAAGTACAGATTCACAGGCTTGCAGGATAGAGAAGTCACAATCAGAGACAGCAAGACCAGCTAACACCAGAGATAATTAGATGGCAAAAGACAAATGCAAGATCATTACCAAGAGAAACC
This sequence comes from Tokudaia tokunoshimensis, assembly GCA_036184795.1. NCBI lineage: Eukaryota > Metazoa > Chordata > Mammalia > Rodentia > Muridae > Tokudaia > Tokudaia tokunoshimensis. The sequence goes on along the minus strand of BTHU01000014.1, from coordinate 52,474,387 downwards.
AAGGCAACATGGCACCGTCAGAACCCAGTTCTCCCACAACAGCAAATCCCGGATACCCCAACACATCAGAAAAGCAAGAGCTGGATTTAAAATCACATTCCATGATGCTGATAGAGGACTTCAAGAAGGCCATAAATAACTCCCTTAAAGAAATACAGGAGAACATGGGTCAACAAGCAGAAGCCCTTAAAGAGGAAACACAAAAATCCCTTAAAGAAACACGGGAGAACATGGGTCAATAGGTAGAAGCCCTTAAAGAGGAAACACAAAAATACCTTAAAGAATTTCAGGAAAACAAACAAACAAGTGAAGGAACTGAACAAAACCATCCAGGATCTAAAATTGGAACTAGAAACAATGAAGAAATTGCAAAGTGAGACATCTCTGGAGATAGAAAACATTGGAAAGAATTCAAGAGTCATAGATGCAAGCATCAAGAACAGAATACAGGAGATAGAAGAAAGAATCTCTGATGCCGAAGATTCCATAGAAAACATTGACTCAACAGTCAAAGAAAATGCAAAATGCAAAAAGCTTGTAACCTAAAACATCCAGGAAATCTAGGACACAATGAGAAGACCAAACCAAAGAATTATAGGTATAGAAGAGAGGGAGGATTTACAACTTAAAGGGCCGGTAATACCTTCAACAAAATTATAGAAGAAAACTTCCCTAACCTAAAGAAAGAGATGCCCATGAACATACAAGAAGCCTACACAACTTCAAACAGACTGGACCAGAACAGAAAGTCCTCCTGGCACAAAATAATCAAAACACCAAATGCACTAAACAAAGAAAGAATATTAAAAGCAGTAAGGGAAAAATGTCAAGTAACATATAAAGACAGACCTATCAGAATTACATCAGACTTTTCACAAGAGACAATGAAAGCTAGAAGATCCTAGGCAGATGTCATACAGACCCTAAGAGAACATAAATGTCAGCCCAGACTATACCCAGCAAAACTTTCAATTACCATAGATGGAGAAAACAAGACATTCCATGACAAAAGCAAATTTACACAAAATCTTTCCACAAATCCAGATCTACAAAGGCTAATGGATGGAAAATACCAATGCAAGGCAGGAACCCACACCCTAGAAAAAGCAATAAAATAATCTTCTTTCAACAAACCCAAAAGAAGATAGCCACACAAACAAAATTTTACCTTTAACAAAGAAGATAACAGCAAGCAACAATCACTTTTCCTTAATATCTCTTAACATCAATTGTCTCAATTCCCCAATAAAAAGACATAGACTAACAGAATGGATACATAAACAGGACCCAACATTTTGCTGCATACAAGAAACCCACCTCAGTGACAAAGGCAGTCACTACTTCAGAGTCAAAAGTTGGCAAACATTTCCAAGCAAATGGTCCCAAGAAACAAGCTAGAGTGGCCATTCTTATATTGGATAAAATCGACTTTCAACCAAAAGTTGTCAAAAAAGATAAAGAGGGACACTTCATACTGGTCAAAGGAAAAGTCTACCAAGATGAACTCTCAATTCTGAACATCTATGCTCCGAATGCTCTAAGTACCTCTACATTCGGAATACCCACATTCATAAAAGAAACTTTACTAAAGCTCAAAGTACACATTGCACCTCACACAATAATAGTGGGAGACTTCAACACCCCACTTTCAACAATGGACAAATCATGGAAACAGAAACTAAACAGAGACACAGTGAAACTAACTGAAGTTATGGACCAAATGGAAGTAACAGATATTTAAAGAACATTCTATCCTAAAGCAAAAGAATATACCTTCTTCTCAGCACCTCATGGTACCTTCTCCAAAATTGACCATATAATTGGTCACAAAACAGGCCTTAACAGATACAGAAATGTTGAAATAATTCTATGCATATTATCAGATCACCACAGCCTAAGGCTGGTCTTAAGTTCAAAGAAAAACAATGGAAGACACACATACATGTGGACTTGAACAATGCTCTTCTCTTTTTTTTTTTTTGGTTTTTCGAGGCAGGGTTTCTCTGTGTAGCCCTGGCTATCCTGGAACTCACTCTGTAGACCAGGCTAGCCTCGAACTCAGAAATCCGCCTGCCTCTGCCTCCCAAGCGCTGGGATTAAAGGCGTGCGCCACCACCGCCCGGCCGAACAATGCTCTTCTCAATGATAGCTGTGTCAAGGAAGAAATAAAGAAAGAAATTATAGACTTTTTAGAATTTAATGAAAATTAAGACACATCATACCAAAACTTATGGGAAACAATGAAAGTAGTGCTGAATAAAACTGATAGCTCTAAGTACCTCCAAAAAGAAAATGGAGAGAGCTTACACTAGCAGCTTGACAGAGCACCTGAAAGCTCTAGAAGAAAAAGAAGCAAATACATCCAAGAGGAGTAGACGGCAGGAAATAATCAAACTCAGGGCCAAAATCAACCAAATAGAAACAAAAAGAACTATACAAAGAATCAACAAAACCAGGAGCTGGTTCTTTGAGAAAATCAACAAGATAGATAAACCCTTAGCCAGACTAATTAGAGGGCACAGAGGCACTCCCCAAATTAATAAAATCAGAAATGAAAAGGGAGACATAACAACAGAAACTGTGGAAATTAAAAAAAATCATTAGATCCTACTACAAGAGCTTATACTCAACAAAATTTGAGAATCTGGGTGAAATGGACAATTTTCTAGATAAATACCAGGTGCCAATGTTAAAACAGGATCAGATAAACCATCCAAATAGTCCCATAAGTGCTGAGGAAGTAGAAGCAGTTGTTAACAGTCTCCCATCAAAAAAAAAAAAAAAAAAAGCCCAGGACGAGATGAGTTTAGTGGGGAATTCTCTCAGATCTTCAAAGAAGAGCTAATACCAATACTATTCCATGAAATAGAAACTCAAGGAACACTACCCAACTCATTCTATGAAGCCACAATGATGCTTATACCTAAACCAAACAAATACCAAACAAGGAAAGAGAACTTCAGGACAATCTCCCTTATGAACGTTGATGCAAAAATACTCAACAAAATTCTGGCCAATCGAATCCAAGATTGCATTAAAACGATAATTCACCATGATCAAGTAGGCTTCATCCCAGGGATGCAGGGATGGTTCAATATACCGAAATCCATCAATGTAATCCACTAAATAAACAAACTCAAAGAAAAAAACTATATGGTCATTTCATTAGATGTAGAAAACACTTTTGAGAAAATTCAACATCCCTTCATGATAAAAGTCTTGGAGAGAAGAAAAAAAGTCTTGGAGAGATCAGGAATTCAAGACCCATATCTAAACATAGTGAAAGCAATACACTGCAAATAGGCAGCCAATATCAAACTAAATGGAGAGAAACTTGAAGCAATCCCACTAAAATTGGGGGACCACAAAAGGCTGACCACTCTCTCCCTATCTATTCAATATAGTACTCAAAGTCCTAGCCAGAGTAATTAGACAACAAAAGGAGGTTAAAGGTATACAAATTGGTAAGGAATAAGTTAAAACATCACTATTTGCAGATGATATATAGTATACTTAAGCAACTCCAAAACTTCCACCAGAGAACTCCTAAAGCTGATAAACAGCTTCAGCAAAGTGACTAGATATAAAATTAACTCAAACAAATCAGTAACCTTCCTCTACTTAAAGGATAAACAAGCTGAGAAAGAAATTAGGGAAATGACTTCACAATAGTCACAAATAATTTTACATACCTTGATATGACTCTAACCAAGCAAGTGAAAGATCTGTATGACAAGAACATCAAGCCTCTGAAGAAAGAAATTGAAGATCTCAGAAGATGGAAAGATCTCCCATGCTCATGAATTGGCATGATTAATATAGTAAAAATGGCCATCTTGCTGAAAGCAATCTATAGATTCAATGCAATCCCCTTCAAAATTCCAAATCAATTCTTCGTAGAGCTAGAAAGAGCAATTCTCAAATTCATCTGGAATAACAAAAAACCCAGGATAGCAAAGACTATTCTTCACAACAAAAGATCTCCTGGGGGAAATCACCATCCCTTACTTCAAGCTTTACTACAGATCAATAGTGATAAAAACTGTTTGGTATTGGTACGGAGACAGGCAGGAAGGTCAATGGAATAGAATTGAAAACCCAGAAAAGAATCCACACACCTACGGTCACTTATTATTTGACAAATGAGTTAAAAACATCCAGTGGAAAAAAGACAGCATTTTTAACAAACGGTGCTGGATCAACAGGAGGTCAAAATGCAGAAAAATGCAAATCGGCCCATTCTTGTCTCCTTGTACAAAGCTCAAGTCCAAGTGGATCAAGGACCTACACAATAAAACAGATACAGAGAAGCTTATTGAGGAGAAAGTGGGGAAGAACTTTGAACACATGGGCACAGGGGAAAATTTCCTGACTAGAACACCAATGGCTTATGCTCTAAGAACAAGAATTGACAAATGGGACCTCATAAAACTGCAAAGCTTCTGTAAGGTTAAGGACACTGTCAATAGGACAAAATGGCAACCAACAAACTGGGAAAAGATCTTTACCAATCCTACATCCAATAGAGGGCTAACATCCAATGTATACAAAGAACTCAACAAGTTAGACTCCAGAGAATCAAATAACCCTATTAAAAATGGGGGACAGAATTACATAGGGAATTCTCAACTGAGGAAACTCGAATGGCTCTGAAGCACCTAAAGAAATGTTCAGCATCCTTAGTTATCAGGGAAATGCAAATCAAAACAACCCTGAGATTCCACCTCACACTAGTCAGAATGGTTAAGATGAAAAATTCAGGGGACAGCAGATGCTGGAGAGGATATGGGGAAAGAGGAACACTTCTCCATTGTTGGTGGGATTGCAAGCTGGTAAAACCACTCTGGAAATCAGTATGGTGGTTCCTCAGAAAATTAAACATAGTACTACCTTAGGACCCAGCTATACCACTCCTGGGCATATACCTAGAAGATGCTCCAACATGTAATAAGGACACATGCTCCACCATGTTCATAGCAGCCTATTTATAATACCCACAATCTGAAAAGAACCCAGATGTCCTTCAACAGAGGAATGGATAGAGAAATTTTGGTATATATGCAAATGGAGTACTATTCAGCTATTAAAAACAATGAATTAATGAAATTCTTAGGCAAATGGATGGAACTAGAAGGTATCATCCTGAGTGAGATAACCCAATCACAAAAGAACACACATGGTATGCACTTACTGATAAGTGGATATTAGCCCAAAAGCTCAAAATATACAAGTTACAATTCACAGACCACAGGAAGCTCAAGAAGAAGGAGGACTGAAGTGGGGGTGCTTTGGTTCCTCTAAGAAAGGGAACAAAAATACTCACAGGAACAATTATGGAGACAATGTGTGGAGCAGAGACTCAAGGAAAGGCCACCCAGAGACTGCCCTACCTGAGGATTCATTCTATAAACAGTCACCAAACCTTGACAGTATTATGGATGATAAGAAGTGCATACCCAAAGGAGCCTGTTATGGTTGTCTTCGGAGGGGCCTTGCCAGAGCTTTACAGATACAGGGGCAGCTGCTATCAGCCAACCATTGGACTGAGCGTGGGGTTTCCAACGGAGGAGTTGAAGGGCAGTCTGGAGGAGCTGAAGGGGTTTACAGCCCCATGGGAAGAACAGTGATGTCGGCCACCCAGATGCTCCAGGACTCCCAGGGACTAAATCATCAACCAAGGGGTACACATGGTTTCAGCCAAAAGTGTGGCAGAGGAATGCCTTGTTGGGCATCAGTGGGAAGAGAGGTCTTTGGCCCTGTGAAGACTCAATAGATGCCCCAACAAAGGGAAATCAAGGAGGGGATGTGGATGTGGGTTGGGTGGAGGGGCATATACTTGGAGGCAGGGGTGGGAGGAAGGGTTGAGGGTTTTCAGGTAGGGAGGAAACCAGGAAAGGTTTTAGCATTTGAAATGTAAATGAAGAATATCTTCAAAAAATTTATTTAAAAAAAAGAAAGAAAAATATATAACTTGTCAACTATGGAAAAAAATAAGGATGCAATATCAGTTATGAATCTAAAGGAACTAAAGGCAGCTACACTATGAGCCAGCTTGTCAGAAAGATACAAAGGCATGGGGAAATAAAGGCAGGAAGATTCCTGAGTTCAAAGTCAGCCTGGGACGCAGAGTCCAGGCCCAGGTGTGGTAGAAATGATAATTTCAGTACAGTGTGCCTCCCAGCTAGTTTATTGTCTGTGCTTAATGGTGGCATGTAGATCTCTGAATTCTTTTGCAATATTAAAAGAAAATGTATACTTGCTGTTTCCCAAGAATTAAGGGGCTGGGGTCACCCGGATGCTGATTCACGGGATAATCAAAGGGAAACCTGAAATAAATGATTGAATTGATATGTAAATAAAAACTGGGCGTTTGCTCTGCCTGAGAGGAGCTAGCAGAAAGTGATAACAGTGCTATAGCATCTTTCTCTGGTCAGAGCTCAGTTGTCTGGAGAGTGAAAACAGCTCTTCAATAGTTTTTTTGTTTGTTTGTTTTTTCCTAACAGGATTTCTGATTTGGTTGGAAGATCTAATCATTTTTTATAGCAGCTTTTCTGACTTTGGTCAGGAAACCCAAAAGCTATCCAGATAGTTTTTACAAGTTTTACTAGCAGAGAGAGCTGTCTCAACCAGAGAGTTTTTAGAATAGCTAAAAAACAAAACAAAACAAAACAAAAAACAAAAAAAAAAAAAAACAAAAAACAAACAAAAAACCCCGCCATCTAGAGAGCAGAGCAGAACACACACACACACACACACACACACACACACACACACACACACACACACACACACACAGAGAGAGAGAGAGAGAGAGAGAGAGAGAGAGAGAGAGAGAGAGAGAGAGACAGAGACAGAGACAGAGACAGACACAGAGACACCCCTTCTCTCAGGAACCCTTCTTCAAGCTGGTCCTTGGCACTGGGTGTAGGATTTCTCCTCCAACAAATCTACACTTCCTAATCCTATCAGAGTTCTACTCCCTGGCCACCAAGCATTCAAATATTTAAAGCCTACAGGGGGTGGGGAGGTGTTCTTCTACAAACCACCACAGGCGGTAATTTAAATCATGTTTGCATCCCCTGTTTTGCCAAAGTATAATGCCTTCAAATCTCTCTACTCTGATTTTTGCTCTCAAATTTCATTTTAAGTCTCGTTAACAGCAGCAAACAATAACCATGATCTCCTGAATTTCTTGCTGTCTTGAAATTTCCTCTGTCATATTTAGTGGATCACTTTGAATTCAACCTCATCTAAATATTCAGATTCTTTGCTAGAATATAGCAGGGAACTCCCCTTATCTGATCCCCAGTGGAGTTCCTGTTGCCTTATGAAACCCTGCAAGCACATCCACTCTTTGATCTTCTGGACTTAACTAGAATTAGCCATTAGGTGGAGTTTAGAGTATTCTAGGGTTTCTGCAGCTGGTACCTCCCAAATGTTCTACATTCTTCCTGTAAGTCAGCTCCTTAGCTGAAGAACCACACAGCAGCCTCAGTTATCATAGGTAATAATCTCATTCTGGGTACCAGTTTTCTATACCGGTTACTTTTGTGTTTCTGTGACTAAATCTCTGACAGAAAGAATTAAATGGGGGAAAAGATATTTCTGATGGCAGAGTGACTGTCTGTGGCAGCAGAGACACAAGGGGACAGCTGTTCAGATGTTGTAGACCAGAAAGAAGATAGTGCAGTGTTGAAGCAGGCATAATCCATTAAATATCTGCCCCGACTGGCCTACTATTTATTTATTTATTTATTTATTTATTTATTTATTTATTTATTTGTTTGTTTATTATTTTTTAAATAATATAATTATTTTTCCTGTCTTCCAACTCCTCTTAGATCTTCCCTACCTTCCCACTCACTCAACTTTATGTTCTCTCCCTTCCCCTCTCAAAAACAACAAAAACACAAAAGTGAACATAAACAAACAAACAAACAAAAAACAGGTCAAAGAACAATAGGACAAAAAAAAATGCCAAAGGGAAGCAAAAGGAAATAAAACACTGCAGGAAACTTGCCCCGCCCCCACACAGTTGGTACCAAGTGGGTCAGTCCTGACATCATATACATAGAAATAACATATAGACCTAGCAGGATGTAGTTATATGTTTATGAATGAAAACTTATGTAACAGTAGTTAAAGAAAGAGGCTAGAAGCCATGAATACCCCTGAGTTGGTTTTGTGCTGCCCAGATACTCTTGGACATGAGGCCTGCTCCAGGGTTAGGTATACTTCTGCAACTAGGCTCTTCATAAAGCCTCTGTAGCCTTCAAAATAGTTCTACTGTAAGACTCAGGGAGCCCTAACTTACCAGAAACCCCCTTAATGAACAACGTGCAGACAGGAATCGATGCAAAAAGCAAGAGGGATTTTATTTAATCCAGCATGCTGGGGTCACCCTGCACATGAGGAGAGAATGACCACGTGCAACCTTTATACAGTCCTCAGGGCAGCCACCATTAGGCACAATGTGATTGGCAGAACAGTGTTACCTTTAAACTGATTGGTTGTTAGGGAATGAGGTAGGTGGCCAATGGTCTCAGAATAACTCTGGGCCTTCCCTAGAAGCAGGGACCTCCCCATGGTCTGAAGAGGCAAGTGTTCCATGACCTTTCCAAAGTTCCTGAGTTAACCCTTTCATTCCTCCCTTTTCTTTGTGAATGCTTCAATCCTGAAGTAATTGCTGGTATTCTGATAGCTCATACTCCTGGTCTTCTGCATCTAGTTCTTTGTATCTCTGCTTTAAGATCATTAACTGTACTGTACCTATGTGTTTCTTTTTTTTTTTAATTTTTTTTTTATTTACATTCCAAATCATTTCCCCTTTCCCGTTTCCTCCCTCCCCGAAAGTCCCATAAATCCCCTTCCCTCCCTCTTTTCTCCATTCAACTCCCTCTCGTTTCTCTGTCCTGGCGTTCCCCTACATCTAGTCTTTCCAGGACCAGGGGTCTCTCCTTCCATCTTCTTAGAAATCTATTGATATGCGAATTGTGTCTAGGGTATTCCGAGATTCTGGGTTAATATCCCCTTATCAGTGACTGCATACCATGTGTGTTCTTTTGTGATTGGGTTTCTTTTTTTTTTTTTTTTTAATTTAATTTAATTTTATTTTTTTAATTTACATTCCAAATCACTTCCCCTTTCCCGTTTCCTCCCTCCCCGAAAGTCCCATAAGCCCCCTTCCCTCCCTCTTTTCTCCGTTCAACCCCCTCTCATTACTCTGTCCTGGCGTTCCCCTACATCCAGTCTTTCCAGGACCAGGGGTCTCTCCTTCCATCTTTTTAGAAATCTATTGATATGCTGATTGTGTCTAGGGTATTCTGAGATTCTGGGTCAATATCCCCTTATCAGTGACTTCATACCATGTGTGATCTTTTGTGATTGGGTTACCTCACTAAGGATGATATTTTCAAGTTCTGACCATTTGCCTAGGAATTTCGTGAATTCATTGTTTTTAATTGCAGAGTAGTATTCCATTGTGTAAATATACCACATCTTCTGAATCCATTCCTCCGTTGAGGGACATCTGGGTTCTTTCCAGCTTCTGGCTATTATAAATAAGGCTGCTATGAAGATAGTGGAGCATGTGTCCTTATTGCATGCAGGTAAAGTCTCTGGGTATATGCCCAGGAGTGGTATAGCCGGATCCTCCGGAAGTGTCATGCCCAGTTTTCTGAGGAGCCGCCAGACTGCTTTCCAGAGTGGTTGTACCAGCCTGCAATTCCACCAGCAGTGGAGGAGTGTTCCTCTTTCTCCACATCCTCGCCAACAACTGCTGTCTCCTGTGTTTTTGATCTTAGCCATCCTGACTGGTGTGAGATGGAATCTCAGGGTTGTTTTGATTTGCATTTCCCTAATGACTAAGGATGATGAACATCTCTTTAGGTGCTTCTCAGCCATTAGATATTCTTCAGGTGAGAACTCTTTGTGGAGCTCTGTACCCCATTTTTTAATAGGGTTACTTGCCTCTCTGGAGTTTAACTTCTTGAGTTCTTTGTATATCTTGGATATTAGCCCTCTGTCGGATGTAAGGTTGGTAAAGATCATTTCCCAGTTAGTTGGTTGCCGCTTTGTCTTTTTGACGGTGTCTTTTGCCTTGCAAAAACTTTGTAATTTAATGAGGTCCCATTTGTCTATTCTTGATCTTAGAGTATAAGCTATTGGAGTTCTGTTCAGGAAATTCTCCCCTGTGCCCATATGTTCAAGGTTCTTCCCTAGTTTCCCTTCTATTAGTTTCAGTGTGTCTGGTTTTATGTGGAGATCTTTGATCCACTTAGAATTGAGCTTAGTGCAAGGAGATAAGGATGGGTCAATTTGCATTCTTCTGCATGTTGACCTCCAGCTGAGCCAGCACCATTTGTTGAAAAGGCTATCTTTTTTCCACTGGATGGTTTTAGCTCCTTTGTCAAAGATCAAGTGACCATAGGAGTGTGGATTCATTTCTGGGTCTTCAATTCTGTTCCATTGATCTACATGTCTGTTACTGTACCAATACCATGCAGTTTTTAACACTATTGCTCTGTAGTACAGCTTGAGGTCCGGGATACTGATTCCCCCAGAGGTTCTTTTACTCTTGAGAATAGTTTTAGCTATTCTGGGTTTTCTGTTATTCCAGATGAATTTTTGAATTGCTCTTTCTAACTCTATAAAGAATTGAGTTGGGATTTTGATGGGGATTGCATTGAATCTGTGTATTACTTTTGGTAAGATGCTCATTTTTACTATATTAATCCTGCCAATCCATGAGCATGGCAGATTTTTCCATCTTCCGAGGTCTTCTTCAATTTCTTTCTTCAGAGACTTGAAGTTCTTGTCATACAGATCTTTCACTTGTTTGGTTAGCGTCACGCCAAGATACTTAATATGGTTTGTGGCTATCGTAAAGGGTATTATTTCTCTTACTTCTTTCTCAGCCTGCTTATCCTTTGAGTATAGGAAGGCTTCTGACTTGCTTGAGTTGATTTTATATCCGGCCACTTTGCTGAAGTCGTTTATCAGCTGTAGGAGTTCTCTGGTGGAGTTCTTTGGGTCGCTTATGTATACTATCATATCGTCTGCAAATAGTGATAGTTTGACTTCTTCCTTTCCAATTTGTATCCCTTTGACCTCTTTTTCTTGTCTAATTGCTCTAGCTAGAACTTCAAGTACTATATTGAAAAGATATGGAGAGAGAGGGCAGCCTTGTCTAGTCCCTGATTTTAGTGGGATTGCTTCAAGTTTCTCTCCGTTTAGATTGATGCTGGCTACTGGTTTGCTGTAAATTGCTTTTACTATGTTTAGATATGGGCCTTGAATTCCTGATCTTTCCAAGACCTTTAGCATGAAAGGATGCTGAATTTTGTCAAATGCTTTCTCAGCATCTAATGAGATGACCATGTGGTTTTTTTCTTTGAGATTGTTTATGTAGTGGATTACATTGATGGATTTCCTTATATTGAACCATCCCTGCATCCCTGGGATGAAGCCTACTTGATCGTGGTGAATGATCGTTTTGACGTGTTCTTGGATTCGGTTGGCAAGAATTTTATTGAGTATTTTTGCATCGATATTCATAAGAGAGATTGGCCTGAGATTCTCTTTCTTTGTCGGATCTTTGTGTGCTTTTGGTATTAGTGTAATTGTGGCTTCATAGAACGAGTTGGGTAGTGTTCCTTCTGTTTCTATTTTGTGGAACAGTTTGAAGAGTATTGGTGTTAGGTCTTCTTTGAAGGTCTGATAGAATTCTGCACTAAAACCATCTGGACCTGTGCTTTTTTTGGTTGGAAGACTTCCAATGACAACTTCTATTTCTTCAGGGGTTATAGGACGGTTTAGATGGTCTATTTGATCCTGATTTAATTTTGGTACTTGGTATCTGTCAAGGAAATTGTCCATTTCCTCAAGATTTTCTAGTTGTGTTGAATACAGGTTTTTGTAGTAGGATCTGATGATTTTTTGAATTTCCTCAGTTTCTGTTGTTATCTCTCCCTTTTCGTTTCTGATTTTATTAATTTGGATACTATCTCTGTGCCCTCTGGTTAGTCTGGCTAAGGGCTTATCTATCTTGTTGATTTTCTCAAAGAACCAACTCCTCGTTTTGTTGATTCTTTGTATGGTTTTATTTGTTTCTACTTGATTGATTTCAGCCCTGAGTTTGATGATTTCCTGCCTTCTACTCCTCTTTGGTGTATTTGCTTCTTTTTGTTCCAGGGCTTTCAGGTGTGCCATTAAGCTGTTAGTGTATGCTGTCTCCCGTTTCTTTTTGGCGGCACTCAGGGCTATGAATTTTCCTCTTAGCACTGCTTTCATTGTGTCCCATAAGTTAGGGTATGTTGTGCCTTCATTTTCATTAACTTTCAAAAAGTCTTTGATTTCTTTCTTTATTTCCACCTTGACCAAGTTATCATTGAGTAGAGCATTGTTCAGCCTCCATGTGTACGTGGGTTTTCTTTTGTTTTTGTTGCCATTGAAGACCACCCTTATTCCATAGTGATCTGATAGGAGGCATGGGATTATTTCTATCTTCTTGTATCTGTTGAGGTCTGATTTGTGACCAATTATATGGTCAATTTTGGAGAAGGTACCATGAGGAGCTGAGAAGAAGGTGTATTCTTTAGCTCTAGGATGAAATGTTCTATATATATCAGTTAGTTCCATTTGGTCCAAGGCTTCAGTTAGATTCACTGTGTCCCTGTTTAGTTTCTGCTTTCCTGAACGATCCATTTCAGAGAGCGGGGTGTTGAAGTCACCCACTATTATTGTGTGCGGTGCGATGTGTGCTTTGAGTTTTAGTAAAGTTTCTTTTACGAATGAGGGTGCCCTTGCATTTGGAGCATAGATATTCAGGATTGAGAGTTCTTGATGGTGGATTTTTCCCTTGATCAGTATGTAGTGTCCTTCTGTGTCTTTTTTGATGACTTTGGGTTGAAAATCAATTTTATCCGATATTAGGATGGCTACTCCACCTCGTTTCTTGGGGCCATTTGCTTGTAAAATTGTTTTCCAGCCTTTTACTCTGAGGTAGTGTTTGTCTTTGACACTGAGGTGCGTTTCCTGCATGCAGCAAAATGCTGGGTCCTGTTTACGTATCCAGTCTGCTAGTCTATGTCTTTTAATTGGGGAATTGAGACCATTGATATTAAGAGAGATTAAGGCATAGTGATTATTGCCATCTGCCATTCTTGACGCTATCTTTATGTTTGAGTGGTTATCTACTTTTGGGTTTGATTCAAGAAGGTTATTATCTCATTTTTTCCAGGGTGTTGTTTCTCTCCCTGTATTGGAGGTTTCCACCTATTATCCGTTGCAGGGCTGGATTTGTGGAAAGATATTGTGAAAATTTGGTTTTATCATGGAATATCTTGGTCTCTCCATCTATGGTGATTGAGAGTTTTGCTGGGTATAGTAGTCTAGGCTGGCATTTGTGCTGTCTTAGTGTCTGCATGAGATCTGCCCAGGATCTTCTGGCTTTCATAGTCTCTGGTGAGAAGTCTGATGTGATTCGGATAGGTCTTCCTTTGTATGTTACTTGGCCCTTTTCTCTTACTGCATTTAGTATTCTTTCTTTGTTTAGAACATTCGGTGTTTTGATTATTATGTGACGGGAGGTATTTCTGTTCTGGTCCAGTCTGTTTGGAGTTCTGTAGGCTTCTTGTATGTTCATCGGCATCTCTCTCTTTAAGTTAGGGAAGTTTTCCTCCATAATTTTGTTGAAGATGTTTACTGGCCCTTTAAGTTGCAAATCTTCACTCTCATCTATACCTATAATCCTTAGGTTTGGTCTTCTCATTGTGTCCTGGATTTCCTGGATGTTTTGGGTTACGCGTTTTTTGCATTTTGCATTTTCTTTGACTGTTGAGTCGATGCTTTCTATGGAATCTTCAGCACCTGAGATTCTTTCTTCCATCTCTTGTATTCTATTGTTGATGTTTGCATCTATGACTCCTGATTTCTTCCCAAGGTTTTCTATCTCCAAAGTTGTCTCCCTTTGTGATTTCTTAGTTGTTTCTACTTCCTTTTTTAGTTCCTGGATGGATTTGCTGAGATCCTTCACTTGTTTGTTTGTATTTTCCTGTATTTCTTTAAGGTATTTTTGCATTACCTCTTTCAGGATTTCTTCCTGATGACCCACGTTCTCCTGCATTTCTCTGAGCGATTTTTGTGTTTCCTCCTCATGGGATTCCATCTGTTGATCCATCGTCTCCTGCATTTCTTTAAGCAGTTCTCGTGTTTCCTTTGTAAGGGCATCTAACCGTTGATTCATTTCTTTAAGCAATTTTTGTGTTGCCTCCTTATGGGCATCCGTCTGTTGACCCATATTCTTCTGCATTTCTTTATGCAAATTTTGTGATTCCTTTGTGAGTGCATCTACCCGTTGATTCATCTCGTTAAGCGATTTTTGTGTTGTCTCCTTGTGCGCCTCCATCTTTTGATCCATGTTCTCCCGCATTTCTCTAAGCGATTTTTGTGTTTCCTTTGTAAGGGCTTCTAACCGTTGATTCATGGTCTCCTGTAACTCTTTATGAGATTTATTTGTGTCCTTCTTGTGATCCTCTAATAGCATCATGAGAAGTGATTTTAAATCCAGATCTTGTCTTTCGGGTGTGGTGGGGTATCCAGGACTTGCTGCTGTTGGAGAGTTGGGTTCGGATGGTCCCACATTACTTTGATTACTGTTAGTAACATTCCTACGTTTGCCTTTTGCCATCTGGATACCTCTGGTGTTAGTTGGTCCTGCTGCCACTGGCTGTTGGTTGGACTTCCTGTGAGCCTGCAAAGCTATTTCTGCCCCCCCTGGATTACCAGGATTCCCCTGGCACCGATTTCTGGGGCCTGCCTGCTCCTGAGTGACTTTGGAGCCCTAATGTGCTTTGCCCCAAGTGATCTTATATTGGGGAGGCCTTGCACATCTAAAGGCTCAGCCTAGTGGATTCCTGGAGCAGAGGTCGCCAAAGGGAGGCTGGCAGGCTCCTGCCCTGTGCAGGGGTGTGTGATCTCTCCTGGGGGGGGAGGGGGCGTCCCTCTGCCAGGCAGAAGTCCCACAGCAGATCTGGCGCGCTGGTCACTGCAGATCAGCCCAGCACCTGGGAGCAGGTTTCACACAAGCTGCCTGAACCCGAAGCGATATTATGCCTGTCTGTCTCTGAGCCTGGTGGTCCCAACTACCTGGTCACTGGAGCAAAGATGGCGGAGGGCACTCTCCGTGGCGCTGCTCACCCTGTGGTCACGATGGCCCGCCGATCTGGCACCCAGACGACCACAGCGCCAACCCGCCCTCGGGCACAGAAGGAAGCCCCAACAGGCCGTGTCCCAAGTGATGTTATATTGGGGGGAGAGCCTGGGTACCGGTCTCTCCAGCGCAGTCCGCGGGAACAGAGGTCGCGGAAGGGAAGCTGGCAGGCTCCCTCCCTGCGCGGGGTCCCTCCACCAGGCAGAAGGTCCCACCGCGGAACTGGCGCGCTGGTTACTGCAGATCAGCCCAGCACCTGGGAGCAGGTTACACACAAGCTGCCTGAAACCGAAGCGATATTATGCCTGTCTGTCTCTGAGCCTGGCGGTCCCAACTACCTGGTCACTGGAGCAAAGATGGCGGAGGGCAGTCTCCGTGGCGCCGCTCACCCTGTGGTCACGATGGCCCGCCGATCTGGCACCCAGACGACCACAGCGCCAACCCGCCCTCGGGCACAGACGGAAGCCCCAACAGGCCGTGTCCCAAGTGATGTTATATCGGGGGGAGAGCCTGGGTACCGGTCTCTCCAGCGCAGTCCGCGGGAACAGAGGTCGCGGAAGGGAAGCTGGCAGGCTCCCTCCCTGGCGGGGTGTGATTGGGTTTCTTAACAATAGCGATCAAGCAGTTCAAAATGTAGGGGCCAGAGGTCAACAATAGCAGGAGAACAATTAAGGTTCTTAACAGGGTGGATATGTAGGTGGTTAACCAAGGGGAGGAGTTAAGTCAAGACTCGAACCAGCCCTGATGCTGTTCTTTCTCTTTTCTGCTTGGCTAGCCCTTTCCTTATCTTGGCCATTGATTTTTAACAACCCTGGAATGGTCTATATAAAAGCAACACCACTCAGCTAAGGTATAGCCCTCCTATTCTGCAGAACTACTTCTGATAATGAAGTCAGTGGTTCTTGAAGGTGACTGATGGAAGTTTCTATTTTCTCTATATCTAAAGTAATGGATGTCCTCAGACTGTTATAATTTTCCCTTTGTAAGACTTCCCTTTGGAAGTCCTTTTAGCTTCCCCGGCCATCCCCAACCCCAACAGAAAGGAGACAGTGAGTGCTGTAACAGGTTTGGCGGACGGGCACACAGGGATGGGGGAGGAACCAGAATCTAAAGGTTCTACTAGGCAGTCATGATCAAGGTTGAAAGATCTTGAGCTTGAGCAGATTGTCTATCTTCTGTACCATCCAGTAGGAGTCTCTGGAGAGCGGAGCACCTGCAGGTTTCACATGGGAAGAATGAACCCAGGCCACAGTACCGTCTACCTTGAGGCCTGTGGGAGTGGCTAGCAGCACCAGGAAGGGTCCCTTCCATCATGGTTCCAGCATCTGTCCCCAATGTCTCCCTACATAGATCCAGTCACCAGTCTGGAAAATGTGAGGGGTCTCTGACATCCCTGGAGCATTTAAGGCAGACAGTTTGGAGTAAAATCTCATGTTGTGGGATACCTACTGGGAGGGCCCACTGTATACCAAAGGAGTTGGGGTACCAAAGAGGATCTCAAAGGGGGTCAGCTTAAAATGGCAGGGGCTGTTCTAGGCTCAGAATAGGACCAAGGGGAGGGTTACCACCCAGCTTGATCCAGTCTCCAAGATCAATTTAGTTAAGGTCTCTTGTAGTGTTCTGTTTATTTTCTCTACCTACCCTGAGCTCTGGGGACAGTACATCCAATAGTGCTTCCAATTAGTCCCCAATATCTCTGCCAATCCCTGACTTACCTTAAGAGACAAAAAGCAGGACCATTGTCTGATCCAATTACCTTGGGCACTCTGAACCTCAGGAAAATTTCCTCTAATATCTTCTTTAGCTATCATAGTAGCTATTTCCTGCTTGATGAGGAATGTCTCAAACCATCCAGAGAAAACATCTACAAACACTAGAAGGTATTCATAACCATATTTTCCTGTCTTACCTTCTGTAAAATCTCTTAATATATTCTAAGCTGTTCTCCCCTAGGTCTTTTGCCCTGCTTTTCTTTGCTGCATAAGCATTCACTTACTGGCATACCTTACACTATTCTACTATCTCTTTGGCCCAGAACCTGAGGTCTATTATATATACTTTAGGTCCTTTAACTGCCTGGACAAGCTTTTTATTCCCTAAATGAGTCCATCTGTGCATTTGGCCAAGTAAGTCTTTTGCTTACTTTCTGGGGAGTATAGTTCTTCCTTCTTGTGTGCATCATTGTCCTTTCTTGGTAATAGTTGGTAGGGTGGCTAGCCGTCTGAGTCCTTTTTTCTTCAGCATATTCTTGTCAGGAGCCATAATGGAACAAGCTAATATACTAACATGTGATCATCCTGAAATGGTCTGCTTCGAATTATTATATAATCTGCGACAGGTGAGCCCTCATTTAGCAAGGCTGTGAGGGACTAATTTTAGGAAAGATTCCTGCTACTAATATGCTTTTCCTGCTATTATTAAACATATATAATAATGAATAAGTAATAGCAAACCCCTTTGGAGCAGATCTCTGCAGATCCACAAAGATGTACTGTCTTATAGTGATGCTATGTAGACAAATAGATGACTTAAGTTTTGATGATGATCCTATAAGAATTCTTAAAATTATATCTGTGATTATTAAGCTCCTTTGTAATGGGACTGCTACTAGGTCCTTTTCTGATAGTCAAACCTGCAATGAGAACTCTGTCAGTCTCCCAAGTGTTACCAGTTAATTGCTCTTCGATGGCAACCAGACTTTCTCCTACTCAGAGCACATTCCAAGAGGTTGTAAAACAATTAACCAAAGGTCATAAAAAGGGAATGAGGATTTATTATAGGTGTTAGGACAGAAGATAAAATATTGACTGGGTTTATCTATACAAAACTTCACTAATAACTTAGTTATGGTTTTAAACTTTCAATGAACTTGTGAAAGACAAGTGATAGATGTTTAGCTAGATAATTACTCCTGATGGATATGCATGTAAACATTCTCTGTTGTAAACTTCTATTTCAATTTATGATTTGATTTTTGTGTGAACTTGTGATGAACTTTGTAACATGTGATCATGTATTCTGAAAGATGTATAAGTACTGAAGACAAAAGAGGGAAACCCTGTTTTTCTCTCTCTCTCTCTCTCTCTCTCTCTCTCTCTCTCTCTCTCTCTCTCTCTCTTTCTCTTTACCTTTCCCCACCTAGAAGAATTTTTCCCTTTCCCCACTAAGGGTCTTTCTGCTTTTCCCCTTAGATATCTTTCAAAGGAAACTCTTTACAATTTAGTAATAAACTCATTAACCACTTCTTTAAGTGTTCCACTTTTTCTCCCTGCGACTTCTGACTAGCAGGCTGAAAGTTAGAGCCCAGCAGTTCCCGCTGAGATAGAACAAAGACCACATTGCTTAATCCTCCTCTGTTAGGCTATAGGTATTAATCGCCTAAGCCAGCAATCTTTCACCCTCAGAAAGAGCAAGAAAGTTTCTAGGAAATTTTAGAAGTTATCATCAGCATTTCAGTGCAGTTAGAGAGCTAGAAAGCCCTGAGACCCTCAGACTTCAAAGCCATCATCACCAGAGTCCTTCTTTGTGCCTCCACCACTACCTTCTCCAGGCTCGGAGACTCCCAGCCTGTAGCATATTCTAAGTGAGGCAATCCCTTAATCCAGTCCCATTTCCCAGTAGGTGTCTCTTGCAGGCCCATTACCAGGATAGGCTCCTGCATAGCCACGTCTGAAGCCGCTTGATCTGCCTGATTATTGCCCACTGAGTCTCTTTCTTCCCTTCGATGTCTTGGGCAGTGAATAATACTCACAATTACTGGCTTCATTAGGGTGTCTAAGAAGTCCAAGATTTCCTGTTTGTTTCTTCTGATGTGAGCAGTCCTCTTGGCATATATCCCTGTGGACCTGGGCTGTGTCAAAGGCATACCTGCTATCTGCATGGAACTTTGATGTTAATTTTCTTCCTGGCTTTCCATTCCAAGGTTTTGGTGAGGGCAATTAACTCCACTTTCTGCATTGACGTGCCAGGGGGTAGAGGTTCTGCCCAGATGATATTTGTGCCATCCACCACAGCAGCACCTGCTCATCTCTGACCTTCATGGAGAAAACTGCTCTCAACTGTAAACCAGGTAGCCTCGACTTTTGGCAGGGGTCAGTTGGAGAGGTCTCTCCTTTTGGACCAGTTAGCTGCAGCCCGTGTGCAGGAAGTGTATCTGGGCCCCCATGTTGGAGAGTATACCTTGCTCCAACAGGGTAGGGACAGTCTGGGGTGACCCTAAATGAATGGGCTACCCATCCTATCCCTAGGTCCTCTGTTCCTTGGGTAGTTCATGAAAGCATTTTGATGCTAGTGACTTCTTGGACCCAAGATCTTTTTTTTGGAAATGGGGCCATCAGCTTGGATGACTGAGTATTGAGCTCCTTTGCCCACCAAGAATTGAGTGGGTTTCCCCTCCACTTTCAGAGTTACCCTGTGTTCGGGGAGGGGGTCTGAACCCTATTTCCCCTAATCACTGTCTTCACACAGGGCTTTGCCATTTGGGGACACTTTTCCCAAGGCCTGGGACTTCCTGCTCCTGGCTTCTGTTTGTTAGGGCACTCTTGAGCCCAGTGGTTTTTCTCCTTGCAGTATGCACACTGGTCATTTTCAAGGGGTTTTCTGTCTTTGGTTGGAATCTCTCTTCTCTGCTTTCCCTAAGTACTTTAGCCAGGACTCTCTGTAGATTCCTTCCCTTCTGCTTTTCTTTCTTTCCCTTTCTCTGTTCCCTCTCCTCCTCTGTCTCCCTATAATGGTAGACTTTCTCAGCAACCTGTACTAAATCCCTCAACAACTTGTCTTTCTAACCTCTGAAGCTTTTTCCTGATATATATAAAAGCCATTGTCCCAGTAGTTTTATATTCCTTGTTCCTGGGGCCATAGGGTGTATATTGGCAGAATGCCTCTATGAGCCACTCTAGAAAGGCTGTGGTTCCTGTTTAACCTCATGCACCTTGGTCAAATTTGTGGGTTGCCATGAAGCCCCCTTGAGACCTGCCAATGGAGTCTGGTGGTGGACCTTCAGTTGCCCCTTACCTTTTGCCATATTAAAGTCCCAGTCAGGTCTAGTCAGGGAAAGCCCACTGTTCATGACAGCCTGGTGAATTGATGGCATCCCTGTGTCTGAGGGGATATTCCTTCTGGCTTCCAGTGCTGGCGGGGCCATAGGTTCAAGGGTAGGAAGATACAGATGGGGAGGATCTTGGAGCAATAGGTCTGCTGTCGAAGGGCCTTGGAAGATCGACTTCTTCTCAGGTTCGGATCTCTCCACTTGCACTTCCTTCTTCCTGAAGGCCAGAACCTGTGAGGTGGGTCTCAGGAAAGAAAGGCTTTTTATCTATGATGGGGGAGGTGGGTCCTCCACTAGATTCTTCTAGGTAACTATAAAGACTTTCTTTTCTACTGCTTTGATCATCTGCAAGTCAAAGGTCCCTACTTGTACATCATTCGGAGGAACAGAGAGTAACTAACTTGCTTTTCACTCGATCTAATGTCTAAACAATGTCATCAGTCTAGGTCCAAGAACACAGAACAAGATACTAACAAACACAGAGAAAAACAATCACCATACAGACAGCCTGACCCTGCCACAGGCCAGCATCCAGGTTTGAGAACACAAAGAAAGACAATCGACACACAGTTCACCCCTTGATGGGCCCAGTTATAGACACCAGGTGCTTCTGTCCATACAACAGGAACCAGATAGCAGAGTTGCTCAGCCATCTTCAGGTGTGCTGAAATAAACTAGGTGCTCCTGCCCATATGGCCTGAGCCAAATAAACCAAGTTATAGCAAGACTCGGCTCCCGCCGTTACTGTCTTGCCGTTTCCAGAAGGAGTAGAGCTTTCCTGGCTCTCTCCTGGGGGCCTGAAGCATCCTGCAGTCCATCGCAGCACATCTGCCTGCCAAACTCAACTGCACCAGACACCATAGGCTCTCCGAGCCTCCCAGATGCTTGCAAGCAAGCCAAAAGTTCAGACAGGCTTACAGACTTAGACTTTGACAAACAGCGAGACAGACAAAACAAAACAAAATAAAACAAACAAAAAAAAACCAAACCAAACCAACCAACCAACCAACCAAACAAAAAAACATGCTGTTACCTGTTTGAGACCTCCAATTCACTACTCCAGCGTGTCCCCACAGGAGGTCAGATTCCTGGCCAATGCACCAAATGTAAGACTCGGGGAGCCCCCGAGTGAACAACATGGAGACAAGAATTGATGCAAAAAGCAAGAGGAATTTTATTTAATCCAGCATGCTGGGGTGGCCCTGCACATGGGGAGAGAAGGACCACTCGAAGCCCGTATAGTGGGCCTTTATATAGTCCTTAGGGCAGCAGCCATTAGGCACAATGTGATTGGCAGAACAGTGTTACCTTTAAACTGATTGGTTCTTAGGGAATGAGGTTGGTGGCCAATGGTCTCAGAATAACTCTGGGCCTTCCCTAGCCGCAGGGACCTCCCTGTGGTCTGAGGAATGTAATTTAGCCTCTCCCTTCTGGGAGGGGCACGTGTTCCATGACCTTTCCAAAGTTCCTGAGCTGACCCTTTCACAACCAGCAGGTACTGAGCATGTAAAACATGAGCCTGAGGGGGGCATTTCAGATTCAAGTCATAACATGCTTCCTTAGCTACCTGGTCACTGTGGCCAGAGTTTCTCTCATATGTAATTTTAAATATCCTTTATTTTTCCCTTATAAGAAACACAGGGAATCCCTAAGGGTATAACATTGGCATTCATAACTTGGTGATAACTAAAAGCTCCCTAATTGGACTTAATGTCAGCTCTACACAAGGGTACCTGGTACTGGAAACCATCTTTGGCTAGTGAGGTCATGGATCTTGAAGGAGAGCCTACAACTACCATTTTATTATACAAGCATAATTTGAACTTCATTCTAAATATCATACCCTCAGATGAGTGTAGCTTCTCTTTGTAATAGATGGATGCCATAAAAAAAAATAACAAAAACCCACAACCAATCAAAACTCAGAGAACTTGATCATCCAGCTCCAACTCATCCATCTGCAACACGACTTCTGTACACAAAGCTCATAGAGCATGGTGGGAGAGCAAGATTATAAGAACTAAGAGAGAAAAGTAGAATGTAAGATGTGGGATTACATCTCCTAGAAATGTCAGAGAAGCTATACCCAAGATGTCTCAATATGGCTACCTAAACAAGACATGAACAAGGACAACACCAATAGGCAAGCTAAGAAGGAAGGGAGAGACCCATAGGACCCCACCCACAGACAGAGCACGACAGGCAGCTAGACAGGCAGCTAAAGAGTGCTGAGAGCGAAGTGCTGGAGAAATAGTTTTCTCCAAGGATACACCTCCAGTTGGTTATCCACTACCCAGTGGGTCAGCCGTGAGAGCATATAACAAACAAACCGAGTAGGATGTGTTTATATGTTTAGGAATGAATATATATGTAATAGTAGTTAAAAATAAAAGAGGCTAGAAGCTATGAATATAATCTAGGGAAAAGGAAAATGTGGCAAACTTGAAAGGAGAGAAGGGAGGGAAGAATGATATATTTTAATTTAAAAAAATTTAAAAATTAGTTTGAGGAAAATAAGAATGGAATCAGCTAAATGGTTTATAAGATGTGTGCTTTAGCTCCCTCTGTTCAGTGATAATATAAATTTGCAACTATTTGATCAGCAAGTAGAACAGAACATGGGGAACGTTGGGTCATGTCAGCTGAAAAGCAGATATCCTTGTCCACAGCTCAGGTCCTTCGCTGGTTAATTGAAACAATGTATTTGGTTAACAGACAAGTGCAGAACTTGGCAGCTTTGTGTGTAGCCTATTTTTTTTTTAAACTTCCCTTGTTTATTTTGTGTTGTAGGCACTGTTAATTTTTTTGAGAACAGGACTGAGGATGGGGGCGGGGAGGGGGAGATCGGTGAGAGGCAACCGAGTCAGGTGACAAATTCCCAGAATCAGACTCCAGAGACCAGCATCAGGGTGCAGATCTGAGTTTATTGCCCAGAGCATGAGCCAATCCCAAACACCTAAATTCCTTGCCATACTGTCACTGTTCTCCAGTGAAATCCCTGCCTGATGAGGTTACTCAGAAGCAGCGAGGGGTTGTGGGGGGAAAAGGGGAGCGTTGTCTCTTGTTAGGACTTCCGTGAAGACAGGGAAAGAGGCTACCCACCTGGTCACAGTTCCTCTTCACTCTCTCACTGATGTTCTTGGAGCCATCTTAGCTCTAACGCTGCGCAGGGGCAGATCAGGATTCTTGGAGGAGTTGCGGGAGTCTGTGACGCCTGTTTTGACTTTCTTCCTTGTTCACCACGGCTACAATGAACCTGGAGTTACAACAACCTTTTGCTATATGACGGTTTCTAGTCTGAGATTATTGTTCCATTTTCTTGCTTATTGGTGATTCCTTTCCCTTCCTTTCCCTTCCATTCTGCCTCTCACAATTCGTGCTGGAGACTTTTCAGGTGTAGATTCAGTGTCTGGAGAGGCAGGGGAATAACTTAGTGCATTTGCATGCAGCAGATTATTTTCCTTAAGCCCTGCACCCTCTGAATTAGAGAGGGGAAGACCAACTATCTGACTAGCCTGGCATTTCAACGCAGGGCACGAAACCTCATTTGATAAATATCTACACGTGCAACAAACCTTCTAGGTTTCTTCTGTTTTTCTTTGACCAGTGTACATGAAAAAACATTTTTTTTTCACTCTAAATGTCACAGGCTAGCTGTTTGAGCCAAAGCTGGCCTTTGGGCATGCTTTCTTCAGACTACAGCATTAGAGATTTAGTCACTAGAATAAGACAGCTGGAGATTTCACATGCACGTGCAATATTTTGCTTTCTTAAACAATTTGTATTAGTTACCTTTGTATCACTGTGGCCCAAGAGAGCAATTTAAGGAAAGGGAGAATTATTTTGCCTATGTTAGACTTCAGTGGTTGGCCCAGACAATTGGGTAGAGCATCACAGCAGCAGAAGTTACGACATAGAGGAACTGTTTGTCTCATGATAAAAAGGGGAGCTCGGGGTGGACAGGACTACAGATCTAGTTCAAGAGCGCATCGCCCCTGTATCTCTTCCCCTCAGTGAATGCACCTCCTCCAGCCAGACCCCACTTCCCAAAGTTCCCATCAAATCTCCAAACAGCGCCACCAGCTGGATACCAGGCAGAACAGTCAAACCTACTTGGATTGCACATTCAAATCATTACCTGAGCAAGCTGAAGTGAGAGCCTCCTGAAAGAGGCTACCAGAAAGACAAGTGTTAAGACTGGGGTGCTCAGTCCTTCAGGAGTGGAGGGTGAAGTCCGAATTCCCCAGTTCGGGTTTTGCTCCTGGTCAGCATTCTCTGTTCAATCTCTCCACATCCAGGCAAGTGAAGAAAAAAATTAAAGGCCTGTGGTGTTGATTTTGAGTCATTTAAAAATCAGAGTCCCTTTCTCGATCAGAGGCTTGTCAAGTTTTCCTTGCAGGAAACCGAGCAGAAAAAAAAAAAAAGCTTGTGCGGTTCCCCACTGTTTCCGCTAGATGGCACTATGGTACTGGCATTCTCTCAGCTCTTCTCCATTCCGACCCCTCCAATATTTGTTCATTACAAAATTTTTCAGTGGGAATCATTTTTGTTCGTAAATTTATCACAGCCTATTTCCAATAGTCCTAAATTTATTGGTAAGCAGGTAGATTCCCACAGAGCTGAAAAATTTAAAGATGCAGAATGAGGGCTTTTCCCCCCTCTTTTTTTTCCCCCCTTGGAGCTTCCTGAGTTAATAGTCGAAAAGAGAGCATATTGCAAAGTGTAATTGTCACGATTATACGGGCTGTTCATTTGCTGTGCATGTGCACATGCATCCAGATGCCACATCTGCAGTACACATTGGATAAATAGCCCTTTCCTTGTACAGTTCGAAACATCAAATGGTCCTCATTTGGAGCACTGTCTTTATTTTGTTTTGTTCATAATGAATGCTACTCACAAATACAGAAAGCAAGGGAGCAGAAAATAGTCTTTGTGACAAGGGGGAGGCTCTTAGAGATAGCCATGTACACGGAGTAGGCAAATACAAGTTGTATTCTGGCTTCGTCTGAACAAGGCCAGTACTGTACAGGGGAAGCTGGGTGTGCTAATTAGATTAATGGCTTGAAAACAAATCCATTTCAGAGTAGCTAATTAAATATTTCATTTTGAGTTATTTTGTGCAATTTGCTTTGGTAGGCAACAGACACATATTAAGTATTCAAGTTTGTCTTCAAACACAACCCACTAATATTTCAGTGACTTAATTCCTTGGTTCTGGTGTTTTGGGCTCTGAAGGTACTCTCCTGTCCTGGCTCTGCCGTTCACAGCCACAACTTGGATGTCTAAAGAGGATGTGAGCCTTTTGTATGTTTAGCACCTGATGTCCTTCCTAGTTCGAGGTCTCTGGCTTCTGGTGTCTCTCAGGTTGTTCTCTACCCTATAGGGGGAACTTTTTCAGGGATGGGAATGATGTGTGTGACATTGTGTCAACATGATGATGGCCTCTGCGATGGAGGGTTTTCCTCACAGTAAGTGGAGGTGAACACTACAAAATGGAACTCAAGCGGGTGGGCGGGGTTTGCAGGTGGGTGGGCGGGGCTTGCAGGGTGAGGTCGCCTGTGGGAAGACCAAGTTTGACTTCTTTTCCACAAGCCCCCAGACCTGTGGAAACCACAAGACCTGTGTTTTGGACAGACACAAGAAATGGCACAGAGAAAACCCTGACTCTCCCGAGTGTCTACACAAACTAACCGACTGTGCAAAGTCCTTCCATTTTGGGGTTGGATTATAAAGGACACCATCCTTGCCTCTCTGGGGTCCTGACTTCCCTGCGTCCCTAAATTTAGAGCCCTGTGTCTCAACTCCAATGCCAGCTTCTCCGTTGCTCCTCTGCTGCTGGAAGTCTCAGTCTGCTGGAAGGTAGCTTCGGTTCAAAGTGAGTCTTGGTCATGTTAGCGCTGCCTTCTGCTCTCCCACCTCTTCCTGGCAGCACGAACTGGATCCTAGCTCTCAAAGTCAGAGGAGAAGCCCACAGTCCTAGCTGGGTCTCTCCCAGTTTACAATGTCCCTGACCCAGGCACCTGGCCCGTACAACTCTTTCCTACAGTGTTCTACCCAACCGCCTGGGTCAAACCACCCATGGACTGAAGTCTCTAACACAGGCAAAGGAAATCTTTCCTTCCTTAAATTGCTCTTTTTGATACTTGGTCTCAGTGACGCAAAAGTAACAGATAAAAACTGTTTAAGAAAGCAGAAATACTGCCCAAGCATGTAAAATCTCCAGCTATCTTATTCTGGTAACTAAATCATTCTCTGTAGTTGGAATAATTCTCTGCCCTTTGACTCCTCAGAGACTTTGCTAAGGTTGGATATCTTTCACCAAGGCTTTCTGGGGCACCTTTGTCTGAACAGAGTTTCTTCTATCCAAAGCCTCTGGCTCTGAGCTTTAGCCCGTTGGAGGTAATTAAAGCTGTTCCCCCAGCGGAAGCAGGACCTGTGTTTTGGCCAGGTTTCCAGAGACTCTGCCGCTGCTAAGTGGAATGTGAGTGAGAGCAAATAAATATCCACCTTCTTGGAGTGTTGAAAGTTTAACAACCTTTCTAGTTTCACGAAAAATTTCAGGACGGTTTTTATACATGGTGTATATTGTCAAACACTATCACCTCTGGCTGAGGGACCTTGCTATGAGAAGCAGCAGGTTTGTATTTCCATCTCAGGACAATTGGGCCCCTATTCAAGTCTGGAAGTCCTGTGTCAAACCCAACTCTCCTGCTGAACACCCCTGCTGTCATTGGCACCATGAGCAAAGGCTGCCAGACTTGGAACAGGAAGCAGAACCCAGGCTGAGACCTAAGTGGGGTAAGGGGAAAGACCAAGTATAGACTTGGAGATTCCGAAGGGTATGTCACAGAGAAGAGGAAAGACACATTAGCATTCTCAGCAGAGGTTGTAGCAGAGGATGCAGCAGGTGCAGAGGTGTAGACAGTTTGGCAGTCACCTACCCAGGGATTGCTTGGCTTCAAGACTGTGTCAGTCACCTGTGTCAGCTACCTACTCTCAGTGCCAGTGATGAAGGCTGCTCTCCCTCCCTTCCCTTCTCCCATTTCTCCCTCTCACCCCTTTTCTCCCTTATCTCCTCCCTTCCCCTCCATCCATCCCTTCCCTTCCTCCGTTTCATCTGTGCTCAGGATTGGCCTTGGGGCTCCATACGTGCTAGGGAACCATTCTACCCTGGAGCTACACCCTGGCTTCAGCCTCCCTCATCTCTACAGGATGGCCTGGAGACTCAGTTGGCATCTTTCTGTGTCCAGGCTGGTGCTTGGCCACGTTGCGGTTGCTAAGATCCTGCAGAGGGACCTGGACGAATGCAATAAACCTTTCTATATTCTTCCTGATTCCCCAGCAAAGGAAACGTGTTCCTTTCTAGAGTGTAAAAACAGTGAAGGGGAGCTCAAGTCTTTCTTAGTGGAAAACAAAGGGAGGTTTGCCTAAACCCTACACTGCCTATACAACACGTAAGGTGTCTTTCTGCAAAATGGGGGCTTTAATATTTGATAGGTTTTCATGAACACCTCCCATATAGACTCTGAATTATTGGACTTGGCTCACAGGCCTGTATAAATATTTCTAAAGTAGAGCCACATTAAGGAGTCCTCTTCCCTCACTTTGTAAAGCTCTCATTTTATTTACACATAAATCTTGGGAAGAGTCCCTCTTCTCAACTTCACATCCCTCCAGACTCTGATACTGGCCTTTTTATAGACAGGAAATCTCCTGATTTGTATTCCTCCAGCACCTTCAACAATAAAGCCGCCCTCATTACAGAATAAAATTTAAAACTGTCTCCCAATTGTGCAGTTGACGTGAATGAGACCTGTTATGTTTGCTTCACTATGGTGTGATCAGTGATAGATGGTGGGGGGGGGAATTTTGAGGACCCTGGGGATTCTGACACTCAGCATGGTAAGTGGAGTGGCTGCGTGTAACCATCTATCAGTGGAAAGCAGAAAGGTCTGCCTTGCCCGAGGCAGCTGGCACATGTCCCGACTAGGCAGGGCTCACTCAGGTTTGTTCAGATTAGTTACAGCCGCCTTCAATGCACAAGATCAGGGCTTGTGAGTTTGCTGAGAGGAGACTTATCACTTTATTCCTGGACATCCCTCTCAGCAAAATCTTCCTGGTGTATATGTGTGTGTGTGTGTGTGTGTGTGTGTGTGTGTGTGTGTGTGTGTGTGTGTGAAGCCCAACTTTTTTATATGCTCAACATGATTTGGGTCCATCCTGCTGATCCTGTGACCCGAGGTGCGAGTTCAACCATGTATCCGTTTTCCTCCTCCTGTGTACAAGCCTCTCTGTGGGTGGATAACTGGCTGCTCAGTCTTGCTTTTTCTGCCTCTCCCTTTAGAACTAGACAACAGACACCTTAGCCATGGTTTGATGGCCATGGTTTGCCTCTCCATCTCCCCCCTGATTTCTGCTGAGTGGGGGAATCTGTGGAGACCGGCTTGGTGTTCTCCAAGTTCTGACATGTTCTCAGTCCTCCAGAGCCATCATTGTCCTTAATTAAGTCACAAAGCATCGTTGGGGTGGGAACAGTTAATAATCATCTCTTTTCAGGATTGCCTGAAGTATATTTGGCTCAAAATAAAATGCAGAGAAAGGCACAGTTCTTGCCCGAGAGCAGGGGATGATAGAAACACCGCTGAGCTGAGCAGGGCTCACGGCAGGAGGCTGCTTGGAGGTTTGCTTCTGGATTTTCTCCATCAGTCACAAGAAAGACTGAGATCATTTGCAGGCTGATACTTCGGTGGCTTAAGTACCCGGTGTTCATATGGAGGGGGCAGCCTCCTGCTGAGACAGGGAAGGGGAGGTGAGAGGTAGGGTCTAAAAAGACGTTAGTTAATTTTCTTTTCAATTCTCATGCTTTCCCAAAAATAATCTTGGCTCTCAAACAAAAGATGATTCTCATTATTTGGGAAATAGATGGCCCTTGAAAAAGGAGACTCAGCAGATAACTAGAGTCTTGTTCATAGGTCTTGGTTGTTTACGTAGTATTCACATACTGGCCCTCCGGAGGAGTCTTGCAAGAGAACATTGGTAAAGAATGAAATTTCTCTTATCTTCTTATCGGATCTTCGTATGCTTCATTTTTAAGTAGGTCAGAGGAAATGGAGTTGTCTTCAAATACTGTGTGTGTTAACACCTTAACTACCAATTGCTGCCTCTCAGGTATCTTAGAAAGTTTGCACTCCCTGTAATGTAAGTCTTAACAATGTATAAACTGGCATGGGTGGTCACCTGGTCCACCAGAACCCGAGCAGGCAAACCCTTCACCAATGACCCATGTCTTCCTTTCCTGGATCTTTTGTATCCTAGTCACATATCCTTTTGGGTTACAGATTTTTGTTTTTGTTTTCTCTCACTATCCTTTATTTTCCGGTGTCTCTTTAAATATAGAGTGACTTTCTCACATAGCAAGTTTACAGAAGATTGCCTTGTAAAACATGGTTGATTTGGTATGTAGTTTGAAATGGCAAATTTGGATCATAAACAAATGACTAGGTCTACGTTCCTGGTAAAGGAACCTATGAAAACAAATTATTCCTGGCCATCTCCCCCAAATCCCATTCCTCCCATTTCTACCTTTCTTACCGAAGGGTCAATATGGATGCATCATTCATTTCAAAGGCTATTGTTTCTAACCTACACAATGCAACCTGAATCTATAGCACACATAGTTGGGTGAGTCATTTTCCATGGACTACAGAGGAAGAGTAAATAGGAAATAAATAGGAAATAAAAATAATCAACTTTTGCTGATGGCTGACCCTGTGCCCAAACTGTGCATAGGTCTTTCTTTCTTTCTTTCTTTCTTTCTTTCTTTCTTTCTTTCTTTCTTTCTTTCTTTCTTTCTTTCTTTTTTTTTTCTTATCCTAGCACTTCGAAACAAGCTTCAGAGGCCAGCAGTGCGGCCTGAGGTTTGTACCCAGGGCCACACAGTGTTAGCTCAGAGACTGGATCAGCGAAATGTGATTTTGGAGGATAATCAAGAGGATTTAACAGGTGTGGGCAGATGGGAGGGGGGAAAAGGGACAGGTTGAAGATGACAAATTCAGTCAGTAATGAGCAATTAGTTAAAACACATGTTAGGACATACATTCACCTGTCATCCACAGACACGCAAGATTAATCTTGGGACCTAGGAACGAAAAAAGCAGTGTTGCAGCTCACCGGGAGAGACAGCATGAAAATGTGCTCCTGTCATCCTGTGGGAACTAGCTGTGTGAGCCAGGAGCTGCCGGCCATTCCCCAGTGGACGTGCAGTGGTAAGCTTGTCCCTTGCCTCTACTGCCCCACTGTGCATATGACAAGCTCAGGACAGTTCCTATGGTAGGCAGTGATCTACATTCTTTTTTTCCCCCCTCTCATTTAAAAAAAATTAATTATTTGAGTTTTGTACAGCACATTTCAATGATATCCAAATGCTCCCCCACTCCTCCTAGATTAACCCCCCCCACCACTTCTCTTCCAGCCCAAATTTGAGTCCCAAACAACAAACCAACAAACCATTAGTACAGTTCATGCTGCTTATGTATGTTACATGTGTAGCCTTTCTAGGAGGATTGTCTACCCACCAGGGGCTATACCCTTCCAGAGAACTGATTATCCTTCTCCCAACAAGTATCAGTTGCAGAAGTTCCTTAGCTGGGGGTGGGAGATCTAGACTGTTAGATAGTTCCCCTTCTGCCTCCAAACCTTGTTGGTGGTCTCTAATTATGACCTCCTTCCTGTGGGTTTCCCTGGGAGTTTTATGTGACTTCTCCCCAGGACAAGGGTCTGCTTTACCTCCTATAGTAAGAATGTGAGCACCTTCCTCATCAGAGCCTCCACAGTAGACAGGCCTGCAGGGAAAAAGGGGAATAGGAAAGAGTTGAAGAAGATATTCATCAATACTTTACTGCAGGCTTCAGGCTTTGCAAGTATCTTTCCATAGCCCAGGTCATGGTCTCCAACAGCTCAGGGCTCAGTCAGCATCTGATGCAGGGGTGGATGCATGAAGGACGGGAGGCTTGCAACTCCTTAGATGGTTTTGTATCATCAAAAGAGAATTGCTTTGGGTTCTAAACTTTACAGAGCTCTCTTCTTGGAAATGAAGTATTGCTTACTATCTCCAAAGCAAGGATGTTTTGTTTGTGTGTGTGTGTGTGTGTGTGTGTGTGTGTGTGTGTGGTGAATGCATGTGAGTGCATGCTCATGTGCTCTCACACAAATGCCAGGTGTCTTTCTCTATTACTTTATAACTCATTGTCTTGTGTTAGTCTGTCACTGAACTAGAAGCTTAGAGCTTCCACTAGGCTGGATGGGGAGCTCCTTGGATCTCTCTGTCTCTATATCCCAGCACTGGGGTTACAAAGCATGCTTGCTTGATGTGTGTGTATGTTGGAAACTCAGAATTACGTTCTCATCATGTTTGTACAACAAATGTCTTTGCCCACTGAGCAATCTCCCTAACCCCATCTCCTGGAATTTTTTTTTTTGTCATCTAAAGTATTTTTTACCAGAAATGGCTACAGCTGGTTTTTCATGGCTCAGAGGGGCTGCCCCAAGATTTTGTTCTCTGTTTGTGGAGATGTTTAATTCAAGATGTCTTTAAATAAATTGTGTAGCTTTTCTTATGTGACAGGTTTTTCCAACTCTTTACAAAACCAAGTCTACTTTATGGTTTGGCTTTGTATTGTAGAGCAGTGTAATCATAGGGAAGAAAACCTTTAAATAGTAATCGAGCTAGGATGTCCTTAAGTCATCTAGGAGTCTCCTCAGGAGTCAGTTGCTTTCCCAAGCATTCATTCCACAGCTGAGTGATGTGGACTTCACATAGGCCAAGCCCTGGTATGTGTGTTCCCTTCAGGAAAGCAGACCTACATTTCTTTTCTAATTCAATATTGGCTTGAAGATATAAGACAACACATGCGCCCCTCTGCAACTGCATCCCTCTATCACATTCTGAGCAGTTCTGGAATTACATTTTGGCCAAGGACACATACATCCTCCATAAGTGAACAAGGAGCCAAATCAATGCAGTTCGAGCCACTTTCAGATCCTTAAGATAAATGTAGGTAAGAGGGGGTTGCTACATAAGCCGGACAACCTGAGCCAGATCCCTTGAGCCTATAGTAGAGGGAACAGATTCCCCAAAGTCCTCTGACCTCCGTATACTGCCATGCCACTTGCCAATCAACATTCACATCTACACACACACACACACACACACACACACACACACACACACTGAAGAAACAAAAGGAACCACAGATCCTTGGATATCTGAAAGCTGGATTTTAGAACAGCACATTGGCACCTAAACCAAAGGCAAAATGATAAAATGAGAAACCTCAAGCCTCTATGAAGTGGGAAAAACCCTCACATTCAATACAGAAAACTCAAACTTATGAAAAGAAGAGAACCCCCACAATGATGAGTCCCACTGCTTGTCTGGAAGAGTAGAAGTATATGGAGCTGGAAAGATGTCCAGGGTTACAAGAGCGTGACCTTGGATGGAAACATAATGTCACTTTAGATCCTTCTGCTTGCCTTACACATCTGTCAAAGATGCACAATAACCTATCCTCATCTCACCTGGGGACTGAGGATTAATTAATAAGTGATAGTAAATTACTTGGCACTCCTCAGAGGAAACACATCCTATAAGTGCAAAGAACTGTTATTATCCAGCAATTCAGTGCGCTATGAAGTCTTAATGACTTCTGGGAGGCTGTTGGAACTCATGCTGCGGTCTTTCCAGGTGGGAAGCAAAGGTTGAAGGCCTATATGGTACTTTATTTCTCCTCTCAACCCAGCTATAAAGCAAGACATTCTCCTCTACCAGAAAAAGTGCCCTTCTGGTGGCATTTCATCCCTTGAATTATGAAACCAGGCATTTTTTCTTGACCCACGCTGAAAATTCTCGATGCATAGAATGGCGTTTCATAGAGATGATTCTCAGAGCATCCAGCCCACAAGATGAGATGAGCAAAACCGAAAGGGTGTTAATGCTGCTGGAGCTTTGGGGGATGCTACACATTACGCATTTCTCCTGGAGATAAATATTGCATAGCAGTACATTGAAGTCTGGCAAGGGGCTTGGAAATACATTGACCTTTACTTTTCTTACTTTCTCAGGAAATTATTAGATAGGTTTGTAGACACTTGCAAAAGTGGTTCTCATGCCACTCTGGGAGTGTTCAACTCCTTGGATCGTGACTTTGCAGTTCTTATCAGTAAATGGAGTCTATTTCTCCATTGTTGACTCTGGGCAGTCCTGTGCCTCGGTTGGTTGGTAGGATTTGGGTAAATTGACAAGATAGCCATGACAAGTCTGTGCCTTAGGAGATTCTACAGCATGAAATTCATATCCTGGGAACTCTGCCAGCTTCCATGGGGACAAGCCTGGGCAATCAGCTGGAGCATGAGGGAAATGTCTGGCTCCCCCTTTGCCTGAACCAACAGCCTCCGGACCTCAGGGAGGCAGAGACACCGGTCTTCCTAAAAGGCAAATTCAGTGCCCATGAAGAGAGCTACAGAGAACCGTGAGGCAAAGAGCTGGGTTTTGTTTTAAGCCACTAAAATTTGAGTGGTTATATAACTACAGGTTAATGATATAATAGTGTCGTAATTTTTAAAGGTATGATTCCATCTGCTAGTCCTGGGTCTGTCTGTTAGGGTTATACATTGGTGAATGATCTATCCCGGTCCGGTCCCTTTGGCTAGACTGACTGTGGTCAGCTCCACGCTGTTCTGCTCAGTCTCTTATGTGCTTTAAAGAACAACTGGCCTCTGGAACACCCCACGATTCTTTCTATAGCACAGTTCCAGGTTATACTTAGCCAGTCAGAGACACCGGAGTAAGATTCAACACGTGAATGGGGAGGTGAAGCTATATCCTTCATGATAATCATGAGCAGAAGCTTCTCAGATGCTGGTGTGCTGCTCGCAGCCGGAAGAGGGCGCACTTTTCAGAGTGGCTCACAATGTTTCCTTAATGCTCTGGTACTTGCTGGCGGCAAGAGCTCAAATAGCTGTTTCTCTGACCTCTGTGTCCTCCTCACCTTTTCCAAGGGTTGGAGGCAGCCTCTGTAAGGGAGACTTTAATAAGTGAGGATGCTACGGCTGTTCTGATAAAGGAAAGTCTAGTGTCTAGCATATATTGGTGACCAGTGTCCTTGTAGAACCAGACCATAGTGTGGCTTCCCACCTTGCTATGCTGTAGCTCAGTCACCTTCAAAAGTTCCTGGGTCTCTTGTATCACTTCATACAACAGTTTTCTCATGTGTAATATTGGGACAGCAACCCCACACAGGATGTGTGGAATGGACAAGACGTACAGCTCCAGAGCTCCAAAACACTTTCACTCTTTAAAACAGTTGGCCAGGGCTGGAGAGGTGGCTCAGCGGTTAAGAGCACTGATTGCTCCTCCAGAGGTTCTGAGTTCAATTCTCAGCGACCACATAGTGGTTCACAACCATCTGTAATGGGATCGAATGCCCTCTTCTGGTGTGTCTGAAGACAGCTACAGTGTACTCATATAAATAAAATAAATAAATCTTAAACAAAACAAAACACTTGTCCTCTTAGCTGGGGCTGTGTCTCAATTTCCAGAGGATGGGGTCTTCCCCTTCATCTGTGTTACAATTTAACACATTTGGTGCCTCCTGGGAAATGATCAGAAACTTGCAAAGGGACGCTGGTCTTTTTATAGTCTCATGTGTGCCCAATCACAAAGACCGTTTTCTAATAAGTAAAATGTTTTACTCAAGTGAATTTAAACACAATTGCTGCTGTATTTCTCAGGGAGTTGCCTCTGAAAACAGCAAACAAATCGAAACATTTCATTCCCCAGCAAAGATCTCCATAGGATTGTTGCAGAGGCTGCCTCAGACAAGAAGGGAGAAGAAAATCTTGCTTATTCCCTTGTAGAGAAGCTGCAGTTGCTGTGTTGGGAAACTCTCACAGGACTGCATTGAAAACATAAAGCCAGAACTTTCTTGAGCTTTGAAAGCCTCAATCTGTTGGCCACTTACCTGTGAGGAGGCTTGGGATGCTCGGCCCCTGAGACCTCTAATGAAAGAAAATTCAAGTGCATCCAAGAGGTTTGAAAACCATGTCCCTAGAGATATGGCTCACGTATTTGATTTTAACAAAACATATTAATTTTCCCTTTTCATAATATATTTATCTTCACTTTAATAAGAAAACAGTATTTACCACACAACCCTTCATACACAGAACATTTATATGCCAGGCTTATTTTTTTATGATAATTGTGCAAAGAAAATGTTCTCAAGGCTTAGGTAGAGTTGGGGCTTTAAATTCTGACTCCTTAGTTTTACAGCTATGTGACCCAGGGGATTTATTTATTTATTTATTTATTTAATGTGCATTGGTATTTTGCCTGTAGTATGTCTGTATGAGGGTGTCAGATCTTGTAGATATAGACAGTTGTGAACTGCAATATGGGAGCTGGGAATTGAACCCAGGCCCTCTGGAAGAGCATTCAGTGTTCTTAACCACTGTGCCATCTCTTCAGCTCTCAGGGAATTCTTTTATCTAAGCTTGTTTGTTTTCTTATCTGAAGGAAAACAGAAAAAAAAAAAGAAAAGAAAAAAACCATATCACTGTTTTTCTATCAGAGTCTCAACGATAAGAGTTAAATGAGATAATTACTTAAAGTGCAATAAAGTAACAGATACCATGGACATGGGAAGCAGTCGCTGTTATTTTTATTGTTACTTATTCTTACAATGACCAAAATACAAATAATGCTTTTAATCTTCTAAGTCTTCATGGGAGCTGGAATCTTAGTTAGATATCGTGGATCTTTTGCTGTTGTGAGATTGAGCAAGGACCTGGAGTAGCCAGATAGGAGAAAGTTATATCCATAAGTCGCGGCTTCCCTTTGAGCATCGACTGTGCCTTTACTCTACACCCACCAGAATCTGCCTCTGGAAGACCTGTTCCTATCTGTTGGGATTCTCATGTTTAGTTAATAAGTCATCCACTTAGACCTGTGGAGGATGGATGGGGCA
Source organism: Tokudaia tokunoshimensis (assembly GCA_036184795.1). Classification (NCBI taxonomy): domain Eukaryota; kingdom Metazoa; phylum Chordata; class Mammalia; order Rodentia; family Muridae; genus Tokudaia; species Tokudaia tokunoshimensis. Next base: position 52,438,104 of record BTHU01000014.1, on the reverse strand, counting down.
TTGTGGCACCTGTCTGCATGCATTTATCTCATTTGCTTGGTTCTTTGAATGGATAGATTTCGAATACTTTGTCAAGTAAATATGGTGGGATCCAATTAGAAGGTAACCATTGGCTTTCTTGATGATCTGCAACACTCCAAAATATCCACTGCTTCAGGGGAAGACTGAGATGAGGGGATTCTAACAGTGCTAAATAGAAGCTTGGGAGATAGCCAGGCAAGCAGGAGGATCTGAGCTTGATCCCTAGAAGTCAAATTTAACACACAAATCCAGACAGGATGGCACACTTTGGTACTCCCAGCACCTGCAAGGCAGAGACAGGTGTATATCTTGGATGCACTGGCTAGTCAATCTAGACTACTTGGCAAACTCTAAGCCCATGAGATACCCTGTCTCAAAAATACAAGGTGAATTGCAACTGAAGAATGACACTTTAGTTGTCTCCTGTTCCCCACATGTGTACATACATGAACACACACACACACACACACACACACACACACACACACACTCACAGAGCAAAAATGATTTGGGGTTCCCAAACAAGTTTCTGAATGAAAATTTTGAGGAAAGTTGAAAACACGGTTTTCTTAACAGCTTAAGGCTTTCTCCTAACAGGAGATTTGTATGGTTGGATTCAAAGTGTTTTGAGACCAGGGTTTGTGCTGGGCCTTACAGTGATGGGCTATGGTGACAAAAACAGAACCCAAAATTTCTTTCATTTTATTTCAGAAGCAGTTTAAAATCTCTCTCATTGAATATAGGCTATACTTACTGATTTCTTATATACAGGATATGGTAAAAAGAGATAGGGTGTCTTTTTAAAGACAAAGTTGTAAGTGGTAGGGATACATGTGGACCATGGGGGATATGATCAAGTCACTCACACGCATATATGATAGTGTCATAACGAAGCCTATCAGTTTGCACAATTAAAGAATAAAATAGACAGGGTATGAAAGCTTTTCTCTTGTGAGGTGTCACACACTCCCCTGGGTTGTCTGATAGAAGCCATCTGTCACATCGAAAGGCAGCACTGGGGAAGGAAAACTTGTGTGAGTGTATTAGTCAGGGTTCTCCAGAGTCACAGAACGTATGGGTAGTCTCTATATAGTTAGGGAATTTGTTGATGACTTACAGTCTGTAGTCCAACTTCCCAACAATGGTCAGCAGCAGCTGTGGATGGAAGTCCAAGGATCTAGCAGTTGCTCAGTCCCACAAGGCAAGCAGACAAGGAAGGGTGAGTCTTCTTCCAATGTCCTTATGTAGGTCTCCAGCAGAGGGTGTGGCCCAGATTAAAAGCATGTGCCACCAAGCCTTTAATCCCAGATGACCTTGAACTCAGAGATCTCCTTGTCTTAATCTTCTGGAATTCATAGCCACTATGCTTCAAGATCTCCATGCCAAGATCCAGGTCAGAAACTTGTATCTCTGAGCCTCCTGGATCATAGGTGAGCCTTCCAATTCTTGATTATAGTTCATTCCAGATATAGACAAATTGACAACCCAGAATAGCCACTACAGTGAGCTTTCAGAAGAACCTTGGAGGCATGCTCTGGAGCCAGGGTCCTTAAATCCAGCCTTGAGAACCAATAGATTGACCGAAACCTTTGGAGAATCACTGAGCCAAGGCAACAAACTGAGGCATGCACAAATACTGACTGGGCAAAAGGTAAGATGATAAATCTTTGTTTTTCTGGAAGACTAAATCTTGGGGTCATTTGTCAATATCAATAGCTAAGTGATACAAGTGAGAGTTGCACAAAATTGATGCAAGATCAATTTTCTGTCCAATGATGCAATAAAGATAGCAAAGATCTCATGACTTCTTGACAAGAGAGGACAGGCAGAGATGATGTCACTATTGCCAAGGCAATGATGGATGTGTATCTTAGAACATGGACAAATGTATTGGGGTTGATGGAAACCACGGAAGATGGAAGGTCTTAGTTTTGCTCTTGTGTGTAAGAAAACAGAATATCTGTTGCATTTATGTATCAAGTAGGAGTAGCTGCTAATGTGTCTAGGCCAGTGCTTTACAAACTCTTTCAGTAAAGAACCAGATAATGAGTCTTTTAGGGTTGTGGGGAACGATAGTCTCTGTTGCACCTACTGAATTCTGCCATCATGGAGTAAAGAAAGCTATGACAGAGTGTAAATGAATGGGTGTGACTGTATTCTATTGAATTTCATCCTCGGAGTACAAGAGGGATGCAGAAAAATGGATCACAGCAGTGCAGAGTTAGGTATGAACTTTTTGGCTCATCAGTAGTGGTGGGAAGATTCATGAACGGACACTGAGTAGGATATATGTATATATATATGTATATATATATATATATATATATATATATATACATATATAACACATATTTATATTCTACAGAAGTCATCACGGGGAAGATCTGGTGTCACAAGACCTAACACTGGAATCTAAACTTGGAAAGCTGAGCGATTGAATGGAGTTGCTGGAGTTCACATCTTAAAGCCTCAGGGCATCCTTGAATGGGCAGGATTGTTTCTCTTCATCTTCACCAGTGCACACAGTTTCAGAACTGACCTTAGGTTACGGAGAAGAGTGCCAGTCCTGCAGATCTGAGTATGGTGAGTGCATGACTTTTGTGTTTTCTGAAAATTATGCTTGTGTTATTTTAATTCTCCCAAACCGTCATGCATAGGAGATCCACATCCTTCCTCAGACTGTCAGCTTCTTGAAGCCAGGCATTGTGTTTGTGTGGCCTTTCAGTATCTCCAAAGAGCCCAGACAGGTGCCAGAAACATGGTAGAGCCCCATATTGTTCTTGAATGAGTGACTGAGTGCACGACCAACCAACTGGTAAAGTGCACGGCAGCATGGGAAGAAATGGCTTAGCTTGTACCTAAGTAGGCTGGTGGAGTGCTTTATTGGAAGGCGCTCTTTTGTTTGTAGGTTATAGATGCTACATGACGGTGCCATAGGGACAGATATGTGGCCAAGCTGCAGAAGTGCTGTTATTCTCTCTCTCTCTCTCTCTCTCTCTCTCTCTCTCTCTCTCTCTCTCTGTCTCTCTCTCTCTCTCTCTCTCTCTCTCTCTCTCTCTCTCTCTCTCTCTTTCAGGATAGGGAATCGGGAGTGGGTGAGTTAGTGAGCAGGGGAGGGGGGAGGGGATAGGAGGTTTTCTGAGGGGAAACCAGGAAAGGGGCTAACATTTGAAATGTAAATAAAGACAATATCTAATTAGAAAAAAATGAAAAGAATCACCTTGAAGTACTTATCCCGGGGAAGATACATTAGATTATAGTGGATAAATGCCATCATGAAAGTACTTTTGTGGATAAATAAAAAGGTTCAACTGGTTTAGGATGATCAGAAATGTCAGAAAGAGGGTGGGAAAGTAATAAGACAGGGACACCTCTGATTTGTCCTCCTCACTGTGAGTTCATGAGAAAACAGGTTAGAAATCCAGGTTCCAGGATTCTGGTTGGTCCTGCTATTGACCAAAGTCTCTAAGCAACGGTGGGTAAGACAGGTTGTAATAGAAGAAGGAAAAAGAGGAGGGTAGGCAAAAGTGAAGAAAAACTCGAGCAAACATTCAAATTATGAGAATGTAGTAATGAAAGACTTCACAGTGCAGTTGGAGGAAAACCTAGTCAGGACTTCAGAGGGCACAGCCAAGCTAAACCAGCTAAATGGCTGGGTGCCAAGAGAGTGCCTTGGGATTTAAGAGCCATTTCTTTGACAGAGCTTATTATAAGGAAAACACTGTGGGAAATGTTCTAATCTCCGGTGAGAGTGGCTGTGTTGGAGTGTGTTGCTTTGACTCACCATGTGATACTAACTCACTGCACACAAGACACGGGATTAGCCTTTGGACACAGGATGGTGACATCTCCTGTTTTACAGTGTGCTCTGGTGTCACTTTCTGCGAAAGTGTTCAGATAGTTTTTCTCTTTGTCACTGGCAATCAGAAAGAAAGATTTGGCAGCTGTGGGAGTTGGGGATGTTGGTTTCTTTCGGTTGGCTGTGTGTGGGCGTCCGACCCATCCAGTGTGTTTTACTTTGTCTTTGTTTTGCTAGATGAGTTGAACTATGTTTTCTGTCATACGAGTAAAATGATGGGAAATGCTTCTTAGGTGTCTTCACTTGCTTGCCACATTTTGGAATTTTATTTAATTCATTTAAGCATTAGCTATGTCTTGTGGAATGTGTTTTTAACCTACAGTCTGCAGCAGTTGGTGTTGAACCCTGATGGCCTGATATATAGTCGTGTAAACCTGTTTTTTTTTTTTGTTCCCTACTTATTACTGCAAAAATGACTAGAAATGAGATTGAACATGGGGATGCTGAGGATACAGTTTGCAAACTTGCCTAAGATTTTCTTAAAATCCACGGACTACTGCATTGCTTCTCAATTTTGGTGATTTTATTTTTTATTTTTTTATTTTTGATGCATGGGGAGGAGTGTGGCAGCACAGACAAAGTAGATATCAGCCCTGAGGACCTTGATTGCCATGAAATATTGTCAGTAATGATTTCAGGTTTTTATATATAATTTTCTCACTTTTAGGATGGCGTGTTCACTGGCACACCTTTAGCAACCCGAGTTGGACCTTAAATCTATCAGTAAACAATAATTTTCTAAAACAAAACAAAAGAGAACAGGGCAGAGAACTTACTGAGCATGCCCAGGATGGCTCAGCCCTGTGTTGTTTTTCCTTGCAACTATATTTATATTTCTCTCAGTCGCAGAGGGCAATGCACATCAAAGAAACAATCCCATTTACTTCCAGCTCAGTGAACCACTGAGTTTACCGAGGTGATTTTCAGCGTTGTGAGATAGAATTTACTTATAAGACCGCCTAACCCACTGACAACTCACGAAAGTTGAGTCACTGGAGATCCCTGTGCAGTTCGCAGGCAGCTACACCACTGCAATCCTCTCTGTCAGAGCAAGCGCTTGGTTTCTACTCATGTAAACTCGGGTTGTGGCCTTATGACTCTTGTACATTCCACAAACGTCTCGAGTCTCGTTTCTGTCTTGTGTATTTGACAAGCCTCCCTTCTTCCTCCAAGGGAGAATACTACACTTTGGAGGACACAGCTACACAATAGATTCCTGCTACTAAAAGAAAACAAATAAACTAACAAATGAGAGACTAGCATAGTTTTTTCCCATGAAAACAAGTTACGGTAACTTTTCAGTACTGTAGTAATGGTTGAATACAATCAGTTGATAAATGTGGGCACAAAAGAAGTCTCACCACTGGTAAACAGCAAAAAGAGTAAGTATCTCTTGACAACCACAGCAAGTTCACAGGAATATTTCATGGAGTTATTATTTCATTACTCATTTATCCACACAGTATTTTTTGTGCATGCAGACAAAGATTAACACATTTAATGGGGTTGGAGAGGCACTTAAAGCCAAGTCCCCATGAATTCCAGAATGGATGAGAGAAAGTTGAGTGTCTCTTAGACAAAGTCTCTTTGTGTCTGGGTCCTCCTCCTGGATGCCTTGGTAACCTTTCAAGGGAAGCTCAGGTGGTGTGCAGAGGACACCCATTTGATTTTAGTTCAATTAAAACAGGAATAAATCCCTAAGCCTGTTGGAACTGGCCATTACCATTGAATGATAGACTTCTTGTCAAATGGAGTAACTGATTAGCTAGATAGGTTAGACCATGACATAAATTAGATAAAGTGTCAATGAATTAACACATCCTTTGGTTGGTGTGGTGATGCGTACCTACAATCCCAGATCTTAGGAAACTGAGGCAGAAGGACCATGGCTTTAAGGACAGCCTGGGCTATACAAGTTCCTGTCTCAAAATCAGACAAAGGAAGACAATAGATTAATATATTTTGCCACTAACATGCACTGCTCTCATTACCTTCCCAGGCAGTCATCCTCTGGATATAGCACTGGAGAACTAGCTCCACTCCAAATCCTCATAGGATGTAACTAAGCATCAGTGTCCAGTCACCACATTTTTTTTTCTGAATTCTGAGAGCCAAGGATGCATATGAGAAGAGGACAAGAGCAGCTGCCATGGGGCCCTCTTCTGTCTCATTCACAGATAGCCAGGCAGTGGGATCTAAGGAGAACATAACAGGGATTGTCAGTGATGTCCTCAGTACTCTGAAGGAGCCCAATGCCTTGCTCTGTCCTCCTCCTCCTCCTCTTCCTCCTCTTCCTCCTCCTCCTTCACTTCTGAGTCCCTTTCCCTTTATACTTTGTTTTAAATTACAAAACTGAAGTTAAGTGGGGCTCATTGTTTTTATTCTTATTTTTAATTTTCTTAATCACTTTGATATGTGATAGTTGTATATACTAACTGCTTTGTATGCACATGTGTTTGTATAGCTTCATGTGCAGGGCTTCATGTGTGAAGGCCAGAAGTCAACCATAGTCCACTTAGTTTTCTGAGACAGGGCCTTTCATTTGGACTAGAGATTGCTGATTAGGGTAGGCTGCATGGACTATGAGACTCAGGTATCTATCTGATTCCTCTAGTTCAGGCTATAAGCATGTACACTACACCCAGGCTCTTGTGTAGGTCCTGGCTATCAATCTCAGGTTCTCCCACTTAGTAGGGAATAGCAGCTGAGATATCACTCCAGCCCTAACTGTTCATATTTATGGAGCGTAGAGTGATACTTCAGCACATATGTATAATGTGTAATGATCAGATGCAGGTGGTAGCATGATTGATGAAGCCATCAGGACCTCAAGAGACAAGAAAGGAAGTAGATGCAGTGTGATGGACCAGGGAACATACACTCAAGTATAGGGGGCATAGTCACAGGATATTGGAGTCATAACACCCTGGGTGGACACTGGGATAAGAAAGAGTAATGAGTCTACCCTAGGACAGACAGGCAAACCCATATGTCTAGAATCAATCTCCTTTCAAGATGGAAGTCAGAGAATCCCAGATCTTAAAGGACCTGGGACAGACAATCAGTGACAGAAATTAATAAGAAGAATGCATCTCCTTCTCTTGCCATCCACTATAAGAAAGCAGAAGATGCTGATAAGTGTCACAAAAATTCTAGGTCAGGTTCTAGTAGCTCCCACATCTCAAATCATGGCTTGCAAACCTTGTTTTCTTCCATGCTAATCGCATGCCATGTCAGCCAAGCTGTCCTATTCTACAACCAAGGGCTTTGAGCACTCCATGTCTCTTCTCTGTTCCTGGACCTTGGTTGGAGTTACCTGCATGAGTGCCAACCTCTGGGCAGTTGCAGTTGAGGTGCGGTGAACAAACATGTGGACTCTCTGCATGAGCTTCTTTAGTCCCAGAACTCTGAGGGTGCCATTTGCCAAACTCACAAACCAGAGTTACATCCAAGTCTCAGTGCATCAGCAAATGGGAGACTCTTCTCCATGAGTCATGTGATCTCATATTCACCTTCCAAATCTGTTGTTATTGTTGTTCTTCTTCCTTCTCCTCCTTCTCATCTTCATCCTCCTCCTCTTCATTCTCTTTCTCTTCTTTTAAATTTATTTTTATTTTATGTGCATCAGTGCTTTGCCATCTTGTGTGTGTGTGTGTGTGTGTATGTGTGTATGCATGCATGTGTGTTACCAGATCCCCTGGAACTGGAGCTATAGACAGTTGTGAACTCTATATGGATGATGGGAATTGAACCAGGGCCCTCTGGAAGAGCAGTCAGTGTTCTTAACCACTAAGTCATCTCTCCAGCCCCCTAAATATGCTTTCTTAAAAATGAAAACAATAACAGTACCTGCCTTCTGTGACTTTTTTTAATTTTTTAATGTTAAAGGAAGTAAAAACATTTTATGCTAAAATTAAAGATTTACATGGAAAATGTTTCTGACAAAATTGAAGAAGCATATAGAAAAACACATTAAGATTGACAATTTTCATGGAAAATTAAAGAGTAAAATGGTAGACATAAAAACATTACTAAATTAATTGAAAAAAGAAATAGAAACATTTTATGATAGAACTGAAGATTTACGTGGGAAATATTTCTAATAAAATTGTAGAAAAATATAAAATAACTTTAAAATTGAAGATTATCATGGAAAATTACAGATAAAATGGTAGGCATAAAAATATTTCTAAGTTGATTGAAGGTGGAATTATAAACATTTTCTGATAAAATTGAATATCTACAAGGAAAATATTTCTGATAAAATTCAAGAAATATATAGAAAAACATGTTAAAACTGACTATTTCATGGAAAATTATACAGATAAAATGGTAGGTATAAAAATGTTCCTAAGTTGATTAAAAGTAAAATTATAGACATTGTCTGATAAAATTGAAGATTTACATGGAAAATATTTCTGATAAAATTGAAGAAAAATATAGAAAAACATTAAAATTGAAGATTATCATGGAAAATTATACTGATAAAATGGTAGGCATAAAAATATTCCTAAGTTGATTGAAAGTGGAATTATAAACATTTTCTGACAAAATTGAAGATTTACATGGAAAATATTTCTGATAAAATTGAAGAAATACATAGAAGAAATGTTAAAATTAAAGATTATCATGGAAAATAATACAGTTAAAATGGTAGACATAAAAATATTACTGAATTGAAAGAGGAATCATAAACATTTTCTGATAAAATTGAAAATTTACATGAAAAATATTTCTGCTAGACTATGTTTTTTGTTGGGGAATTGAGTCCATTGATGTTATAAGATATTAAGGAATAGTGATTGTTGCTTCCTGTTATTTTGGATGTTATTTTTATGTTTGTGTGATTAGTTTCTTTTGGGTTTGTTGGAAAAAGATTACTTTCTTGGTGTAGTTTCCCTCCTTGTGTTGGCATTTTCCATCTATTATCCTTGGTAGGGCTGGATTTGTGGAAAGATATTGTGTAAATTTGGTTTTATCATGGAATATCTTGGTTTCTCCATCTATGGTAATTGAGAGTTTTGGTGGGTATAGTAGTTTGGGCTGGCATTTGTGTTCTCTTAGGGTCTGTATGAGATCTGCCCATGATCTTCTAGCTTTCATGGTCTCAGGTGAGAAGTCTGGTGTAATTCTGATAGGCCTGCCTTTATAGGTTACTTGACATTTTTCCCTTATTGCTTTTAATATTCTTTCTTTGTTTAGTGCATTTGGTGTTTTGATTATTATGTGCTGGGAGGACTTTCTGGTCTGGTCCAGTCTGTTTGGAGTTGTGTAGGCTTCTTGTATGTTCATGGGCATCTCTTTCTTTAGGTTAGGGAAGTTTTCTTCTATAATTTTGTTGAAGATATTTACTGGCCCTTTAAGTTGGAAATCTTCGCTCTCTTCTATACCTATAATCCTTAGGTTTGGTTTTCTCATTGTGTCCTTGATTTCCTGGATGTTTTGGCTCAGGAGCTTTTTGCATTTCGCATTTTCTTTGACTGTTGAGTCAATGTTTTCTGTGGTATCTTCAGCCCCTGAGATTCTTTCTTCTATCTCTTGTATTCTGTTGTTGATGCTTGCATCTATGACTTCTGAATTCTTTCCAATGTTTTCTATCTCCAGAGATATCTCATGTTGTGATTTCTTTATTGTTTCTACTTCCACTTTTAGATTCTGGATGGTTTTGTTCAGTTCCTTCACTTGTTTGTGTTTTCCCATACTTCTTTAAGGGATTTTTGTGTTTCCTAGTTAAGGGCCTCTACCCATTCATCCATGCTCTCCTGTATTTCTTTCAGGGATTTTTGTGTTTCCTCTTTAAGGGCTTTTACCATTTGACCCATGTTCTCCTGTATTTCCTTAAGGGAGTTATTTATGTCCTTCTTGATGTCTTCAAACAGCATCATGAAATGAGACTTTAAATCCAACTCTTGCCTTTCCGGTGTGTTGGGGTATCCGGGATTTGCTGTGGTGGGAGAACTGGGCTCTGATGTTGTCAAGTAGCCTTGGTTTGTGTTGGTAGGGTTCTTGTGCTTGCCTTTCGCCAACTGGTTATTTCTGGTGTTAGTTGGTCTTGTTGTCTCTGGCTGGAGCTTGCCCCTCTTATGGGCCTGTAAGCCTGTGTCTGTACTCCTGGGAGACCAACTCTCTTCTGGCAGGGTCTGTGCACAGAAGGCTGTGGAGCTGTCTGGTTCCCTGCTGCAAATGGCGGCCGGAAGAGAAGACTCCTGTCCCAGCAGCTCCACTGATCCTATGCCCTGTGCTCCTAGCTGTACCCCTCCAGAGAGAAGGTGGCGATCTCACCTCTGCACTCAGAAGTGAAAATCGCTGCTGTGAGATCACTCTCTCCTGGTGGGCTAAGGACAGAAGACTTTGGAGCTGCCTGGTTCCCTGCTGCAGATGGTGGCTGGAAGGGCCTCCTGTGATTTTTGTTAATTTAAATTAGATGATGTATATAAAGCCTGAGCATGCACATATACAACAAGGAATAAATGTTTAATGAAATAAACTCTCAAATAATTCACCTACATTTGCATTAATAACTTTTTCAAAAGCCCCTCTTCAAAGTGAAGATCTGTTTCAAACTGGCATTATGGCTCAGTTTAAGTTTGTTTTATCTGGAATTTTGGGGTGCTCCTCCTCTACTCCTGCCCTAGTTAGTGGTCCCATCCCTCTGGTGACGTATTTCACAGTCTAGAGTTTTTTCTAATTATCGACCTTACCTGCCTTTTCCTCATCTCTGACGCCCACCACACATGCATACATCAACTGCTAAAAACAAACCTAGAGACACTCTTTCAGAACACAGGAAGAATATTTCATGGAACCCCTGTTCTGCCCTGTTCTGTTCTGATGATGAGCTTGCATGGACTAATGCACAGGGACAAATGTTTAAGTGTATTTGATTCACATGTTGCATATATCTTTGTAAGACCCAGCAAAAGGGATCTCTGCTTGATCAGAAAGGCTGCCCACAATTCTGTAGTTCGAAGTCCTGAGAAAGCAACCACCTTGTACCCATACATTAATTGTCTTCCTACAAATACATTCTCAACAATTTTCGCTCATAACTAGTTAAGACTTGGGGGGTGAAAGAAAAGCAGTATTTAACTAAGCAGGTAAGCTAAAATATAATTTTGCCAAACACAGAAAATCATTAGCAAATATGGATGTGCCTGATTCTATGTTGCATCAAGATCTGAAGGGTTCATTTTGTAAAGTTCACTTGTGGGAAGGTCATTCAAATCTCCCTTTATCTGCCTCTCTTCCTCTTCATCCACTTTAGCATCTAGGTTGTTTGTCTTCTGAGATATTTAGGTACAAGGTAGGTGCCACTCATTCTAAAGTACTTGTGTATATGTATGTGTACATGTGTGTGCATGTGTGTGTGTGTGTGTGTGTTCTATGACATGCATCAACTATTGTAGACCCAGAAACAAGTACATAGCTATTGGATGGAATGTGTGGCCTTCTTTGGCAATAGCTGTAATGTGGGAGATTTTGGACCACAAGTAATAGAAAGCCACATCTCCAGTAGCCTGAAACACTAAGAATTAATGCTGAGTTAATAAGTACCTGAAGTTATCAGATATTGGGTCCATGACTCAATGACATCATCTTTTCTTTCTACTATTCTTTGTCCTGGTGTGTAGTGCTTCACAGTTGCAGGGTGGCTACACCACTGTGGACATCTCATGTTCATTCTAGTGTTCCACGAAAGAAGGAAGAGAGAGAAGGTAATGTAATTCCAATCCCTGCTCAGTAAAAACTTCTCAGAACTCTGTTCTTCCCTGACAAATGATTATATTACATGCAAAAATTGTACATTCCTTATATATAAGGCGTGCAGGAGAGGGTGGGTCACAGAGAAAATGGTGTAAGTACGATGGGGATAGCTCATTCTTGAAGGGCCCATTTCTGAGCCAGTAATTGGCAGTGCAGCCTCTGTTGATCAATTCTGTGCTTATGACACACAAAAGAGAACAAAGGACCCTGTAACAAATATCCCAGTATTCACCACTCAGCTTCAAAAAGAATTCATCACCAATACAACTTTTTTACATTTTTACATGTAGACATGTCAGTTTCTCAGTTTTACATCTCAGGAGCAAACATTAGCCTCACTTTATACATAGGAACTTATATATGAGTGTGTGTGTCTCTCTGTGTATGTCTGTGCATGTATGCATGTGTGTGTGTCTGTGTGTGCATGTACATGCATACGTGCATGTGTGTGTGTGTGTTTGTGATATATGAGATCTGTGGGTGCAAAGGCCAGAAGAAAACATTACATGTTATGCTTTATCATGTGTTGCAGTTACAGGTATGTGGCTATTCCTGTTTTTAACATGGGATTTGAAGTAATGTCCCACCTACACACTGCCTAGCTATCTCTTCAGTCCCTGTGTTAAGGCCTGGTTATTTGTGTATATTCTTTCTCATATCCCCTTTCTCTTTTCACCTTTTTTGCATGTATTGAACATCCATGAGAGTATCATGCTGAGAATGCTCACTTGTAAATTGCTTTCATCTGATCAATAGTGTGCTTATGAGATTAATTGATATTGATTCATGGAGCTCTGGTGTATTCTTTTTCAATGCTATATGGGATTCCCTTACAGGCATAGTACAATTTATTTTTCCTCTGGATGTAGATTGAGAAAATATCAATATTTTGCTATAAAACACCACCTATATGATTGTTTTTCATGATTCTTGCTATACATGCATGTATGCATATCTGTATAGGTGTATATTTGTCTATGCATATTCACCTGAATACATCAGAAGCATATGTACCTGGGAATGGATGCATGTGACTGTATACATATGAATTCAGCTATGGTTTAACATAGCAATTTTACTCTGATTGACAGTTAGAATGGATGTTCCTTAGTGTTTCTCCTGAGTAGTTTATGGATGCTCATTTCCAGTACTGATGGATCTCATTGCGTACAACCTGACCCAAACCTGCTTCTTCCAGGCCTTTTGCTTATCTGAATAATATCTAATTTTGGCTTTAGTTTGATTTTTTTTGTTTAATTCTTAGTGAGGTTAAGTATCTCTTCATATGACTTTTAGTGCTTGATATGCCTACTTCAGTAAGTGATCTCAATCACGTTACTCTTTCTGACTAATCTCTTTATCTCTTTCTTGTTAAATTAGAAACAATTTTCTGCATTTGTTCCCACCTGCTGCAGGTGGAAGCTTCCCTGATGATGGATGGGCAAGGTGCTGATCTATGAGTACAGCATAAATGCCATTAGGAGACATTTTGTTGCTATGTTCCTTTAGCAGATAGTAATATTTTGCTTTACACTCGGTCCCTGGACTAGCTAGTCTCAGGCTATTGGTCACCCAAACAGTGTCAAGTATGGTGTCTTAGTTAGGATTTCCATCACTGGGGAGAGACACCATGACCATGGCACATCTTATAAAGGGAAAGATTTAATTAGAGTTTGATTACAGGTTCAGAGGTTTAGTCCATTTTATCATGGTGGGACTCACGACAGTGTTGGAGAAGGAGCTGAGAGTTCTACATCTGGATCAGTAGGCAGCAGGAAGAGAGACAGAGAGAGAGAGAGAGAGAGAGAGAGAGAGAGAGAGAGAGAGAGAGAGAGAGAGACAGAGACAGAGACTAGGCCTGGCTTGAACATTTGAAACCTCAATGCCCACCTCCCAGTGACACTCTTCCTTCAATAAGGCCACACCTGCTCCAACAAGACCACATCTCCTAATAGTGTCATTTTCTGGTGATTAAGCATTCAAATCTATGAGCGGATAGGGACAATTCCTATTTAAACCACCACATTCTACTTCCTGGCACCCATAGGCTTGTAGCCATATCATAATGCAAAAATGTATTCAGTCCAACTTCAACAGTCCCCATAGTCTTTAACAGTCTCGACCCTGTTTAAAAGTTCAAAGTATCAGAGACTCACAGTAATCTCTTAGCCGTAATCCTCTATAAAATCAAAGCAGATATCAAGCAGATCAAATACTTCCAACATATAAGGACACACGTATGTAACTGTTCCAAAAGGGAAGTAAGAGCACAATGAGGAAAAACTGAACCAAAGCAAGAGTAGAACCAGCTGGGCAAACCCCAGACTCTGCATCTCCATGCTCAATGTCAAAGCGCTCTTCAGATCTTCAACTCCTTTCAGCAATATTTGGCTTCCAGGAAGAGCTTGCTGTCTTGTCAAGGTGTGTGTGCCTGTGTGCGTGAGCATGTGCGTGCATGTTTGTGTGCCTGCGTGTGCGTGTATGTGCATGTGTGTGTGCGTGCACGTGTGTGTGTGCGTGTGCGTGTGCGTGTGTGTGTGTGTGTAAGTGTGCTCTCACAATTGGGCACTGAGTGTATAACAACCTTAGTAACTGAGTGTGCATCTGAAACTCTACAAGAACCAGTGACCCCTCACACCAATCCCTTTTAAATTCCTAAGCCCTTAGCACTCAACCTAAGGCAGGGAGCTCTAAAAGCTCCTCAGAAAGGGGGGTTGGAGGACTTGATACCAGCTTAAAAGCGCTCTTCACTCAGCAGGAACTACCAATCTATCATCCCGGAGACCTGACTGATGAGAGGGGCCAGGTGCCCTGTCCATAGTTCAGAAGACCGAGCCGCAACAAATTATAAGTGGGTTGGCAGAGGTGAGGAGGGCGCAGGATGGACTCTATCAAAGCGCTCTGCAGCTGCAGGAAGAACCAGGCAAGCCAAGGTGAGTTGGAACACACTTGCTCCAGCCAGCTAAGTGGTCCCTCCTCTCTCACTTCTGGAGACAGTCACCGGCTTTCATAGGCCAGGGCTCACCATTCACAGCTGTAGGTAGTGATTAATTCAGTATTTGAATGAAATGGGCCTGGTGAAGGCGGGGAGGCCCAGGTTCCTTCCCCCACACTCCTTCCCCCCAATCATGATTGGGGAGGAAACCCAGGGTCTCCCACACACCAGGCAAGAGCTATACCACTGCAGCCCAGGCTCTAAGCCTTTGTGTTTCTAATCTGTTCCTGATTGAAGTGGTTGCAGCCTCACGAGTCTCACCATGAGGATCACAGCTTCGATGCACTGTATTCCACGCGGCAGCATCTCCAATACCAGTTCAGTCCAGGTTCAGGTTCAGGGGTGGAGAACTACACGCAACCTCATGTGTCACTCCAGGAGACTGAATCTCACACTGCCTCTGCAGGTCCAGTAAGAAGGTGTGCTTTTGAGAAAGGAATGTGGAAATGAAACATACAGATAGTGGGTGGCTCCTCCAAGAAATTTCAAAATTAGCCCACCTCAGATGGGATCCAGGAATCTCTGGTTTCTACAAGTTCTCCAGGTGAAGATTTATGATCACAAGAGTTTAAGACGGGCTTCTCCCCAAATCGTGCACTTCTCCTGTCAAGAATATTTCAGAGGAACTCCTCAGGATTCTTACCTCAGTATTTCTAAAATAAGTTGGCTCTTTGTCATAGAGCCTCTTGGAGAAAGAACCCTGAAATCACAATTAGAAAATAAAATTCAAAAAGCCTGACACTAACGGCAGGCAAATTTTAGTCAGTCTGGGTAGTTATCTGGGGATGATGTGGGAGACTTTATAGCTCTTCTACAAAAGAGGCGGAGTCTGTTTACCCACCCTTTGTATCTGAATGATCCTCAGGACCTGTTTTTATCAACAGGATGTGGCAGAAGGAACTCAAGACAAGTTCCAGTCCTGGGTCTCAAAAGGTCTAACAGATTCTTTGCTTGCTGTAATGAAAACTCTGCTGTCACCCTGGAAACAAGCCAGGCCAGCTAGCATGCTGAAGATGCTACCACAGGAAGCCCCAGTCAAAAGTCAGCCTCCGTACTGCTACTGTCTACAAATGCTTAAGCAAAGTAGACCAGACCAGCTGAGCTCAGTTCAAACTACCTGCAGACTCATGAGCCAAGTGGTTGGCTGTTCTTTTAAGTTACCAAATTTGCAAAAGTTACAAAATTCAGGAAGGAAGCCAGAGAATGTCAGGACAACCCAGAAAATAGTTTCCTTCATTGTAGCTCCTTTTGTTTTTTTTTAAAAAAGCCTAATTTACATATTTGGCCTGCTGTGTAATAGGACCACTTTCTGGCTTCTCCAGCCTCATCTCCTCCCAAAATTCAGGTTTTTGAGTTTGTTTTGTAGAGCAGTAAGTAAGGAAATGAAGACCCTTCCAACACAGCAGCTCATGCCTTGTTCATGCCTTTTTGCCTGGGCCAGCACAGACTCAGGGGCAGCTGGAACATAACAGCCCCTTTACCAACTCTTTTTAGCATCTATCCATGAATCAAAAAAAGAGGCCTCTCTCTTGTGCACACAAACAAAAAGGGTGTTTGCTAACAACTGATGTGTAACTGACCCCTGAAAATACCCTCTGGGGTGAGCAGACAAACTGGGGCATCCACATAGCTCTGAAATATATCAAAATTCACCTTCGTCCCGTTGAACTTGCATCCTGCCCAGAGTCTTGCATCTTCTGCCTTAATTTTAGTTTTGAAAAATCAGTGAGCTAGCGCCTCAAGGCTTGTGTTGTGAAAAGCTGTTTAATGCTGTGAAAGATAAGAGGGATTGCAGCGCTGACATGTATATTTCTAAGCTCGTTATTTTTCTTAATGAACGTTGCTTCTCTCCTTAATACTTAGCAGTTGGAACACATGCGGTTCACCACAGTTTACCACCTCCGACCTGGTGATTAGGGGACTGGGAACCAACTTACATCACTGTCAGGGAAGCAGAGGAAAAAAAAAATCGCAAAATAAATGGCAAGATGTTGCAGTGATAGCTAGCAGGAAAATCTGCAGTGCTTAGGAGAACCGGGACACAGTTGCAATCCTGAGGCGGAGAGGTAGCCTTCGAGGTGCAGTAGAACTGGACAAGGGGCGCGGGAGCCACGTGACTGATTATTCAAATGCACCTCTGATTAACTCGGTTTATATTGATGCAAATAATCCTGCAGGAGCCTGCAAGGGCTAATGCATTTTGGAACTGTGGTTTTTCCATTGATAACGCAAAATGGTGTAGGGGAAAAGGCATTTTTATGATATTAATAATGGAATTACAGAATCAGGTCGCTTAAAGGAACAGCGCTGACTCAGCGAAAGCAGCGCGGAGTTGAATGTGGAGATTAATACTAGCAAAACGAAATACAAGCTCGCTGCTGCCATCTCCTTTCCTAAAACACACGTCCCGTCCTATTTTCTTTAAAAAAGAAGAAAAAAGACTGGCTCAGCGCAATGTTCAGATGAATTAAAAGGGAAGGAGCTGTCTGGGGTGCTGAGGGAGACCTCTCCCTCGCCCCTGCCCACCCACCCCCCAGCAATCCATCTAAAATATTTCCCCCTCTTCGCCCCCACCCCACTGATTAAGTATTGGATTTATCTGCCTTGCCCATGCTCTGGTTTCATGTCTTAGAACAATGCCTGTAAACACTTTCCAAATGAATGATTAAAATTGCAAATGAAGATCAATAAACGCCCCTAAAGGGCTGAATGTATTAGAGCTGGGGCTGAGATGAAACTGCAGAAACCTTTCTGTGCCTTTGGCTGGGCACACAGGCAGGAGCGCCTGGAAGCCTGGCTAGGTAGGGGGCGATGGAGACAGGTGGTTGCAACCAAGGAGGAGGCTCTGCTGAAGGCAGAGATGCAAGCTCTGTGGTGTTTACACCCAGGCAGTTATGAAAGTGACCAAAGAAAAGTCACCTTAACAAACGTGTCCAGAAACAGAATAGCACAGAGATGTTAAAGATCACATTGAGGGACCTCAGAGAATATTTGGGTGCAGTACGTGAAGGAACAAGTTACAAACGTGTATCCTTTTTTCTTTCTTTCTTTGTTTTGTCTCTTAAGCAGTTGAGAGCTCTGCCCATTTACCTGTTCTTCTCAGCTTAGTTGTATAGGGTGTTGGTGGTGACATGGGATAGCATTGGAGACAGCCTGGTGGTCTACATCTCAGTTAAAGAAGAATGAGGTACAGTAGGACAAAGAGGACCTTGGCAGGGAGTTGAAGTTGATTAGAAACTAATCTGGGCCACATTTTTAGAACATTTGCTGTGAAACACGCAGAGCAGAACGTTGGTCATTTTAATTGAATGCATACAATTCGCAGTGTCGACAGTCATGGTTTTGTACAACCAATGCCACGGTCTCATGTCAGAACATACTGGTAACCTGCAAAGCAACCCAGCTCTGGCAACCCACTTTTCTCCACACTAATTTCACTAGGGTTTTTAGAATCGAAATACTGTGGTAGTGAGCTCATCTCCCTAGTCTCTGGGCACAGAGGTGGAAGGGGAGGAGTGAGGGTACCAGGGCTGTGTTTATAAAAAGATAGAGAAAGAGGGGATATGTTCTATGGAGGTGTGGTGAGGTGTGGGGGAAGGAGGTGCCTTGGCAGACCCATGCTGAGGCCTCCCTTCCCCCTGAGGGACCAGCCATGTGACCTTATAGTATAAAATAGAGTTTATTCAGGGAATGGGGAGGGGAGTTAAGAGGGTAATAGAGGCAGAGAAAGGCAGAGAGAGAGAAAGAGAGAGAGAGAGAGAGAGTAGAGGCCAGCCATGAGCCTGTGAGGGGGGGCAGGGGTAGGAAGGCAAGAGCAAGAGAGCCAGAAAGAGAGGGGAGGGGGCAAGCAGCCCCTTTTATAGTGAGTCAGGTATACCTGGCTGTTGCCAGGTAACTGTGGGGCAGAGCTTATACAAATCGCTAACAAAGGTCAGCCATTCTAGTCTCCAGCTTTGACACTTTCTTTCCGTTTGTGGGTGGCTGTATTGCTTAGAGGCAGTGAACAAGGACTCTAAAGCTAAATAGCCTTGGTTCAAATCCTGGATGCACCTCTTATTTGTAAGGCTTTGCTCCGCTAAGCCTTAGTTTTCTCATCTATAAAATGGGGAGAGTTAGAGCATCTCATTCACAAAGTAAGAATAAAATGAGTTTTGGTCAGTTCTTAGACGAGACCTAGCCATAGCGGAAGTGGCCTTTGGTGAAGGAGATGCTACTTTGCACTGGTAGTTCATTTCTCTAACCTCATGCTCCTGGGTATTGGGATCCTAACATGGACTTGGCAAGTCTGTGTAGGGATTAAGAAGTTCGAGTTTGAAAGCTGGTTGTCTTCCAGCTGCTCGGCAAGTGTATGAACCTTTCAGTGAGAGTTTGTGGCTATGACAGGAAAAGCGGCTGCTCCTTGGCCTCCATAATCTGCACGGTAGGCCTTGGGGGTGGAGGTTTCCATCTTGTCCAATTCAAGTCATTAGCTTTCCCAAACTAAGCAGCCGTAGGGGTCTCCCCTGTCCCGACCTCTTGGGTCCGTCACCATCTCACAGGAAAGTTCCCTGTTTGTGTTCGGGGTTCTCACTGTCTTTGTTATCTTGGGGCTCTGAATCCAACAGTCTCCAGGGGGACCTGTTTCTCCTCCTAGTTCTGTTTTGGATCTTCCCTTTAGTGAACCCAGTCTTCCTCCCTTCCTGCCCCACCCCCCAAACTCATTTGAGACAGAAGCAAGTCACTGAGTGCTCGTCCCATGTCGTGGCCTCGTGGGCTAAGAGACCTAGCCCTGGCCTTTCGCGTGGTTCATGGTCCTCCCATGCTGTTCACTGCCCTCCATTCACGACCAGTGCTTTGGTTGGCACTAGGCACACCAGCTGTGTGATGAAGGCCTTTGCCTTTTCTCAGCATACTGCTCTTCAATTGCCGCAACAGAACACCTTAGAGAAACAGCTTAGGGAAGGAAGGACTTATTGGGGTTCACAGTTTCAAAGGGTGTCACCACAGGGCGGGCTTGCGTGCTGGAGCAGCTCCATTTGTGGCAGAATGGGCTTATTGAATGGGTTATTTACATCATGGTGGATCGGTAGCAGAGAAAAAGAATGTGGGTCAGGATCAGAAGTGAATATCTCCTTTCGGCGTGCCTCTACTGATGTCTTCTTGCCTGCTGGGTCATAGGCCCATGATTTTCACAGCCCCTCAAAATGGCAGAACCAGTTTGGGGAGGAAACGCTCCAAACTTAAGTTTGTGGGGAATAGTCCAGATTCAAACTATAGCAACCAATATAAAATGATAGGGGAGCCTCCTCACAGAGTGGCCATTCTCCTTCCAGCAGGTTCCAGGGTGTCTGCTGCTCTTAATCCTGATGTGTGAAGTGTTGGGGAGGAGAATGTTCTGCAATCCCAGGGTGGGCCTTCAGACTTTCATAGAGCCTGTGCCCTTGGGCTCTGACCTTGGACAGTGCTTCCTTCGGTGGTCCCCCAGGGTTCAATCCGCATCCTGCTTCTTCTCCACAGCTTACATCCTAATAGGAGGCCTTTCAATCACTGTCATGCAGAGATGGCCTGTGGCTCCCCATGTTGTTCTGTCTTCTTTGTGATGACCCAGAAAGTCAAGTCTCAGATGGTTCTAGGGGGTCCTTTAGTACTAATGACAGTAATTTTCTCATTATGTAACTCGGTGCCCAGCCTTCTCCACCAGCTTTGAGTTCCTTACAGATTTGAGAAGTGTTCCTTCTATATACCCATCTGTCTTCCCCAGGCTTGTCTTTTGAATGCTTATTCTCAAGATGGTGGAGCAGTTTTGTGAGGCTGACGAACCTTTAGGAGGTAAGATCTGGCTGGTGTAAGCAGGTTATTGGGGCTGAGCCCTTGAAGGTTTGTCCCCTAGATCTGGCTATTCTCTCTGCTATGACATGGTTAGACTGATCCTTGTGCTCCTACTGACATGGGCAGAGACATTCCACTCTGTGTTTCCTGCCATATGTTAAAAATGCCACAGAATGGTATGCTAGCATCCAGTCTCATTAGTTCTCCTGCCAGTTATTTTGCTCCTAATGATAAAGCAATGAATTCACCACCCAAGGGTGCAGAGTAGAACTCAAGACCTCTGAATCGCATTTACAAGGTTGCCTGATAATATAGACTGGTTATGATGCCAGCAGCCTAGCTATCTTGCCACAAAGCCATCAGCTATCAGCAAGCTATGCAGGACATGGGTTCACCAACTCACTCAGCACTCTGGGTCATGTCTGTCCTTTTTGTCACTTTCCTGGTATGTCACCACAGTCAGATTATTAAAGCAGTGAACTTCATGCTCTTTGACTATTTGTGGGGCCATGGGGCTGGCTTTCTTAGGCTTCCATTCTTCTTCCCAGCCATAGGCATTGACTAAGTGTCTGTGAGAGGCCAGGCCTTTTGCCAAAGAAGACGTGAATGTGGAGAGGATGTTACATTAGCAAGAAGACTGGAGAGAAGATGGGCAGTCAACACCACAGTCAATGATTCTCTTGTAAGGGCCTGCCTTTGAGCAGAAAGGACAGCATCCTCTATCTACCCAGAATGTCTAAGGGACAGAGGGAACATTTGGTCAAGGTGTACAAGGCAGGAGCAGGCTCAGAAAACATTTATTTTTTTGGTACCTTGCACAGAGAAGTTTTACATATTTTTCTAATAACAAGTCTGAGCCTGTGGTGTTTGTTTTGTGTTCGTTTAGGCACCTGTAGGGGGTGCTATATAGACTTTTTTTTTTTCTGGGATGTGCCCGGGCACATGGTTGTTTGCAAGCCAGTTCCTGGCAGCTCTGCGGAGGCAAGCTTAACCACTTTCAGGATAATGGGAACACCGGACTCCTTATTTATAGCTACCAGAGCAGAATGCAGTAAGCAAAGGGTGATAAATAGCCCTTTACACTAAATGTTTCACAATAATGAAAAAGCAACCTCTGTCTTAAAATTGGCCGTTCTTCTCAACGTAATTTTTTTCCCCCTCTAGCAAACAAATTGACTAAGTCGGGGTGGGCAGCCGTGGCTTTCATCAGCCCTGGATAGATGGAATGGTGGCTTGCGCAATGGGGCGTACAGACTTTCCGGCTGCGATCTTCTGTACACATTTATCAGCAAGCCGGCGTGGGCAATGTTGCTGGCGGGAAGCAGCCCTGGAGAAAGTAGTCACCTTTGTAAGTAAATAATTCCCAGTCCTGGGAGCAGCTGGGCTGTATTGCAGAGAGCAACAGCCGGTTTCCATTTGGCTCCATTTACACTGAATTTGAGCTTTTAGCAGGATCCTGAGTTCCTGATGATTAAGGAGGTGGCAGGGCCTCTGGCCACACGGGCGGAGTCCAGTGTCTTCAAACATTTGTGCCCTTGCATGCCAGGCCTTCAGGATCCCCAGGGCAGCTTGTCATTGCTCCAGGGACCAATAAGACCCTGGGAGGGGAGGCATGCAAGTTTTCTCAAGAGGGTTTCATTCTCTCCTGTGGAAATTTTGATTGTTATTGTATTTTGGTCTATTTGGCATTTAAACTGCCGCTTGTTATATCCGACATTGATTACCTGGCAATGGTAGTTCCCTCCCAGGGCCCCTGCTTCTCCCCATGTAGAAAGTGAGTAGTTTTAGCTCTATAGAGAGACCGAACAAAACAGCACAGAGTTCATATTGTAGTTACCCCCACAGCCTTTCTCCCTTTTATCAACATCTTACCCTGAAGACATATGATTTTCACAACTGATGAACCAATATTGCTATCTGCAGTTCAGAGGCAATACTATATTTCTTTGTGTCCTGCAGGTCATAGCTTTGCCCCCAGATCATAATTTGGTTTGTTATTTTTAATTTTATTATTATTTTTCTTTGTGATGGGACTTGCAGCCCTTCATGCTAAGCACACATTCTACCACTGAGCTACCCTACCTGTTCTGACTTTTATCTATTGCTATAGCATCTGCCTTGCCATATCAAGAGTGTCCTCCGGGGAGCATGGAGATTGCCATTTCCACCAAGCAGTGGCCTAGACTGGAATAACATGAGAATAATGGCATTTGTTCTTGCAGAGTGAGACAAACAGAGTGGGTCATGGTGCCAAGGAGTGTGTGTGTGTGTGAGGGGTCTCTAACCCCAGAGGGGTCACTAGGAGCAGTGTGGAGTTCCTTTCAAAGTAGGCGCAGAAGCTCTTTGCTCCCAGTTACTTGGGTAAATGGTCCTGCTCATCAACGCTTACATTCACATGTGTCCTGAGATACTCAGAACAGTGGTCATAGTCAGTGGTCGGGGGATGGGCCTCTTCCATGAACCACAGTGCTATGCAGCAGGGTCACCCTTGGTGATGAGGACTCAGATCTGCTGTGGCAACTGGGATTTGGTGAGGTCTCTATGGTGGTGCCCAGTGAAGCTTCACAGTGCTCCTTCTCTAAGACCCCTCACTTAGTATTTTATGAGCAATGCCTCCCTTTTGATCTTGGGCAATTTTTCTCATAATCGATGTGATTTCCCCTAGATTGTTGTTCCACTGCTCAGACCTCCCCAAGGTCCTTCCTCTATATCTTCCTTATCTTGTCACCCCCTAAGACGATCTCTTCCCTTCCCTTTCTCAGTGAAGGGGACACTTATCCCAAAAAGGGACAAGACCGGGGCCTCTGAGGGTAGAGATGGCTGTTGATGCCGTGTGAAACCTCTTATAAGTACTAAGGTCCTGTTATGGTGCTTGGAGGCCAACCAAGTTGGGTGTGCCTTCTATGTGGAGAACACAGCAAGGCAGGGAAGGCAGAAGCTTGAAGGAGGGACTTTGGGACTGCAAGGGTGGATTGGAAGAGGTGTAGGCTCAGGGATCCAGGAGGTAGAACTCACAAGCCACAAGCATGGTTACTTTCTAAAGCATGCAGACACTCCCTGGATAGTTTGCAGAATTCTGGGGAGGAGAAGCTCCTAGAAGCCCTAATATGGGGCTTAGAAGTGTTTTCTGTAGAACCTTAACCACCCACCTTACAGACAGAAAAAACCAGGTTGAGCGATGTTGGGAAAATGACCAACAAAGTGCTGAGATTTGAACCCAAGAGTTTTCTTTGACATTTCCTATTGCATGTCGTGAGTCTATCTGCCTGGAGGGAGTAACTCCATTAGTAACTAATGGAGGTGGAATATTCATTTATTGTTTTTTAAAGCCTTGATGGGAGTTGGATATGATGGCTCATATTTGCAACCCCAGCACTCAGGAAGCTGAAACAAGAGCTTTGTTCTATGGTCGAGGTTAGTCTGGTCTGCAGAGTGAGACCCTTTCTCTGAACAAAAGGTACTGAAGGAAACAGGGCCTGGTGGTACAGTCCTATAATCCCAGCATCTGAGGAAGCTGACCTAGGAAGATAGCAAATTCATGACCTGCAGAGTAAGGCAGGCATGGACAGGATTAATCAAGGTACCCTCTATGGAATGGTTGGCTAGCTTCTGACAATGTTTGAAGAGGAGAGGGACTACCCAGCATAGAAGATGGAGAGAGTCACAGCTCCACAGCTCCACCTACATCTCTGGGCCCCAGTTTCTAAGTTTATAATATGAACATATTGAATGGTCAGCATTTATGTACCCAGAATTTTCTGTATACAAGCTAATGGTAGAAATGAAGATTTCTCTAGGATATAAGGTTCACAACAGCAGAGGGTGTCCATATTCACAGACCCAGGCACAGAGCTTGATGTGTAATCCCATATTGTTAAATATTTGGTGAAAGAATAAACAGTCTTGGAAACCCATGGTGGACCTACTGAATTAGCATTACTAAGTGGGGCTAGGAACCTGTATCTTTAATAAGAGCTCCAGGCGGTTCTTATCGGTATTTGCACACTGAGAATTTGTAAGGTGTGTGGTTTCTTTTCGTTCTTTCTTTTTTTTTAAACTGGATATCATGTAGTCCAAGCTGGCCTCAAACTCACTATGTATCTGAGGATGACCTTGAACTTTGGATCCTACAGACTCTTCTGAGTTCTGGGATTGTAGGCCTGTACCACGATACACAGTTTATATAGTTCTAGGGATTGAACTCAGGTACTTATGCATGCTCAGTTAGCAATTAACCAGCTGAGCTACGTCTCCAGCCTTCATTTTTCTGGTATTACCTTGGCCTCTTCTCACAATTTGATTGACAGCTGGAGGCTGTCAATTACTTTTTCAAAAGATAGTAAAAGGAGAATCGCTTGGAAACTCTGTTTGTTTATTTATTTATTCATTCATTCATTTTACAAGTTTCCTTTCTTTCTTCATTCTACAAAGATCTCAAGGCACAGCCAGAATCAAGTCCTGTGAAGCTGAGACAGATAGAACCCAGACCGGAGACAAAGGAATGGGTGGGATGATGGTGCTGGTGTGGTAGGTACTCTTGCTGTCTCCAGTAAACTCACTGGGTGTACACTGCGTTACTCTGGGGGACCCACTACAGGCATCACACTCTGGGTGTGGTACCTGCTACACTACAGAATTGTTTTGGCACACAACTTGTTTACAAAATCACTCTGTTGACTGAAGTTGGCACGGAGGGCTCAACCCTCTTGTGGGCATAGTGCAGAGCCCATTCATAATTTGAAACTACTCAGTTTAATGATGCCAGGGAACAGGGAATAGGGCATGTGGGAAATCCTCGTGTCCTTCCTGCATGCACTGCAGTTGCTTCTGATCTCTTGTCTATAACAGGACTATAACGGGAACCAAGTCATGACTCAGCCATGAGTAACTCAGTAACTTGGTGAGATCCTGGAGTCTGAGCAGGGTCTATCCTTTTGGTGTATCTCTCCACCTGGTTGTACCTCAAGCTTCTTTATTGGAACTTTTGACAGAATAAAAATGCCTGCTGAACCTCAGACCAACTTCACAGGAATCTTTGAGGGAGAAGGCATGAATACATTCTTTTATAAAGTTCTTGGAGCAGTTTTGATATGTAAGTAGGTCTGTGAACAGCCCACTGGATGAAGCTACTAATCAAAGGACTGTTTTTAAGAACTACTTCCTTTTGGGTTTTCTTTGCTTTATCAAAAGCTAGAATTTTTATTTAAAAATTAAAAAGAAAAACCAAAGCAGTTTTAACTTTATAGCATCATTGATTGATAGGCAGAGAGAATTCCCATACAGTCCTCCCCACCATGATGTCCAACATAAATGGTGTTTTTCCATATCAAATAACATGACTTGGAATGACCAAAGACTCAAATTTCATCTCTTAGAGAGATGTTGCCTAAATAGGCTCACGCACAAACCTAGAGTTGGCAAGTTTCATGGTACTTATCAAATGCCTGGCTTCTTGTGGTCCAGCAGTGAGGCTGGCTGCTTGTCCTCTCTGCCTTGTGAAGTCTGCTTGCAGGTTTCTGGGGTGTCCTCTGTGGGTAGAACCTTTCTGTGTTGGGGATGCATCCACAAGGCAGTCTGTGAGTATGCGTATAGAAGAGCCCTGGGAAGAGCGTTTCTATTAGTCCTGTGCAAATCACCTTGGAACACAGGAGCTTCCCACCCACACCTCCATTTCTTCCTATTTCCTTCTGAAAAATATCTTCAGTTATGTGTAAATCTGCTTTCTAGCTTATTTCTCAGCTTCTTCAGTATGGAAACATTTCACTAGGGGGCACTTCGAGACTGAATAAAAACACCGTCCGCAGTCACTTGGTGACAATAGATTTTGCTTCACCATTAACTGGGTAAACAGTCCTGCACAAAACAAAATATAAAAAATACATAAGGGATTAAATATGTATTTAGCTGAAACTGTGATTCAATTTCTCTGGCCCGTTTTCTACGCCTGTTTTCTTGAAGCTGGACAAGAGAGGAAAGCGGCACTCAGGGCTTTCGGGAAATTTGGACTCAAAGATTAGAATAATAATGATCACAAGAATAATCATAAGAGTCATTTCATCCGGCTTTCCATAGATGCTTTGCTTACACCAGTGTTTTTGTTCCACTGGGTGAGCATGTTATGCAGATTCTTTTTTTTTTTTAAAGTCTTAGTCTCCTCGTTCCCAGACGATCTTAATAAGGGAGCTAGACGAGCAGCTTCAAGCTAGAGGGTTGTGTTGAAGAATTTTTCTGTAGAGAGTAGAAGATCTGCAGGGGCATCTGGGACCTAAGCTGGAAACCTGGCATGTCTGCTCAACAATGTAACCTTGCCCCTCTTTGGTTCTCTTAATCCCAGTTTGTAAAACGGTTTATTCGATGTCTCCAGTCTGACCTGCTCTCTCTCCAGCTCTTTCTCTGAGACAGGGTTGTGCACACTGATTTTTTTTTTCTGCATGTCTGTAAGAGCAGTTATACTAGAGGCAGCTCTGGGGAGCCAACTAGAGAGATAGATAGTGTGAGTCCTGGTTCTTTTATTTACTGGTTACCCTGGGAGATGTGATGGGTTCAGAAGCCTGTGTGACACCAGTGCCTGTGAGTGAGAAATAGAGGCCACCAGGTGATCAAATGGAACAAGATGATTCAAGATGGCTGTGATGCAGTAGATGTCTTCCGGTGCTGAGTGAGTACTTGACATAGAGACAGACACAGATGAGGAGAAGACCAGGGGGAGGCAGAAGAATATGTTAACGTGACATTTGTTCAACAAACTAATTAGGGACAGAAACTACCAGAAAGTGGGGGGGGGCAGGCCTGAGATAGGTTCTCTTGCCCAGCCTATCAGCCTGCTGACAAATTGATCTCAGATTTCTAAACTCCAATATTGGACAGAATATTTCTATTACTTGAAGCCACTGATTTTGTGTACTTCATTACGACATCTGTATGCAGGACAGCATTTGACCTTAGCTCTCTTTTCTGTAAGGATACTAGCATTGATCTAATGGGCAGGTATTTGGGGAAGCCACTAACACACACAAGGTTGGCCATCTGGTGGGGCTCATCAGCTTCTACAATAAAGCAGAGAGGATCGTTATGGTGAGGAATGAATAAGGACCACCTGATCTGAAGCCTGTGCTAGAAACCTTGCATGTTGCTCTTTAGCTCCTAGGAATATCTGTTTTGCTGCTGAGAAAATGGAGAGGTTAGCCATGCTGAAAGCTACAGATCTGTGAGGTAACCGACATCTAACTGTGCCGCTTGTCTCTGAAATCTGGATTCCTATTGTTGTTAGGGCCTAGAGTCGTTTGCCTACCTGGATACAATCCCCTTCCCTCCCCTCCTCTCCCTCCTTCCCTCCCTCCCTCCCTCCTCAATCTTTCCTTTCCTCCCACTTTCCATCCCTCTTTCCTTCTCTCCTTCATCTACTTGAAATACAGAAGAAAATAAAGAGAATGAAGCTGGTTTAATTCTAGTAAAGCATTGCTAGGCTAGGCTCTTCAGAACTTTCTAGAATGGTCCAGTTTCCTGGAAGACTGTTGAACTGTAGAATCCCGAAGATGGTTGAAAGTGAGGCTGTATAAGGAAAATGTATATCAGCAACCAAGCCCTGTGGATGAAGGGGTGAAGGACTAGGCTAGTCTGGAGGCTGGCCTAGGTAGGTCCTACGCAGTTCTTGAACATGCTTTTTCTGCGGTTTATTCACTCAGCCTTTCTAAAGATGGGCAGGCCCTGTTCACGTTCTGTTCCACTGGGGCTTTCTTGGCAATGCCAGTGTTGTCCCCGCCGTGTGTGTTTTGGGGCCAGCTGTGAGATCTTCACCTTCACTATGGACTTGTTTGAGGTGTCGGCCTCAAGAGGTTTTAAAATTCATTTTAATTTGTTTTTATTCTTGAGCTGTGCCTAGGCCTTTTCAGAGAATTCATTTCCGAGGACTCTTATGGCATCCTGTAACAAACTGTGTGATTTAAAACAAACAAACAAACATGAATGTATCCTTTAGTTCCTCTGAAGGCTCAGGCAAACCTTCCTTGCTCTCTTGGCTCTCATAGTTGCCACATTCCTTGAGTTTTGAGGCTGTGGGACTAGAACTCAAGACTTTGAGGACTTCCTGAATTTCTTGCCCATTCTGGCTCAGATCAGCCCATCTCAGCTTAATTACTGTTCAGAAATTACCTTATTCCCAAATAAGGTCACGTTTGTAAGTTACAGCACAACATTCACAACATTTGAGGAAACCTGAAGGAGTTCACAGTCCTGGGAGAGGGTCTCAGAGGCTCCTGTTCCCTCCTAGCACAGCACATTTCTCCCGGAACTTCAGAAGCTGTGAAGCCTTCTCACTGCCTCTTGGCTGACAAGCTCAGGGATCCTGCCTAGGGGTCTTGAAGTCTGTGCAGAAGTGAGACTGGGCCCGCAGGATTCTAGAGTGTGGTGGGAGGGAGAGCAGCGCTCTCTCTCTCTCTCTCTCTCCTGGGCCTGTCTCATTCCCTTTGGCAGTTCTCAGCCTGGCGCGCTGGGGTTAAGTTCCGGTTTCTATTCCTGAGTGCTCAGCTCTGGGCCTTGCACTTGTCCCTTTGCTTTTTCCTGTTTAGTTCCAGGTAAGGATGTCGTAAGGCTTGGCTGGCAGATCTGAGGGGTGCTGGCATGTGTACCAACTGCAAATCAGCCAGGGGGAGGCACAGCCTTCTCACTGAGTCAGGACAAACAAGACAAAAACACAAAACAAAACAACGAAAACCCATAGCCGCGGAGCGCAGCTTACCCTGTGACATGCATGCACTGACTGTGGATACACCTGAGGGCGAGATCGTTCTTATCATATAAACCTTCCAGAAAACAGGCAGAGCTACAAAAGTGATGGGAGACAAGAGCAGCAGCAGGAAGAGCAGCAATGACACCCTGACTTTCGTGTACTTAGGTATTTATCCATTCTTTCCATCAAACGGGAGTTATTTCGACGTGTTGCCTTCTGACTGTCTTTTCAAAGCATGCATCCAGTTATCGCATGCAAGTTTTGAAAACATCATCCCCTTTTAGTTCTTCTCAGTACAGGAAGGTCGTGGAATGGGAGGGTAGGTAGAGGCTTGACTCTCAGGATCAGCAGCAGTTGAGGAAGTGACCCATTTCCTTTGGGCAGCCTTCTGCCCTGCCTCTATTGGACACTCCCACCCAGAACTCTGGTCTTCCTTCCCCTTCACCAGCCTTTCTCTATCAGAGCACTTAGGAGCCATGCTGAGATGTTAAGTACTGAGGACTGCCGGACACTTTTGTTGCTGTGCTCTGCAAAGCCGACTGCTTTTTACAAACACATTAAACATTAATATCTACAGAATGGGCAGTTTTATAGTGTACAAGCACGCGTTTCCTGGACATGGATTTATTTATTTTTTATTAATGTAACCTTAGCATGCCACATATTTCTCTCTGAGCTCTAGATCTGAAAGGCCCTGGCTGGATCTGATGAATTCTTTATGATTCTATTTAAGACCAAGGGAACCAATGAACTCCCCCCATTTACATTTCAGTGGAGTCTCATAAGTAATACATGTTGGCATGCTGCTCCCTTCCTACTGCCGCTGGGACAGCCTTTAATACCTTATCGCATGGACGACCTTTTCCGGAGGCAGAGGATAGAGGAGTGTTCTCCTCAGACTGCTGTCTTTTTCTTGCCTCAACCACTTGAAACTTCCTCAGAAGCCAAGGACAGGCAATCCTGAGGAGTCATCTCTGGAATGCTTTCTCTTCTCTTTCCCTTGGGAAGCCTTTCTGGTCTGTGGCTCTGGCACCACCTGGGAGTAATGCCTGGAAAGTGAGGTAGCCAGCTGTTCAGAGCCCGAATTTCTGATGGCTATTATGCTGGGGGATTGATGTGTTCCTTCCAGTCTGTCTTTCCTAAGGTGAGCTCCATAGGCCAGTACAGGTGTGAGTGTCATCACATCTTCATATCTGTGCAGTGGCATCGTTACATGGTATAAGTCAGATCAGGCCACCCCTGCTTAGAATCTTCCAGTCTTTTGCCTTTACACACACACACACACATACACACACACACACACACACACACAATCATGCACACATTGTAGGATTCTTGCTCTAAAACCTTAATCACCATAGTGTAAGGAAGCCCATGCTACAGGGACACGCTCCATGTGACATTGTTTCAGCTAGCCACCCCTGCATAGATACCAGCTGCAAGACAGCAGGAGCTCCAGACCTGAGAACAGACACCTCAAGATGATGTGTTACGTGACCTTCCCAGAGCAACCCTGAATGGTGTCTGTTCACATCAGGTAGGACACCAACAACAGATCAAAGAACAGTTCCACTTAAGTCTATCTAGTGGGTATCTGGTGTGTTTCTTGGGGTTGGTTACAGGAGTGTGGGGAGAGGAGGGGTTGGGAAAGGAGCATACTTCCAGGAGCATGAGTCACTCATTGGAAGTCACATCACCAAAACATCTTATCCAGCTTGAGCATGGGTGATAGCTAGTGAAATCCGCATCCTTGGAGCTCTTGGACAACTTACAGACATCTCACTGGTCAGAGAGTCTCCTCTCCCCAGCAATTCTTACTGCTTATATAGCCTTAGGGGCAGAGCCTTGTGAATCCTAATTTTCAAGCACTTCCTGAGTCTTCTGTTTCCTTTGCATCCCAGGGCAGGCATGTTTCTTCCTGAATCTAATGAATGTCTCTCCTCCCTCAGGAGAGAATGTTCCCATTCAAGGGAAATAGCTCTATATAGCATGAGGTGGTCCCAGGATCCCTCCTTCAGGATGCTCTCAGGGGTGAGAGGAACAGACAGGATCTGTTCCCACTGAGCCTTGCCTTCCTGGATCTTTGCAACAAAGCCAGTCAAGATTGCTACTGAAAGGTGCTGTTGTTTGTTAATTTTAATGAAATAATATGTGACAGAAATACTCTCTGACAGAAATACTCTCCGCTTTGTACTGTCAGCTATTCACTTTGCATTATTTGCTAATTTGTTAATTATCAGGCTCCTCCATTAAGTATAAATTTCCAAGGGAAGACATTTTGTTTTCTGTCTTATCTATCATTACATTTTAGTACCTGCAAGCTTGTGGCACATAGGTCATCAGTGACTTTTCTTTCCTTCCCTTAATCTACTGAATGATATTTTGACATGGCTTTTCTTTTTTTTTTCCTGGCTCTTCCTTTTCTGTCTCAATTTTTCTTCTCTCTATTTCATTCCCTTTCTTGCTTCTCCCTTTAAAATTTGTTTTGTAACCACTCAAGTGCTGCATGAATATGTTTTTGCTGTGAAAATTAAAATGTTTCTGATAATGCTAAACTTCCGTTTGCTGACAATGTGCCCTCAAGCATAGTCCTGCTCCTCCACCTCAGTCCTACTTGTTAAATGATGATGCCCTCTTCCCTCTGTCCCTCAGTGCTTGTAGGATGGGTACCACATCCATCATGAAGGTACACATTGGGTATGCTGGCCCTATTCTGATCCTCACCTTGGAACTCTGGAGTCTGGACAGCTGTTCTGCAACAGTTTCCTTTTCTAACACTTCCTTTACATTGCAGTTGACCATCTCCAAATTTTACTTTGATGAAAAACTTGCCCCCAAAGCTTCCAAGGGGGCTTGTGAATTGTCTGCGTCAGCTGCAATGGTAACATCCAGTGGGGCCTGAACAAACTCTGTCCTCAAGCTTGTCTACTCTTTCCTGATGCTGTCACCTATTCAGAAGCTCTCTGGTTCCCACTCTCCCAGGATACTGTCCCTATCCTTTCTTTGAGGCAGTTTTCTCTGGACCTCAGGCGTGTACTAGTGTCTCTTTGAGTTGCTGTGATGGGCTGTATCTCGGTTTTCTGCGGTGTCTAGACTTCTAAACCATGGTTCAGGATTACTGAGAATGGGGCCTTTCGTTCTGTGCTTCATGTTTCAGATACTCAAGCCAGTCCAGAGGCTTCTAGAGTTTTCTGTCAATGGTTCTATGATTATCTCACTGTCTTCAGGAAGGGACATGCTGAGGGCCTCAGGGATTACTATTCATTTCCAAAATTTAAACCGGTGGCCAGAGAAACAAAGGCACTGAAAAGTTGGTTGGTTTCTCCTCAGTGGCTCCATTTCCTAGTGTTGCCTGCTCAGGGTGGGCCTTTGGAATTTAAAGGCAGTTGTTCTACTATACAGAATGTTACAATACATTCTTCCATAAGAATGGTTTGGTGATGGCCGAGCCATGACTGCAAACCCCATCTGCCTTTGAAAGGGGGCAGTGGCTCCTTCTTCATTGATGAGGCTCTGATGGATTCTCGGAGCACTAGTAACTCAGCCTCTTAGGCAGTGAGTGAAATTTGAGCATGAGTTTGCATGGGATAGGGAAGAGGCCCAAACAACCATGTGGTCTTGCCTTCAGTGAGGGTATAGTCTCCTAGCAGAAACAGGCAGGTAGGTGGTGAGTAAATTCTAACCCGACATGGTCAGAGCATGGTGATTGAAATAAGCTGGGAAACCATAATCACCTCAGGGGGACATGGATCTAGAAGGCAGAACATTGAAGGACAAAGACGTTTGCCAGAAAATCTGCCAGAGAAGGCACAACAAAGTGACTTGGAGTTGGGGGAGAGAGGGGAGCAGAGAGAGCAGAGGTGAGAAGGAGCTTAGGTCAGAAGAGGAGAGGGAGCAGGACACCTCAGTGCAGAATGCTCAACGCGCTTGCAGGAAGTTGGGATCTGCCTACAAGGGCAAGACTCCACAAATGGAAATATTAAAACGTTACCTTGCTTCCGTAGGCTCAGGGGGAGTTCAGGCCAGCTGCCTTTGCCTACAGTGATGTCCTGCCTGGCTCCGCTGTGGGTACAGACAGTGTGATGGCATATGGGCCATCGCCACATGTGTATTGGGAACCCGAGCCATACATTGCTGCTTTTGCTCTGAGGACCAGGCCCGCTCTGACCCTGAGGTAAGATCTGTTCCTGTTGCAGACTTTTCTAAGAATGCCTCGCAGTTAGTCTGATGTGAGGGATGTGGGGTGTGGTGTGGAGACTTTCCACAGCCTATCTAGGGACCTTCGCACCATTAGCCACATGTCTCTCTTCTTTCCAGGATCCTTGGATTTGTCCTTGACTTGAAGTCTCCTGTTCCCCTCCCTGCTGCTTCCTTCCCTGCCCACCAACCACCATCTGTAGCTTATGTAGAGGAGCCCCCGCCCCGTAATCCCAAGACTCTGCTGACCTGAGTCCCTGAGTGGGTTTGTCAGAGCATTCAAGTGACAAGGTAGATCTCTCCCCAGGGGGAAGGCTTCTCATACCAGCCACTGAGAAGGAAAATGTCACTGCAGGGGAAGATAAAAGAAGCCTAGGAGGAGCGGTGACAGGAGAGCCATATCTTATGGTCAGAGGCGTGTTCACTTCTGAATCCCCTGGAGTCCCCTTCTCTGGGCTCTTACTGCACATTTGCAGGTAGTGAGCTTACCGGCTGGGGAGAGTTCCTGTTGTGAACTGGCATCCTGAGCCATCCCTGGGCTTCTTGAGTTTTCTTTCTACTTCCTGTTTTACCCTTTGTGTCCAGGACATCTGCACTGACGGGTTATTCTAGTCTAGAAATGGAGCTAGGCACTCACTATGGAGAGAAATATCTTCTAGATTGTTGTAAGGAATTATGAGGGGCCTCCTGCCCACTGACTCCTTGTTCCCAGACAATGTTCGTGTCCCATGGCAACCATGGGCACTCTGTATCTACCATAAGTCACCTCTCTAGAAGTTTTGGTCTTGAGGCCAGACCCTTGTTAATCTCTGATTAGTGAAGTAGAAGCTGTAGGCTGGATGTCAAAGTCAAGGACTCTGCGGAGGGCTATTTTCTCTGCCTCCATGTGAATGTGAAGAAAAAGCAGTTTGCATTAGAGAAACACAGATTCTGAAACAGAGGTATTTCCAAGAGTCTGGAGCAAGCCCTCTCCAGGATCTAGTGGCTGCCTTCCTTTTGTCCTCTCACTGTGTGCGTGTGTGTGTGTGTGTGTGTGTGTGTGTGTGTGTGTGTGGTGGTGGTCATGCATGTGTGTATGTGTGTGTGTGGTGGTGGTGGTACTCACAACTGACAAATCCTACTCCCCACCAAAGCTGGTGTCAATTGAGCTTCTGTCCCATGTAATTAAGTTTGACACAAAGAATAGTTAAAATGGGGGTACAGTAAGGAACTTTGCAGTGGCTTCTTTGGAAATAGAAAGACAAACAGACCCAGGTTTGGGAGAGGCTCTGGGAAATGCCTGGCCCAGTGTCTACCAGTCAGCAGAGCCTGGGTACCTTTCCTTCCACCCCTTTAGCTTCTCTTCCTGGAAGCCTAAGTCAAGTTAGGTGCTGCAAAGTAGAGCTACTCCAAAGCAGCTTGTGTGTGCCCTTGTGTAGGCTCAGTCTCTCGAGTGCTAGGAAGCAGCTAATGCCTCTCTCCTGCCTTACTTTGCTATGGGCTCTGGCAGAGTAAGTCTTTAATACATAGCCAGAATTACATTGGGAAGGTCTGAGTCAGAGGCATATAGATGGGGAACTTTGTTACTGGAAAATCAAAGCTTTTAAGAGAATAGGTTTTATTTGGAACAGCGGTCAGGAGGCTTTGTTTGATTGCTCATTATTTTGAGACCTGGTTGGGCTTTATATACTTGAGCTTTCAGTGAGCTTCCCTCCCAGAAGCCTTAGGTCGAGATTCCACTTACCTTCACTGTGCCTTTGGGAGGTGATTAGCCTTTATGAATGAGATTAGTGTCCTTCTTAGAAGAGGCTCCAGGGACACCTTCAGCTTGACTCATCCCATGGGGGTAGGGGGGCACAGCTAGAAGGTGTCATCAATAAACCAGCTCTAACAGGTGAAGACTGTCACTTTACCTACAGTAGTAGCCCAGCCCCCTACCTTTTTGCATACTTCTTTTCTAAGGGCATTCTCTGCCATTCACTGATTCCCGACTTCTGTTAGCAATGCATGCTTTGAAGAAGACCCAGGTTTGTCTTTAACTCGTTTAGATCCCTGTCTTGTGGAACAGTTGCTAAGTTGTGGAGTGCATTGGGTAACTTTACATTAGGGGGAAAAAGCTACAACAGTTAATCATTAAATGAATCAAAGGCACTCTAATTTAAAAATATATAGGAGGTGGAGGGGAGAGAGCCACACAAAAGCCCACTGCTGATTCGTAGTGATAGCTGTCATCAGAAACTCAGGGACTTTAGCGTCTGTATGTATTGAAGTCCCAACAAGTGTCCCGGCTGGTGCTGTGCAGCTCTGCTAATTACCATGCAGACTGCCCAACATACATAGTTGTAACCTTTCCGAAATGCACAAAGTCAGGGAATGTTAATCCCTAGGGAAGTTATTCTCAGGCCACAGCATCAGCCTGATCAGTACAATTCTTGCTCTTATTTTCTGATTTAAAAAGAAAAAAAAGCATG
Source organism: Tokudaia tokunoshimensis (assembly GCA_036184795.1). Classification (NCBI taxonomy): domain Eukaryota; kingdom Metazoa; phylum Chordata; class Mammalia; order Rodentia; family Muridae; genus Tokudaia; species Tokudaia tokunoshimensis. The sequence goes on along the minus strand of BTHU01000014.1, from coordinate 52,402,282 downwards.
AGGTTCCTCTCTGGACAGTAGCCCAGCCTCCTTTATGCTGTGTGCACATTAGTAAAATTGATCTCTATAAGGGTTCTTCAAACTGAATTACTTAACAGCATCGTTTAGGGTTGGTGTGGTGGGAGAGAAGCTGGCAGGACCAGGATTCAGGCAAGTTGCTAATGCTTAGATTTAGTGAGGCTTCCACACTTTGCAAAACAGCCCTGGTCACTGCTTGGTGGAAGGCAGCTGCACTTTACGCCTGGAAACAGCCCCTCTGCGGGCAGCTCTTGGCAAGAATTGCATTAAGACAACTCATTTGCAGGTGATGTGAATTTTATGTATTCCTTTCAACTCACTCCTCGGGTTCCTCCGGAGTAAGGCACAATTTAGGCTGATTTTTCTGGTGGAGAGCTCTCAGCTTTCTGATTCTAGAGTTGTGGAATCACAACTCTCTCTCTCTCTCTCTCTCTCTCTCTCTCTCTCTCTCTCTATATATATATATATATATATATATATATATATATATATATACACATCCACAACTCTAGAATATTTATATTTATAAAATGCACAAAAGGGTGGGGAGAAAAAAGAAGGACAAAAGGGATAGAAGATTCTAAAGGCAAGGTTGGGTAGCACGAAGCATCAGGGCGGGCCTGGGGCAGGATGAATGGTCTTCCTTTGAGCAGGGCTAGCACCTGGCACTCAATTTAAGGAGGCACCAACCAGCCCAGCAGTGAACAATGCAACTTTTAAGATGTCTGGGGAGGCATCGATGATGAGCGAAAGCACCAATGCGGTGAAGACCGGAGCTAATGCTCACGACTAGGTTAGTCACTCTGCCGTCCTATGCTGGCTTCAGCCATGCTGCATACACACAGCTCCTGCCAGGGGCTGCATCCTGTACTCCTGTGACCACCTTGGCTAGGTACCAGGGATGGGTCATGACATCTGGCGCGTCTCCCAACTTTGTTGTAAGAATAATGCCACAAGTCAGGTTCTGAATTGTTGACTTACATCCGCCTTTGACATCTTAGTGTTCCACACCAGTGACATGTTCCAGGCAAGCAAAGAGCCAGGAATTTCATTGATGGGGAGGGGGGGTGGGTTGGGAGGTGGGGGGCAGGGGGTGGGGATAAGCATTCCTTCTTAGTCTCTTTGATAGAGGAATTTATGAATAGATTCATATGGAAGCTCAAGGATAGTATTTTTAGAGTTTAAAGGAAAACTGTCAAGCAGGCAAGCTGTAATCTTGACAGCTGCCCAGAGGAGGAGAATGAGAAGAAGAGATGGGGAAAAAAGTCATGCTATTGGAGTTAAGCGGGCATGGAGGTTAGCCACATTTAGAGAAGGGAGATTTAGAGAAAGAGTAAGTAAGCCTGCGACAAAGGAAGGAAATGAATGCAGAAGTCAAACAAAACCAGGCCTAACCAAACCATCTCTAGGTACCTAGCAGAATGATCATGAGTCAATAACTTAAGTTCTCCTTTATTCCTCTTTTTCTTAGCCCTCCTTTCAGCCCTAGATTCCTATTTGTTCCTATTTGCCTCTGACCTGTTCCTAGGAAGCTCTTAACAGGGCCTAACACATGCCCAGGGGCTCACACAGCACCATTTTCTCCAAGGCTGTGTGTGTACATGTGCACATTTGTGTGTGTTTGTGTGTGTGTGTGTATGTGGTATGCGTATGTGTGTGTATGTGTGTGCATGTGTCTATTTGGAGGTGAGAGATTTCAGCTGTAACTCAGGAGCCACACATCTTGCTTTGTTGAAACAGGATCTCTCACTGGGATCTGGGGATCCCTGATTAGATTAAGCTGTCTGGCTAGCAAACCCCAGTGATTTGCTTGGTCTGTATCCCCAGGGGTTGCAAGTATGCCATAGTACCTAGCCCCTTTTATGTGGTGTCTAGAGATCCAGCCCATGTCCTCAGGATTTCTAGGCGAGTCCTTTCCTGGCTGTCCCCTCTCTTCATCCCCGTGGAGCTGTTTCCCAAGCATGCAGGTGACTGCAGAAAGAAGTTGAGATTACCAAGCACAATTGAATAGTCTGTGACTACTCAGGCATTGGCCAGGCTGCAGAATTCCTCCCAGAGCTCTACACTGCCCATTGACTTTAATGATGCAGTGGGCAGAATACAGAAGTGCTTCCGCAGGGTCCACAGTGGGAAGTGTTTTCTCAGTAGTGATGGGAAACATGGCAAATGACAACCCTGGGTACCTAGTACTGTGGTAGCCAGGTTTGAGTGCTCCTGGGACATGGATCCTGAAGGCAGGGAATATTTAACTCTTCCTCAGGTATGGGATGGATATCCCTGTACGTCCTTGCCTCAGGCAAGACTTGACATTTTCTTTTCTCCACTCCCTCATTTTTTATCACATAAAAAAAAAAAGATGTTGAGCGTTCCTTATATTTACATGTTTTCATGTAATGATAATGTACTGATAATGTTCAGTACTCCTGTGATTGGAAGCCTGGGACAAGGCACACAATTAAACTCCTAAGCAACAGATACAGACAAACAAACAAACACAAAACAAACAAACAAAAAACAAGCGACTCTTTGGACTATATATATCCACACACTGTGCTAAAACTGCAGATGCCAGGTCCATGGGGAAAATACAGATGAGATAGCAGCACCAGTTCTGGGGACCCCGAGCAGAGCACAAGTTTTGTCAAGTCCAAGGTAGGCATTTTAAGAATTCTGCATTTTCAAACTTGCTGCCTCGGTGAGGGAGGGCATGAAATTCAAATCTCTTGTTCTGCTGTCTCCTGCTGCTTCCCAGCTCAGTGAGAACTTCAGAACACCGTTCCTTTTTATGCCTCCAGTTTATTCTGCACCACGACCCGAGGCAGGACTTACAGAGAAAGGATGATGCTGCAGATTGCAGCCACCATGCTGTTTCCCATGTCTGACAAGCAAAGGGCACAGATTCTCCGTGGTGGGAACAGAAAGGAAGGGTAGAGGTGTCGAAGGGGCCAGAGGAGGTGGTGGAAAACAAGACTGTGCTATAAGTCTGTGTGCAAAGCGGAAATGTAGATGGTCCAGTTTACGATAGTTCTACCAGAGTTTCCTTATGTTGTAATGACATGAAAGTCCTGTGCATTGTGTGAAAAACAGACTTTGAATTTTTATCTTTGCTTTGGATAACAGTACGGAATAACCATTCTGTTTTCTTGCTCTGTACAGTGTTCAATGAATTGCCGGAGATTTCCTGAACTTTATTATGTATTGGCCCAGCAGTAGGCTAAGGCATATGTTCTGAGCATTCTTATAGCTGGTTAGGCTGATTTCCAGTTCCCAATAGGTTAGATACAATAAGTGCACTGTATGTGTGCATGTGTATATGTTTATGTGTGTACATGTGGGTATAAGTTCACTAGAATACATATGTGTGTATGTTTCTATATGCGGGCAAGATGTCAACCTTGAACATCATTCTACTTTGTTTATTGAGACAGAACCTCTCATTGGCTTGGAGTTCTCAGAGTAGGTTAGGCTAAGCTGACCAGCCACAGAGCCCTAGGGGTCCTTCTGACTCTGCCTCATGCATGCTGGTGGTACAAGCAAGTGGACAGCACACCTGGCTTTTCAGTGTATATCCTGAGGCCTAAACTCAGGTTCTCATGCGTGCCAGGCAAGAACTTTATCCAGTAAAGTATCTTTTCATCCCCAAGTATACTTTTCCAAGTTAGTATTTTCAGCTTATGATAGGTTATCTGGGGGCATGACCACATTGCGGGTGAAGGAACATCCTCTCTTGTATCAGCATCCCTTGGGTGATCCTCTGTTCTATGTGACTTTGTGGTGCTAATGAACCCATGCAAACCCAGTCTCCCATTGCTCTCTTAGAGCTCTACCCATCCTCACTCCCAGAAGCAGAAATGGGTCATCAGAGAGTCACCTCCCAGCTCTGCTCCCCTGGCCTGTGTCTGGGTTCAGAAAGGAGCTTAGGGAACACGTTTCCCTCTGAATCCCTGCTTCTGTTGTATTCTGTTAGTTTGCCTCCCTCCCTATGGAGGTTTATACCCTTGAGAGTCCTCTGTCCCTGTCCAAACATGGCATGCACAGTCCCTTTGCTTTGCTTAGCTCAGCTCTGAGCTATCCCATTGCAGGTACTGATTGTCATTATCAACCTGACGACACTGTGTGTATCTGCTCTCTCTCAGTACTTACCACACTTAAAATTGAGGATCAGTCAAGTACGTGACCAGGATGACACTCTTGCCCTTCTGATACATCCATGGATTCTTTATTGTAAGCCTATGCTGTTGTGGACATTTAGTAATGCTGGGGTGATCTGCCTGAGCCAGTTGTTGTCCTCATGAAACTCACATTCTGTTGGAGATGACCAAAAAGAGACAAGCCAGTCATTTGTGCTGATGTCCCTAACACAGATTCAGACTAAAAAGATAGGACATGGCAGAGAATTGTCCGGCGTTGTACGTGGGTGGGGCAAATACAGCGTTTCTAGGATGAAGGCAAAAATAAGGTGATGGTCACAGATTCTGTGGATGAGACATCAAAGGGCAAGTGTCTAAGGCAAGATGGAGCTTGGTGTAGCTGAAATGTGGAGATGCTGCTAAAAGAACCAGAGGGAGGTGGTGAAGAGAGAGGCCATGACACTGAAGGGCAGGAAACCAGATGACAACCTTAGGAATCATCCTTAGGTGTCACCATCACCTCCTTTGCAAGTGCTTTCCTGACATCACACAGCCCTAATTTCCTTATGCTTAATGTCTCCTTGCATGCTTCCTATGAACTTAGGCTAATTGCTGCCAGAGAAGCTGGATATGAAGCATTTTGTCATTTGCTTTAGATGTGGGGTTTGTGTGACCTGACTTCCTCATGTGGGAGTCCTCTACCCCACTTTATTGTCTTTTCAGACTCTGTTGACCAGGAAGGAACATCTTTCAAGCGCTTTACCTGATCCTCCCAACCCCCAAGCAGCAATGAGTGAAGCTGTGTGTGTGTGTGTGTGTGTGTGTGTGTGAGAGAGAGAGAGAGAGAGAGAGAGACAGAGAGACAGAGAGAGACAGAGAGAGAGACAGAGACAGACAGAGAGAGGCAGAGAGAGAGAGAGGCAGAGAGAGACACACAGAGAGGCAGAGAGAGACACACAGAGAGACACACAGAGAGAGACAGAGAGAGAGAGAGAGAGAGAGAGAGAGAGAGAGACAGAGCATTCAAGCCTCTAGTTCCCAGATTGCCTCTCCCCTACACGGAACAGAAACCAAAGATGAAGATTCTGGGAGACACAGCAAGTTTTCGAAAGAAAATTGAAAATATCTAGTCTGTAGTTTCGGTACATTGGTTCGAGACCCTTTCCTGGGTGTCGTGTGCATGCCTGTAATCCAAGAACTCTGGAGACAGAGGCTAAGGAACCAGAAATGCAAGGTCCCCCTCAGGTTCCATAGTGAAACCCCTGTCTACACAAGCAAATGACAACACAGTGCTAGCAGCGGACTTTTTGCTCCCTTCCCTCATTTGTGTCGTATCCATGTTTGCCTGGGCCCCGCTTTAACAGACCCGTCTGCTGACTTGAGGTAAAGGTCAACCTGAGGTAAAGGCCAGTAAGGGAACTGAAGAGCAAATGGAACATTTGTTGTTTGTAGAGATATTTATGTGTGTCTTATGAGAAACCAGCCCCAGCTTCCAGTCAGAATCCCAGAGCTAAGGCCACGGTCGGTAGTGTGTTGAACAAATATTGATGTGACCACAGGTGTGTTCACATCCTGGCAGCCCCGGGATGGCGTGAAGACTCTTGTAGACTGACCATATAAGCACAACAGCTTCCACGGGCTCCTTCGTGGCACCAATCCCAGATTCAGGCTTTCAACCTCAAACTGAAGATACCAGCATTTGAGATGAGAAGAGAAATAAAATCTTTGAAAAGGGAAATGTATTTTTTTCTAGGAGGCTTAGAATCCTGGATACTGTTTTCTCAAATCCGGCCTCGGGCCGCTTGAGCTTTATGTGAGCGAGCTGGACCAGCCAGGGCCTCTTCACACAGCCGCAGATCAGCTTCAGAGTGAAGAGCGAATCCACTCCAGTTTTTATTTTCCCTCTAGATCCAATCTCCTCACTAATTCTTTTTCCCCATCCACATTTAAGAGCAAATAAGAACACTCTTGTGACTTTGAGTGTTTGAGCTGCCGGTTCGGGTTAAGTTTTGAGAAAACGTGGGCATGCATGATTTTTCAGTGAGTCGGGGAACAATTTTCAGGAGGCTGGGCCCTTTCTGCACTTTCACTTTCTTTCAAATGAAAATAGCATTATTGTTTTCGCTGGTCTTAAAGGTAAGCAATGGGTCTGGCTTTACAAGCTTAGAATTCAAACTGAGGTCAAATCTCTTTTTATATTTAAATAGCATAGCCCAAGCAATGGCATGCTATGAGCTGGCTTCCTAGGATTTATTTATGTCTTTTTTCTTTTTCTTTCTGGGTCTCAAGACCAGGAACTCCAAAGACCTTTTTCCATCTGAGCAGTCAATCCCATTTTCAAATGCCTCACTAGCAAGCAGGGGCGACCTCTAAGTCAGCCTGCACATCACAGGTTGGAGATAAAAATGGGGCTACAACCTCAGTCCATGTGTTGTAGTGCTCACAGATGCAATATTGGTGACTGGGCAGAGCTCCTAAGGTGGGCAGGAGAAGGTGCTGTTGAGGTACACAGCCAAACTGGCAGACACTTCTTTTTCCATCTTTACTATTTCATGACTAGAAGATTCATTTTGACACCATAGATCATAATAAGCTCATTATATCATTTTCATTTCTTCCCTTATTAAGTCAAGAACTTTCACCTTTTCACTTAAAGAAAAGGCTCACTCACAGTACGGCTCCTCTCTGGTATATGCAAATTGTGGGCATCATTAATTTTGTGCTGCAGAGCCATTGCTATGTAAAATATCCTGACAATACCAAGATAAAAAGTATCTCTGGGAAGAAAAGGTTCATTTAGCATACAAGTCCAGGTTACAGTCCATCACTGAGGGTAAGTCAATGCAAGAATTAAAATAATGAATCAAATTCACAGTCAAGAGCATGCATGCAGGCCTACTTGCTTGCTTATTGGCTTTCAGCTTGCTTTTTCTTCTCTTACATTGTTTTAGGACCTAGGGAATGACACCACCCACAAATGGTCTAGATCTTCCTATATTGATCAACAATCAAGCCAACCTATTACAGGGCAATGTGACCTAGATAATTCTTCATTAATCCTCTCTTACCCCCAGATACTAGGTTGTTTTAAGTTGAACAGTTAAAACTAGCCAAACACAGGGATTCATGATTAAGCTCACAGTAAATAGTCTAGTGTCTACAGATACTCAGCAGCAAGGTTACAGCTCCAGTCTAAACATCTGGTGTAGGACTGAATGTAGAAGGGTTAAGGATGCAGAGGGCTCAAGTACTGTATTGAGTAGGTATGGGTGGAGTGAACATCCTTGTCTTGTTCCTGATTTTAGAGTGGGAACTAATTCAGAGACCCACAACTGGGCAATGCGCTAGACTTTGGAACACTCAGTCCTAAATTGTATGTCTTCATCAAACCCCTTCCCTCAGGGCTTAGGAACTATGCAGAAGAAAACGCAGGAAGATTGTAAGAGTCAAAGGGGATGGAAGACACCATGTAAGCAGTGCCTTCAGATCCAACAGGGCTGACATATATATGGGCTCAGAGAGACTTTGGCAGCATGCACAGGGCCTGTGCAGGTCTAAGCCAGATGGGCTCTCAGCCTGAGAGAGGAAGTGGACACAAACCCCTATCCCTAACACAGAAGCTGTCTCAAATGGACAACCGCTTGCAAAAGAGAAATTCGTTTTTTCCAATGGAGTCTCACCGGGTATACAAACGACAGCTAAGGGAGGCCCCACCCCCAGCAGTAGATGGTAAACACAAGGCTCAGAGGTGCTTTCGGAGCTGTTTTGTTTACAATTCTTTGCTTGAGCACTGTTTTAAACATACTTATCTTTATCTATTATGGTGACTGATTTTGTGTGTGTGTGTGTGTGTGTTTTAATGTGTGTGTGTACCTGTATATATTTCTTTTGCTTTTTCTTTTCTTTTTTCCTGTTTGTCTATTTGTTTTATTCTGGTTTGTTTGTTGCATTATTTGGCCGTTTGTTTTAAAAGGACAGGGAAAGAACCCATATAGTTGGATGAATGTGATGGTGGAAAGATATGAGAGGAAAGGAAGGAAGGAAAACTGTGATCAGAATGAACTGTATGGAGAAAGGATTTTAAATTAAAAATAAAGAACTCAGAGACCGCTGTCCTAGTCTGATATACAGATTGGGTAAGTCTGGATGGATGATGGTGCGTTCAGGCAGCATGGATGAGCGGCTGGAGGACAGTCCCACAGTTATTGCCACACCTTACGCTAACATTGGATTTCTTCTGGATCCCTGCACTTGCCGGGTCTTACATCTTTCTGCCTCCACTCATGCCCTGTGCAGGGTAGCCATAGTGATCTATAAACATGCAACTAAATCATACCCAGGCACACATTTGCTTTAGTTTTGAGAGTGTTTTCCCATTTTATTTACAAACTCTCAATCCTCATGGTAGTCAATCCTAGGCCTAGAACATCTAGTGACTCTGGACCTCCTCTGGTCTCACTTCTTAATCTCCTAACTTTCCCTCTGTTCTATTGCTCTCTCTCTCTATCCTCCCTCTAGTGAAGTTTATCCCTATCCCAAGACTGAATCAACTGTTCTCTTTAACCCTGGATCTTTCTTCTGCACAGATAGTGCTTCCTCATTATATATCTCTATCTCTATCTCTATCTCTCTCTATCTATCTATCTATCTATCTATCTATCTATCTATCTATCTATCTATCTGGTCTTTCTTGGGTACCCATCCTAAGATTTTTCAAATAACCCATTAACTCGATCTTGTTGTCAGTTCTTTGTTTACAACTTTAAGCGTTTTGAGAACAGGAATCTGGTTTGTGACCTTCTATAGCCTGTACTCAAAACTGTCATATACAGAAGGGATGTTATGCCTTTTCATGAAATGCAGGAGCCAAAGTGAATAGCAGACTCAGAAGTCCTCAGGAGTCTGGTGTGCCTCTGTTGTCCAGAGACTTCCAGGAGAACAGAGGGTCTACAAAGAAGTGCACTAGCCTCCCAAGGGTGGGCAAATGCAGGACCCCACCCTTGTAGAAACAAGAGAAAAGTGCTTGGAGACTAATGCCTCATTCTGGATACAAAGCTTCATTCCAGGAGCCTGGATTGGTTTGCTCTGATTTCTTTGTGAGTAGGAGAGGCCTTTTTGCCAGTGAATGGCTGGTTTTAAGGCATCCCATCATGCCTTCAGAGGACCCTTATTGAATGAGCAGAGTTTGCATTCACAGATCTTTGCTTCCTAGCTGTGGATACCCTGTGGCCAGCTGTTTCAGGCTCCCCCATGTTCTGACTTCTCTGCTATGATGGACTCTACCATTGAACTGTGTGAATCAGAATAAGTTGTTTCTCTCTTAAATTGCTTTTGTTAGAATATTTTATCACAAACAAGGAAGGAAACTAAGACAAGTATTTACAGACCAAAGAAATGGCCCAGGAATGGTATAGGAATCCAGCTTGGTGAACCCAGGAGTTTATTGGGGTTACTGGCCAGAACATAAGCGAGGGGTTGCTTATGGGAATATGGGTAACTCAAAGGCAGCTTCATCAAAAAAAAGTAGGACACAAGCGGAGATAGACCTACTTTTTTCATCATGAAAAGTCCAGCTCTTGCATGGATAATGTCAAACAGTCTGCAGCCAACCTTTTACCTCACACACTCAACATGACCAAGTGTAGCCATAGGACAGGAGGGAGAGATGGGTGGAATTTTCGGTGACCATCTGACCTGCACCCCTTCTGTGAAGAAGTGTAACAGCCTCATTCTCATGAACCACAGACATGATTGTTATTGTATAGTTCTGCTAATTTGACTGCCAATGAGGTTTGTAATTCACTGTAGCAATCTCTGTCCCATAAGGAACAATGGTCAGGTAAGGCCAGAGGAAGTGGCTTCTCTACAACAGTGGTAGAGATTCAGGGGAGTCCTTGCTTGAAGGTCACAGAGTAGAAGTTAAGTAGAGACTTTTTATATCCGTGGGTTCTGAATCTTTGGATTTAACTGTGCTCAAATTGAAAATATTTGAATGACTTTGAAGCATTTACATTTACTATCTTGCACCTACATTTAACTCATATGGATTTTCCTCCTTCGTGATTATCCCCTAAACTCCTTTACATTGTGTCAGATGTGTTAAGAAGTTTAGAGGTAAAGTATAAAAGAGAATGTGCAAATACTTCCCCATGTTATCTAAGGGGCTTGAGAACTGGTGGGGGTAGGTCCTGGAACCCATCCTTGACACCTAGAGAGTACAGAGGGAAGGCTATTGTAGGCATATAAGATGAGGTGATTAGCTCATTGTTAGGGGGTCCTTTCTCTTGGCCCCATTCTTGAGGATGGATGTGTGACAAAGGTCTACCTCTGCTTGTGTCCTACTTTTTCCCTCTGCTTGTCCCACGCAGCCTGGCCTAATTACTTCTTTCCTTTAATGGTGTTTCTGGTAGCACTTCCCCCATGCTGCGCTCCTTCTGCCTGGTGACACTTCACCTGGCCCCTTCTGGCTTTTTCTGTGATAAATCCACAGGCCATATGTTTCTGGATTATAGGGAAGTAAAACAGGGAAGTGTTCCTCCCCCCTCCCCGCCCCAAGCCCACTCCAGTTGTGAATTCTGGTGTAATGAAATTCCTTCTGTGGTTAAAAAAAAATAAAGAGCTGATGTAGAAATGAAAAGTGAAAAACCTTCTCCTCGGGCCCTAGAAGGTGTAATGTCTTATTTACATAAGGCTGTGTTTGGAGGACTCATGAGGCTTTATGAACCATGCCTAATTAGCTTCACTGGGCTGAGAGAAGTAGGCAGGAGAGAACAAATGATTGATTGCCCCTTTGTTAGCAGATGAGGAAACTGAGGCCAGGCTTGTTGTTGTAAAAGTCAGAGAAGCAGAGTGTCACCAGGCCTTTGAATGGAAAATCAAAGAAACCTTGTCTTCTGACAGCAGTTGACTCTGTCAATCTTTCCCTTTACTGGACGTAGTTTTTAATATAAAGTATATTCAGATTTCAAGACCAAATGAATGCCATGGGTAAATGGCTCAGGTCAGTTGTCATTGTTTATTGTGGGAGTCCCTACTACACAGGCTTTCTTTGTCAATATAGTGTACCTCAGACCATTTATTTAAAGAACATCGATTATAGAAAATGTGAAGAAATTGTTTGCCTTTAGTAACCTTGAGAAGTTAATTGATTCCTTTTTTTTTTTAATACTCTGAGATCTGCTTCATTTCTTTTATCTCAAGTCTTTGAAAAAGAAAATACAGGTTGAACTGAAGTATAAGAGCATGAAAATATTAAGAATAGTAAGAATCAATATGGTGTAAATGACAGCTCAATGAATATAATATATCTGATTTTCCTTTGAGCTTCCTGGTCAACAAGGCAAAAATGGAAAGAAGAGTAAAAGTGGACTTCTCAGCATGCCAGGAAGCATTCACACTATGTAAAGAGTGGGTGGGATAGTGAGCAGGGGGAGGGGGAATGGGGTAGGAGGTTTTCACAGGGGAACCCAGGAAAGGGGATAACATTTGAAACATTCGAAATAAAGAAAATATCTAATTTATTATTGTTATTAACATTTTTAAAAAGAACTTTAGTTAAGAACCTCCAGAACAGAAACTGAGACAAGGATTGAACGATATTGAGAGGGTGGAGGATGAAGGAGATACTGATAAGGTAAAGGAAACACGGGGGAGGGAGTGGGGCAAGGAAGATGAGGCTGTGAATAGTTACTGGGATGGGAAGCCAATCGTCATCATTAATGATTGTTCACACCATGGTGAGACTCTGTGCCAGTGTTCAGTGACCATTTTTGAGAACGGAGGAATCTGCACTGTCCATGCATTGTTCCATCGCTCCTAAGTAGAAAGGCATTGACTCACCAGCCCTTCTGCTGGAATACATTAACGGGCAACACAGGCTCTTGTAGCCAGAAGATCTGAGGTGATGAAATTGAGTTCAAAGAACCTTAGGCAGCATTACCTGGTAGGAAGCATGTGTGTATCAATCTGTTGTCATCACAAAGGATCACAGACTAGGTACAGGAGTGTGTCTCTTACAGTAATGGAAGAGCCAAAGTCAAGGTGTTGGTGGATGGTTCCTTCTGAGGGATGTGGGAGAGAATCTGTGTCCTACCTCTCCAACTTCTCATGACTTCTCAAATTCTCTGGTGCTCTGTGCCTTTTACTGTATCAAGAGCTTCTTGCCTGTCCTTACACAGGGTCTCTTCCTGTGATTTTGTGTCTAAACATCTTTGTATCAAGTATGTGGCCTGTAATGTAGAATTATGATCACATTAAAGTGAGGTCATTAGATCTAATCCAGCCAGACAAGTTTTCTTAAATGGCAAGGAAATTTGGAAATCCAAAAGTACCAGTATTGTGTCTACATGGAGGGGAAGCTATCCCAGGACACTGAGGAGAGCAGCTTCAGAGGAAGCCAGTACTGTAGATGCCATGATCTTGGATGTACAGCCTACAAAATGGAGAGAGAGAGAGAGAGAGAGAGAGAGAGAGAGAGAGAGAGAGAGAGAGAGGAGATCAATGTTTAAGCTACTAGATCTGTGGTCTTTCTTATGGCAATTGGAGCAGAGTAACATATAAGGATGGCAGAAATATGGGTTCAGAGGCAGACTCTTGATCTTAACTAGCTAAGGTCATATACAGAGACACTGGATAGTAGACAGAGCTCATTCTATAACAGGGTGAATGTGAGAGAGGCTCTGACAGCGTGGGCTGTACCAACAGTGTCTGGGCATTTGAGATATTTCCAGGCATTTGGATTGATCAGAGTATTTTTTTTCCCCATCCTAGAAAATTGTATCACACACTAAAGTTTAGGAAGTTGGTTAATTGCTTCATCTAACCCAGACAATATTTTTCTCCCCTTCTGTTAGGAGTGACAAGATAATCTGAGGCTTCTTGTGGGTCTGGAGAGTCAGTTTCAAGAGAGAGAGAGAATTCTTGACTATGAACAACTGTGTTGCAGTCATTACATGACACAGATGGGGCCTTCCGTTGGTCTATGTACTGTTTTCAGGGTAGAGGTTGGGATGAATTCTTATTGCATTCCTTCTTCCCAGCACATGTCAAGTGTGAAATCTTGTGTACAGGACTGATCTGTCCAATAGTAAATGTCTACTGAATGTCATAAGTAGATTTGTGTATGCTGGCCACTGATTATCTTTAGAAAGAAGGGGTCACTAATGATGCTCAATCTCTTTAGTAAGCTAAAGGTATTGTGGGATATGATATCTTCCAAGTTATCATTTTGGAAGCCAACTAGAGAAACCTAGAATTTGCCCAGTGGAATTTATGTTACCTTATTTTTCCAAGAAAAGAAATTGAGGAATGACTAGACATTTATCTAGCAAGCCACAATTTTTCTTGTTAAGTAGACTTGTGAAAATTCACACACACAGACACACACACACACACACACACACACACACACACACACACATTCTTACCAAATTACAATAAAGATCAAATGATAAGATTCACTGCACCAAACATTATGTATGTTCACAAAAATCCCAGTGCTTCTCTCTTTCCACTTATGTCATAAATTGGACTTCTCTAGTCTAGCTGATTTAATTTTCCCAATAAAATTTAAGAAGTCCTGAAACTCCTGGCCAGGAGCTTTAACCTAATAGAAGACTCACTTTCTTCTATAGCATTGATTAAGAAATCCCCTGCCAAGGTCAAGACTTCTGTATGCTATGGTGGCTATCTCTTGGTTCTCTATGCTTTACCCCTTCACAAGATACATATTAAGGGTTTGCAGAGGGGAAACTGGGAAGGGGGATAACATTTGAAATATAAATAAATAAAATAACAAATAAAAAATAAAAAACCAACAAGAGAGTGTGATGTAGAGTTTGGGCATTAAGCCATTAGCTTATACTATTGTAATAAAGCTTCTGCTAGTCATTGATCAACCATATTTGCTCATAATCTGAAAACCACGGAAGCATATTGAAGTCTGGAGGTCTCTTTCTTTTCATTCCTTTCTAGCTTTGCAATAGCTTTATACAGCTACAACCTTGTAACCATATTAGTTGTGAATACTAGCAGTTGAGTAAGTAACGGAGGAGGCAAATGAGTTGTGTTTGGTGTTCCCCTAAAGTGCTTTCTTTAGACAGCTGTCAGTATCTGACCTATCTGGCAGTTGGGAGAATGTACCATTCTCAAAACATTATTTGAATGAGCCAGAATACACAGTGTTCAACTAACCCTACTTGCAAGGCACTTGGTGAAAAACAACCAGTGTTAAGTTATTTGACATTTCAACTGCTTGAGGTGCTATCACCAAGTTAACAAGGGACTGACAACAAAATTAAGAAGAAAAATGAGAAATAAAATGGAAGATGACTTTAAAAATCTTAAATGTATCCAGGAATCTAGAAGACATTCTTAGGAAAACTTTGAGAGACTATCATCTCTTGTTAAACTTGAGTCTCTGCAGAGGCAGAAAATCAAAACTTATGAAGAGGTACACATTGCCTGTAGAAAAACTGGATATGTGCCCCAACACACACCCCTATACCTCAAGACTAAAGCATGTATTGTTTGTTAAACAGTTATCTTGTCAATAAGCTAATAAAAATATCAATTACTACATTCAAGAAATTTGAGGAAATTCCAGAGGAGAAACCCTAAGAGATTCAAAGCAACACATGGGAGTGTAACTACAGATAAGCAAAAATAATCTTGTTTAGTGCTGAGTACTCATCCACCTATAGTCCTGAGTCTAAGCATTCCTCCCCCATTCATTGGAGATTCAAGCTTCTATTTAAGGCTAAGAGTAGATATCCCACTAAGGTTCAGGAAACATTGAAGAAGAGGAGGTGAATAGAAAGGGCAGTTTAAACGCAGTCTTTTTAAAACAAACACTATGACTTAAAGGAGATAGGTTTGTGTAATTAGGGATGAGAGTATGACATCTCTAAGACTCAAGAAACATTGTGAAGAAGTAGCCAGAAAGATTAAAAAAAGCAGATTAGTAGGCTTGTAATGGGTAAAGATGCAAATGATGTAACAATATTATGAAGGAAGGTTGAAGTAATAAATCTACACTGAATAATAATTATACTTCGCATGAAAACTACTGAGGAAAGAACTAATATTATATAGCAAAAATAAAATGCAATAGGAGAAAATGTATATTTGATGTGAAAGAAGGCAATGATAGGATAAAGGAAAATAAAAGACACAAGAATATACGCAAACAGCACTCTCATGAAAAGAGCATAAATAAGTCTTATTAGTAATTACACTAAATGCAAATGTATTATATTCTCCAATTAAAAGCAAATATTGAGCTAGTGATGATGACACATATATGTAATTCTAGCCCTTGGCAGGTAGAGGTAGAAGGATTATGTATTGAACACCAGGCTCAGTTACAATGACAGTTTGAGGCCAGCCTAGGCTACATGAAATCCTGTTTCAACTCCTTTCCGTATCCCTAATATCCCCAAAGTAAAAGAAGCAAATGTTGGTTTCTTCTGTATATTTCTACAATAGATCCCACTTCAGGTTCAAAGACACAAAAATATTGAAAGTAAAAGAATAGAAAAAATATACCATGCATACATTCCTTAAAAGTAGGCAAGAAATCTGTATAACCTGATAAAATAGAATGTAAGTCAAATATTGTTTCTAGGGACAGAGAAGGCCATTTTAAAATTATAGGGATATCTGAGGCCATTGTGGAGGCTTAAAGGGTAACAGTGCTTGCTGATCAAGTTTAATGAATAAGTTTGATCTTGTAACCCATAGAGAAAACAGGTAACCTACTCCAGAAAGTTGTCTTCTGACCATCATATGCCCACTGTGGTTTACACATGTCCGCTGTCTGTCTATCTCTGTCTCTCTCTCCCTCTCATAAACAAATACAAATATTACTATTGCTACTAACAAAAATTTTTAATGAGATAATCCATCTAAACATAAACACAATGAACAACAGAGCTCCCTAAAATACATAGAACAAAATTGACAGGCTAGAAGCATGAAACAGACACTCTAATAGTAATAGTTAAGGCATTCATAACCTACTTTCAATAATGGGCCAAACATCTAGAGTTGAGATCAATAAGGAAATACAAGACTTGAGCAACAGTATAAATCAAACTGACCCAATGCACATTTATCGAATGCTGTGCTCAGCAATAGTGGAATACACATTTGTGTCAAGGATACATGGAGCTGTCTGTATAATAGACTGTGTGTTAGGCTGTAAAACAAGCCTCATGAATGTCAAAAGATTGAAACCATAGAAAGTACATTCCATGATCATAAATCACAGTGTAGTGGAACTAGAAATCATTTACAGAAGGAAAATTTTGAGGCTAAGAGATGCATGGAAATTAAACAACGAACTCCTAAATTATTAATAGGTCATAGAAAAAAAAATCACAAGGAAGATTAGAAAATAGTTTGAGATAGATGAAAACTACAAGAGACATTTCGAGGTTTAGAGGAGGTAGCTTGTTCAATGCTTACCAGGAAATTCATAACTTAGCATTTAGATTAACAGCAGAGAAAGACTTCAAAACAATATATTTTCATTCCTCCTTAAGCATTAGGAAAGGAAGAGCAAATGAAGGAAATAATATTACTAGTTTTTTTTTTTTATAGACTTTCTGATTCAGCTTCAGTGATTTGTGAATACTCTAGAAACCACTGAATTTTAGGTGAAGATGATGAAGGATTGCTTTCCAACAAAAACCATCTGTCCATTGAAACTTTCTTTAGCTTTCCAAGAGGCTATAAATAACAAATGTTAATGTGAAGCTCTATGCCTGTTCTTTGAACATCTGTAATCTGGGCCATTTTATCCCATATTTCGTAAAGGGAATGGGGAGAAAACAGGAAACCCTTCATAGAATGGCAATGTCATTGGTTTATCTATATGCATCATATTTGTTTGTTACCAGAAACTATCTCTTAGGAGTCTGTCTCTATTTTTTTTTTGCTTGTGTCATTTTCTGTGTCTATAAAATTACTTATTTGAATTATATATTTTTTCTAACATACAACATCAAAAATCAGAATATTTTTCAAAATAGCTGAGAGTTTTTCCATATTAGTATATATTCCAGCTTTTGAAATACATAGATTATACAAGGAAGAAATGGCTCCATGACAATTTTGTGTTTTTAACCTAAAGACTCATTTTTTATATGTTTATAGAAATATTTACAAGGCATTGTGGGCTAAGGGGGAATGTTCTGGATCTTTAAGTTTCTGTTTCCATCTCTAGGTTAGTCATTCCATATTAGAACACAGAACTCAACTCTCCCAATCTTCCCATTGTCTGTAGTACAAATCGTTTCCCTGACTTTTTAGTTTTAGTTTGAAATATCATCATTGTAAAGCTCAGAGGAGCACAGTTTCTTTGTGCCTCCTCTCCCCTCATCACTGCTATGTGTAATTTATAGAGCATCTCTGACAGTCTTTGTACTTTGTGTAGCTGGGATTGCCATGTCAGGTCTTGGCTCTGAAAAGCTTTGACTTCAGAATCCAAAGCTTCAGGCCCTCTTAACAATAAAGCCAGACATGATGGTGGTGGGCGGAGGTTTCAAGGGCTCAAAATCTGCTCCGAGAAGACACATGTCAGTGTAGTAACAGGTCCTTTTTTGTACTTAACAGCTGGAATTAAAAACAGGACCTTGGGTAACCTCACTTCCTTTTCCCATAGAACCATAATAACTTGTCAGGCTCTAATTTCTTGAAAACTTACAGGGTGGCAAGTTATTTAATTCATGATAACCAATGCCTGTTCCAAGTAGCACCATAGGTATTATTTTAACTAGGACATACATTTCTTGTGTAAAGAATCTATTCTTTGTTTTTATTTTTTCAAATTTACCACCAAGATTGTTAGACATATAGGTGTGTAAATCTTTATAATTTCACCATAAGATAGAAAAAATTCAACTAAACAAGTGATAAAGAAGAGAGACACTTATAGACCTCAGGATCTGAACAGAGTAGAAGATTTGGCTTTTAAGTATGGCCAGACTTAGGTTCAAATGTTGGCAGGGTCAGCATTTACTTACCTTTCACAACTGATTCTCATAGACTGATTCTAGGGTGGTTCAGCTCACGCCTCTCTCTCATCACCTGACTCTGACTATTCCAGACTGGAAGATGAGAAGGGAAGAGGCCCCCTTTCTTCTGCCTTCTCGTGCCCTCCCCCCATTTCTTAACATCCATTTTCAACAGAAGATTGTGTGTGGCTGTATGTTGTTTCTTGGATGTAACTTGGGTATTGTTACTTAGGAGTTGTTTACCTTCATTTCTTTTTAGATTGTAAGTGGGTCCTGAGGTAGGGTAGGCTAGGATGACTGGCCAGTGAGCCCCAGGGCTCTGCCTGTCTCTCTACCTCCCCAGTGTTGGGGAGCCGATCATCCGACATTTTAATGTTGGTACCATGTTTCAAACTTGGGTCCTCATGTGTGTGTGGCAAGCATTTTATCAACAATACCCATCTGTTTTATGTAGAATGTTTATTCTGGCCTATCACAATGGCTGAAGATGTAAAGTTTTTTATCTAGGTTAGATGTGACATTAATATTGAAACCTCATCAAACGAGACTGAAGAAAAAGTACTTCCCTAAGCAAATTGGTCTATTGTTTGTATATGAGGGTGGTAGTGTTAATCATTTATTGATAGAATAATATGGCTGATTTAAATGTACTAAACCCTTACAGAATCTGCTGAGGAGCCATAATAACACACATTTACCTTCATGAAGTCAGCATGGACTAAGGATGTTTTCTAGGATAGTTCTGAATTGTTAGCATCAACAATCATCCTTTTGAAGTCCAACCAAAAGATTACCTGCTGATAAACTCAACACTCATACTTGTCTTCCAACAACTAGTTAAGGAAGCCTGACTCCTTTAAGTAGTCCTTTTTGGGAGAATCTGGTTGCTCCCACATCATGAAGCTGTATTTGGGACCTTGGGTCCAACAACACCATTCCGTGAGGATTGTAAGTGGAGGCCACCAGATCCCCCATTTTAAGTGGGTGACAGCACAGTGCAAGGTTGGTGACAGGACATGACATTTCTTCTAATAAGTTCCTCTACTTTTGGATGGCTTACTGTGAGTTAAATGAGCTCTCCTTTGCTCTTCCTTCAGGCTCATTCCCTTGCAAGGTAAGGCATTTCTTTCTCACCTTAAGGCGTCATTTCAGGGCACTGACAGTGCTCCAGGGAGGAAGCTGGCTCCTCTCCTTTGTGCAGCTGTCTCTCAGGTCCCAATTCCCCATCCACCGGTTAAATCCCAACTCCAGGTTAACGGTGCCTATTAATTTGTAGACAAGAATAACAGTTAAGGAGCGGGAAGGGAGCGTGCCCTTAAGGGAATAGCAAGTGCTCTGCTGGACTCACACCACAACCACCTGGCTCAAGACACTTTCTACTAGCGCAGGAAGAATTTTCTGCAAACGTTTGTGTTTGCAAAGCTTGTTTACCTCAGCTGGAAATTGCTGCAGATCACAATTTGAAGAGTGTTTACTTCTTTCTCTCTCTGTCATACTCAGTGGTAATTGTTGGGATCCAGATTTTGTTGTTTCAAAATGATGGGAAGTAAGCTTGGATTGCATTTGGGCTCTTAAGTGTTGATGATAAAAGGATGTGTGAAGAGATGATCTGGGAGAGGATACAAGATCTGGACCGGATGTGCGAGGCCTTTGCAAGGCAAGTCTTCTCCACTTGCTTGGGAGGGGTCATCTGAAGTCACAGCCTGATGACAGAGGAGCCTTGAGGCTGCATCCTCTGGAACATCAAATGTGATTCCATAGTGGTCAGTAGATTTATGAAACCTCTGTAATAAAGGTTTGGCATAAAAAATTTCCATTAAAGGCTGCAGAAATGCTTCATGGGTAAAACATTTGTGCAAGTATAAGGACTCAAATTCAGGAACCACAGAAACACACACACACACATACACACACTTGTACACCCATGTATAGATAGATACATGCATATACATATATGCATGTACACACATGCACACATTTGCACATACACATATATACACACATGTACAAATACACACATAGACATATATGCACACACATGCACACAGACATGGTGATAAAATTTCTTTTCATGGTCTCAGCTCTGCTGCTGATAAGAATTCTGTTGTTCGAGGATACATCTTTCCTAGAATCTCAGACAATCAAATGTTTAGAATAGCTAGAAGCAGGAGCCGTATAGGAAGCAGGAGTAGGGACTTATCTGTCCCAGGATGCCAGTAGTGATAGATTTGGGATGTATCTTGAATAAATTTTTCAAACGTTTTTGTGGCATAGAAATTAAAAATATTAAAGATGGGAAAACTTTTCAATATCTATATTTTTTTTTAGAAAACAAAATTTGACTTATTCCTTTTTCTATTGTTTATTCCTTTTAAATATTCTATTATCAAATAATGACATTTAAGTATGTATTTCAGACATTACTTTCTTTTTTTATTTATTTTCTATAATTTTTTTATTTACATTCAAAATCATTTCCTCTTTCCTGTTTCCTCCCTCCCCAAAAGTCCCATAAGCCCCCTTCCATCCCTCTTTTCCCCATTCACCCCCTCTCGCTTCTCTGTCCTGGCATTCCCCTACATCCAGTCTTTCCAGGACCAGGGGTCTCTCCTTCCATCTTCTTGGAAATCTATTGATATGTGAATTGTGTCTTGGGTATTCCGAGTTTCTGGGTTAATATTCCCTTACCATGTGTGTTCTTTTGTGATTGGGTTATCTCACTAAGGATGATATTTTCCAGTTCTGACTATTTGCCTAGGAATTTCGTGAATTCATTGTTTTTAATTGCAGAGTAGTATTCCATTGTGTAAATATACCACATCTTCTGAATCCATTCCTCTGTTGAGGGACATCTGGGTTCTTTCCAATTTCTGGCTATTATAAATAAGGCTGCTATGAACATAGTGGAGCTTGTGTCCTTATTGCATGCAGGTAAAGCCTCTGGGTATATGCCCAGGAGTGGTATAGCCGGATCCTCCGGGAATGTCATGCCCAGTTTTCTGAGGAACCGCCAGTCTGCTTTCCAGAGTGGTTGTACCAGCTTGCAATCCCACCAGCAGTACAAACCATGTTTGTTCTTTTGTGACTGAGTTACCTCACTCAGGAAGATATTTTCAAGTTCCATCCATTTGCTTGCGAATTTTTTGAAGTCATTGTTTTTAATAGCTGAGTAGTATTCCGTTGTGAAACAAAACAAAACAAAACAAAACATTTTCTGTATTCATTCCTCTGTTGAGGGACATCTGGGTTGTTTCTAGCTTCTGGATATTTTAATATGGTTGCGATGAACATAGTGGAATATGTGTCCTTATTTCATGTTGGAGAATCTTCTGGGTATGCGCCCAGGAGTGCTATACCTGGGTCTTCAGGTAGTACTATGTTCAATTTTCTGAGGAACCACCAGAATGATTTCCAGAGTGGTTGTACCAGCTTGCAATCACTCCAGCAATGGAGGAGTGTTCTTCTTTCTCCACATCCTTGCCAGCATCTGCTGTCCCCTGAGTTTTTGACCATGATGACTGGTGTGAGGTGGAATCTCAGGGTTGTTTTGATTTATATTTCCCTGATAACTAAGTATGTTGAACATTTCTTTAGATGCTTCTCAGCTCTTTTGAGTTTCCTCAGTTGAGAATTCTCTGTTTGGCTCTGTTCCTCATTTTTAATAGGGTTATTTGGTTCTCAGGAGTCTAACTTCTTGAGTTCTTTGTATATGTTGGATATTAGCCCTCTATCTGATATAGAATTGGTAAGGATCTTTTCCCAGTCTGTTGCTTGCCATTTTGTCCTATTTTGTCCTTTGCCTTACAGAAGCTTTGCAATTTTATGAGGTCCCATTTGTTGATTCTTGACCTTAGACCATAAGCCAATGGTTCAGGAACTTTTCCCCTGTGTCCATGTGCTCCAGGCTCTTCCCCACTTTCTCTTCTATTAGATTTAGTGTATCTGGTTTTATGTGGAGGTCCTTGATCCTCTTGGTCTTGAGGGAGATAAGAATGTATCAATTTGCCTTCCTCTACATGTTGACCGACAATTGAACCAGCATCATTTGTTGAAAATGCTGTCTTTTTTCCACTGAATGGTTTTAGCTCCTGTTCTGACTGGTTTTGTGCGTCAATTTGATACAGGCTGGAGTTATCACAGAGAGAGGAGTTTCAGTTGGGAAAGTGCCTCCATGAGATCCAACTGTGGTGCATTTTCTCAATTAGTGATCAAGGGGGAGGGCCCCTTGTGGATGGTACCATTCCTGGGCTGGTACTCTTGGGTTCTACAAAAGAGCAGGCTGAACAAGCCAGTAAGACACATCCCTCCATGGCCTCTGCATCAGCTCCTGCTTCCTGACCTGCTTGAGTTCCAATCCTGACTTCCTTTTGTGATGAACAGCAGACTGGAAGTGTAAGGTCAATAAACCCTTTCCTCTCCAACTTGCTTCTTGGTCATGATGTTTGTACAGGAATAGAAACCCTGACTAAGACAAATTGGTACCAGCATAGTGGGGTATTCCTGTAACAACTAGACCATGTTTTGGGAAGGACTGTGGAAGGACTTTGGAATTTTGGACTAGAAGATCCATTCCATGTTAAGAGCTCTGTGGGATGTTGTAGGAGCTTGGAAGATAATGTTGAGAACAGCATAGAAGATGGAGGCCTGGCTTGTGAAATTTCATAGGGAAGATTAAAGACTCTTATCAGGGCCATGCTTTGATTGTGAAGATTCTGTGGTTTTAGTTAGCTGGGGCTGAAGAATCAGCTGTGATTAACAAGATACCAGAACCACTAAAGCAAACCTTTGTGTTACTGGGACTATTGATGCTGGTTAGCTGGAGCTAAGAAATTAGTGGTGATTAAGAAGAGACCAGCATCACCGAGGCGAAATCTTCTGGAAAGTGTTTTCTGAGAGCACAGAGGCTGTGTTCCAGAGATAGCCATGGTTGTACTTTGTGCTGTGGCTGGACTTGGTAATGTTTAAGAGTCACCCAGGTGGTACTGGTTTTGAAGGCATGAAGGGGTCATGAAGAGCAGCTGAGGCTCGATACTGTGAGAGGCCGTGGAAGGCCTTTGGTGAAGGTGCAACCTCAGTTGCAATTGATGGCCCAGGACTGAAGGGGTCATGCATAGGAGTTGAGGCTTGGCACCATGAAGAGAGCCTATGAAGGGCTATTGGTGAAACCTAGTTACAGCGGAAGACAGCAGTGTTTTGGAGATGCCAGTGCCATGAGATGACCACCAAGAACAGCAGCAGCAGTGGAGTACAGGCAGCTGGAGCCTAGAAGACAAGCTGTGTGCTACAAAGGGCAGAGCTGGAGAAGTGACCCAAGCCCTTGGAGGAGCCCAGAAGATCGTGAGTTGGATCCCAGACATTGAACCATTGGAGTTTGAGTTTTGCTTTTGTTTGTGACTGTGCCCTGTTATTTTTTTCCTCTTGAAGAAAGGAAGTATTTTAGTGGAGTCCACAGTTAAGAGACTTTGAATTTTTAAAAGACTTTGTATTTTGAAAGATACTGGACCTTTTAAAAGGATTGAATTCTTAATATGTAAAGACTGTGGAATTTTTAAAGTTATTTAGATCTTGGGGATGAATAAGAAAGTAAGGGTTGAGGCTTAATAGTGATGTGCTTGTGTGTCAAGTTGACAAGGGGTCAATTGTACTGGCTGGTTTTGTGGGTCGACTTGACACAGGTTGGAGTTATCACAGAGAAAGGAGTTTCAGTTGGGAAAGTGCCTCCATGAGATCCAACTGTGGGGCATTTTTTCAATTAGTGATCAAGGGGGAGGGCCCCTTGTGGATGGTACCATTCCTGGGCTGGTACTCTTGGGTTCTACAAAAGAGCAGGCTGAACAAGCCAGTAAGACACATCCCTCCATGGCCTCTGCATCAGCTCCTGCTTCCTGACCTGCTTGAGTTCCAGTCCTGAATTCCTTTAGTGATGAACAGCAGAGTGAAAGTGTTAGGTCAATAAATCCTTTCCTCTCCAACTTGCTTCTTGGTCATGATGTTTGTACAGGAATTGAAACCTTGACTAAGACAGCTTCTTTGTTACATGACTGTAGGTGTGTGGGTTCATTTTTGGGTCAATTCCATTCCGTTGATTTACCTGCCTGTCACTGTTTCAATACCATATAGTTTTTATCACTATTGCTCTATTACTCTGTAGTGCCTCTTGAGGTCCGGGATACTGATTCCCACAGAAGTTCTTTTGTTGTTGAGAATATTTTTCGCTATCCTGGGTTTTTGTTATTCCAGATGAATTTGGAAATTGCTCTTTCTAACTCTATGAAGAATTGAGTTGGAATTTTGATGGGGATTGCATTGAATCCTTGCTTTTGGCAAGATGGTCATTTTTACTATATTAATCCTGCCAATCCATGAGCATGGAAGATTTTTCCATCTTCTGAGGTCGTCTTCAATTTCCTTCTTCAGAAACTTGAAGTTCTTGTCATACAGATCTTTCACTTGTTTGCTTAGAGTCACACCAAGATACTTTATATTGTTTGTGGCTATCGTGAAGGGTGTCATTTCCCTAATTTCTTTCTTAGCCTGCTTATCCTTTGAGTATTGGAAGGCTACTGATTTGCTTGAGTTGATTTTATATCCGGCCACTTTGCTGAAGTTGTTTATCAGCTGTAGGAGTTCTCTGGTGGAGTTCTTTGGGTCACTTAAATATACTATCATATCATCTGCAAATAGTGATAGTTTGACTTCTTCCTTTTCAATTTGTATCCCTTTGACCTCCTTTCGTTGTCTAATTGCTCTAGATAGAACTTCAAGTACTATATTAAAGATATGGAGAGAGAGGGCAGCCTTGTCTAGTCCCTGATTTTAGTGGGATTGCTTCAAGTTTCTCTCCATTTAGATTGATGTTGGCTACCAGTTTGCTGTAAATTGCTTTTACTATGTTTAGATATGGGCCTCGAATTCCTGATATTTCCAAGACCTTTAACATGAAAGGATGCTGAATTTTGTCAAATGCTTTCTCAGCATCTAATGAAATGACCATGTGGTTTTTTTCTTTGAGATTGTTTATGTAGTGGATTACATTGATGGACTTCCTTATATTGAACCATCCCTGCATCCCTGGAATGAAGCCTACTTGTTGGTGGTGAATAATCTTTTTGATATGTTCTTAGATTTGGTTTGAGAGAATTTTATTGAGTATTTTTGCATCGATATTCATAAGGGAAACTGGTCTGAAGTTCTCTTTCTTTGTTGGGTGTTTGTGAGGTTTTGGTGTCAGTGTAACTGTTCATAGAAAGAATTGGATAGTGTTCCTTCTCTTTCTATTTTGTGGAGTAGTTTGAGGAGTATTGGTATTAGGTCTTCTTTGAAGGTCTGATAGAATTCTGCACAAAACCTATCTGGTCCTGGGCTTTTTTCAGTTGGGAGACTTTTATTGACTGCTTCTATTTCTTTAGGGTTTATGGGACTGTTTAGATGGTTTATCTGATCCTGATTTAACTTTGGTATTAGGTATCTCTCTAGAAAATTGTCCATTTCATCCAGATTTTCCATTTTGTTGAGTATAGGCTTTTGTAATAGGATCAGATGATTTTTCTGAATTTCTTCCGTTTCTGTTATATCTCCCTTTTCATTTCTGATTTTGTTAATTTGGATACTGTCTCTTTGTCCCCTGGTTAGTCTGGCTAAGGCTTATTTATCTTGTTAATTTTCTCAAGGGAGTAGGTCCTGGTTTTGATGATACTTTGTATAGTTCTTTTTGTTTCTACTTGGTTGATTTGAGCCCTGACTTTGATTATTTCCTGCAGTCTACTCCTTTAGTGTGCGTTTGCTCTTAGAAGAATCTTAATGACTGTCAACGAGGTGTTGAGATCTGCCAGAGGAACTGAAAACATTTCCTTGCTTCTTGTTTCCATATTCTCTGTTGTCACCTAAAAATTTTAACAACACAGAAGTTTAAATTTTTATATTTCTCTCACTACTGATGTTTTCACCCCTTTTGTGATGGTCTTTTTGATTTGGTTGCCTTGGGCATAAAACATAGTAAGGCCATCACTTCCTTCTACTTCTACTTTGTGGGAGCTAAAGATAAGAGCCAAAGCCTAGAGCATCATAGCATTTTTGTTTATTTTATATTCATTGCAAGAGTGCTGACATTTAAATTCTTGGATATTTATAGACAGGGAAGTATCTCACTTGTTTTTCAATTTATTAAATTATGATCAGGTTTCGCCTTATATAATAATTTAGGAAGAACTTGACTTATGATGGATTCCATGTAGCTTTGCAAAGAACAACTCCCAACTCTTGGTACCAGTGGTTTGGGTCTGATTATGCTGAAGACAGTGCTCACAGCTGGGATTTCCAGTGTATTTACACACTGATGTAAATATGATGTAAATACTCACGGGATGAGTGCAATGCCCATGAATGGCTCTAGTTCTCTTACAGAGCATGCACCTTTGTGGCAGTAGTCAGAATAAAAGTGATGGAAAAGGCTTGCAGGCAATCAGAAGGTAAGCTAATTGTTGGTCTAAGTCCTTGACTGCCTTCTGTACCATTTTAGCTTTTCCCTATTAAGTAAATGCTTTTTGGCCTAATCAACCAGCAAAGAATGGCATTCTCCCCCCATCCCCCACCACTACTTTTTTTTTTTTTTTTGCTAGCTTTAGATTGGCATTGTAGTTATTGTGCAATTAAAGTTAGGGTTGTTCAATACATTTGTGAATAATGAGAGTGAACTCTTACATCCATAACAGACATTGCTAATTGATTGTGATAATCTTCACCTGCTTAGGTCTCTTGGAATATGAACTTTACTTACCAATCAAAATATAGTACACTTCCAGGGTCTATACTTTTATAAGAAAATTTCCTTATGTGCAATTTTATGTAGTGGAGTAATGGCTCCTTTAAAAAAAAAAAACAAACCAAAAACTAAAAGACAACTTTACACAATTTAGTGACGTAAAGACAAAAGCAGGATACTTTAACAGAGCTCAGTCAAGCCTACATCAAGCTGGAATTAGATGTGTGTCTAAGGGTTCCCACAAGGGTTGGGAAGTGGTGACTGTCATTGTTTAACTCCTAGGGTGACAACTGAAGTGTGAGCAGCTGTCTGTGGTAGAGTGTTCTAGGGCTCAGCTTTTTAGCTGAGATTTACCTGTGTGCTAAGGACCCAGACTCTGTATTCTCTCTCTTTCCTTGTCTCCCTCTCTCCTCCCATTTTCTCTACTTCCATATCCCTTCTCTCTGGTTTCTCAAAGCTCCTTATAAAATGTTAGGCAGTCTCAAAAGATAGATTTGTTCATTCTTGGGTCACATTTTTTCAAGGCAGACCACAAAGACTTCTTCTGTGGGAATGAAGTCAAAGTGAGAAAACAAGAAAAAAAAAAGAGAAAAAAACAAATCTTGTGTTGATTACTGGGAAGATTTGTTTTTGTGATTCCAGCTGTGTGGGCTGCTATATTTTCTGGAATCAACACCTGAAATATACATGTGGAAAGGTCAGATTCTACTCAGTTCAGGGGTGTGTGTGTGTGTGTGTGTGCGTGCACACACACACACGCATGTTTGGGTGTTTGTTTTTGTTCTTTTGGGTTTTGGGGGGAGAAGATAGAAAAGTAACAAACATCTGCTTTTTCTCTAGAATGTCACAAAGACCTCTAAAGCCTGACCCACTGCATACTTGAAGCTTTTGTGGTTTCTTCTTTGGTCCTTATCTTTGTTCAGTGGAAATACTAGATTGAGGCAGAAAAAAATTGCAGCAATGCGCTACACCATCTTCTCTGTTCTAGGTACACATTGCTAAGTAGTCTTGCGACTTCCTCAGTGATCTTAGACCCAGATCCTACCATTCTCAGCACAGCACTTAGCACAGCCAGTTTCAAGCAATAGGACCTAGCATTCTGGGGACAACTTAATTCCATTCCCTGACTGGACCACTTCTCTGAGTTCTCTAAGGGGCAGAGACCAATCTTGCCTTTCTTAGTGTTTAATACAGCATCTAGCTCGGCAGTTCTCCAAAGATGGTGCTCAAAGCATCCTGGATGCTGCTGCCCTTGGTCAGTGTACACTGCAGGTAGGTTTCTAACTACCCATGCTTGTAGTCAGTTCATCAAACGCTCCTCGAATCTCTAGGTAGTCCAGTTTTGGCAGTTCCTAAGAGGGGTGAGATTTCACTATTGCCTGCTTTGTTTATTATTATTAGGCTTTTCTTAAAGGGAAACTGTGGACTATATTTCTTGTCAAGAAATATTACTTTAACACCCTGGCTTGCTGTTACCAATACCAATTTTCTATTTTTTTTCTGCCAATAGAAATTTCCATATGTTCTCTATGACCTCAGTGCTGAGTATTCATAGAGTGTGGTGTTTACTAAGTTAATTTATGCATTGCCTGTCTATGTTTTTGAAATGCTTTTGAACTTAGAATACTGTTGGACAAATGTGATTTGTTTTCCAGTGCTAAAAAAAATATGAATCCAGGTAGAGCGCTAAGCCAAGGCAGAGTTCTTTACTAGGAAGAGTAGATGGAAATTATAAAAGGTTACTGACTGGAGTTTGGATTCTATTTCTTTGGGATGTCTCTTAAGTACATTCCAGCCTGGAGGACAGAATAGACTAATCGACCTCTCTATGTCCCTCCAGTCCTGAAGATACACTCCTAGGGAAGAGAGAAGCCCTAGAGGGCTGTGACTGTTAGAAGCAATTACTTCCATCACAGAGCATTGTTATCCCATGACCAGTGGCTAAATGGGGCCAGAGTAAGGGCTCTCAGGGGCATCTTTAAAAATATAAGTAAAACCTTAAGGTTGGGGAGTCATGTGCATTAAATGCGGGCTGGAGATAAGTATGCTTAGAGCACTAATACTGCATCAAAAGTTAAGGAGCCATTAGCAGATCCATTTGCAAGAAAAGGTTGGCTCTGTCCTGAAATACAGTGTTATCTCCTTGGCTAGTAATGTGGTCCTGTATATGCAAGTGCCTGTGTATTTCTCAGCCTTTAATTTCCCTTTGTTACTTTGCCCCACCCCACTTTTGATATAGTGGCAGAGTTTCAAAATATAGCTATTGATGTTTTCTTAGCTGGCTGATTTCTTGAGTGGCAAATATTACTGAAGACAGAAGATTGACTAGAGGAGGGAAGAGTAATTTATAAATTTCCGCCTTGATTTTCTGGCTCTTTGGTTGTTTGGACAAATCGGTGATGAAAAATAAAGTAAAGCCTCTGAGAGAGCCAGCAGCCGCTCATCAAACCCATTTCCTGCTCATGGAGACTGTATTTTCCAGACACTTTTAATTGAAGGTGACTATATCACCGAGTGCTAGACAGGGAAGTGTCCAAAGACTGACCCAGATAGTGCTTTTCTGCCTTGTGGCCCAGCAGAACATCACCTGGGAGCTTGTTGGAAATTCAGGTTCCTGGGTGCTGTTCTAGTCCTGCTGAAACCAAATGTCTAGAGTCAGCAGTCTCACACTCGCACTCTCCAGACTTTTCTGAGGAATGGCTCAGCTTGTCAAGCGGATCTCCACCTTCAAGAGTTCCCATGTGACATGTGGTTCTTCTGACTCTCTTCCTTCTTCTGTCTCAACCCAGATGAGTGACTTATCACTTGACAACACCATTTGTTATGATATGGGAATGTGAAAGAGATACCTCTGTTTATTGCGAAGATGTGGGATGTATTTGTAGAAGTTGGCTTCACTAATGTCTATCTTATTAACCATTGCAGTGTTAAGTAAGAAATGACTCATACAAGGACATGCTGCTTTTCTTGTGAGAAGCCCCTCAGCATTTGCTATTTTCAAAGCCAGTTTCTTATCATTTACTGAGCATATAATCTCATTTTCCTCTCTACAGAATATTACATGTCACCACAATTATGGATTTTCTATCTTCTTCCAATTGTTTTGTGAAATTTTGAACAGCTTTTAGTGTAGACACAGGGGTGGTGCATCAGGTTGAATGCAGAGGAGCCCTATGAGTTGATCAGTGTTCAAATCAGTTCTGTTGCTTTCTAGAGGTTTCTAGAAACTAGTTAAGAAACTTTGGAAATGCATAATCTCTCTTGGTTTTTAATTTCCATTTCTAAAATTTGATGGATGAATGAGACAAATATGGTTTCAGATTCTATACATCTTCCTGTCTATGGAAGCAAGTACAAGAAAACCCCAACCCCCCACAAATGAATTATTTATTAATTACTGATTATTACTATTTTTGTTTCAATATTTTATTGAGATTAGTTTTTTACACAGCATAATCTGATTATAGTTTTCAGTTCTCCAACTCCTATCTTATTCACCCCAGTTCCCCACCCACCCAAATCTACTTCTCTCTCTCTCTCTCTCAGAATACAAACATCTAAAATGTAACAATAATGATAATAATAATAAGATGAAATAAAAAGCAATCAAACCAGAATAAGACAATCAATCAAGAAAAAGATCCCCCCCCCACAAAGCACAAGAAACAGGTATTGATGCAGAGACACAGAAATCTCATAAAACAATAAAATGGCTCCTCATAACACCCTGTGATTGCTCCAGTCTTTGTGAGTACATATGTGCCTTGCTCAGTTGATTCACAGGAACTTGTTCTCCTGGTGTGCTCCATCCCCTCAATTATCAATTATTATTGCCAAGCAGAAAGTTTGAGAATTATTACTCATGGTGTGTGTACATGTTGCATGTATGTGTGCATGTTTCTGTTTGTATCTGTGCATATGTTCTATGTGTATGCATGTGTGTATATATATAAGTGTATATGTATATGTATGTGAATGTGGTGTGCATGTGTGTGTATGTGTGCATGTTTTCTGTCTCCATGTATATATGTGGCCACTAGATGAAGTGACCATTGTCTGGAATGTGCTCTTTGAATGTGTTTCTTTGAAGTTGTGCCCTTACAGATAAGGAACCAGTTATAGTGTTGGTGATAGGATAGGTCATATGTGGGTCAGTGGGTTATAACTCACTGAGCAAATTCTTTCTGAGGATCAGGATGATGGTGGAGAATTCCAGTGGAATTCCATATGAAAAGTATTTTGTTGCTTTCTTTTTAAATGTTAAAGCAGGTAACTGAATGTTCCATGTGAGTAGTTTCTGCACAGCGGAGTTGCAAAAGAAACAGTGAGAAGCTCCTGTAAGAATGTAAGAAAGAAACAGACAACAAGAGAGCTGGTCAGCTTTACATCCCTATGATGAAATACCCAAGACAATTAACATACAAAGAGAAAATACTTCTTGTGGTTGTTGTTTCCCAGTCTTGGAGGTGTCAAATAAGATGAGAAGAACTCATTGTTTTGGGCCTTTAATGGGCATATCAAGGGGAATGACAAGGAGCTGTCTACCTGAAGATTTCATAACTGCCCCTTCAGTGTGTACAGTCACAGGCTGTGTCGCTCTCAGTCCTCATCAGAGATGCTTCTTTTTGCAATAGATACAATGAATGGGCAGGGAATAATTTCTCACTACTCAGATTTAAATGGGTCATTTACATCGCTTTCTTCCTCTATCCCTCTTTTCCTCCTTCCTTCCCCTCCCTCCCTCAGTTTGTCCCTCCCTCCAACCCTCCCTCCCTCCCTCCCTCCCTCCCTCCCTCCCTCTCTTCCAGCTTCCCCCAGGGCTCAGGGATCTTTGCAGAAGAGGGGGCAGAAAGCTTGGAAGAGCAAGAAGTGGTGAAGGACTTTTTCACTCCAGTGTTTTCTGGGCTACATGGACTCATGGACTCACAGGGCCTATGGCTGCATGTACAATATTTGCATAAGATCAAATTATAGCATAGATGGGGAGAAGCTCATGAAATCCTACCCCTAGCCACCAATTGATGATTTCTGAGGGCAGCAGATTCAGTTCTTTCCAGGAATGCAGCTCCTGATAGGCTGCCCACGTTTCGACAGATTAGACCGAGGGGCATGAACATACTGGCAATACTAAGTGGACTCAGTGGGTTTAAAAGTGTGCCCAGGAGGTTGGGTGGGAAATGTGACTGTTGAGCTATGGGAGAATTTGGAAGGGAGGGAGAGAAGGGCAGGTTAGATCAAAATACAGTATCTTTACGTATGAAACTTTCAAGCAATAAATTTTAAAACAGCATGGAGCTTGGTATAGAGGTATATACCCATAACTCTCTGGTTTTGGGAGGCTGAAACAGGAGGATCAAGAGTTCAAATCACCCATAGGTGCAGTTATACTACCAACTCAAGATTTGTCTTACAACAACAACAACTCAAAAAAAAAAAAAAAACCCAAAACCCTAAAAATCAGTTATATAAAGAAATGTTCTCTGGTTTCACATGATTTGACCATGAGTTCAGCAATTCCTTGATGCTGACATGAGAATTTAGAAGCAGACAGAGTCTGGTTATCTTTTTATACTTTAGAGCATAGCTAGCAACTTTTTAAACTATAGTCAGCCTTTTTCTGTCGTACAACTTGGCTGCCAAGTTTTAGATCATGGGAGTCTTTCTCTCTTTTTAGTCCTGTTTACCAGATTTATGCAAAAAAGGATCTTTTTCCCCTCTGTTTGGCCTGCCTACCTTCATAGTCAGCTACAGTGCACTTGATGTCTGAAATGATACATTGTAAAACATCATGGAGTTTGGTCTAGAGGTATATACCCATAATCCTCTGATTTTGGAAGGTTCAACCTTCCCTTATGTATGGGGTATATCTTGTGTGCCTCTTCCTCTACTTGGAACCTTCATTATACTAGCAGAAGACCTTTGACAAAGTTTTGGTACAGACTCATTCTTTTACTTGAGGTCCTTAAGATCGTCATCTAAAATGTATGAGATCTTGGTCCATTTTCT
Source organism: Tokudaia tokunoshimensis (assembly GCA_036184795.1). Taxonomy (NCBI): domain Eukaryota; kingdom Metazoa; phylum Chordata; class Mammalia; order Rodentia; family Muridae; genus Tokudaia; species Tokudaia tokunoshimensis. The sequence goes on along the minus strand of BTHU01000014.1, from coordinate 52,369,352 downwards.
GTTCTTGTAAGTAAATATCACAGACTGGAAAATTTATAAAGGATGGAAGATTATATAACTCATAGTTCTGGAAGTCTTGAATTTCAAGAGCATGGCTCTGGTGTGGGTAGAATGCCTTCTTGTATCAAGACACGGATTTGGTCATTTCATGGTAAAACGGCAAGTATGCAATAGAACTCACTTTATAAAAGAACCACCCTCAAGATAACCAGTTAATCCATTAATTCATGGGCAGGTTAATCCAGAGAGAGAGAGAGAGAGAGAGAGAGAGAGAGAGAGAGAGAGAGAGAGAGAGAGAGAGAGAGAGAGAGAGAAGTACAAAGCTCTTGGAATTTCAATGACAACCTTGTGTTTGTTTCCACATAGAATTCTGGGAGATTCTCAGATTACAGCAACAACTGCTACAAGTTGATAGCTTGCTCTTCTGGTTTCTCCTTACATCCACTTATTACCAATTCCTCCACCTCTCTGTTGCCCCACCAGGGAGGAAGGCAGCTGTAGCATCTTGTTTCTGATGAAGTGCATCTCATTTTTATGGAAGTTCACTAACTTGGGTGTTTTTAATTTTTAGTTCTAAATGTTTAAAAACCAATACCAAAAATCAGCTGTGTAAAGAATTATTCTCTGGTTTCTCATGGGTTCAGAAATTTCTTGATGCTGATATGAGAATTTAAAAGCCGACAGACTCTAGTAATCTTTTACCAGATTTTAGCCTACCTGGATTTTTTTTTCTTTTTTCTTTTTTTAACACTTGGCACAAATACTCCTTTGCAAGTTTGTATACCCTAACCAGAATGTTATTCTCGTCAACAGGTGTCATGGTATTGCTAATGTAAACTGCATAGGTATCTACAAGCTCCCCCTGCCTGCACATACAGTTAGATTGTTAATATCAATAGACTGCATAGCTAGAGAGCCAGGGGTCTCCCACATACACCAGCATCATTTTGGAGAGCTCATCATCCTCCCAGTTACTGCTGATTCTGCCTTCTTTTCTCTTGTGTCTTGCTTTTCGCTTTTGCTCCTTTTCCATTGCTGCACATCAGCCCCATGTGAATAAGTCAGAAGATTTAGAAAGGAGAGAAAAATAAACAGGTGGAGACATTAGGATAAAGGAAAGAGTGGGGGATATGGCTAGGAGTGTGATCAACACTCACTTTGTTTAGGGGATGGGTCAGTGGGGACATTCTGGAAAAATGTGAAAGCCTGTTCATCTTTTTTTGTCACACAATGGGGACAGACTGCTATCCTTTCCTATTCCGAACATTATTTTATCATTGAAAGCTCATGTGATCAGTCACTCCTTGAGGCTAATGACTCACTTATGACTGACAAGAATGGTGAGGCCCACATCCAGTACCATCACTAGCTTGTCTCCTGCCTGTCAGTGTGCATGTGGACATAACTAAGGAGAGTATCTGGCTGGAAATACACCGTGGCTCACTGTTTTATTCTGTCCTAGGCAAGTCTCTATTCTGAGAACTTCTTAAGTTTCGACATCCATCTGGTACTGATAACAAGTAACTTAACTTTTTTCCCCCTGTGAGAATAATTCCAGTAGATTAGAGAAAATAAATCAGAAAAAAAAACCCCTTCTTTCATCTCAGGGAATAGCTGCATTATCATTTAGATGTAAACTCACTGCAGTTTTGAAAACATTAAACAACTAGAAGACAAGATTCAATCTTGGGTAAATTTCACAAGGGCATCTTCCTGAGAAAGAACAAAAAGTCTAAATGACAGTGATGCTCTGAAATAAGATAAAGGAGAGGAGATGACAAGACTCTTTCAAGGACATGTGTATATGGTCTCTTTAATGGTCTTTCAGAGGAGGGCTAGAGAAAAGACTATGTATATGGTTGAGGTTTCTCCACACTGCTATGAATGCCAACTCCACCCTTGATTTTTCTCGCTCTGTACTAACGAGATTGCTCTGGGGATTCCTTTGCTATCAGAAGGGGCATCTGTAACACATCAACCAATGACTTGGAGGCCACTCACAGTTGAGTAAGGACATGCAGCATCTTTTCCTTGCAGAACATGCTTCTATTTGCACGTTTGCCTCCAGCAAGCAGAGAAATAGCTCATTCCCACAGCCCCTTTGTTCAGACATTTATCATAGTACTTGACACTCTGCATTGAAGAATCTGTCTCTCTGCTTTGTCTCTCTTGCTAAATCTGCACTTTTCAGAGAAATGACTCTATATTGTTTGTCTAACATCCCTGGAGTCTGATATAGGACTTGGCAGCCGTCAGGTGCAAAATTAATATTTTCTGAAGAATAAATGCGTGCATGGATGAAAGAATAGGTACAATTCTTATACCTTAAAACAAACCAGAACCAAATTTAAGATGAAAATTTTATTTTCTGTATTTTAAATTTGCTTTAGAAGTGTTTGGATTAAGTAGGAGTTTTGCCTGAATGCCAAAGCAACACATTTTTAACCATTGATGTTTATAAAGAAAGGCTCCACATCAGGTTAACCTGCTTCATAATGTTACTAGGGACTGAGATTCTTTCTAGTGTAACCTATACTTAGTGTAGGACTTACTATATACCAGAGTTAGGACATTAACTGTAATAGGATAAAGCTTGTGTTATTAATTATGGCATCAGGATGATAGGTTATAAGTCTGATGTTTATAAGACTATTATACCTGCAATGCTATCAGGTCAATGGCCCCATTTATGATATCTAGAATTATGAGATTAGAAGTATATCCATATTGTATGGTTTCTTATAATATCAGAATGGCTGTAGTATTTGATTTTAGATGTCAAAGTTATGTTGTCATTGTTGACATTATCAGGCTGCTAGAGATCTACCTTGTACATTGGCATCAAGTCCATGATTCACCTTGTTAGTTTTTAATTCTGCTCAGTTAAGGCCAAAGGAGTTTTCAGTGCCTAAGGGAAGTGGATCCTGGGACCACGCTCCCTTGAGTTTTGTTTGATCTTGTGAAATCAGGATCAGAGACAGCAAACTGTACATCCATGGGATTATCAGAATGCTAACTTCCATGCTTGTGCCACAGAGTTTAGTCTACTGGCATCTTTGCCTTGTGTCAGAACAGAGACACACACTGTGGACACATTATACTTTGGCTTAAGTGATTCCTCAGGACCTTTAGAAATTGCTGAAACCAGCAGTGACTGGATACAGCATCCTTGTTGGCTTCTTCCCTTCCTTCATCCCTCCCCAGTCTCGCCTAGAAGCACTGACCACTCATTGTTACCAGGAATCCTTGTGTGGAGTTTTCCTCTGGGCTTACAATAGCTAATTCCTGCGTAGGAAAAGTTGAATCAGGGTTCAAATTTAGGAAGAGGTTGTAATGTGTTGTGAATTGCCTGGCCAGTTCATTTTCCTAAACCTATCAGACACATTACTCTTTCCTGTCAACCTAAATATCATGCATTTGGGGTCATGGATGTCCAACAGCTTTGTAAAGTCAGGACCTCCACTTAGCGCTAGGAAACATGGAAAGGGGGAAACACATATTCTCCTCTGCGTGGTGTAACTTCACTTTCTCAGAACTGTCACTTCCTCCAGAGTCATATGTTTCAGGAGATACTGGTCCTCCCCCAGCCTCCAAGTCCAGAGGGTGTTCAGCTTGGTCTAAGTGAATCATCTTTGCCTCTGACTTCATTGTCTAATTGGTTTAGAAAGATGAAGGATGATAAAGATAATGCTGAGGTTACCTTTCTTCTGCTTTCCATGAATATTTACTTAGACATGTTTGAATTTTTTTCCATTCCACGTCACCATAATTGCTTCATTAGCTCATGTCAAGCTTATATAAATTCATATCTTTACGCCAATTTTATATGGTTATGAAAGCAGACCAACATCTCCCGTGTTAGTGACCCTGCTCATGATTTTCCAAATTACAGTCAGATGTGGCAATCTTTTTCCAACTTCAAAATAACTGAACTCTAAAATAGAGTGAAATCTACCTCAGTACACCTGCTTGGTAACTGCTGGAATTTCACTTTTGGAGAAACTGAATTGTGAGGATTGTGAGTCACTTCTGCTGGGGATAATTAGAAGGAAAGGAAATTGGGGCTTGGGAATAGAGAGCAGAGGTAGAGCAGATGGCAGAGGAAGGCTGGAGGGTTTTTTGCAGTGAATCCTTGGGGAGACAAAGGATGAGAAAGCGCAGTAAATGCTGAACAGTATTCAGGTGACATCTGTGAGGAGGAGTTGAGGAGTGCCTGCCTGTGAGAGAGGATTTGACAGGCCTGCCGTCGGGAGGGAGTAGGAAGCTGCTTCTGAGTCATGCAATCAAGGAGGCATTGAGCATCTGAACCGGAAACGAGGCTGAGGGAAAAAACAAAATGGGATTGACAATCACCACCCTGAAATTTTGGAGAAACACTCAAAAGCTTCAAGCAAGAATGCTAAATGGAGATTAATACTTTAACATCCATTGTTGTGACCCTAAGATAATCGTGATTCCTCTATTATTTTCTTTTGATGAATATAAAATGTATTTTAATAACTTACATTGGTTTAATTCTAGTTTGAGTACCTTAGATTCTATTTTTTATATGTCCTTAGTTTCTTAATCTCAAAATCTTCATAATGAGGATTTTTCTGAACTTTAATTCTCAAGTATGACATATTTATATTTACCTTTACTAAATTTCACCTTGTGAGATACCATAAGGGGTATATTTTAGATTTTATCTCTTAAATTACGAATTTATACAATTATAAACTTATATCAATGTAGAAAATAATGTATGAGATATAGAATAGAAAAATCAAACAATAGACTGGCAGAGATGATACTGTTCACTTGCAAAAGGCTTTTTCATGTTGTCAAATAAAATACATGTAACCAGCACGCAATGCTTTAAAAGGAAGGAATGAACAACTCACAGCAAACACCAGAACAGAAAAAACTGCTCACTGTCCCTACGAACCATGGAAATGCAAATTAGAGAATGAAGTGCCCATATTGGCAGCAGATTGAAAAAATTTTAAAACGTTATGTTATGAACTGAATGTTTATGTTTCTCCAAACTCCATATGTTGAAGACTAACTACTCCATGTGAAAGTATTAGGAAGGCTTTGAGAAGTGATTGAGTCATAGAGAGCTGACATGGATGGGGTTAATGTCTTATAGGGGGATGAAGAGATCAGTGCTCTCCATCCCTGTGGAAAGGGACCAAGAAAACTCAACTGTTTGCATCAGAAAGTGAACTCTCTCCAGTGCCAAGTCATGCTGGTACCTTGAAATTGAACAACTATGAGATATTAACTTTGTATTCCTTATAAACCACCTATTCCATATGGCCTTTACCTGGCAGGCCAAACTAATCATGGTAAGCTAATAACAAAAAGCAGGGATATGGGAAAATAGGATATTTGAATTCTTTCATGGAAGAATTAAGGTTAGCAGCTTTGGAAATATTGAGCCCAGCCTGGTGCGATTATGAGTTCCCATGTAGATTCTCTCGATAATTCCACACTTATCAAAGTAAACAGTAATGCATGCAGAGATGGTTTTTGAAGTAGTTTAGTAATGGAAAGAACTTGGAAACATCCTGAAGACTCATTGATTAAAATGTAGGTTAATGAATTATGGGAATTCCATATTATAGAGCTCCAGAGAGTTATTTTTTTGAATGTATTTTGCAGGTTGTTCCTTAAATGCTCTCTATCTAGATATTTGTATGGCTCACCCTTCACTTCCATGTTTTAATTTGTGTATTATCTGGTCAGAGTGGTCTTTCTTGATGATTTCATCTGACGTCACCAAGTAGATCAGTGTGTCTTCTGATCGTGCTTTCTTTCTTTGTGATATTAGAGGTATCCAACCTTATGTTCAGATGTGCATTAGTTAGTTGGTTTTTGTTTCTTCTCCTTGAACAAAAACTTCAAGAGGACATGGGTTTAAGAGATTTAAGTGATTTCAGCATTGTACCTTCAGTAGTTAGTGCCTGGTACATACTAGACACTTAATTTCCCCTGCAAACAAATCTATGTATAATACTGGGCTAAATATATTTTCTTTGTGTTCTTTCTCCTCTGTGTTGTCCTGAGAGGACTCTTATATTTTCTGCATTCTGATTTCTGTCTTGGAGTTGGCATTCCTCAGAAAATGCCCAGAATAGATTATATAACACATATGAAAAAACTTTCTCTTTAAAAATGTAAACTTTCAACATTTTTTGAGCATATAAATCACTAATCTGAAGCACTATATAGGCATCAGCCTTCTCTGTCTAGTTGGCTGAAACTGTATCCCAAGTCAACATTCCTTTCACCTCGCATGCCTCCCTCACCCCCATTCTTTTTCCTCTTTCCCTTCTCTCTTTCCCCAGCTCACACAACTCTTTTCCCTCCCCTCCCCTCCCCACCTCTCCCCCACCCCAAGTGGTAATTTCTATGACCAGTCTTTCCCTTTATTCTGTACTCATTCTGTTAATTTTCTTTGGAGGAACTCAGGCGGAAGTGTTCTATTATCTTCTCCCTAACCTGCAATTGCAATAACAATCACGTGCCAATGCCAATCCCCTCTGCCATTCAACTTAGTCTTTGCAAAACTTCCTTTTTCTTTCACAGACTTAGGGTGAGCAGTTATGAAAGAATCGAGCTAAGCTCCAGGTAGGCATATATGGAAGATAATTTTTTATTTTCTGACTTTCCTCGGCTTTCCCCATGGGAGTTTTATATTGAATTAGAAACTGTTAGTGCATAGAGTGGGAGTGGGAAGGCCAAAGTTGGGTATAGCTTAGGTAGATATCGGTGGACAGTCATGCATTCTTTTAAATGGCTCTATTTTTATGTACTTACTAATAAGCAAACTGAATAAGGACAGATTATACATTATCTATCATATCTTGCTTAGATGTGCATGAGCTAACAACTCAAAGTCTAATGAAAAGTTGTGAGAAATTTATCTCGAAGCTTCCCCTTTTTCATGACATTTTTCTGATCATGATCTATCTATCTATCTATCTATCTATCTATCTATCTATCTATCTATCTATCTATCTATCATCTGTGTATCTATATATCCACCTATTATCTATCTCTATATTACTTGTCTATGAATCTATGTATCTATCTATGCATCTATGTATCTATCTATCATCTATATATCTATGTATGTATCTATCATTTATCTATCTACTTATTTCTATCATCTATCATTACCTGTATAGTTCTCATCTATATATCTGTTATCTATCAATCATCATCTATCATCTTATTTACTTGATAAAGATACGCTAAGAAAACCTGAGTAACACTTCACCAGTACTTGGCAATTGGAGACCATCTAGCTCAGAGGGGAGTCAGAAAGGTCAGTGAACAGGATGTTTTTAACAGACCAGTGCAGTGTTCACTAGTGCGTGTGCCTAATGTATAGTCACACTGTGGTTTTGCAAATGGATGCAACACTGTATTTACACTTACAAGGAGACTGCTGCTTCAGCAGATTGTTAATTAGGATGCTACCCCAGGCTAGTGCAGATTAATCTCCTCAAATATGCTTACTATATAGAGTAATCACGATTAATTAGCACATAAAGATTGGTCCAAAATGGGAGGATTTAAGGAACATCTTGCTTTGTTTGTCTCTTGTTGGATAACTTGCTGAATAGCTTCCAGCTGAGGTAACCTTTAGCTCAGTGTCTCCCAGCTCACCTTAATAGGTACCATGGTGTTAGGTGATCAAGAGATGATAAATAGACAGCCAGAACTACCCTTTCAATTACCCTTGTAAAGTTGCTGCTCAGAGCCCTCAAGGGTATTGGATCAAGGCACAGGCTGTCTAATGGGCAAGATGCCTATGGATAGAGAGCTTAACACTCCTGAGTCTAAGGAACTTAAATGTGCTCTAATTCCTAATGACCACTTGATTGCTAGCATTTTCCCTTAGTAGTCAGAGTGCATGCATACAGGTGACCTACTGTGTTCATGTTTCTAGGGGAATCTGGGAAAATGTTGTTAGCATTGGCTAATTTGATTACCAATTTAGGTATTTCTGCAGGTCTTTCTGTGTTTATTTAGGCACTACCTAGTTGTAGCAGGAGGGGCTGAGCTTATAGACCCTCTTAGGCCCAGCTGTGTGTTCTCAGGGTTTACTCTGTTGTATTTCCTCTGGCCATACCTGTAGCCAAATGTTGGTTTCCTATGTGTCTGTGTCAGGTAAAAGATGACTATGATCAAGATATAGTCTAACCACTAGAATTTTGTGGGTGACTTAGAGGGGTCTGCATGATCATTTTGTAATTCTAATTAGTCTTGCAACACTCTGCTTGATAGCTAGATTGCTGTAGGGCTGGGAAGAGGTTATCTGGTCTATTAAAAGGGCAGTAAAGGTGCCCTCTTTGAAACTGAGGAGAAAGACTGGAAGCCTTCAAATTACCTGTTGGGCCTTCTCTGCAGCAATAGGCCAAGTTGAAGCCAAATAGTCCTACAGTCCTGAGCTAGAAAGGCCGAGAAGGTGGATAGATTCCTCGTCTTCTTCCCCATATTGTTTTACATCAGGTAAGATTGGTGCTTTTCCTGCTGGGCTGGCTGATTAAACGCCAGGCGGCTCATGCTCACACTGCTTGCTTTATCAAAGGGTTCCTTTCTATGCACTTCACAGTCGGAACCAAACATAATTTCTTATGTTTTACACTGTGAACAGGCAGAGAAACTTCAAATCTTCAAGTCCCAGTTTCTTCTGCATTCTCATTCAGTCCTTGGTTCCTTTTTCAGTCCTGCAATTTGCTCAGTGTAGTCAAGGGGAACCAAGCAGTCCCTACAACAGTGGCCTTAAATATCACCAGCCTTTTAATAACAAAGATAGGGGGATGTGAAGCTGGGAGGGAGACAGATGCGGGTGCTAGTGGGAGAAGCAGGGAGGTAATCGTGGACGGATATGAGATGCTGTAGAAATTGTGAAACTTTCAACAAACAAATAAGAACTAGAAATGACAACAGCCAAACCCTCATTTCAGATTTGAGGACATAGCTCCCCGATACAGTACTTAATTAATGTGCATAGAACCCTGGATTTTTGATCCAGTACTCTGAAAAAATTTAATTTCATTGCTCATAAATTTTTCCTTCTACAATGACTAGAGCATGAATACAATTCAGTCCCAAATTTGCCACTTACAGCAACATTGCTATCTGTCCATTGTCTTGCATAACAAATTTTTTTTTCTAAGTTTTTTTTATTTACATTCAAAATCATTTCCCCTTTCCCATTTCCTCCCTCCCCTAAGTTCCATAAACCCCCTTCCCTCCCTCTTTTCCCTATTCAACCCCCTCTCTCTTCTCTGTCCTGGCATTCCCCTACATCCAGTCTTTCCAGGACCAGGGGTCTCTCCTTCCATCTTCTTGGAAATCTATTGATATGCGAATTGTGTCTAGGGTATTCTGAGATTCTGGGTTAATACCCCCTTATCAGTGACTGCATACCATGTGTGTTCTTTTGTGATTGGGTTACCTCACTAAGGATGATATTTTCAAGTTCTGATCATTTGCCTAGGAATTTCGTGAATTCATTGTTTTTAATTGCAGAGTAGTATTCCATTGTGTAAATATACCACATCTTCTGAATCCATTCCTCCGTTGAGGGACATCTGGGTTCTTTCCAGCTTCTGGCTATTATAAATAAGGCTGCTATGAACATAGTGGAGCATGTGTCCTTATTGCATGCAGGTAAAGCCTCTGGGTATATGCCCAGGAGTGGTATAACAGGATCCTCCAGGAGTGTCATGCCCAGTTTTCTGAGGAACCGCCAGACTGCTTTCCAGAGTGGTTGTACCAGCTTGCAATCCCACCAGCAGTGGAGGAGTGCATAACAAATTTCATATCTGCTCCTGAGAGCTTATCAGAACGATCTCTCCTGTCCATATTTCTTCCAATAATCTATTTGTGTGATTATTTGTGGATTCCAAAAATAATCTGGAAGTCAGAAACTGTTCCTTGGACCTTTCCCTTTTAAGTTTTCACCTGAATCATCTTTCAGAGTCTGTCTGTGGGAACACAGGTGGCTTCTAGAACACATCCCCAAACTCTCTAGGGTTCTAAGCTTCCCACACCTGTATGTGTTTCCTATTGGTACATTCAGATTTCAGAGTCAATTTTATCTTAGTATAGTGACTGTCACAAAACACTACAGTCTGAGAGGCTTATGCAACAGATGTTTACTTAGTACAGTTCTGGAGAACACAAACTCCAAAGTCAATGGACTAGACAATCCAGTCTGGTGAGGGCCTGATTACTGGTTTATAGAAAAAAGCCTGTTTTCCCTTTCAGGTGTGATGGAGAAAGGATGGAAGTCTTTTTTTCCCCTGTCTACATGTGATGAAGAAAGGACTCATAAAGACACCAGTCCTACCCATAAGGATTCTGTTCTTATGACTTCACCTAATCCTGTTACCTTCTGGAGAAAGCTTTCTGTGTATGGACTTAAGGTACCTGGCTCTCAGCACAGCTCATAGCATATGGAGGAAGGAGACCAGGAGGGTTGCTATGCAAATAGCTTCAAGCAACTCTAAATAAACCTGAAAACTGGAAGTGAAAGTTGCTAAAAAATGCAATGCCAAAATAAGTCCCTAACCTCTTTCCGATTGGATTATCTCCTCTTAACTTCTCCCCTGGGTGAAGTGTGGGAGCTTCCACAGTGCTTGGTGTGTTCCTGTGAGAATAAGAAGCTGGCGGAGAGGGCAGAGAATTCTCCAACCTCTTCCATAAACACCAGTGTGAGAGAAGGCTGTTAGTTAAATGCTGTGGGAGAAGAGGGGGCGGGTGGAGAGTTTGACTCCTGTAATGATATTCAGGAGCATGCATATCTGTTCATCCACAGTAGTTTCTTTCTGGAACAAGAACAGACGTATAGAATGGGAAGCTATCTTTTGCTGACTCAGTAGGAGAGCGACACAGAAACTCGCAGAAGTCAGCTTTAACTAAGCGTCAAGGAGCTCAGGCTATGTTTCATGTTAGAGTACCTGCAAGAAGGGCCCAGCGTCTGGGCAAAGTTAAACAAGGGGTGAAGAACTTTAAGCCTGCGGTCGAGGCTGCAGACTCATTAGTTGGCAAGTAAAAACCTGCAGACTAAGCTGTCTGGGCTTGGTCTGCGGCACCCTCCTCACACCCTGAGACAGTGAGCTAATGGACTCTCCCCAGGCCTCTGTCATGAAGGGCCTTTCCCTCTGTGAAAATGGGAGATTATGTCCCTGGGAGGCTATACAGCTTCTCTCAGGGCAGCAGGGAAATCAATAAGGATACTGGCAACAGAATCACATAATTCTGTGGACTTGTAACGCTGACTTGTGTATTATTCGGTGAGCAAGAGACATGAACATGCTCCCAAGGCAGGAGATGGTGTGTGTGTGTGTGTGTGTGTGTGTGTGTGTGTGTGTGTGTGTGTGATACAATTCTACTCCAGAGGGCTTTCCATGTTTATTATTTTACTGCTCTTTTTCAGCATTTTTTACAACTCTTCCCTCCCCTCCTTGGACTCTGAGCATGGCAGGCAAATGAAAGGTAGTTCTAACTTTCTTGTATCACTAGCAGTGCAGGGTTCATGTCCATAGACCAAACAGGCTTGCAGAGGAATAAATGGTCATTCAATCTCCTCCCTGCTCAGGGATTAAAGTGACAGTGACAAGACACGGCAAGTGTATCTCTAGGATAGACAGAAACAGCCACAGAGAGTCATAAAAGGATGTAGGTATTTCACTCCACATGTACAACACCGAGTCATCCATGCAAATCCTCTTCAGATTCAAATAAGTCCCTGTATCCCTTCCCCGTTCCGTTGCTTATTGAGTCAGGTTCATTTATAGATGATAGAAGCTATTTCAAAGTGGAAGCAGCCTTGAGCAACACTGCTTTGGTCAGTACAAAATATTTCACACTGAGTTGTGAATGTTTCTCTTTGGATTCATAGGTTAGTCCTGACTCCCATTACTTCAGGATATGACTGTATTTGAAGATGAAGTTAAAATGAGAGCAGGCCTTGGTGTATTCTGACTGGTGTCCTTATAAAAGACATTAGGATACATGGGAAGAAAGCAGATGTGTGTGTGTGTGTGTGTGTGTGTGTGTGTGTGTGTGTGTGTGTGTAAGGAGAGAAGGCCATGAGAAGACAAAGCAGGATAATAGCCATTGCAAGCAAAAAGAGAGAAGTCTAAGAAGAAACCAAATTTCTAAATCCTTGATTGTGAACTTGCAGTCTCTAAGACTCTTGAGAGAATAAATTTCTACTGTGTAAGCCACAGCGTGTGCTAATTTGCTATAATGACTATAACAAATGAATATGCTATGCTTTCAACATATGATTGATATGGTATTGTTGTGGAAGGAAGTAGATATGCCACTGCCTATAGATGATTTTGGTTACTGTAGGTCTGTAGCAGACAGATTCAAAACTTTCTTGCTTAAAATGAAAATTTATGGCTGCATATGCCTCTGTGTGTGTGTGTGTGTGTGTGTGTGTGTGTGTGTGTGTGTGTATTACAGGCTTCAACTGGAGAACTCTCTTCAGATCAAAGTTACGACCAGATGTCAGGATGACCTAAAGTTGTATTAAGAGTCACTATTTAGGTGGCTTTTCCATATCAGACGTGGCTGAGATGGCTAGAAGACAGGAGGCCAGTGGTGAATCTCTTTCTGTGTGGCTTCTCTCCTGGGCTTCATCATGTGGAGGTTCTCAGGTAGTCCCACTTCTCCCATGGTAGCTGACTTCTTCCCAAGAAGTTAATACTCTAAAGGACAAGGTAGAGGATGCTGGGGTCTTTCATAGCCTCCACAATTCTTGCTTTCACAATAAGTCATAAGACCAGCTCTCGGATGTGTCTGGCCTCAGGAAGTCTGGCTGGAGTACTGAGAGGGCTGAATGTTTCCCTGAATATGACTCACAAAGACTCTCTGGAGGAAGCTGGTCCAGTTTTCTTATGTGGCCACTGAAATCTAGTGTTGCTGCTACTACATTCTGCCAAGAAGACCAAGTCTCCAGGGCAAACTAGATCCAAGATGTAAGGGTACAGGCTCCTTTGGACTGGAGAAATATGATATAATTCACATTGATGCAGAATTTACCACAATTCCCCAATATGTCATCTTTACTGTCAAAACAGCACAGATTGGGAGGTGAAGGCTTAACAAGCAGGAATCTAGTTTCTTTCTTTTCTAAAGGTTGAAGGTCCAAGATCAGGAGTTGGCATCCTTGACTTACTTTACAGCCTCTTTCTTTGGCTTGTGCACTGATGCCTTCTCTCTGTATTTGTATAGCATTTTCTCTGTGTACATTGCATATGTGTTTCACTGAGTCTAAATCCCCTCTTTTTAGGAGGACACCAACCTAAGATTACTATAGAACCTACCCCAATGACCTTATTTTAGCTTAATCACACCATTAAGTCCTATCACCAGACCGTATTGCATTCTGAAGTATCAGGGGCCAGGACTTCAAAATGTGAATTTGGTGAATTTGGACACAATTCAGCCTTTGACGCAATTACCTGTCCTGAGACTGTGTAGCACTTGAGAAGGGACATACTAGGCTCATGTAATGGAAAGTGGTGACCTGTTAACATTGCCTGATCTGAAATTTTGTACCCTCTCATCGATCCCAGTAGCTTTATATCAGGCATGACCAAGCTGAGTCAGGATGACCCATTCACATGAGGGCATACAGTGGTATACAGGTAGCCTAACTCAGCCCTCTATTGATGTTGGAATTTGGAAAAATTCTTCTCTTTCGTTTGGAGCCATTATTGGTAAAGTATTAATTACATTTTCTGATGATGGTTGTTTTGTCACAACGTGGTGAGAACCAGATGGGAAAAAAGCCAAAAGAGAAGAACATTTGTACAAAACAGACAAGTGTTCTGATAAAGCAAAGTCTGGAACACAGCTATGACCCAATGTTAGCTATTTTTGAAACTTATTACTACAGAAGCCAATGAAGTTCCTTAATTTTGGGGGCAAGGGCACAGGAGAGGACAACATGTTGCAAATAATCTGAGCCCAAGTAAATCTGAATTTCTGTTACTTGCAATTCAGAGTACAAACAATAGTTTCTGTCCAATCTGTACAAGTAAGAGACTTTAGCCAACTATTTTTGTCCAAGTAAATTATACCTAAGAACTGCCTCGTCCAGTCTTACACATCCTTCCTGCTTTGCAGTTGGCCTCTTTTAAGTTAAGTTATGTTCATGGTCAGAACTCAGTTTTATAGTTTTAGACTGCTGAAATTAAAACCCTCTCTAATGATATTATAGAACCCAGAAAGCATGCAAGATGATTAGCAAAAAGAAACTAGAAATGAATTAGGTTCATGTGGTGGTTTGAATGAATGTGGCCCTATTGTCTCATACATTTGAGGGCTTTGTCCCTTGTTGGTGGAGCTGTGTAGGAAGGATTAGGTTTGTCACTGGGGTGGATGTTAATATTTCAAAAAACCCCACACCATTCCTAGTTATCTCATAAGATAACTAGGAATCTTGTAAGATTGCAGTTGCTGCTTCAGCAACACGCCTGCTTGCCTGGAGCTGTGTTTGTGGTGACCATGGACTATAACCCTCTGGAACTGTAACAAGCCCTCAATTAAAATGCTTTATTTTGTATTGCCTTGGTCATGGTGTCTGTTAATAGCAATAGAGCCATAACTAAGACAATCAATATTTGAACCCATTGTTTACTTAGTGTTTTATTGCTGTCAAGAGACATGACCACAACAACTCTTATGAAAGAAAACATTTAATTGGGGCTAACTTACAGGTTCAGAGGTTTAGTCCATTATGGTCATGGTGGGAAGCATTGTGACATGCTGGCAGATATGGTGCTGGAGAAATAGCTGGGAGAGGGAGAGGGAGAGGGAGAGGGAGAGGGAGAGGGAGAGGGAGAGGGAGAGGGAGAGGGAGAGGGAGAGGGGGAGGGAGGGAGAGAGAGGAAGGGAGAGAGAGGAAGGGAGAGAGAGAGAGGGAGGGAGAGAGAGGGAGGGAGAGAGAGGGAGGGAGGGAGAGAGAGGGAGGGGGATAGAGGGAGGGGGATAGAGGGAGGGGGATAGAGGGAGGAGACTAGGCTGGTTCTGAAACTTTGAAGCCCACTCCCTAGGACACACTTTCTCCAACAAGGCTGCACCTACTTCAATGAGGCCACACCTTCTAATAGTGCCACTCCCTATTGGTCTATGGGGATCATTTTCATTCAAGCAACTACACTAAGCAAGGACAGTTGCAACTCACATGGCTGTCAATAGAAAGTAATGATTATCCCATTCCTGTGGATTTAGTGACTGTGGACTCCATTTGAGCTTTGTTTTATCAGTGCTGAAGGGCAAATCTAGTTCTTGTACATGCTGTCAAATGCTCTGGAGACGGTAGAGATGGGTCAATGAGTAAGAGTACTTACTGCATAAGTATGGAGATCAGCGTTTGGATGCCAGCACCACGTAAGCCAGCCATTACTTTGTGTCTATATTCCCTAGGCTGTCTGGAGGCAGAGGCAGGAGAAACACTGGAGCTTCTTGTCTGCCATTCTAGCTTCAGGTTCAGAGAGGTTCTCTGTCTCAAAGGAATAAAGAAGAGATTGATAGAGCAAGACATTTGAGGTCCTACCCTGGTCTCTGCTTACACACATACAGACATGTGCAGCTGCATAACCCACCCCCCCAAACACACACACACACACACACACACACACACACACACACACACACACAGAGCAGTATACTTTGGTATTAGCCATATCCCCTTAATGTTTTAATGAATGACCTGTGGGGATAAATTACAGGTTTTCTTTATACTGATTTACTGCTCTAGTGGTACAGAGTTATTTATTATTTCTATGAAATGATACTTTGTGATATATTTAATAGCACTTATGTCCCAGTAAATATTTTCTTTAATTTTCCTTTCTCTTTAATCTCCCTCCTCCTTTCTTGCTTTCCCTTCTCCTCCTTTTTTGTATGCTTTATACATTACATAAGAACTTCACCAAGAAGCTACATTTCCATCCACTGTCATTTTTTTAAATGAAGTTCTCACTTTATAACCTTGCTAGCCTACAGGTTGAGACCTGCTATCTTAGTTTCCCAGTGCTGAGTTTGAAGGCACAACTCAGTACACTCAAGATAAAATACCCTCTTCCAAAGGTTGTAAAGTCCTAGTGGTCTCACAAGAAATGGTTTTGCAGCTCATATGCTTGGCAGTATCTTTATACAGTGGCCAAAGTCTTCAGCAAACCTGGAAAGGGCAGATTCTTTGAGTCCTTGGGAGTCAGTCTTCAGCATCAGGTCCTGCCTGCTGTTATCTGTACAATCAGTTTCTCATCATTACACCAGTGATCATCTTAATGATGCCATTGGACCAGTTAGTACATTAATGAACTTTATTAAGTTACCAACTACATATAAGGCATTCAAATGTAGATCTTGCATCCTTTCTATTACCTTGATTCTCAGCACTGTGCTGTAGAAATGGCTCACAGTCAAGAGATTAAAAAAACTTTTTTTGATACAGGGTTCTTTGGGTAGCCCTGGCTGTCCTGGAACTATCGCTGTAGACCAGGTTGGCCTTGAACTCACTGCCTTTAGCCATTTGGCTAAGTCAAGAGATAGTTAATGGAAAAGAAAAACCCTGAAGTAATCAGAACATAAAGTTCTAAAGCTTTCACAAGTAGTGTAGTCTAGACGCTGCTTTGTCCTTCCAGGACAAAGCATCCTTTTGTAGGACACATTTGAAGCTAAACTTTACTTTTGTGACTTAAAGAAAAGAGCTAAAGAATTCTAATGTCAGATACAGTATCTGATGGATAATGTGTCCTTAATAAAAATGTCAGTAACTAAGTGAGTGAACAGCAGATCTCTTGGTCTGGAACCTAGAACATCTGGATCTGAGACTGTGTCTAGTGACATCATTAAGAGAAATCTTGGTAGTTTGATGAAAGCCCATTCTTGATCTACAGTGCTTTGTAATGGATGATTTCATAAGATTTTTTCAACTTCTGTGTAAAGCTTCCCTTCCACTCCTTGTATGGTCCTACTCCACATCTCACTAGTCCAATGGTCCCAGAGTAGTGAATAGTGTATGTGTGAAAGATGATGGTGAGGGAAGGAGGGAGGGAGAAGAAGGATGGGAGGGAAGAAGAGGGAGAGGGAAACAAAGGGAGAGAGGGAGAAGGAGAGGAAGTGAAAGACACACACACACACATATACAGAGAGAGAGAGGAGAGAGAGGGAGAATATGAATAATAATACATGTCAATGAATAAAAGAGTAAAGTACCATTTTTACTTCCAACAATTCTTGTTGTGGCACCTCAGCTTGGCTGGTGTAGTGGAAGTTTCTGGTTGTGTCATGTGATGCAGGCTCACATGGTGTTTTACTGAGGCAAGACCTGTGGGAAGACATGTAATGTTACGACTCAAAGGACAGTGACAGTGAGCTTGCATATCTAACCTTGCAATTCTTTGTTGGTCTCAAGTCTTCTTTGCTGATCTTTACTTCATTGAGAGGGGCATGACAGAGAACTTCTCGTGGCATCCCGGCTGGTTCTGCTTGCTGCCTCTGACTCCTGCTGATTTGGAGGAGGCCTGGCTGTTTCTGCTGGATTGTGCCACTACTGCTGATTTGTGTTTGGTCTCCTGAAACTACTGAACTGCACTGCTGGTATTCTGACAACAGAGATTGGAATTGCCCCTAAGAACTACTTCTAAACAGGTCCACATCTCCTTGTCCTATTTACCATCTTTTCTCCCTTACCTTTGGATGGTAGACTAGAAGCATTTGATAACCCTTGTTAAAGTAGGTTTTGAAAAATCTAAGCCTATAGGCTGGCTCAAATTGTGTTATTTTTATCTTGTGTCCCACCCTTCACCATCCTCAGTATCCTCTTTTTGTAGACATGTATCTATTCACTTAGAATGCAATGTGTGGCCCAGTAGCTCACACACATCCAACATTTCCTTTCTAACATGCCAGTTTCTCAAATATTCTCTAGTTTTAGGTTTTGTGTCTATTTTTGAGAAATGATCTCATCTTGTAGCCCAGGCCTTCTTCAAATGTGAGATCCTCCTGAATCAACCTTTTTGGTTCTGGGATTACTGGGATGCTCTACAGAATCTCCTCTGAGCATATGTTATCAGTTGCATTTTTTTTTTTTTAGATAAAATAACCCAAAATTATAGAAAGATAGAGGAGGCTGATTGGTGGTATTTAGAAATCAGTTCAGTTAATATCACTATTTATAAATGGATATTTTATTAAGGGCTGTGGGTTGATGCTTGTAACCTCAGAACCTTCCTTTCTCTCTCTTCTTAAAGTTCTGCCTCCTGTACTTGCCTGGTACTGGTTGTTTGTTGGTTGGTTTTTCCTTATCAGAAAGTCTTCCTATTTTTCTCCTAGGACAGCATGTTGTCTGGAGGATCACCCAGTGTTTAGACTATTCTAGTCTAATTCCTTTTTCTCTTCACAGTTGATCTGTTCCTCATCTGAGTTAACTAGTGCATCATTCAAAGGCTCATACAGGCCATAGCTCTCATAGGTTATGTTTAAGTTCACAAGAAGGCCTTCCTTTGCTGTATTTGAAGATGGTAAACAATGAACAGACAGGGGCTTACTGTCTCCCCTTTACAGACAGCTCCGTGCAAGGTATTTAACTGAAACCATGACATTCTGGAGACTAGACTGCAGGTGGAGCTGAGTTGGCTCTTGTCCTGGGGGAAATGGCATTTGTAATAAACCTAGAAGGATGAGGATTTTAATAGGTGAAAAGGGAAGTTAGCAAATAGGAAATGTGATAGAGGAGAAGCTAGGAGCTGTGTAGCAGTCAATGGTTACATTTCCTGTGTTCGTGGAATAAGTGAATTGTCATTCTCCTGGGAAGCAGAACCCCCAGGACACAGACAGACAGAGAAGTACTGCCTGAACTGGCTTACAGGATTACAGAGGCCCAGAAGGTTCATGATATGCCACATACAAAATAGAGAATCTGAAAAATTAGTCATATAATTTGATCCAAGAATGAGGGAGAATTGTTGATGTAGGTCCTTGAGCCCAAAGGCCTGAGTACCAGGGGAATCCTGTCACTAGAAGAAAGATGGCCCAAATTCAGGAAGAGATAGAGTGGGATTGGGGTTGTTTAGTTCCTAAAGTTTTGTTGCACAAGCACAAAGACCCAAGTTCGATTCCTAGAACCCATGTAGAAAAGCTATTGACAGGAGTCTTCCCTTTCAGCCGCCATCTGCAGCAGGGAACCAGGTAGCTCCAAAGCCTTCTGTGCTTAGCCCACCAGGAGAGAATGATCTACCAGCAGCGATTTCACTTCTGAGTGCGGAAGTGAGATCTCTACCTTCTCTCTGGAGGGGTACAGCTAGGAACACACTGGGCATAGGATCAGTGGAGCAGCTGGGACAGCAGTCTTCCCTTTCAGCCGCCATTTGCTTAAGGGAACCAGACAGCTCCACAGCCTTTTGTGCACAGATCCTGCCAGAAGAGAGTTGGTCCCCCAGGAGTACAGACACAGGTTTACAGGCCCACAGGAGGGGCAAGCTCCAGCCAGAGACAGGAAGATCAACTAACATCAGAGATAACCAGATGGTGAAAGGCAAGCACAAGAACCCTACCCACAGAAACCAAGGCTACTTGGCAACATCAGAGCCCAGTTCTCCTACCACAGCAAGTCCCAGATACCCCAACACACCAGAAAAGCAAGAGTTGGGTTTAAAGTCTCATCTCACAATGCTGTTAGAGGACATCAAGAAGGACATAAATAACTCCCTTAAGGAAATACAGGAGAACATGGGTCAAATGGTAAAAGTCCTTAAAGAGGAAACACAAAAATCCCTGAAAGAAATACAGGGGAACATGGGTGAACAGGTAGAGGCCCTTAAAGAGGAAACACAAAAATCCCTTAAAGAATTACCAGAGAACACAAACAAACAAGTGAAGGAACTGAACAAAACCATCCAGGATCTAAAAATGGAAGTAGAAATAATAAAGAAATCACAGTGAGACATCTCTGGAGATAGAAAATCTTGGAAAGAATTCAGGAGTCATAGATGCAAGCATCAACAGCAGAATACAAGAGATAGAAGAAAGATTCTCAGGGGCTGAAGATACCATAGAAAACATT
Organism: Tokudaia tokunoshimensis; assembly: GCA_036184795.1. Taxonomy (NCBI): domain Eukaryota; kingdom Metazoa; phylum Chordata; class Mammalia; order Rodentia; family Muridae; genus Tokudaia; species Tokudaia tokunoshimensis. Next base: position 52,349,257 of record BTHU01000014.1, on the reverse strand, counting down.
GACTCAACAGTTAAAGAAAATGCAAAATGCAAAATGCTCCTGAGCAAAAACATCCAGGAAATCCAGGACACAATGAGAAGACCAAACCTAAGGATTATAGGTAAAGAAGAGAGTGAAGATTTCCAACTTAAAGGGCCAGTAAATATCTTCAACAAAATTATAGAGGGAAACTTCCCTAACCTAAAGAAAGAGATGTCCATGAACATACAAGAAGCCTACACAACTCCAAACAGACTGAACCAGACCAGAAAGTCCTCCTGGCACATAATAATCAAAACACCAAATGCACTAAACAAAGAATATTAAAAGCAGTAAGGGAAAAATGTCAAGTAACCTATAAAGGCAGGCCTATCAGAATTACACCCGGCTTCTCACCTGAGACCATGAAAGCTAGAAGATCCTGGGCAGATCTCATACAGACCCTAAGAGAACACAAATGCCAGCCCAAACTACTTCCCAGCAAAACTCTCAATTACCATAGATGGAGAAAACATGATATTCCATGATAAAACCAAATTTACACAATATCCACAAATCCAGCCCTACAAAGAATAATAGATGGAAAAATGCCAACATGAGGAGGGAAACTACACCCTAGAAAAAGCAAGAAAGTAATCTTTTTCCAACAAAACCTAAAGAAAGTAACCACATAAACATAAAAATAACATCCAAAATAACAGGAAGCAACAATCACTCTTCCTTAATATTTTATAACATCAATGGACTCAATTCCCCAACCAAAAACATAGTCTAACAAATATTTTCATGTAAATCTTCAATTTTATCAGAAAATGTTTGTGATTCCTCTTTCAATTTAGTAATGTTTTTTGTCTACCATTTTTACTGTAGTATTTTCCATGATAATCTTTAATTTTAACATTTTTTCTATATATTTCAATTTTATCAGAAATATTTTGCATGTAAATCTTCAATTTTGTCAGAAAATGTTTATAATTCTACATTCAATCAATTTAGGAATATTTTTATGCCTATCATCTTATCTGTATAATTTTTCATGAAATAGTCAGTTTTAATGTGCTTTTCTATATATTTTTTGAGTTTTATCACAAATATTTTTCATGTAGATCTTCAATTTTATCAGAAAACGTTTATAATTCCACTTTCAATGAACTTAGGAATATTTTTATGCCTACCATTTTATCTGTATAATTTTTCCATGAAATAGTCAATCTTAACGTGTTTTTCTATGTATTTCTTCAATTTTATCAGAGATATTTTCCATGTATATTTGCACAACAGAATACTACTCAGCAATTAAAAACAATGAATTCATGTAATTCTTAGGCAAATGGGGAACAGGGGGAGGGAAGAGGGCTTATGGGACTTTCAGGGACAGGGGAACCAGGAAAGGGGAAATCATTTGGAATGTAAATAAAGAATATAGAAAATAAAAAAAAAAGAAAAAAAAAGCTATCTCTGGTGGTCACCCTTGTCTTAACAGCACAGGGACCTTTGTGTATCCCTTTGGCTAATTATTTTCCATCCTACATGAGATACTGAGAGAGGCCCTGTCTCAAAAAAATGATGTGGATATTTCCTGAGGAGCAACACCTGAACTTAACCTCTAGCTTCCACAATCCTGTGGGTATGCATACTTACAGTTACGCTCACATGTAAACGGGTGTATACATACAGATACACATGCATACATACACAGAAGCCCTCACACATATATCTGTGTGTACGTAGACAGACACTCACAGGAACACATGTATATACAAACACACGGCACATGTACACATATACATGACACCTACAGACATGCTTACATGATCCCTTGTATATACACACATGCACCCTCTGTTCCCATGTACACTCATGTACATATACACACATATACATGCATACAGACATACTCACATGTACACATACATATACAAACACAGCTTCCATTAGTGTTCTGATTCAAATGGGTAATTTTCTAGAAATACCTTACACATACACCCAGTTGATGATGTTTTCTCAGTTACTGGGTAATCCATAATACGTACTGATACCCATAAAAATCAAGCATCCAAGCTAGCATTTTGATGAGACCGTGCAGTAGGTTAAGAAGTTGTTGCTACTGTTTTTCCCCAATACCATGTCTTCCTGTTGCTGTTCCCCAATACTACGGCCTACTAGAGAGTGTCTGTGCTGACATAGAAACTCCAAGCTGGCAGTGTAGCAACTCCACTTTGTAAACTATGGGTTTGCAGCAGCCTTGGGAGTTGTCATTTCTGAATGACTGAAGTTAGACTAATACCATCTGGACTTTCCAGTCATCAGGAAAGGGTGGGAGCAGGGCAGTAAACACATCCTGTGACTTAACAACCAGGCCAACAGGGATAACAATAAGCTGGGATATGTAGCCTAGTTAAGCATCCTGTGGATTCAGACTTTCATGTGAATCAAACTCAATTTGGAAGACTGTCAGAAAGGATTTGGTGGACAACTTGCATTCCCATTGACATCATCTACCCCAATTTGAGCTTGTTGGGCAAGATCTTAGGGCTGTTTAGGGTAGGGCAGATTGGGTGGTAGTAAAGAGATCTAAGTAAAAGGGAAAGTTTTTGAGGCATGGAGAACAGTGTTGTAAGCTAACAATATTCCTGCTGACGCAATGGTTTATCTTAGTCTGCTTGTAGCTACTAAACACAATGCCTGAGACTGAGTAATTTATAAGGAAAGTTTTTTTTTTTCTTCTCATAGTTCTAAAGGTTTAAGAGTGTGGTTTCTATATCTGTTTGTCTTCTAGTAAGGGTCTCATTGTAGAAGGTAAAGATAAATATGTGCTTAAAAAAAAGAAATGAGCAGAGATACCTGGCTTTATAACAACATATTCACTCCTATGATAACTAACTCACTCTCCAGGGTACTACACTAATCCTTGTATGTAGTAGCAGCCCAGATAACCCCCTTCCTTTTAGAGATATCACCTTCTCTCAATACCACAGCACTGGGAATTGAATATTATCATGAGTTTTAGGGACAAACCATGTGAGGGTTTTACTTCTAGAATCACACAATGGGACCCTTTCTAATTTGCAGAGAGCAATTTAGTTAACAGTTAGATTGGGATGTTTACAACTTAAATTTGTGCTGTCATAATTTTTAATTAAAACGTTGGCACCTGCTCATGCTTCAATGCAGCAGAACATGAAGAGATGAGAAAGTCAAGGAACATATATCCAGAGGAGATGGAAAGCAGAAACTGCCTCAAAAGCACTCCGCTCTCACTGCTCTACAGTTAATTTTTCCCCAGACACCTTTGTGGTTCCGAGTTGACTGTGTCCATGTGTCAAGTACTCCTGTTTTCTGCTAGAGAAATCTCCATGGCATGGGAGCAAGTTAAACACATCATTATTTTGCACATGTGGCCAAACCCCCATGACTATATGCGATTGCTTCAGCTGATCCTGTCTGTAAACCATGGATTTAGACAACAGAGGCAGCCTACTGTTTCCGTTGTTTTCCATTGTCCCACCCTCTGTCTCTGGCAGTAGATGTGAATATGTTAGGTGAGGGGGGTACTTCTTTACAAAGACCCTGTAACCTGTTGACATATGGAAGATAGAACACACACATGCATGCGCACTCGTGCACACACAGAGGGAGATAGATGATGGATGGATGGATGGAAAGATAGATAGAAAGAAAGAAAGAAAGAAAACAGCTGTTCCTTCAGCAAGTGGATGAAATAAAACTTTCAACATCAACACAACTTAAATCCTAGATCTCAGGTGATCCTGGGTACTATGTATGTCGTACCCACCTTGGTTGCTTGCTGTGGGTGGCAATTTGAAAGTTTGTGTGTAAGAAAAAGCACCCTTTCCCTTGCCCTTTTCCCCAAGAGCAAGTCTCTCTTGGGCTGTCATCTTCTGCAGATGCCGCCTGGTGGGAATGAATCCCTGTTAAAATGAGAAAGAGACCATCTCTTATCACGCCTGCTAGGGTCAGGGAAAGGGCACTTCCACACTCTGCCTTATGAGGTTTTCCCTCAGGGTCCCATCTGCCTCATCAAATTCTGCCTCTGCCTCGCTGATACCAGCCCTCTGGGAGTTGTTCTCAAAATCCAAAATCAATAACCAGAGCTGTCAATCACTCTAGGCTTCCTCTACTCTTGAGGTGCTGCTTTCTTGACTAGGGATTTCGTTAGAGGCCGGGAGCTGTGTTTTCACAGCAACAAACTTAGTTCTCAGTGAAGTTTGCTAATTCTCACGATTAATTGCCTCATTAATGAAGGAGATTCACACAGTATATATGCTTTTAGCCAGGTTGCCAGATAATTTTGAAAGGGTTTAATGTCAATAAAACTTTCAACATTGCCATTAGCTTAGTCAAGCAAGCATTTAACATGCCCCACTTGAGCAATCGCTGCTCTGGGTTACCTCAAATCTGAGGACAAGAAATATGACATGAGACTGCAGAGGTTGTTAAGTAAGGCAGGTGGCAGTAGGGCAGTTCTATGGAAAATGAACTAGGAGAGTGAATTTAATCATTTCCAATGTGTTATGCTATGGAAAGTTAATGTGCCATCCAACTTACTAAACCCTTGGATCAATTTCAAAAGCTCTGTACTAGAAGTCACCACATGCTTTACGGCTCTGTCTATCCTTGGTGCCTTAGAATCTTTGACCACCTTTTCTGTCCTCATTGGTCTCTTCTGTAGGCCCTCAGGTAGCTCTGTCTGGATTCTAGAGGGGAGCTACCATGCTTGATGCCAAGAGTTCTTGCCATCTTGTAAAAGTTAGCTATGTATGTGATGATGATGATGATGATGATGTGTGTGTGTGTGTGTGTGTGAGTGTATGTTTCATACTGTCTTAGTACATAACTCTTAATGTCCTAGAACTCACTATGAAGATTGTAGACCAAGCTGACCTTACTGGCCTTGAATTCATAGGATTACATATGCCTCAGCCATCTGAGTGCTGGGATTAAAGACATGCACCTTCATGTCTGGCCCTATGTATATGATTATTAAACAAATGACTTTCTAGTTAAAGCAAGGGTAATAATAATAATAATAATAATAATAATAATAATAATTTGCCGAATGCTACCTTCCAGAAACAAACAACATTAGCATTAGTGAACATCATTTTAGATATTTTCCTTTGGATTCCTTAATAAAGTCATATGGAATTGTTGGGGAATTAAAGTGTAATTAAAGCATAACTAAAGAACAGAGTTAAGTGTAAATGCTGAATATTTGTATGACATACTACCACTTAAAGTCAGAATTTACAAATTTAGCTCTAAGTGGACTTGATGACAAAGGAAAATGTGAAAATTTAAGTGGTGTTTTACTGTAAGATCCATGATCACCACAAAGACTCTACCATGGTCTTACTGTAAAACACTAAGTCACTGAAGAAACCACCATTTATTTTTAAAATTTTTCTTCTTTTCTTTCTCCTGAAACAAAGTTCTCTGTGTAGCCTTGACTGTCCTGGAACTTGATCTGTAGACCAGGCTGGCCTCAAACTCAAAGATTTGCCTGCCTCTTCTTTCCAAAGTGCTGGAATTAAAGGCATAGGCTAATGTGGCCCAGAAATTGTTTACATTGAAGGTCTCTTAGTGGTCCTGCTTTCAGAAATGGTGAAGAACCGTAGGAGAGGGAAGACACCCCACTGTCTGGAAGAATGGTTTCCATAACATTCCATTTATACACGGAACTAAACTGACAAGCTCAGTTATATTGCTTTTAAATGTTGGCAGCATGGGATGGGGAGAGATGAGGAGGAGGGGTATTGTTAAGAAATAAGGCTCCCTAAAAAAGTGTGCCTGGGAGAAGAATTGTTCTGTTTCAATCCAAGGGGAATTAGATCAGTGACAATTTGTCAAGGGTGGACAACAGATGGTCTGGGGAGTGGGGTGGCAGCCAGAACTATCAAGGCTATAGAAAAGAAGATGGTCTGAGGAGTGGGCATGGCAGGGGGTTTGGCAACTGGGATGAAGGAGTTGCTCTTCCCCAATGGGGATCCCCCATCGCCTCAAGTCTGGTAGGAAAGGGACAGCCTGTATTCCCCAAGAGCAGGTCTGGGACTGCTAGATGCTTCAGGCAGGGGGATGGAGGTGGCTCACAGGCTTGCTCCCCAAGGAGATAATAGCACTGCCTCCCTAGTTTTTCTGTCAGTGTGCATTGGTCCTTGACCTCCTCAGCAGTTTGCTTGTAATTCATGCATGATCCCCAGCATCCTCATCCTGATGGCATCCTTGGAGCTGCATAGAACATCAGACTCTTAAGGGGTGCACCATCAGGGGCCCAGAAGATGAACACCAGGGCTCCCCTTCTTGCTCTCTTTGATCTCTAGCACGTGCCATAGAGAGCATAGCTGCAGCCTTTGTCTGCCAGCATCTTGACCAAGGTGGTGTAATGATCCTCTGCAATCTGTCCTTGGTCTCCTACCAGGATCTCCCCGCTCTCCTCCAGGATGTTGTTCCTGTTCTCAGAGAGAAGAGCATGGTCTTCTTGAGTGTCTTCGCTTCTGGCTTTGAGGACTGGCACACCTTCATATCCTTTAATTCTTTGATGACATCATCAGAAGTAGCCATAACAGAAGCCTTGTTTCCAGAAGAGAGAGAGAGAGAGACAGGCACAACCACAGAAGAACTAGGCCAACAGATGTAGCTGCTGACAGGATCCGACTGCAGTATCATTAAAAATATATTTATTTTTTATTTTTTTAGATTAAAATGCAACTACATCATTTCCCACTTCTCTTCCCTACTCTCCAAACCCTCCCATCTGTTTCTCTATGTTCTTTTAAATTCATGGCCTTTTCCCCCATTAATTGTTGCTATAAAAAATATATATTCATATATTTCTAAATACATCAATATGATCTATGTAATATTACTTGTATGTATAGTACTACTGTTTTTCTTAAAACTATATTTGGATTTCGAGCTGTTGCCATGAAAGCTTCTGTTTTTTTTCCTCTTACCTCTGTATTCTCTACCCTTTAGGTTGTATTGGTTGCATAGCGCCCAATCTCAAGGTTCATTTCCTGCCAAGTGTGTAACTTCCAAATGTTCACATTTAAATTAAGTCAGTATTCATCCTCTCTAATAAGCTCTTTCATTCCACAGGCTTAAATTTTGATTAAGCTTATATAATGTGATTGATACTTATGTCTGTTCTGGGTGTTACAAGAAACTCCCATCGACGAAGGGGTTTAAAACACAAAACTTCACTTTTCAGAGTCCCACAGTCTGGGAAGGTCAGGTTCAAGGCACCTGTCCATTTAGTAGCCAGAGGGAGTCCATGTCCTCATCTGTGGACTTGGTTTCTCCCTCTAATGCCTCCTTTCAGGAGGACCTATCTGAACCCTCTACTGTAAGTACATTATTCCCACTCTTGAGGGCTGTAACCTTCTGACCTAATTACCTCCCAATGCTCCATCGCCAGATATTCTCCCATTGGGAATTACTTTTCAACAAGTAGATTTTCAGGGGACACACACTGGATTTCATTGGCAAAGGATGTTTCTCCATGAGGACCAGAGGGTGGCACTGTAACACTTCTGTTAAGAGAGTGTCTCCAGCCAATGGGCCCAGTTCAGCTTCCCCGTGTTTTAGTTGTATGACCTTGGGCAAGTTGCTTTTGCGCTATTGTTGTTTCCTTATTTGAAAACTAGGGTTAATAAAAGGGTAACTCCATGGGACTGTATATGGATTAAATGAGATAATCGAGGCTCTTCAAACTGGTTGGCAGGCAGTAAGTCTAGTCCATTAATTTTGGTTAAGAGAGATCTCCAGCTTCCAGCATTGTCTGCTCTAAATGTCTCCTACAATGCTTGCCAGTAGAGACCAACAGATTAAAGACTTCCCCCTCTGGATTCCTCACCCTAGAATCATACAAACACTGTTGTTTTCATGTCTAATCCCCTCCAAAGGGGATGTAGGAGCTCAAATACCATACTTTTTGAGATTTCTGGACATGAAAGTGTATGGTGATGGGCCGGAAAGGCTCAGGGAGCCCCAGGAGGCTGGGCCAGGTGCTGGGGACCTACTCTGAACTGATTCTCTGCAACACTTCCCCATCGAGGAGGAGTGCAGAGCAGTTGTATCCCACCGATTCATTTCCAAAGTCAAGTGTGTTTTGCCTTAATACTAACATCCCTCCTACGAAGGTGCATGCTGTTTTCTCAGATGCTGGTCACATTTTGATAATCATTTAACCTTTATTTATTTTGCACACCCCATGGTGTAGCTAAACACTACTGGCTGCTGAGAAAGCTACCAGAGACGAGATGGATCTTCTCTGGGGGCACTACTCAATGAAATTCTCCACTAGTCACAGAGGAGTCAAGTTCATTGAGCCCAGATGATATCTCACAAGTTTGGCTTGTAGGCAAATGCAGCATTTTTCATGTAAAGAGTAAAAATGGGCCAATTTTGGTAACTCTGATGAAGTGTCCTGCCCCACCCCGTCCCCTTTCAATTAATTTATTTCCCTATTACATGCCTTTCGACATAAGTAGCTTTAGATGACCTGTTTCTATAGCAGGACCAAAGACGTGAGAGAGTGAAGAAGGAAACGGCATAAAGAATTTTCAACATTTCACCATTGAATTCCTCAGTCTTTTTACCCATGCACTTTGACATTTTTGATTTAATTTGGTTTGTATTTTTAAAGTCTTTTTTATTTCCTTAAGTTCTGATGTGACAGTTAAAGGGGGTTGTTAAAGAATAAGTTTGGATGCTTTTTATATTTTATGGTTGTGAGCCTAGCCTTTAACGGCTGAGCCATCTCTCCAGCCCTTGGATGCTTTTTATATTCACATTTTTTTTTGTTTTAAATAGTATCTAGTTCCTCAGGATCTACATGGCATTAGCTCTAGGACCCCTGTAGATACCAACACCCAAGAATGCTCAGGTCCCTTGTATAAATAGGACAGTGTTTACATGGAACGTATACATTCCTGCTGCATACTCTAAATCATCTTTGGGCTACTTAATAGCTAATATAATATAAATGCCATGCAAATGATATCATACTAATGCATGTTTAGAGTAATGGATAGCAAGAGAAAAATACTCTGTACATTACAGATGTAATAAAAATATTACCATATGTTGTTGGTGAGGATGTAGGACATTGATAAAAAGGGAAAATCATTGTATTGGAATTTTGAATAACTCCTGCTTGACTCTGGACTTCTTAAAGTGATCGCTTTAATTCTAAAGAGGACAGTCTCAGACTCTGACCTCATGAGTTTTAAAACACACAGGTTGTTTTTCATCAAGAAAATGTTCGTGAACTTTGAGTTATTGCTTATGAAGTTATTGCTTGTTAGGTCTTCAAATCAAATGCCGAGCCATGGGAAGTAAAACAGGCAGGAAGTAGCCTGAGGACACTCAGAATCCATCCTGTGTATTACCCTGAGCTAACACCCTTTATACAGAGTCTTACACAAGACCTTGCATGCCGTAATCAAGTACTGTCCTGGATGACGTCCTCTGGCTAGGTTCATTCTGGGGTTCCCAGAAAATGGTAGCAAATCACATTTTGTTGAGGCTTATAAAGGCAAAGCCACAAGGCTACATATTTCCCTCCGGATCCAATCAGAAGAAAGCACACATTTGTTGTATTTCCTGCCTAGGTACCATAAATCTACATATGATCAAGCATATTTGGTGCAGTTGGGTCAAACAAACTTGCTTAAGGAAGCAAAAGCATGTGGCTTATTATCATATAAACAATAACCTCCAGCATCTCAGAAAGTGCTCATCCTTGGGCAAGGGGCTTACAGGTTAGAGGCATTTTTGTTTTACGAATCTCTTAGGCACAGTAATTAAAACTTAAAACATAACTTCAGTTCTCACAGAGCAACAATAATTCTTGCTCTGAGAGCTTGGCAAATCTCAAGTGAACCCACAGAAGCTATAAACATGGCAGGACATGAACAATGGCATCAGGAGACCCTTAGCTTGGACACTAGAAGCCATAATACAAAGCCACCACTGTTGTCAAAGCTTAGAGCTCTGTTTAGTGTAGCACGAGTATAAATGCCACTCGGGTTTGTGGTCATTTTGCAGAGATCTAGCGATCTTTTCTGGAGTGTTTTTAATAGAAGAGCCCAGCCTTTCACTAATTGAATGTCACCAGCTACCTGATAATGTCAATGAAGCTGAATGTTATCATCTGAGAGTGACTTCTGGCTGCTGGAGAAGGCTGAGGGGAAGCCTGTGTGTATGAGTGCAACATGAAAGATGGTGATAATGTGGGCACAGAAGGCGGCCATGATTGATTGGCCATTAACAAGAATTTATAGCACTTCAATCTTTTTGCCTTGTGAAGCCCGTCTGAATGGGTCACTATAATGATTGGATTTCAACTATGTTGAAAGATCAGCTAGACTTATCAATGAGGCTTTGATGTTAAATTGACCCTGGATTTGGAATCACGAAGACTCAAGGAGATTGGGATGCCAACTCTCCTCCCTGTCTGCTAAATAACTTTGGACAAATGATGTCAAAACTTCCTTGGGCCTCATTTTCTCACCCCTGAAATGGGTGGGACACTGGCTCTTTGACATGTGTGCAGTGGGCACATGGTAGGTGCCTTGAGTTACACATCACTGTTCCATTCTGCTTAGTCATGATGCTTCCCCACTCCCCAGACCATGGTTTTCTGAACCAGCACTTAACTGTGACTGACACTGGAATCCTATGTGTACTGGCACCTTCTGACTACCCTTTCCATAGCCATTTTCCCAGTTGCTAACATTTGTTGAGGTGTGGAGTGTTTATTGAGGAAATAAGGAGTATTCCCCCTTATTTCCTCACACAAACTGTTTCTCTCTCTCTCTCTCTCTCTCTCTCCTTCTCTCTTTTATCTTCTTTCCTTCCTTCTTCTCTCCTCCTCCTCTTCATATTCCTCTTCCTCCTTTTCTTTTCTTTTTAGGAGCTGAGAGCTGGATCCAGGGTCTTGTGCTTATTAGGCAAGCGCTCTATTACTAAGCTAAATCTCCAATCCCCTTCCGTGAGCTTTTAAAGAAATGACTTTTTAAGACTTAGGAAGGTTTACTAACATGCTTAGGAAAATTACTTCTAGTTATAGTTAGAAATGACTGAAATACAAATGTATGACTCAGAATCATTAGGAGCTATTATTAATTGGCTTCAGGTCTCAGAAGCTTTGATACTGAAAAGGCTCTCAAGTTACAGCTTGTCTGTGTCCAGAGAGCATCCCCTGTGCCCTCTATGATCAGCATGGTCTAGTCCACCAGAGCTTTAGCTTGCTTCTTTCTGGTAAGAACTTCATTTTTAGGAAATGAAATAAACCAAAAGAAATGGCACCTGAGTTAGCTAGTCTTTGTTAATAACAGCATAAGATAATATGAGAGTGAGGGTCAAAACAATAATGCACCCGAGCTTAAGTCAGCCTTGGTGGCTAAGTCAGTGAGAAGGTGCTCCCTTTATGCATGAGCACAGGGGCAAAGAACCCTATTGAGTGAGTGTGTGATGTCATGCTATCCATTTCAAGGCACTGTACTCTAGGCACGTCTTGCATCTTTGTGGAGCTGATATAGAAAATGGTGAAAGGAAAGCATAAGGGTCATATGCACAGACACCAGGTGCGAGAATGCACCTTGGTTGTACTCTTGGCTTGACCTCACTCCCTTCCCGTGTTTCCTTCCTAGAGATGAAGATTTTTGTTTCTGATGGTTATTTGGAGAACTTAGAGGTGAAATTTGTGATTGTTTACTAGAGTAATGTCTATGCAGTAGGGGCTGTTCAACTTGATCCACCAGCAACTATACATTGGTCATCCTGTTTCAATCAATAAGTTACAAGCATTTAAACTCTAAGTCAAGCTTTGTTTTAGGCTTTGGAGGTAGAGAACCAATGGCTGGTCGTCACTTTCGTGGAATCTTCAGGGGAGGAGAGAATGCATACCCATGATGAGTGAGTGAAGGTTTGACCTTGAGAGTGTGAAGTGAGGATATGATGTTGCAACCTGCAAATTTGAAGGAAAAGATGGAGTTACCAAAAGCCTTCTTTTAAAAAATACCTTACACATAAGAGATGTTTAAAAATTATTTGTTGACAGAGAAGTAGCGGGGCCAGCACTCCCCAGCTCATGCCCTTGGACCAGCTCTCCTGTCTCCTGCTTCCAGGCTCAGCTCCTCTGTGCTGCCTGGGCAAGGTGTAGGAGGACCCTCTCTCCTGAGTGGTGCCACCAGTGAGCGGTGGGGCTACCTCTCCAGAGTGCTGCAGCCGGTGAGGAGCAGGGCCATTTTTAGACAGCCCTTGGACATCAATGTGATCCCAGGTGACTTTCAAGACCATGGACATCCCATGGTCTCTAGTGGTATTATGAGCCATGGACATCAATAGTGACCCCTTCTGCTCCATGGCCACAGACCCACACATGGCCCTCAGTGGCAACACAGCTTGCCCCAAGGATGAGACTGAGGGAAAGCTGGTCCTCCTCCCCCCTCTTCTGATGATGAGTGATGTCCTCCCCCCTACTTCGCCCTTCACCACCTGCAGTGATCAGGATGGCTGGCCCTGGGGTCATGAGGGCAGGTGAGTTGGTCTTGTTCCTCACCAGCTGCAATACTTGGGAGAGTAGGCCTCACACCTAACCTGGTCAGCACATTAGAGCTGGCCCTGATGGAGAGCTGGGGTGAGCCACCAGAGAGTGAGAGAGAGAGAGAGGGCTGGTCCCACCACTCATCTGCCCTGAGGTGAATCGGGCACCAGTGTGATGCTCTCCCACCTCCCACCTTGTTACCTCTGACTTTGCCTCTGACTGGTTGGAGCAGTTGAGAGAGCTGGCCATCCACCTCAGCAGAGCAATACAGAGGAGTTGGCCCTGATGGCTAAGGCATGGGTGAGCCAGCCCCAAGAATATGAGAGCATTGGGTGGCCTAGTTGTAGCAGGCTGGAGTGCTCTCCCTGGTGGTGCTAATAAACAAGAGTCTGTAGGCTAGCCAGCTCAGCTACCACCGAGGCCTAGATCCTTTGAATTGGCCCATCCAAAAATCTACATTATCTATGAATTGTTATAATATGTGAAAGGCCCAGTTTTGTTGATCCAAGGCTGCAAGATCTCCATGACACTGGGCAACAATAAGATAATGAGGCAGAGTTCCAGTGAGAATCCAATATTGATGGTGTGACAGAAGCCACAGACCTCGAATCAGAACTCACTGCAGTGAACATTTGCAAATGAAGATGTGTGGACAGAGGGGTATATTGTGTATCCTAGTTAAGGTTTCTATTGCTTTGATGAAACACTATGACCAAAAAGCAAGTTGGGGAGGAAAAGATTTATTTGACTTATACTTCCACATTGTTCCATTCACCAAAGGAAGTCAGGACAGGAACTTGAGCAAGGATAGAATCTGGTGGCAGGAGCTGATGCAGAGGTGATGGAGGGATGTTTCTTACTGGCTTGCTTCCCCTGGCTTGCTCAGCTTGCTTTCTAATAGAACCCAAGACTATCAGCCCAGGGATGGCACCATCCACAATGGGCTGGGCCCTCCCACACTGATCACTAATTAAGAAAGTGTCTTACAGCTGGATCTCATGGAGGTATTTCCTCAACTGCAGCTCCTTCCTCTCTGATGACTCTAACTTGTGTGAAGACACACAAAACCAGCCAGTACATCATGGGGCACACTGTGAGATATTACAGTTTCCACTATGAGATGTTTCCTGTGTGTTGTTTTGTATTGCTTTTTTATTTGTTTTTGTTTGTGTGGTTTTATTTTCTTTTTCTTTAAAATATGGATTTGATTTCTAATGAGAAACAGAGATTTGGATGGGCAGGGAGGAGAGGGGAGTGGAGGGAGGGAAAGCCATAATTAGGTTATATTATGTGAGAAAGAAAAAGCTATGTTCAACGAAAAGAGAAAAAATATATGGATTTGAGCTCTCTATATAAATACCCTTGTTTGAAGTAAGCACTACTAATAAAACTTTTTCTTTGTGCATGTGTACATACATGTACAAGTGCACTCCTACCACAGCACATGTGTGGAGGTCAGAGAGCAACCTCCAGTGACTCTTCTTATCATCCACCTTGTTTGAGATAGTCCCTCCTGTTCACCATTGCATGCCAAACCTTCACCTGCCTTCACCCTTTAGGCATGCTGTAGGCTCACACACACGTGAGCTACTTCGTCTGACTTTTACTTGAGCCCAAGGATGGGTAAGTGTGATGGTTCACATATACTCGTCCCAGGGAGTGGCACTATTAGAAGGTGTGGTCTTGTTAGAGGAAGTGTGTCACTGTGGGGGTGGGCTTGAAGATCTTCCTCCTAGCTGCCTGAGCATGCCCAGTCTATTCCTGGCTTCCTTCAAATGAAGATGTAGAACTCCCAGCTCCTCCTGCAGCATGCTTGCCTGGATGCTGCATGCTTCCACCTTGATGATAATGGACTGAGCCTCTGAACCTGTAAGCCAGCTCCATGGTCATGGTGTCTGTTCACAGCAGGAAAACCCTAACTAAGAGAGTAAGCATTTGAGGCATTGAGCTATGTCCCTAGATCCCATAATAAGCCTTTTCTAAGTATGAGCAGCAGAATTAAAGTTATTGCTCCTCTAATGTCTTCTACAACATGTGTACCAAGAATCCCATCTGGCTGTGGTCATGATGGTTTTATATTGATGTTCATTATCATGTGACTATGTAAGGAAAAATGGTAGGTTTAGGGGTCCTATCATGGATCACAAGGACATTTTTAATACCCTGCTATCTTTTTAAAAGTAAAAGTAAATGTTTCGTCATTTTGAGGAGACGTGTAAGCGTCCAAATATATGCTCTTACTTATTACAATTGCTACCTCCTTGCTGGGGGAGGTTTATGTAAGGTACTGAAATCAAACAGCAGATTGATCCCCAGGAGGATAATAACATTTTGCTGTAAACCATTTTCATTGCAAACCCCAGAGTGGAATTCTGATGGCGTTCTTTTACCCTGTAGGTTCTTGAATGAATCAGACTCTACTGATGATAACTTGGTTTTTGTTGTTTCATGAAATAGTTTCAATTGAACTTAGTTTTGTGGCTCTTTCATCAGGGAGAAAATTCAGACAAGTAACAGATTCTTGGCTGAGTGCCAGGGAACTGTATTACACGGGGGAGGAAGGAAATGATGAAAGAGGCTGTAGAGAGGACCACCGGGACCTATCAGGTCTCCTGCCATGTGCATCACCATGGCGATCTACTAGCAGTATTTATGAAAGCTGGCTGAGAGCACAGCTTGAATTGGGAAGGACAATGTTTACTCACTGATTTTGTTTTTTCCCCCTTATAAATAATATTTACTGTTGTAAATACATACGCAGCATAAACTGTGTGATTTTAACTGCTTATAGGCATGTAGTTTGATGGCACTAGTTACATTCATAGTTCTGGGTAAATACTACCACTGTTTTTTAAGGCTCTTTTGTTACCCTTTCATTTTCAGAGTGCTATGAGTATTAAGCCACAACTTAACTGTCCATCTGCCCTGGGTCTTTCAGATCCTGTTAATCTCTAATTTGTTTCCTATGAACTTTCTGATAACTCACACAAACAGTATTTGTTTTATTGTATCTGGTTATATTTCACGTGGTATAACATTTTTGAAGTTCTTCCTTTTGGTGCTGTGTGTTGGGATCTCATTCCTTTACACAGTTGAATAATATTCCAATAATACTCCAATACGAACTTGGTGCATCTGACCTTTGGTTATTGTGAGTAATACTGCTTTGAACACTTTGATACAATGTTATGTTTGCACCCTTGTCATCATTTTCAGTTGCTTAGGATACAGAAGCAGGAAGAGAAGGTTGTGTCCTACACAAATCCGGTGCTATTCTTCCCCCAAACCCATTCAACTGTCCACTGAAGTAGGCTCACATTTCATCCTCCTGGTGACACAGGGCTCCCACTTCTCCATGCACTTCCCATCTGTAACTTTTTGTTTTGTAAACAATTTATCTCATTAAAGCCACTTTAGTAAGTTTCATCATTGTTTCCCAAAGGCTTTACATTGTTGTCTGTCTTCTTGTGGGGTTTCTTGGCTATTTGTTTATCCAAGGGCTTTGTGCATTTCAAACATTGTATCAATTTTGTTTTGCTTTTAATTAGGCTTCTCTTCTTTGTATATTTTAGAACACTATATTTGGGAATGAAGCCAGTGCAGCAAGCTGATTTGCACATGCTCTCTTCCCGTGTGTGCTTTCATCTTTCCTCGGCATGTTTGTAAAGTCAGATCTGCCACCTTTACCATTTATGGCTCACTCTTTGATTTTTCCTTTTGGTGGATACGTGACCTGGACTGGATGTCATGTTTCTCTAGGCTGTACTGAAAGTTAAACCGAAAGTTAACTTGAGCTTCTACACTCAAGTCAGTTAATTTTGTATATGTTGTGAGGTAGGCTTCCTTCTTTTGCACGCAGAAAGGTGTGTTTATTCACTGGTTCTTTATTCTTACCAAGAGGATATTTTTTTCTCTGTTCCCTATGTCTACAAATGAATTTATTTATATCACCATGAAAAAGAAGGCAAGATGAAATTACCAGTCTTTAATGGTGCCACATTTCTGATATTTATTGCTATTAGCAACCGCACTTCTTTTTTTCTGGATAGCAATTGAAAAAAAAAACTTCTCTGCCCCACCCCTGTCCCCCCAGTAAACTTACCATAACAACAGTTATAACTTAACGGCAGTTTTATGTACAACTTGAAATAGAGGTTTCCCATTTGCACAGTTCCTTCGGAATGTCAAGTGTCACCTTGACTTCACAGCTTGGCAGCTGCTGATATCATGGGATTAGTTTAGCATCCAGAAGATAATCAATACGTGCGTGCTGACTGATGGGTTGGAGTGCCTCTGGCAGAATCTTAGCTCCATTTCCACTTGACAGCTCCAGACCCATGACTGTGTCTGCTCATCTTTCAGTACTTTCCTTTGCTCAAGGAGACACGTGGCCTTTCCCTATGAGTAGACAGCTTTCCTTAATGGAAGGTAATAGTTCCTGGGAGAAGCTGAAATTTCTCAAGTAACTTTAAGAAATTATCTTGAGCGTCTATTAGAGGTTAAATGTTAAGTGGGGCACTGGGAAGCTAGGAAGAATCAGTAACAGTTACAGTTCTGGCATGCTTAATGGGGCAGTACAGGCGTGTATATGTTCAGGTGCACTAAAGCATTGAAGATGGAAGACAGTGCCTTTCAGACATATTTCAGTGGTGCTGTTTTATTGGAGCATGACTTGGGGGGTTGAGTCCTATGGTGCTACAGTTCAGGTGCTGCTCTGAGCCTTACTAACGATGTGGTGAAATCAAGTATATAGTTAATTTCTCTGCACCTTGGCTCATCCTTTTGTGAGATAATGACACTTGTGTCTCATTCAGATGGCTGTCAAGAAAACTAGATTTAGGGATAAGATTGATCTCTTTGGCACACTGTGAACCCTCAAGTTCTACTCTTCATAGATTGCCACTGTGGTTTGGTTGAAAACATTGGCATATTTACATTGCACAAATCCTTTAATTGTGACATTTTACACACATGTATATACTCGGATTATAATTTTTCCAAAGATAGTCTCCAAGTAAGGCAGAGACTGCCTTGTGAGAACTGAGACTTTGGAACTAATTTGTATCTTCCTAGCTTGTAGCCTGTAAGTAGAGGAATTTGAGGTTAGCCAGTCTATTCACAGACATGCTAAATACTACATTCTGCCTTACACCATGCATGTTCACTTTCTTGAAGGAATAATTATTTTGGATGATCATGAAAGGATTCTACTTCTCTCTCTCTCTCTCTCTCTCTCTCTCTCTCTCTCTCTCTCTCTCTCTCTCTCTCTCTCTCTCTCTCTCTCTCTCATAAATACATGGTGTTGTGTTAGCACTGTAAAATACTGGAAATCAGTATTTTGATTTAATGCCCTGGGGTTAAAGCTGATTTGCCAGCCTCCCTCTGATAGTTATTAAACTTGACGATGATGCCGCATTTCTCCAAGCATCACATTTCACTATTCAACCCTGTGAATGACAAGAGCCTCCCACAAGAGCCACGGTGTGAAGTGGAGAATACGGCTGCAGCAGAGGTCTGTCACTCTAGGTTAGGGCTTTCATTACCTTTGGCAGGATGTGAAAATTGTAGGTTAAAAGGGAGCATGAGTTGAATTTTGCTTCTCTGGGGCTGTCCCTAGGTTTTCACTAAATACTCTTGATATTGGAGAAATGTCAAAAAAAAAAATCAAAAACAAACAAACAAAAAACCCCCCAAACACCCCCCCTCCATGCAAAGCCTCACAATCTGGTAAAAATGGCAGTGGCACTTTACTCTGCCCAACGGAGAACCCTGTCAAGATACAAGCCCATCTGTTGACTTGGTGACAATATGCACGGCACACAATTATGAGAATTAGTCCAATTTGTACTCACTACGATTGTGTGAGCATATTCTTCTAGAATGATTGACAGTACATGATATTTTGAGGTCTTTTTATTCCCTGTATTAATATTATATGAACTGTGAAAAGATTAAAGCCTCATTTACATAACCTGTGATAAAAGGGGGTGAAATATTATAATTATCCTTTCAAGCTAAATTTTCTCTGCTATTTAAATTAACCTATGCAGAGAGCAAGTTAACCCCAAAGAGAGCTCTTGACTTGAGATTTATTTGTGAAATCAGGAATGTTTATAAACTGGCCAGTCGATTAGCTGTATGCTTTTGAGATGCCACCCGGAGTGGAAGATGAGGAGGAGTCAGAGTCAGGGATTGCTTCCCTGCTGTAGAGCATTTTAATTTTTCTCTAGTGATACTCCAGTTTTATTTGGCAAAATAGACAAAATTGTTATAACTGGCCATGCCTTTTTGATTTTCCAAAGTACTGAGATAGGAAGAGTAATGGTCTGTCGTGAGAAAATGTGGGTTTCTGTCACATCCTAACTCTGTCACGTTCTGTGAGGATTATGGCTCCCCAGGTTCAGAGCACTTAAAATATAACTGGACCAAAATGATACCCATGACTTAGAAGTGTGGAAGTGCCCAATGACAGCTTGTGGGCATGACCAGAAGGACATGCGATTAACCTGGTACTTAAAATCCTACTAAATCAAAGTATGTTCTAATTCCAAAATAATTTTAACAAACCTAAAATTGGGAGTTATAAAAAAAATACAATTTTGTAGTGTTTATTTTCATGTTAGCATTAGAAAATTTCAGAGAATAAGAATGCTATTACTTTGTTCAATATTTATGGAAAATCAAAAATTTCCATTGAAAATGAAATAAAATGTTAGTAGTAGCCCCGAAATTCACAATTAAATCCTTTGAGATTTCCAAAAGGAACTCAAAAGAGACTTCCTTTAATCTCGTGTTGCTGTGTATGACCATTACCCCAAATATCAGAAAGAAGCCTAAACACATGTTATATTTCACACTTTCTGAAGTCTGTATATTGGGCAAGTTTTCTTGAGTGTCTCTGCTTCAAGGTCATGTGGCAGCAGCCGCAATGCCAGCCACAGCTGCCATCTCTATAGAGTAGCTTCCCTCTATGAGAGGATTCATTTCTGCCTTTACCAGTGTCATTCCTGGAAGATATCATACCAGTATCATATCTGGTTCGGATAGCCTTTCTGAACTAGGACCTTAATTTCCTGCATAGCAGGATAGGGGACTCTCTGACTTCCTAGGCATGTAGTTATCACAGGGTCATAGAATTTCTCTGAGTGCTTGAGAGAGTTCTGAAAGAGCATTAAACACCCACGATATCAGCCAGGTTTTCTGGCAACTGACTTTGGAGGAACTATCCATGACTTTGGTGTCTTCTATAATTTAGAGGAACCCAGAAAGTTCCAATGGCTCTCCGAGGGAAGATCTTGCTTGCATTGTAGAAATGAGAAGACAGGGTCTGGGCAACATCCTCGAGGTTGTCTATAACACCATTGAACTTTTCTTGACTTGTTTTATTTCAGGAAATGAATATAGAGATTATTGAATGCACTTTGCTGGGATGGATAAGTTGCCTGTACAGGGAGACAGCATATGTTTAAGGAAGGTAGAGTCTGTTCTTACCTTGAAATATGTGAAATATTGGAAAGTACATTGGCTTTACAGAACTGTGGACTTATGCACATTAATTATCAAATCAACAAGGGTGTAAAAGCAACAATAAAATGGGCCACCTTGTCACTGAGTTAGGTCTTCTGGGTTAGTTATAGATTTGGTGCAATGAGAGTTTATCTGCTTTCTCTGTTTCAAAGTCCCATGGACACTGATACTTTTCAGCCTGGCCATTGCCTTAGGCATGGTGAGGAGTGATGCTTTTTCTGACGCAATAGCTAGCTGAATACAAGCATCTCCATATCTGCTTCTCTGAGCTCCCTTGAACTCTCATCCTCTCTGCTAACACTTACTGGTAAGACAAGATCCGGAATCAGTAAGTTGCCTTACATCCAATTATTAGCTTCTCTGGTGACATTTAAATTTGAAGTCTGGCTTCAGGAAAGGAAAAGCTTTGTGCAGAGGTGAAGAAATTTCAGCAAACAGGTGGGAATGTGTTTTTCTTCCATTCACACAGTGAGCAGGTGCATCCCTCCTAACAGTAGAGTCTTGTCTTTGTTTTCAGTTAAGCTTTATAGAACAGAGGCTCTTAGGTCAAGTTCAGTATGTTTCTAGGGCAAGGAAGATATAATAACTAAACCAAGAATTTGCAAACACCTTAACATTTATTTATGCATTGTGAGAGAATGAAGAACTGGTATTTAGCTGTGGAGGAGAGGGTTAGTCTTATTAATGGAATGGAGATTTGTGAGCAAGACAGAGATTATGGGAAATGATATAGAGGTCTACTCATCAAAGGAGGTGAGAAGACAAGAAATCGACACTGTATACAGCTGTAGACTGTATCCTATAAATCTCCTTATTTCCATGCTCGAAAAGTAGCTTTCCAGTTTTTAATTAAGGAGACCTGGCATAAGCAAAGTTGGGTGGTTTGCATTTTTTTTTTAATTTTTTTGAGACAGGGTTTCTCTGTATAGCTCTGGCTGTCCTGGAACTCACTCTGTAGACCAGGCTGGCCTCGGACTCAGAAATCCACCTGTCTCTGCCTCCCAAGTGCTGGGATTAAAGGCATGTGCTACCACTGCTCAGCTGGTTTGCACATTCTAAAAGTGGACTGACCTCCTGATGGATCCTGTTTTGTGAATTTGCTGTTGGCATTAAACAGGTTAACATATAAGGTGCCTGATAAATGCCTGCTTTGTCACCATCACAGTCACTGCTCTGTTCCTAGGTCACAGAGTCAGGAGGAGGAGGGGAAGAATATGAATCAGGATGCCTGACTCAACCTCTTCTGCTTCATCTCACATCAGCAGTTTGATAGTGTGGGGAGGTTGGTGAGAGTGCACGGAAGGAAGGTAAAGAATTGCCGCTGTGGAGGAAAGAGGGCTGGGAGAAGGTTCATGTGACAAGAGCAGCTGAAAGCTGGGGGAGTTGACGTAGGCAGATATGAATTGCCGGAGGGTTTAAAAGTCAACTGTGATTTATTTGAATCTGATATGCTATTGAGTGCCAGGATATGATGTTGGGAGAGTGCATTGTTTGGTCAAAGCAGGGGTGAAGGAAAGTTTTAGAGATGACATTCTTAGCTATTTTTAACAAAGAAAGGAGGATAAGATGTTCTGTTCTAAAGCACACTGAGACCTGAAGAGGAGGGGACATCAGACAGGCAAGAGAGAACTGACTAAACAAGACAGATATAGAATATCGCCTCAGTGTTGGCCATGTTTCCTGCAGATTCAAGAATGAAGCATGTTCTGTGTGGTTGGTATCTGAGGACACTCCATCAGCCAGTGTCATAGTGAGTGATTGTTTCCTGTCCTCCCCCTCCCCCCTTTCCTGGAAGACTTGCCAATCCATCTTTTTTGGTCCACATTTGTTGGTTTGGAGGACCAAATGAAGTGCATGTTCCTATAAAAGGCTGCATTAACAGTGCAGATGAGGCTCGCAGAATTGAAGTAGCATTATGCACAGAGGTGGGCAGTTGCCAGCCAGAAAATCTGAGGTCCACTCTGTGAATCATAACTTCTCTAAGTGCATAGGGCCAGGATGGATTCATATATATGAGATGCAAGGAAAACCATGGCACAGGGAGAGAGGCTACCTACAGCAGCATACAATTCTGAGATATAGGCTGGGTATTTACGGCTATTCAGATTTTATTTGGGAGAGACTGTTATGGCCCGGTTGTCTTCTTGATTAGGGAGAGAGATGAGTGGTACTGGTCCACTGTTTACACACACTAATTGTTTCCTCTCCAAGGTGAATGCTACATTTTAATCCATTTTAAGTTGGCCATTGGTAGAAGTACGATGCTCACTTGTGCTTTTGTGACATTCTCCTACTCAATCCATTATACTTGGCTGACTCAGTGGCTGTCCACCCTCCTGCTGGGGCTTAGTGCTTTCTCCTTTCTCTTTCTTCATGGATTCATAATTACCTCTCTTTGCCAGCTGCCCGACATCCTTCACCACCTTCAGCCTCTCGTCCATTTCTTCCTTGGCAGCTTCCTCAGAAGCATATCCTCTGCCTCAGTTAGGGTTTTGCTGCTGTAAAGAGACACCATGACCCAAGCAACTCTTGTAAAGGCAAACCATTTCATTGGAGCTGGCTTACAGTTTCTGAGGTTTAGTTCATTATCATCATAGCAGGAAGTATGAGACCATCCAGATGGACATGAGGCTGGAGAAGGAGCTGAGAGTTCTTCATCTTGACCTGACTGCAGCCAGGAGAAATGGACTCTTCCACACTAGGCACACATTTTGGCAGTAGGATCAGTTAAAAATGTTGAGTCATGTCACCTCAGATCTGTCATTTGTTAACTTGGTGACTCGGAGAAAATCACCTGTGAGAGTGAATATGGTTAAAATGGTAGACACAGTTTAACATATATCATTTATCAGCAATACCAACCTTGCTCTCCAGGACTAATTGCCAGCCATGCTGGCATTAAACATCTGATGAATATTAAAATCTTGCCTTTGCCTTCTGCTCTTGTCAAAATGTTTTGTGTGATTGACTTGCTGTTCTCAAATCCATAATTAAAGTATATAAGTACATATTCATTATTTGAATATGAGGTCTGGTGTATATTATCCTTAAGTTATCCACAGCGACCTGGAGCCAGGCAAAACAGAATGCAAGCCATGAAGCAGGAGAGTGACAACAGATGGACTGAATGATACCCACACTGTCCTGAAAGGAGAGAGGAACCAGAGAATTTCTAGGATATGGTTATGAGAACAGTTATAGATGAGATGGTGTCTGCAAAGCATGCTGGGATCTTAGTAGAAGACAGCCAGGATTGACTGGGATTAGATACAGGAAAAACTACAGATATCTAAGCAGATATGCCAAAATGCCTCCCTGAGAAGTGTTTGCTCAGTCCCCCAGGATGAGAAGGAAATGAGTCACCAAGCACATTCAGCTGTTGTCTCTGACCATGTTTCCATTAAGTCTTTGCAGTGGTTGTGTTCCCGTGCCAGTTTTCCAGATGAGAACACTGAGGCACAGGGAGTTTATGTAAGCTTGTGTGATGTCAAATTCTTTCCAGTGGGAGAGCTCATCATTTTTTATGTTGTTCTATCTTTAAAGTACATGTCGTTGTCACTACATCATACAGCCTGTCTATCAGTAGCTGAGCCTCAGAAATAAGTTGAATTGTACTCAGTGTACTCTGCTTTAAGAAAGTAGACACATGATGTCTTCGACCCCTCTGGCTCTAACAATCCTTCCTCCCCCTCTTTTGTATGATTCCCTGAGCTCTGTCTAATGTTTGGCTGTGGGTCTCAGCATATGCTCTTATTAGTAGCCTCTCTGATGATGATTGGGCTAGGCTCAGGTCTACTGAGTACAGCAGAATATCATTAGAAATCATTTTGTTGGCTTTTTCTGGTGTGTACCTAGTCTTATTGTACTTCTTATGCCATGTTCAGTTGATATCCCTGGGGGGCATGTATGTTCTTTTTGGAAGGGAAACAGAGGCAGAGTGGATCTGGGAGAGAGGGGAGGTAAGAGGGAAGACTGGGAGGACTGGAGGGAGGGGAAACTTCAGTCAGGATATAACATGAGAAAAGATTGAATTATAAAAAAAAAAGTAAACAGAGAGGTAATCCATTCTAGGTATATTTAAAAAAAAATGCCAACAATCACATAAGCCTTAGATATTGGATAAATCACTTAGGGAGACAGGACTGGTAGAAGAAAGGAGTGATTGAAATGCTTTATCGTATCTGGTTGCATCCTAAGTGATTGCATCAAATATTGAAGAGTCACTTTTCATTTAGTGGGGCAAGAGGAGGCTTTAGCTTCCCTCTCCGTCGAGACCCATTCATACTATTCTGTGTCTCTGAAGAATCTCCCACCTCACAGTTCAGACTTCACACCTACTTTGCTTCCATAGTCTGGGGACTTTGAGGTCATGAAAGTTTTTCTTAAAACGATATCAAGGGTATTAAAATGTCACTAACTGAAGTTTTACAGATCCAGATCTGCAGTTTCTGCAGCCCAGTGTGAATGCTTTCAAATTGATCTGTGAAGTGTTGAACAAGTGTGTCTATTACAAGCTTATAGATACTTATTGTGATTTTTTTATAATCTCATACTGTTGGTTGGTCACTTCTGTCATTTCAACTCAATTTTCACCTTAAGTTGTATATTTTTCTCTAGCATAACATCAATTTATCCAGCATTGCATTTTTGATTTGTCCATGAAATAAAGGCCTGTGTTCCTCTGAGAAACACTGCAGAATATACACCTTTTCTTTTGTATAAAGTGCTCAGATTGCTTCTGAAACAACCTTTGGCCTCTCCCATGTGTCCATTCTGTTCACCTATGGTCACTTAGATAATATTCTGAAAATACTGAATAGTAAGAATGTCTATGTACATACAATTAAGCTTTAAAATATGAACTCAAGCCTAAATTTTAGTGAGGCATATTCTACAGAGAATTTATGTTGAGTGTAATAGGTATAATAGTGTAAAAATAATAGCAAATATTATTTTTAAAATGGTCAGGTTGTTTTGACTATTACTTGGACCATTTGTCCTTTCTTGCTCCCCTGTAACTCCCGCCCTTCACCCCTTTCACAGAGAGTTGTCTAATTCTTACCCTGTGAAAAACTGTTCTAGGTTGTGGTACATGTGGGAAAGACTGTGGCTGGAGTGAAGTGGATGAACAGGTGTTATGAAAGGAGCTGAAGTGATGGAGATACAAAGAGTAACAACACTGTAGGACCTTGTGTGTTAGTGTAGAATCTGCAGCTTTGGCTTCAGTGTTATGGGAGCCACTAGGAGTACTTGAGCAGAGGCGTCACATCATCTATTTTTCAAGATTCCTGTGTTAGAGTGTTAAGAATAGACTGTAGAGGAAGGAAACACAATGAAACATTAATGAGGACACTTTGTAATACAAGCAAAAGGGACTGGAGAGATGGCTCAGCTGGCTAAGGGCACTTGCGGCTCTTGCAGAGGACTCAGGTTGAGTTCCCAGTACTCATCTGGAGGCTCACAGTTGTAATAACTCCAATTCCAGGGTAGTTGATGCCCCCTTTGGCCTCTGTGGATACTGTACACACATAGGTCACATATGTACAAAACATACTTAAAATAAAAATAAATAAAGCCTTTAAAACATTATACAAACAAAAGATTATTGTCAAGAACCATAGTGGAGATATAGAGATATGATTATTCTGTGGACTTATTCGGAAGGTATAAATTGCAGGTAGAATGAATGGGTATAGGAGGAACAATCAGGGAAGGTTCCAAGGAGTGGGATCTGAGTAATCATAAAAAACTAAGAGTTTTAAATTATGTGATTTATGAATACTAAAAATTGAGTTTTGGACATGTTTGTTCTAAATAAGAAGTGCTTATTTGATATCTGGATGGAGATCTTGTCTACATAGTACTATTTGTGAACGAGATTGCCCAGAATCGATTAGGGTATTTGGGTTGGAGATAATGACCATGCAGTTGTATCTATTACTTTTCTCATCACTGTTAGGAAATAACTTTATAAAATAATTTAATGAGAGGTTTACTTTGGCTCACAGTTTCAGGGAATATCAGTCTGTCCTAATGGAGAAGTCATGGGGCTTAGTGTGACTCTATCTGTGGAAACAGGAGCTTAGGGTGTGGTCTTTTCATATGTTCATGGATCAAGAAGCAGAGGGAGATTGTTATAGGAAGTGGGAAATTATTAGACCCACCCCTAGTGACTCATCTCATCTAGACTTCACATTCTGTTCATACAGTGCTGGGGATCAAATGTTCAAATGCAAGAATCTGGGAGAAGCAGTCACACTGAGTCTAGATCAGGAGACTTTTACTGTCTAGTTGGTATTTGAAACTAAGAAGCTTGAGATTTCTGAAGAAGTTTCAAAGATTGCTTTGAAAAACCTGGGGTTCAGAGGTTGCAGAGACAAGGGGAGATTGATAAAGGCAATTGAGAAGTGGCTGAAAGAAGAAAGTGTACTAAGTGGGAGAGAACTGTCAGTAACACCACAGCTACTCTTACGTCTATTAGGGTGAGGATGGAGAATCACCTCATTGATAAGCACATGGGGCATGGGCAGAGACTGCAAGAATAGATGATTACATTGAATGATGTTTTGGAAGAGGTGCAGAAATGAGTCTAGTGGCTGTCAGAGGATGAAAATTCAAGGTATATTGGTATGTCACTTGTTGAAGATTATTTAATCCCATCTGGGGCTTCTGCCCTGCCTTTGATCATTTAGTTCCCAGATAAAAGACACACAGAACCTTTATATTTATAAGTCTTTATTAACACTAAGGCTAGGCAGATATCTACCCTCTATGCTATTATAATCTATTTCCTATCGATAACCCTGGGTTATTACTTACTATGTTTCATCTGGGTTGCTCTTAACTTCAATTGGCCAGTCCTCAGGGTCATTCTTTCTTGACTCCTAATCTATGAGGTCTTTATCCTTTCTCCACCTTCTTCTTCTCTCTCTCCTTGTGGTCTTCTCTAGCCTCAAGCCAGGGAACACCAAGCACCACCCATCTCAATTCTGCCCAGGGCAGAATTGTCCTGGGGCAACCAGGCCTTTGGGACCAACACTTAGCATTAGAATGCAGAGCAACAGACTGAATCTCAACACTCACCAGTAACTAAACAGAGTTGCTGTTGAAGGTGGAAATACAACAGAATAGAACATCTCAGTTATTTTTCATGTTTCTTGAGAGAACAGAATGCCCTTTGTGCTCTCTTTATTAACCCTGTAAAATTTATTCATCACTAATTTAGAATTTCAGGTTTAGGAACATTTAAGATAAAGGATATCTGCGAAGAGGACACTTGTGTGCTTAATTAGACTACTAGAACACATTCTAATTAGGGCTTTCATAAGGAAATATTAAATATGTTTCAGTTCTTTTCTCATTAATTATAGATCCACTCATTCTGGATTGTTTATTGAGCATCTGCTATGAATCTGTGAGTCTATTGATAAGAACAGAAAGGGAGTAGAGTATAATACTGAAGGCATGGATGAACATTTAAGCCAATAAAGACTGTGCAAATTAGTCTGGGTCATCCTGGAGGTACTCAACATGCTGGAGTCACAGTTAACTTGCAGTCCCTGGCAGGAGGAGTAGCAGGAATCTCTCTAGGGCAGCTAGCTGGAGCGGAGGGATTTACAACTCTCACAGAAGTTAGATGGATTACATTGAAAGCTCCTCAAAAGCTGAATTTGGAAAAAATAAAAAGGTCAACTCCATTCTCTGTTCTTGTATCAAGAGTCATGTCTATAGGGAAAAATTATTGGCACAGTAGATGCAAGACAGATGGCACATATGTGAGTATGTAACAGGGCTGAAATCAGGATAATTGCTAACCGATGTACAGCCTAACAGTGTATTCTTCTAGATGCTTCCATTGCCTAAAATAAGAGTGTATTACAAGAGTCATGTGATGAATAGCCTTCAGTCTTGAGTAGCTATTGTAAGCTATGAGGTTGAAAGAAATTTAAAGTTTAAGGATTGCTATAGCCACCCTAGAATGTAGAGGTTTGCAAGACAAGGGAGAATTGATCCAGGCCATTGAGAAGTGTCTGAATAAAAAAAGTATCCACATTGACATAGCAGCAGAAACTGTCACTCTATGAGGCCAAAGAATGTCTGATAACACCTTAAACCAAGAGTTCAAACATTCACTACGTGTCTAAGAAAACATCTCACTCTCTTCTCCCCCACCCCTGTCCCTCTCTGTTATATGGATTTAAGTCAAACATGAAGAGAAGAGAAGCAAAAGATTCCATTAAGGTGGAATGTACCCGTGAGAAGTTCAGGGCACACTAGCTAGGGAGAGCGCTTCCTGCTACCCATTTCTTCCCCTCTGTTCATTGAACATGAAGCACTTTGCTTGATGCTTAATCTAGGACTGGTGCTCAATCCTGGGACCTAGCAGCGTGCTCAAATCGGGTCACAGCTTAAGGGAGGTGTGGTGCATGGCTGAGCCTAGAAGAAAGTTAAAAACACTTAGCCTCTGGGGTGACTTGAAAGTTTGCAGATCTTAGAAAGGATGAGTCATTTTCTGTAGTCTATGGGAGCTCACATCTTGGGGATTATTCTCTGAGAGGATGACCACATAATAGTGACAATGACAATGGCAGTACCAACCACACTGTGAACACAGCAAGAGGATTGAAAACTCACTTTATATTCTACACAGTGCTAAGTTTATCAGGAGTGATCTCATTGAGTCCTCTGTGCATATTTATCGAGTAAAGAATATCACTGTCTCACTTTGTAGATAAGGACATGTAGAGAGGTCAAGTGGAACTGGTATAGTTGTTTGGAAGATCTTTGCTACAAAGTTAGTCTCTTAGGCTTATAATATATCCTTTCTGCTATACTGTGAGCTTTGTGGCGTTGTTGACCCTTGTAACCTTTAAGAAACCTACCATAGTACCTGGTAGCTAATAAGTTTGTTGAGCGAATGAATGTCAACATCATGCATTAATGATTACAAACATGGTTCTAAGAGTCAGTATCTTATAATTCCTACAGTGTTTCATCAACAATGAGACTCTTAGAGAAAAGCAATAATAAAGTAATAAAAGACTGACTATCTAAGATATTACTTTAGCGATCATCTTATTTATTTTCAATATTGTTCTGGGATTTCTCATTTAAAAAGAGATAAGTCTCATTAAACTAGAATCCCAAAATAACCGGCGTGCAATATATATGTATATATACGAATCTTATTTTCAGTGGCAACGCTTTTTGTATTTAATTTTTTTTATCTCTAATAAAGAATTAAATTGTTTAGCGACCTGAAAATTGAAAATTTTCTCTGCACCAAGACAACAAGGCTCGTTTGCAGACTGAGTGTGAACAAATGCCCCGCAGTCAATGTGTTCGTTTGCCACTACTTGAATGTCAAGATTTGTATTTTCCAGATTAATTATTAGTCTGGGCAAAGACTATGTGCTGTCAGGCTTCACAATTAATACTCAGACTGTTTTGAAAGAGAGATAATTTGGTGTTTTGAAAGGGAGATAATTTTGTATTTTCTGGCTCATTCTTCAGGGATGAAATGAAAGCAGAGAATATACACTTCTCATCTGCATTTCAGGGGCGCCTGCAGTTGATTAATTAAGTTGTCAGCCCACTATAAACAACACGTGTCAGTTATTTTACAACTTTAATAAAGTTTTTAGAAATTTACATCAAAATTTTAATCAACATTACATGTATTATTTATAATACCCCGGTAGCATCGCTGTGGTGTATTTATAAGCATTGTGCACTGGTGCAGAATTTCAAACTTGATTCTTCATTAAATTTTAATTTCTGAACTTAGCTTCTCCAGGTGAGCACAGACAGAAAATAATGCAGTTCCCACCCATCTTGCAAATGAAAATGTTCTCCAGGCTTGTTCAGGACTTCTCCCAGCCCAGCCCCTGGGGAAAGACTGTGACACCTTGTTCCCTTTATGCCTATGGGATGGTGAGTGTACACGTGGCATTGTCCTAGCATACTTGGGGTCCAAGTGCCATATAAGAATGCCAAAGACCTAGAAGGAAATAGATGGTGCGAAGTAGAGGAAGGCAGAGCACAGCAGGAAGGGGTGAGTAGGTGGAGGACTGTATTCCACACATAAAAAATTCATGCTGAGCCTTCCCAAGCTGTTCAAACGAAAGTGATTAAGGCGAGACTAATGTCTTCATGTCACTTAGACATACTTTTAGAGCTGACTTTAATTTTTATCCTTAGAATTTATATGAAGGGGAGAGGAGCATGGGAAACGCAATTAAAATAAAATTTTTGTTCCCCATGTGCTGTTTTAGATTGGCACTCGTGTTAATTCAACGAGAGGGAGATTACCATCAAATATTTAGCATCCCTTTGTGCGAGGAGAGCAAGCTCAGAAAACAAGGTTGCTAACTTTTTGGTGTTATCTCGCTAAGGCAGAATTAAGATGCGAGAGGCGGGAGTCTGACCATTTAGAGACAGGGACAATGTTCGCTGCGGTTTGAGATAAGCAGAATAAACACATTTCTGCTTATGCAGGGACTAGGCTAGCTATTTTGAAAAGCCCAACTTTTAAAGCCTCCATGTATCACAAGAGCATTTTCCATGGGATGATTGTTCTGCTCTTTAAAAATAGCTGCAGGATGATTAAGGCTTCCCCGTTATAGATTATTGACACCTTGTTAATACTGAATAGATAGAAAAGCATTTCTCAAATTTGGCAGTGGGCAAAGGAGTCCACTTTTGGATTAAATGATGTACAGTTTTATTAAAGGATTACCATATGAAAAAATGCTTTGCTCTGTGTCTAATTGAACTAATTAGGGGCCACCAAATGCTCCAAGGACATAACAATTCTTTCATATTTCCACAGAGAAGATTGACTGTCTCTTGGCAGCTGGCAGGCCACATGACCTTGGAAATATAATTTGATCTGCATAGAGCTCTTGCTGATTAGGAAAAAAATTACAACAAAAATAGCATAATAAAATTTGGAAAAGTTCCTCATTTCTAGGTTTACGATTCCTTTTGAAATATATGAACATATCATATTTTCATACAGTCACAAATCAATTGGAATGAAAAAGAAAACATTACCACTTATTTATTTGCACACCAGTGGTTCTCAATGCTCAGTCCTTTCTAATGCTGTGACCCTTTAGTAGAGTTCCTCATGTTGTGGTAACCTACCCCTCCCAACCATAAAAATTATTTTTGTTGCTACTTCATACCTGTAATTTTGCTATTGTCACGAATAGTAATATAAATAACCCTGCTTTGTGATGGTCTTAGGCAACCCTGTGAACAGGTCATTTGATAACAAAGAGATTGCAACTCACAGGTTGAGAACTGCTAATTTAGATTGTCTTGCTGTGTCAAACAGCAAGTTTTGACCTCAAACTTGCAGCCTTCCTGCCTCAGTCTCCCTGGTGCTGTGATGAGGAGTGTGTGCCATCATTCCTGCATGTGATTCCTAAAGTTTCCAGCTTCCTCATGATTCTCAATGTGTTGATGAATATAATTCTCCTAATGAATTTTTTGGGCTCAGTTTTCATGTTCTCTCTGACTTCCTTAATTCATCTACTTTTGTCCCTGCACATTGGTGCTAGAGAACCACAAAGTACTGCAGTATCTAAGGATTTTGCATTCCCTGAAAAACAATTTCTGCTTGAGAATGACATCACCTCCATGGGGAACTGAAGAATGCACACTGCTGTAGCAGCATGGTTTTCTAGCACCATAACTCATGCGTCGTGTGGGACTAATAAAAAAACATGCCCCAACTGGAATAGCTTAAGACTCCTGCTTTCTCTGCTATCCTCTGGTATGAGCTCTACCCATGTAGGTGTTCAGCTGTTCAGTTTCTGACCTATAAGTCTAGAAATAATCTCTTAGCTCTCTGAAGGATTATGACCCTGTTGTCTGTGAGTGGGCTCAGTGACCTTGGCCTTCTGAGTTAAATAGTACTCTTTTCCTTCAATGGTTTACTTAGGTGAACTCAGGTTTAATACCTCTTATTTCAGATTAGAGATGATTGAAGATGTGTTATGGTTTTGATACAATGAATGTCTCTATTAAACTGACAGTGGGTTGTGCTTGGTGGACAGTTATTGAAATTCACTCTGATGGACTGCACGTGGTCACTGACACCAGGGGAACTTTGGCTCCAGAGTTGAGCACAGTATTGAGTTTGATGACACAGTTCTTCTGATTCCCCATCTCAATTTTGGGATGCTTGATAAAAGTTATTAATTAATGAGAGACTTCATTTTATTTATTAAAATGTTAAAGATTTATCTTACTTCTAATCACATGTCTGCCTGCCTTTCTCCCACCAACCCCATGTGTGTGTGTGTGTGTGTATGTGTGCGTGTGTATGTGTGTGCATGTAAATATGAAGATGTCAGAGACCTTGGATCCTCTGTAGCTGGAGTGACAGGTGGTTGTGATCTACCTGATGTGGGTGCTGGGATTGAAGTAGTTCTCACTCTTGCTTAGCTATGTCTCCAGGCCTTAGGGAGACTTTAAATAACAGGCCTTTAAATGCTGAAAGTAGAAATGTCAGAGAAAGCATAAGGGCTTTACTGATTTGCTGACCACTGCTGCAGGCCAGAGTTAATGAGATTTACCTTCAAAGTGTTTTTTTATTTCTTGTGAATGAAACTTGTTTGTTTGTTGAGTCAGAGAAACAGGAGACAGGATCAAAAGGAATTAGAAAGTCTTGTTTTGATCAGATGGAAGCAAAGATGAGGTCCAATCATTGAGGCTCATCTGGTAACTGTGAAAAGGTATGATAAATCAGAGATTTAGTGTTAGGCTAAACACCTCACACCCATCAAAAGTCTTTAGTGATCTCCTGTAAACTGAACTTAATTTCTTTCCCCTAAAAAATGAGACATAGAATCCCTAATACCTAATGTTGTGATGGTTGGATTTGAAGCTTTTAAGTTGTGGTTAAATCATGAGGTTGGAGTCCGTATGAACTGAGTTAGTATCCTTTTTGTGTATTTTGAAGGAAGATCTTTCTATGCATCTGTAGTTTTCTGGGAATACACGATCTCCTTGCTCCAGTGTCCCACCGCTGGGATTATAGTCTTACACTTCCATACACAATGAGATTAGTGTCCTTTTAAGAGAGACCCTGAAGAAAATGGTCACTGCTCTACTCATACGTGGGCATGGTGAGAAGATGGACTCATATGAACCAGGAGGAGAGCCATCACCAGACTCTGATTATGTTTATCTTGGATTTCCCAAGTAGCACAACTGTGAGAAGAAATCACTGTGATTTATAAGTCTATGGTATTTTGCTACAGCAATTTGAATTGGCTGAAGGCAATTGATCCAGGCTAAAACATTCATAATAAGGATTCCTGAGATTTACTCTCATAGGTTCAGATTCTGGGGTTAGATGAGGTCATGACCCACTGAAATAGAAATCAGTGAGTTGATGAACTTCTGAGATTGCAAGTTCCAGTGCCTGAAGGATATCTATATTTTTAAGACCTGAAGGATTAATTCTGCTGGAAGGTCATCAGGTTTCTGAACTAGCTGAGTGGCTATAGCAGCTGGTACTTGGTGGGCCAGGATATTTTGAGCATCGTGTCTATAAAAAGAGGTAAGCAGTACTATTTGGGGAGTTCTTTTCTTTCTCTGTCTGTGTGTACTATATCTTGCAGAGGAGTAGGTGGTATGAGCAGACCAATTATCAGTTTTAAATAGAATAAGTGTAGGTCTCTGTGATTGCAATTAAATCCTATATAAAGGCCCATTTAGTCACTAGTGGCAGAAAATCAACTCAAATGACTTTAAGAGAAAGGGGACCAGTTAGTTCACATTTTTGAAAAGGAGAGATCCAGGTATTTGCCAATTTTGGCCTGCCTCAAAATTTCAGTTCTGTCTTCTGTGACAGCTTTGTTCTTAGGCTGAGTTCACTAGAAGTGTCCTGGAATGGCCTTCAGGAGCTATGGGTTAACTGGATTTGTAGGTAGAGAGCACAAAAGGTTTCTGTCTCCCAAGAGTTGAGGCTAGGATAAGTCTTATTGTCAAGATTGAGTCATGTGATTATTTTGGGACTAATCACTGTACTCAGATGACTCTGCTTTGGTTGGCTTGGACAGGATTGAATACTCATCCTAGTTTGATGACTGCAGTACTGAAACCAAAACACCTAGGATGAGAAAGGACCTTATTCTTCAACTGAAATTGGAGTATAGATGCCAAATGTAGGGGAATGGGTTGCAGAGATGGCTCATCTGGTAAAGTGCTTACTGTGCAAACATGAGGACCTGAATTGGATTCTCAGCACCTACATAAAAGAAAGCACCTATAGCCCCAGTGTTAGGGAGGCAGACACAGAAAGAGCCTGTGGTCTTTACTGCTCAGTTAGTCCAGTCCAACCAATGAGCTTCAAGTTTAGGGAGAGATGCTGTCTTAAAAATAAGGTAGAATGCAGTCGAAGAAGACATCTGAATTCCACCTCTGGCCTGAACATGTGTATGCATGTGCATTTCTCCACATGCACACATGTGTATAGATGCACCAAATACACACACCCATGCATGATTTATACACACAATAATTTAAAAAGCAAAAGTAGAAGTGTGGTTGACCAATCAAAACCCACAGATTTTTTTTTTCTAGCACAGAGAGCACAAAATTACAAATATCAGTATCTGTGAGTTTGAAGTAACAATAAAATCTCCCTTTGATTCAAAGTATGATTAGGAAGAACTAGTGTTAATGTCTTTCTTGTCATCACAAAAAGTTCAGTTCAGAATCATGAACTTACATGTAGAAAAGTTTTCTCAATCTGAAACAGTGATGGGACTTATCCTAGGGAATTTTCTTGGGAAACCATTGTGTGTTTGAAGCACATGCGCTGTTGTGCATCTGTAGTGGTCAGAGGACAGCTTGCAGGGGCTGATGACCTCCTTCCAGCACGTGGGGCTCAGGGATCAAACTTAGGTTGTCAGCCGTGGCACCTAACACCTTTGCCTTCTGAGCCATCTTGCTGACCACGAAAACATTTAAAACAGCTTATTGGTGATTCCTGTATTAGAATGGAAAGGTTGCCTTTCACTTCCTGAAAGATGGTCATTATGCACACAGAAACAAATTGAGTCTTAAAACAAATCAGGGCCAGTGCAGACACTACTCTACAGGCCCTGCAGCTACTTGATGAAGCCAGGAAACCCCATTCATTCCAACACTCTGGAAAGATGAATGACTGAAATCAGTGAAGGCTCCTCTGGTGTGTCTGATGGTGAAGGCTCCTCTGGTGTGTCTGATGGTGAAGGCTCCTCTGGTGTGTCTGATGGTGAAGGCTCCTCTGGTGTGTCTGATGGTGAAGGTTCCTCTGGTGTGTCTGATGGTGAAGGCTCCTCTGGTGTGTCTGATGGTGAAGGCTCCTCTGGTGTGTCTGATGGCAGGAACAAAACTGAAAAAATTTTCTCGCATAACTACTGCTATGCTTCATGCTTTTAATCATTTGTATTTAAGACATAAACACAATTTTAAAATCCTTTGGACTTTTACGACAAGAAAATCCTCCAGGCCATCCTATGAGCACCATTCCAGTTCTCTGATTCCTATCACACATCTGCCTGCTTCTTAGGCAAGCAGGAGCTCTCACATGGTGAGTGGACGTGCAGAAACTTAGATGGCAGCCTGGAGAGATACTCCACAGGCTAATGAAAAATGACATTTCAAAAAATCCTGATTTCAGAAGCTTTGCTAAGAATGTGAGGGATTGTTGTGTTGATATGCCAGGATACAGACGTTTCTACTTTCTTTTCTTCACCCAACTCTTCTCCAATAAGGTAATATCAAATCATGATAACTAAAGTAGTCAATTAATACACTTAGGACACAAGCCCTACATTTAAGGTTCAAGAAGCATGTATGGAAAAGGGAACAGAACTGTAAAGTCAGAGGATCAGGCCATCTGCTTTGAGAGAGATAGTCTGTTGCACACACACACACACACACACACACACACACCACGGTGGGGAGGGAATTGGAACTGAGAGGAGAGGAGGGGATGAGAAGGAGGCAAATATGAATAAAATACATTGTATGAAATCCTCTAAGAATTAATAAAATATTATAATGAAGTATCCCAGACCCAGAAAGTTCAAAAAAAGTAATTGAAAGTAAATAGACATAAAAAAATTATTTATCACTTTACTATTCAGAGGGAAAATTCTCTCTCTATGTTTCTCTGTTTTTCTGTCTCTCCAACTCTCTGTCTCTGTCTGTCTGTCTGTGTTTGTGTGTTTGTGCATGTTCTTATTCCTGTGAGGAGCCACATGTGTGTGTACATACATGTGGAGGCCAGACATTAGTGTCTGGTGTCTTTATTGATCCCTCTCCTTCTTATATACTGAGGCTGGGTCCCTCATGGACCTTGGAGCTGGCAGATTAAGGCTTATTTAGAGAGCCAGCTTCCACCAGGAACTCTTTATCTCCATCTCCCAAGGGTCATCCTCATCCTCCATGCTCATGCGCTAAGGATCTGAATTCCGATTTTGACACTGGCACAGCCAATGCTTAGTCACTGAGGCACCTTCCCAGCCCCAGGAAATGTCTTTACCAAAAGATTTCTTACAAAGCGATCTTGATAGGAAACTCTACAAATAAAAGACTTGCTTTCGGTTTCACAGAAACTTGACTAAAAGTCTGAATTCATTGGGAGGATTCTGAGAAACTGAACTTTCTGGCAGGGTGATGCTTAAGATGGGTTCCTGGTCTCCCTCAGGGCACCCTGTTTATGCATTGGCAGCCTTCGGATTTTGTGGAGCTGCTTCTGGTTGCATTTGTAAAATCCTTTCCTCAATGTCATGTACCAGATATTACTAATGCAAACTGCTTAATAAAATAAGCAATTTAATGGAAAGGCCAAGTTTAAACTCTCCCACAATTAAATCAGTGTTTTCAAAAGCTACTTTGATGTGGAGGTTCTGTTGACTCAGGAACCTGCTTACAGTGCTGTTGAGGAAGGATGGAGTTAAACATGATGGCCTCATGACTGAGAAGACATATTTAATTTTATTTTCTATTCAGAGCTGATACCTCCTTCTCCTGTCTTTATTTTGCAGGCTCTCTGTTGATCTGGCACAAGTGTGCGGGTTTAAAAAAAATGATGATGTTATCTATTTACTATTCAAATGCAATTTTAAATGGTTTGGCTCAGCACATTTGAATCAAAAATCCTATTAAAGATGCAATATTCCTCTGCTACCTTTTTGCCAGGCGCATTCATACAGCATTCCTTTCTCAATCGGAATATAATACTGTATACCTGTTCAGAGTGATGTGATTTCCAGCTTTGAATCTGCAGTCGTTAAACAGGCTGTTCACCTTCCTATCATGGAAATTTGGTATTCATGCATAATTTCTCCCCCATACATTTGCAAAATACATTATTAACCACGTGATCATGCCTTCGCTCTGCTCTGTAGCCTTTTCATTTGAAATCTTCCAACTTATTATTTTTGCTTCTACCATCTGATAGAAATCATAAAATTGCTGAGTAGAGATAAACATCCCATTTCTTTCTTCTTCTTCTTTTTTCTTAAAAAGTAATGGAACTCCTTTAGGAATGAGGGATGAAGAAAGGGCAAATTGATCATTTACTCCACAGGAAAAAGTTTTGATCTTTGGATTGATGAGAAGCAGGCTTAATTTTCAATATTTTGCATGGACTTAACTACCTAATTGCATGGCTAAATGACCTGTGAGAGAAAAACGCAGCCGTTAGCTCAGAGCAGTTTTAGTCAGTTCTAGAACACTGATGGTTATGCTACGCTGTGTTTCTCTTCTGGTAATTTTTGAACTTCTTCAGATACACTGTTTATTAAGCAAGCCAGACTTTCTGCTTGGGAAGCACTTTCCAATTACAGAGTAGTCTTCCCTGCAGCACTCAGAGATGGAATCAGAGGCTGCCCACGAATTGTGGGCCACCCCAGGCCGCCCAAAGCCAGGGAGTCCAACTCGAATTCAGCCTTACTTTCTCAGTGGGCTGCAGGTGCATTTTGACATATTTTTTCTGTGGTGACTACATATAAGCATGCTGCTTTCAGAAATTTCAATCACTTACCCAGCAATTGCCTGGTCACAGTGCCTGGATCTCAATCCCATTAATTACACCAACTGAAATGCAGTTAGGTTATTGTCTATGGTGTGCGCATGTGAGTGTGTACAGCCATTTATGCATATTTTTTGCATTTACCCCCATTTGTGTCTGGCAGAACAAGACACTAGTAATTAAAAGAGATTGAATTTGTCCTCCAAGGTCTGTGAGGGAGAGGTATTTGATTTTTCAGGATGAGAAGCAGAGAAGGAGTGATGATTCAAAGAAGGTAGACACAAGTAGATGTGTGGAACTCCAGTGAAGTTTTCTACAGTAAGCCTACTGAGAATCTTCTATCTTGGAATTTAGGTTGGAGAAACCCTACCCAGGGCTCTAAAGGTGTTAAGTGAGCTCAGGAGAATTTTGAGACCCTTTTGTATTAGAGTAGCAGGTGGAGGAAGGTCCTAGCCTACTTCTCTGAAATCCACTGTCCTGGCTTTCCAAAATACCTTATAAAGGTACAATTTTCCCCACTACAATTGTTGATTCTAAGAGTTTGCCAAAGTGGCTTCCATTTTCATAACCATATGCAAATGTTCATATACACTGTCTCAGTCATCACATGGGAGACAACAAATCCATGAGCAAATTCCTTCCACTAGTTTATAGTCCAAATGTACTGACATTTATTCCTCAAATCAACAGCAAGGGATGTCAGTAATTGAGGAGAAAGGTTAAGAGATTAGCTACTAGGATCCATACATCAAAGCTTGGGGTTTTCAGTTCATTTGATTATGGGATACACGATACTGGCTAACCTTACATAAATATATACATCAAGCACAGCATTGCCATGTAGAGTTGTGAAGAAGATGCAGAGTTAGTAGCATAGAAAGCAAAAGCATATACAACAGAGTAACTCATTATTGTTAGTGTAACAGCCTGTGTGTTCAGAAGATTGGATTTCAGAGACTGGCTCTTGATATATATTCCTTGAGTCGTTGGGCACATCGGAAAGCTGCTTCTGGAAAGCATGTATGGATCTCCTATAAGTACCATTACACGTGCATCTTGATGATTTCCACTTTCCTATAGACTGGTTTTTCCTATGGCTCCTTTAGTTGGGGCACCCCATGACTCCTATAGCTATGACTCCTAGTCTGCCTGGACCATTCTCATGACTTGCCTTTGCTGGCTTTAAATTGTTGACTTCTCTAGCCCATTTGAACATCTTTAAGTTATATGTCGGATGCTGAGACTGGCCAGAGGACCTAGAGGCATCAACCTGTTACTTCCTCACAGCCGGGGAGTTGAATAAGCTATTGTTTAAGTAAATGATGCAAACTTTCTTAGTTGAATCTTGGACTTCAGACTTCAGTACTCTGGTGACCCTGGTGGAACCAGACATGGACAGCTCCTTTAGCTAGGGTGGGTCTTGTAGACTGGTACCAGTGTATGTCCAATCAGGACTTTGAAATTTTGGTTTACTTCTGTTCCAATCTTGGGAAAAGCAAAAACACATTCTGTCTAATATATCTCCTTTGTGATGAACCAGGACAAGTGAAGTCACCCAGACTA
Organism: Tokudaia tokunoshimensis; assembly: GCA_036184795.1. Lineage (NCBI taxonomy): Eukaryota > Metazoa > Chordata > Mammalia > Rodentia > Muridae > Tokudaia > Tokudaia tokunoshimensis. The sequence continues at coordinate 52,309,568 of BTHU01000014.1, read as the reverse complement.
ATATAAAAATATGGCTTGACTGACGTTTGATTTCTCCGAGGATATACCAGACCAAATATTGAGTCAAAACTTAGGAACAATATTTTCATAGTAACCTAGCTATGCTGGATGGTTTTACATCGACTTATCAGATGAAAAAGGGAACCTCCATTGAGAAATTGCCTCCATAAGACCAGGCTGTAGGACATTTCTTAGTTAGTGATGTGGGAGAGCCAAGCTTGTTGTAAACAATGCCATTGTTCCTGAGTTGTCAGCCCTAGGTTCTATAAGAAAGCAGGCTAAGGAGGCCAGTAAGCCGCACTCTCCATGGCCTTTGCATCAGCTCTTGCTTCCAGGTTCCTGACCTTTTAGGTTCCTGTCCTGATTTCCTTGGATAATGAGCAGTCGTATGGAAGCATTTGCAGAACGAACCCTGTTCTCCCTAAGTTGCTGTTGTCATACTGTTTCATCGCAGCAATATTAACTAAGAAACAAGCTCATTAGTTTCTTTTGTAAAGACAGAGAATGGTGTGGTGGGCTATTAAGAAGTGAAATATCTGGAATCGGACATGAATGAAGATTAAAATTGCTGGCTGAACAGTCTCCCTGAGTAGGCTGAATTCTTGGTAGCTTTCTTATCTACGAACACAGATAATTCTATTTGTCTTTGAAATTAGAGTGGGTTGGAATTTGTACAGCTAAGTAGATATTATTATTATTATTATTATTAATTACTATTATTATTATTAAATTAATGAATGGGGTTCTTTTTAAGCAATTCACCTCAACCATCAGTAATAGGGAACATGGGCTTGTTTGGGAGTGTATGAATATTTGTGTGTTTCCATGATTAGAATAGATCCTGGGTCATCAGAAATGCTCTATGGGTACAAGAGAAAATAAGGTAATTTTGACCACTGAAATAGAAATGAATTGGAGAATGAGATACTGAGTGTTCATAATTATAACTTTTGATGGCTTAAACATAGACCTTGCACCTTGCCTTATGTGATAGCATTAGTAATAAGGGAGGGCAGTTTTTATTTTATTTTTTTCTGAGAGTAGAAAATTGAACAAACTCTCTTCCTAATAGAAACTTTAAACTTAAACCTGAAGGATTCTGGAAATGCCACCCTCCTGCCCGGAGGCTTCTTTTGAACTATGTAAAAAATAGTTCTAGAAATTCATGGGTCAAAGTGAAATTTACATCATGGTTTAAAGATACCAAATGATCGGTTGGGCACCCATGAGTTCATGCAAACCCTGAATTTTTGTCATCTGTGATGGTGACATTTTTCAAGTGACATTCTTGTAAATACTGAATAATAATATGTCCCAGACAGAGCCCCTGGGGGACAGGAGAAGAGAATGAGAGTGGAGCAGAATTAAAACTGACAAGAACTGGAGACAGCATGAAAGATAAATCGTGAGCTGGGCTCCGTCAGGCAAGTCTGGCTGCAAGATGTTCAGATGATAGCGTGATTGATGGACTTAGCTCAGAGGAAATGTCCGGTAATATAAGAACAGATCAGTATTGAGAGATAAATCATCCTGCAATCATGCTGTGATCTCAACACTAATGGGGTTGAAAAACAGCACAGTTTTGAGGGAGGTCCTGAGATAATTGTTTTCTAACAACCTGCTATGTGTATTGGCAAGGAAGTTAAATCAAACTCAGGACCACATTGCAATGCCAGTGTTTTGAGGACTGGGCGAGGACTAGACTTTCGCCCGGGGACTGGAATTCGCACAGCTCGTGGGCTACTTGCCAGTTTAACACGGAGAGAGCCTCCTTTGTGTTGTGAAAATCAGACTCTGGTTTCAAATTGCCACCCAAGTCTCCTGTCTGCCTGTAGAATTTGTACTGTTACTCTCCGGAGGGGCATCAGGCTGTCAGTCCTATGGGACTTTGGGAAAACCTTTTAATTTTTGTTCCTACAAACACTCATGGAGACTAGGTTGAGCAAGCAGTTATGGAGGAAGAAGAAAGTTAGGGGAGCACAGGTGTGAGATAGAAGATTCAGGAATCTCAATGATTGCAGGCAAGAGGAACATTAAGAAGCTGGGTGTGCTCAGTTCAATGTTTGGCTGAGAACATCCTCTCTGTATTTGTCAGGCACTGGGAGGGCCTTTCTGGAAACAGCCATATCAGGTTCCTGTAAGCAAGCACTTGTTGGCATCCACAATAGTGTCTCGGTTTGGTAACTGTCTATGGGATGGATCTCCAGGTGAGGTAGTTTCTGGATGGTCTTTCCTCTTCCAACAGAGGAGCTAGAGTAAGGACCAAAGGAGCTGAAGGGGTTTGCAGACCCATAGGAGGAATAACAATATGAACCAACCAGTACCCCCAGAGCTTCCAGGGACTTAACCACCAACCAAAGAGTACACATGGAGGGACCCATGGCTCTAGTCAGATGGGTATCAGAGGATGGCCTGGTCTGATATCTATGAGAGGAGAGGCCCTTGGACCTGTTAAGGCTCATTGGCCCAGGGTAGGGGATGCCAGGTTGGGGAAGCAGGTGGGTTAGTGAGCTTGGGGAGAGGGGATGTGATAGGGGTTTTTTGGAGGGGAAATGAGGAAAGGAGATAACATTTGAAATGTAAATAAAGAAAATATCTAATAAAAATGTAAAAAAAAAAAAGAATCTGGGTGTGAGGTGCTATGATGAAAAAAAGCCGAAATGGTGGGAATGATCTCTTCTGCGTTCTTGGAGTATCTGTTTCTGCTTGTGCTCATACAGGGCTGGAAAGCCTTAGTACAAATTGGAGGAAGTTAAGAGGCCTCCAAAGTTTTTTCTGAGTAGGAGTGGTTGGTTGAGGAAATTCTCTTATATTGGCATCTGTTCCAACAACACAATGGTACAACCTCTTCAACATCATGGAGGTGAGTTGTAATGATGTGTTCACATTTGAGTTTGGGTGAGTTGTGTTGGCTTAGTCAGGAAAATCACCGGGGAGATTTTAAAGTTGGTTTCAGGGCTTCGCTCTTACAAGGCAGCCTCCAAGGATTGTGTGCCATTATCATTGTCATTTCCTGTCTTCAACCTCTGTTTTAAATCTAGGGATGCCATTGGCACATAGTAAATATCCCTCTTTGTGACTTATGTTTTAGATATAGTATATATAATATATAAAATTTACAGATGGATTAAATATTATCTTATAAACCCATCTTTACATTACATATACTACACACACACATAGAATCCTATTAGTATCTGCTAAAATGTAAAGATAGATTTATAAAAACCTGTACTATAAGGCAAGTAAAGATAATGTACATAAGTAAACAAAGAACACATGTTCCTTTTCCTAGGACCCTTTGAATTGTCCTTTCTGCCCATTGTTCAGAAGGTTAGCAAAGTTGGAGAAAAAACAAGGTACTTTCTGAAGCTAACATTAGCAGTGGGATCAGGCTTCATTCCTTTCCATCCCATTTCCCCAACCCCCTTGACTCATTTAAGGAGGATTTTTTCTAAGGCTGCTCGTTCATGTGTCGGGATTTCTTTATCGCTCTGCTATTTCTCCCACTGTACAGGAGCACTGAACGGCAACAAAGGTCCCTTTCACCTGAGACCCTGTGAGGTCACCACTCTGTTTAATTGCTGAAGTAGTCCAGATGAACACACTTTGAACTGTTTACAAAAGAGATCCTAGGACTGTCAGGGTTTCTGAATACAGCTCTCTTTTCATGAAGGACAAGTTTATCTAAAGCCTGAAGCAAAGACCCTAGACAACTGAAAGGGGGGCATCAGGTTAGATGAGATCATTGTAGTCCTTAGGGCTCTCACAGTTTTTGACTTGGTAGCACTTTTATCTGTGGGAAGATTGGAAGACTGTTCCTCTCCCTCCAGACTCCTTTAAGAACCCATTTAAATCATAAAAAAGATGTTAAATTTATCCTGTGAATTCTAAAGCTGAAAGGTTGTCTTTAGAGATAGTTTAATCTTGAAACTATGCTTCAGATAGGGAAACTGAGGTATAAATATTAAAAAAAAAGTTCATTAAAGCTCACACAAAAAGGTCAAATTTCTGTTTGTCTCTAACTTTCCAATCTTTAAACAGAGAGTCCATGGTTTCTAGGAGGTTGATATCCTGCTTTAAACTCTAATAGCCCAGTATTTCACTGGATGGTTTGCAAGATCAACATAATTAGAGGGTTATTGCAAGCTGAGGTCATTGATAATGTTCTGGGAACTAGACAGGTGCACCCTAAGTGTCATGTTTGACTTCTGTGGCAGAAAAGAGACACCATACATCCTTGCTGAATGAATGAGCAGTGAATGCAGCCTCTGGAAACAGGAGCCATATGGAGTCCATTTTTCTCAGTGTCCCTCTCGTTCCCATTAAGGTGTCAATGGGTTTTTGCTTTTCCCCTGCTTGAGTTTTATTCTTGGCTCTTGGGAACTGGCTAAGATCAAACTGCACATAACCTGTGCTGCTATGGTGATCACCCTCCCAAGGTATTTTCAGAATCACCACCCCTCTATTTCATCAGAAGTGGTACGAAGAAGGGATGGAAGACCTCGTAGTGAGTGACAGTGAGAAGCCAGTTCCCTAGTGGGAATTACCAGGGAAAGAATTGTTAAATAATTCACACAATAGATTTGCTACTTTCTAAGCCAGTTCCCATCCCAGCTTCGGAAATAGGTAGAGAAAAGTTCTGGGCTAAGAAATATTGAAGCCCTTGATTTCTTTGCTGTCAGAGGATCTGCTGAAGGCTAGCCTGGGGATATACACAGTGTGAGGTCCCAACAGGACTCTCTTAGTTGACTGGCTCTGGGTGTTCCTGGGAAATGTATACATAGCTAGCACCACTCAAGTCTCTAGGAGCAAAGTGTCCTGAGCTCTAACAAGCAGATCAGTCTGAGATCCAACTGCTGAAGCATTTCTACCCATTCATTATTCTGCTGTTGTTCTGTGACTATATCTGGTCATGGACATGAGTGAGAACTGGTGGTGAAACCCACATGGACTGTTAGTCCAGACAGAGTTAAATTTTTTTAAGTGTTTTTTTCCCCCTCCGAAAAGCTTAGAGTTCATACCAGGTGAGAGTTTTGGGCAACCTACAAAATCCACATTATCCTCGCCCTTATCATCACAGTTCACTGAAGGTTGCTATTCTTGCTCCTTATCTGCCCTAAGAGAACATAAAGAAGATTTATTCTCTCTTGCCAGTAAAACTAGAGTCATAAATTTATCAATTTAGCAAGCAGCTTCATATACACTTGGGGACCTACACGAGAATGGGTTTTTCCATAAGGGTATTTTTTGTGAGTTTTTATATGTTACAAATATCACCTTGCATCAGGTAAGCTTTTACCTTTCTAATGGATAATTTTACAAGAATTATATTCCTATCCATAAGAATCTTTAGCTGTAAAAGCCTATCCATTACACTCTCAGTATAAAAGTGATAGTAATAACATCAGTCCTAACAGATAAGAAAATCAAACCTTTGAGAAATGAAGTGAATCTCTAGACTTCATTATTCCTGAAACCAAGCTTCCCCTTCCATGATGGTGAAATTTTTTAGGATCTCAAACAATTAATCTTTGCCCACCAAAACTCAAAAAATGCAATCACTACTTCTGATCACATGATAATCCTTTGAAAAGGTGGAGCATGGAAGCTCTTGCTCTGTTGGTTGTTCTTACCTGGAAAATCTATCACACTTGAGCATTTGCCAGCTTCTCTTCTATCTGTAAAGTGATGCTCTGAATGGACTAAGCAGAAGAGGGCTTTGCACATGCTAAGTTTTCTGTGCTAGTCATTGTATCAAGTGCTTCTGTATGTTATCTCGTGATCGAGTTCATATAAGCACTGTATGTTTCAAGATTGATTGGAGCACACAGTAGGCACCTAGAACAGAATGCAGCTACGAAAGTACAGATGCTGTAACCCATGTAGTTGAGTATCTTCACATCTGTGTAAGCATGTACCCAAGTGGGCAATAATCCACTTCAGTTTCAGTAAGATTTCAATAAAGTCTCCTTGCAAGTGACTTATTCTTTTGACACTGAATGACTACAATCACCTTCTTCAAGGACTTTGTGGTCCTGTAGAAAATATTCAGTTTGTGTTTGGGTACATTCCTCCCTTATATTTGTGTGTAGGAGAGTTTGGAGGTAAAGGAACTGGGATCAGGCAAACCACTTACCCACTTAAGAAGTAATGAGATGTTTAGCTGCCTTTGTAGTGATAATGGACTGAAGGTGGGAGAATAGGCTCCAGAACCATTAGGGAGGTAGAATGTGTGGATTGTTAACTCTCTGAATGTGGGTGCTGAGGAGATGATTAAGGTAGAGAGCTCTGACTGGTCTCTAGTTGAGGATTTGGTGGAGAAACCAAAATTGTACATTTATGTAGTGTTCATTTCTGAAATACCTAGGATTAGAAATGGAGCTAACGGGATGACAAGTTATTAAAGCAGAAATGCAATTGCATCCTCAGATTTGCAAGAACATTCTCATACAGCTTGGTTGTCTTTGGTTTCTATTAGTATGTATTTTAAAAAGGTTCAAGATGCAGGTTCTTTTCATTCTCTGTAGAGAGCAGGGCTGTTAGTAATTTTTACTTTAGCATTCTCATAGTCTAGGCATGCCCATAACTAGCTTTTAGGGCTTCAATAGGTATTGCAATGACCAGAAGCTCCAAAATGGGATTTAGAAGTTTCTAAATGATACCCAATTAAAAAGTGTTCCAGGCAAAATAGCAGCAAATCTTCCTTTGAAACTAACCCACTGTTCTGTTTCCCTAAGAGGAGGTGGGAGCTGCGACTCCAGGCAGAGCCCAACGCTGCGAGCATTCAGCTACAACTGTAATTACTGCCAAGCAAGCTATATCCCAGAATTAGGATTATTGGTAATCACATCATATGACTGGGGGCGAGATGGGTTCATGGGTTGCTGTCAACTGTTGTGCCTGAGGCACATAGACATATTGGGTTTCAAACTTACAAAATTCAGCACAGAACAGACTGAGGATTAAAAAAAGAGAGAATGAGCTGTTTGACAATATAAAATTAAGTTGGTCTAAAAACAGTTCGTTGACAACATTGGTTTTTATTATCCAGGCTGTCCTGAGTAAATTAAAAACTCAAGAGTCATAAAGAATCAAACTTAATAGGGATGTAAAGGCAGACCAATCATATTTAGGGCCAAGTGTAGAGTTAATTTATTTTTGCCTCTTAAACTGAGGAATTTGACCCAAAGAAACTGTAGGAAATGTAGCTACGGTTACATTCATTAATGAAAGTGGAACAGAGTTGTCATTTTGCATTGAAGGTATAGCTCTCATCCAAAATGACTAATTTAATTTAGATACAATGACTGTGCAAAATGTACATAAAGCACCTGTGTGACTCCTGCTGATTTTAATTATAAAGAAACTTACAACTTGGAATCAATCATATTACATTCTACTGTAGTGTAATGTTAACTACACATATCTTGTTGAATAGCAGCTCTCTAATATATGCTAATTTTATATGATGGAAACTCTATTAAATCTCAATGCCTTAATCATATTTCACCAAGTCTATAGCCACTAGCATCCTGTTCCTATAAGTTACATTACCTTAAATACCTCCTATAAGTGCCATAATAGAAGCCTTTTGAAACTGGCCTATTTTATATGGAACAATAATCTGAAGGTCCATTCATGCTATAACAAATGGCAGCATTTTCTTCCATTATTTGTGTATACTATTTTCTTTAAAATTTGTTCACCTGCAATAGGAGTTTATATTCTTACTTGGTTGTTGTGAAATATATAGCAATGTACATGGAATACCAATATCTTTGAGGTCTTTTTTAAAATTGTTTTGGATAAATTCCAAGAAATGGTATTCATGGATCATATATTTATTAGGGACTTCTGAATTATTTTGCACAAAGGATGTATTATTTTCCACTATCATCAACAACATGCAAGTGTTCCATTCCCTCCCATGCAAATTCTTACCAGTGCTTGATATTTTGTTGTTTTTCAAACTATTCCTAAGGGCCATCTTAACAAGTGGTTTTGTGTTGTATTTCTCTGGTCATTAGTAATGTTGAGCATCCAGTCATGGAGATGGCCATTTACAGGACAGTATAGTCATTAAAGAAATGTGTATTCAAGTTCTTTGCCATGCCATGAAGTTGCTGATAGCTTTCCCTGATTACTCTCCACTTTATTTGTCAAGGTGGAGTCACTTATCTCTTTGAACCTGGAGCTCACCAATTCCAGTTAGTCTAGCTAGGCAACTTGCCTTGAGGATTCTCTTTCTCTGCCTCCTGAGTTTTTGGATTACAGGTATCTGAAATGTCTGTGCAGCTTTTATGTGACTCCTGGGGATTTGAACTCAGGTCCTTACACTTGCTGTGCAAGCTCTTTACTGAGTAATCTCTGCTGCCCCTTCCTAGTCTTTATGAGTTTGTTTCATTCTTATTTTCTTTTCTCCTCTGAATATATAATTTCAAATGATGTTTCTTTAGAGCATTATTTTTTTTTCTCCTACTTCATCAAATTTGTTCTTGGACCACTTTAGTGATTTTTAAAATTTTCAGGTATGATATTCTCCAGAATCCACAATTTCTTTTTTAATATTTACTGCCTCTTTGATTGTACTGACATCTTTCATATATGACATTCTTAAGGTCACTGATAATCTTTATAATGATTATTTTGAATTCTTTGTTACATAGTTTGCATATCTCCATTTGTTTAGGGTTGATTTCCGCATTTGTTGGATTCTTCATATTTGTAAAACAAACAACAACCCTTCCTCCAGTGACTTATGTTAATATTTATACACTGGCTTCATACAGGGAGTGGCTGGGTTATGGAGCTTCCCTCAACATTTTCTTTGTGGTGTACTTTGGATTGTACAGAGGTATTTGATCAAAGCTATTTTCCAGGGGTTGAAGGAGATCTCTTTTTTCATGATGTGCTAAGCTTTGGAAGAAGTCAGTGATCATGTGCTACATATTTTTTGAGTTAGCTGATTTTGCACTCACTTTGGGTTGAAGAGGCCTGTTAATTATTTTCTTGATTTCTTAAAAATGAAATTAGTCTATGTGTTGTTGAAGTCTTTGAAGATAAATAGCCCAAAGGTTTGTTTCCAGATTTTATCCTTGAAAGGGATATCCTAGGAAACTATTTGTTTTTCAACATTTTGGCTTCTTTGTCTATCAGGAGGTAAATGGTCTAAGTTCAACAACGAAGAGTTATATGTGTTTGTATAAGAATTGTGAATCCTGGTGCTGTGAAGATAGCTCTCATGCTTAGTGGCTTGCAACCCAAGCATGATCACCCAAGTCTGAGCCCCAGAACCCATGTACCAGGCTGGGCACAGTGGTATGTATTGTAATTATAATATTAGAGAGGTATAAACAGGTAGATTTCCAGTAGATCCCTGGTAGATACTCAGGGATCACTAGTCAGCCAAGCTTACTTGCTTTGAAAGCCCTGGGACTTGATGAGAAACCCTGTCTCAAGAAAGAAATGGTGAATAGACTCCTGAAGTCTACCATCTGAGAATGACTTCTGGCTTCTATATGCACACACACACACACACACACACACACACACACACACACACACACACATAGACACAGACAGGCGGACAGACAGACAGACAGACAGACAGACAGACACACGAATCATGAATGTGGATGTCATAGAAATGGTAACCTGCCAGTATTTGCTTTACATGTCTGGTTGCTAAAAACATGTTATGCACTAGGATCTTATTCTCTCATGTCAAAAGATGATGGAAAAATCTTTAGAAAGAATTTGGCATGCTGTACCAATTCCTGGGAGATCAGACAAATGGAAGTTTATGGAAGTCAGAGCCAATGTGTTTCTTTTAGATATCACTCAAGTATGGCAGAATTGTCAGCTAGGAAATTTCCTTCTGTAAGTTTCTTTTCTTTCTTTCTTTTTTTTTTCGATTTTTTTTTTTTTCGAGACAGGGTTTCTCTGTGTAGCCCTGGCTGGCCTCGAACTCAGAAATCCGCCTGTCTCTGCCTCCCAAGTGCTGGGAGTAAAGGCGTGTGCCACCATTGCCCAGCCTTCTGTAAGTTTCTAACAGGACTTAAGTTGATGCAGATTAGAATTTTATATGAATACATACCTACTGGCACTGCAAATAGAAAGATTACTTGCTATTAGCTTTTGTGCAGCGATTCCAACATTTACTCTCAGCTAAACCATCATCTTTCTTCTGGCCCATTACTATTTTCTCCTCAATGGCCTTCCTGCTTTTCCATTTTCCCTGCCCTCCTCACACCTCTATTATTCTCTGCATAGTGACCACAGGAGTCCATTTCATGCTAGATCACGTGATGCTGCTTATTTGCTTATAACCTATGAGCATTCATCTATCTCACTCAGAGAAAAAAAACCAGAAACCCACATCCTTACCACATCCATGGCCACAGATCTGTAAAATCAGCATTTTGCTCTTTGCCCTTGAGGTAACTGAGTTTCAAGTACATTTTCCTCATTGTTGACCTGATCATATTAAGCATTTGACCTACTCAGGGATTTTCAGTACTTGTCACCTTTCACTGAAGTGTTATTTCCCAAGTCTGTATGTTTTCATTTCCTTCAGTTTTCTGCTCAAATACTGTTTTCTCTCCTGGATAATACTCCCGTTTATGTTCCTATATTACTTTCTATAGAGCAAAAACTGTTGTTATTGCTATAATAATAATTATAAATTGTATTACTTTGTAATTTCCAATAGCCAGAATGTTAGGTCCATAAATGCAAAAAGATTTTTATATCTACTACTCTGTCTCTTAGGCCTACATAAATGCCTAGATTTCAATATTCACCCATTCAATAATTCAATAACTATTTTCTCCATGTGTAACCATATTTCAGGGAGAAGAGTGAAGGTCTTAAAACTGCAAGCCATAAGAAACTGTTGCTCCTAATTGTAGTGACTTTCCACTCTTGAGACTTACAGCTGTAGTCGAAGCATAGTCAGAGGATATGGAGTAGAGAAAGCAGAAGAAGCTTCAGATACTTGAGGTGTGGACTCTGTCAATATCAGAGATGAGCAGAGAAAAAATACAGAGAGGCATACATATGAAGACGGGAAGATACTTATGTAGGTCTGTTTTCGTTTTCATATAATAGAATGGGCTGCCTTCTATGTATAGTGAATTCTAGGCCATCCAGTATCTTCAAGCAAATACTACATGATTAGAAGTAGAAAGTGGAGGAAAGACCAGGGAGACCTTTGAGAACTTTTCTGGACTTGAAATTGTAGCTTTCTACAGATATAATAGTATCTCTGGCAAATTATTACACTCCACTATGAATGCCATTTATTAATCATCCGTATTATTTATTATGATATTTCTTCTTCATTTATCTTATCTATCATAAAGTTTTTCTTCGTATCTGGAAGGTATTCTTTTTCATGAAAGTGAAAGCAGTTAAGTGCATATCTTGTATTGAGCATTTTGTTCAATAGTCCACAGCAAACCCTAAATCTAGGCTCTGTTCTAAGTAGGTTCTGTACTATGTGGCTATTCTACCTCTCCTGATTGGATGTCAAAAGACAGTTCTTCACATGAAATCAGGCACAGATGCAGGAAAAACAGCTATTCTCCAAAAATCTTAGTAGCTCCTGCTTTTTATCTGCGTTGAACATTGTATACATAGTGTACAAATATATCAGTAAGGAATAAGGAATGAGCTATTTGGAATCCTGAGTAGTTCCTTGTATAATAGGTCATATTTTTTCTCAGTTCATGTGTACATACTCACTGAGGGCTTACTTATTTCTAACAAGGTCTTGAGGGTAACTAGTGGTCTAGTTACTTTGTGAGTAGCAAGGTCCAAGTTCATACTCCTTATGAGGTTGTCCATGATATTGCCCCTGTTTGAAATCCAAGGCAGCAAATCTCATCACCAGTCCACAAGCATTCTGAGTCATTATGATATTTAATTTATATAAACAAAAGCAAGGACAGGCACTTTCTAATGAAAACAAGCATTTAAACGGGATTGTCAGTTAAACAATTCAGTTTACACCTCACTATCATGGACAGATTAGCCATGCATGACATCTCCAATAAAAACTACTTTCAGTAAATTATTTAGTATTTATATTTTGTGGAGGGGCATACTTAATAAAACCAGCAGTTATAAGGAATAGTGACAGAATGTTAGCAGCACCATTCAGAATCTGGACATATTGCCTTGTTGTGGGACATAGAGCATGAATAATCTTCATCTTTCTGTGGGATGGGTACACTTAATACGTTTTTGTTTTAGCATCCTCTTAAAGAGTGTCTTGGATCTATCTGTCTACCCAAATCAGATTTCACACTTGTTAAAAACAGCCTTTGTGAGGAGCACTGTATTGTTGAAGTCGATTGTAATAGATGGTCACTGGCCCTCTCTCTTCTTCCACTTAACAAAGGAATGACAGAAAAATGGTGCACTCTACCCAACTCAAGAGAACATTAAAAGAACTTGGGACTGCAGAGGCATCTTAGTGGTAATGTATTGCCCTTCCAGAAGACACAAGTTCAGTTCCTAGCACCTTGGATGTTTTGCTAACACCACTGTAATTCCAGCTATAGGAGATCTATTGTCCAACCCTCCTTCCCCATGGGCACCTGCACTCACAGGCACATATCCACACACTGTCATACACATAATTAAAATAACAATAAAAATAAATCTTTTAGGACTAAAGCAATATCTTCTAATAGAGAGGATAAAACCTTATTTCGAAGAATCTCCAATCACAAGCCTGCATAATTCTTTCATTTGTTCTGAGGATCTGGTGTGACCCTTCTCTACTAAATCCCTGTTCATCTCCATAGGGGAAATGCTTTTTCTATGTCTGTATTAAAGAATATGTCTGTATTTCCATGAGTACAACCCCCTTGATAGATGAAAACAACATTGTTGTCATTACTAAAGTTGAGCAGATGCTAATATTAACAATTATATTAATTAAGGTCACACTTACAGTATTGCTGTCAACAATAGTTTTTCTTAATTAAAAGGGTTCTTAAACATATTTTTTGACAGAAGCACACAGAGAAACACTGCGTGAGTACTTAATAAAAATGTGCCTTTATATTTGTTGGGATGTACCAAACTGCCTTAGGTGTGTTACCTCCATGTCTTAACTATCTAAAGTTTTATTTTCCTTTTCCATCATGATATTTTGAATGAAAGGCAGGGTCTTTGCCCTTCTAATTTAGGTAGACATCCTCGGTCTTGAATGTGGTCAGAGACTGGCATAATTAATCAGTGTGCAGGAGACCCACACTTCCTTCAATGTCACAGGTGATTCTTGGATGCTTTTGTTTAGGATGAGTTAGCTGGAGCAAGTTGTGGGAGGCTGAAAGGGACAGATGGATTGGAAGAAGGAAGCCATGAATAAAAACTGTTTTTCAGTAGCTCAGGTAAGTGTTTCCTGAAGGCCTCCGCATAGAAAGCTTACTGGAAAGCCTATAATGCTGTTGGATACTACTGAAACCTTTGTGAGGTGGATCCTAGTGGAAAGAAGTTAGTACATGGGCTCATGCCTTTAAAGGGTATTGGAACCCCAGCTCTTTCTTTCTTCTTGAGTACTATCCAGCATGGCATAAGACTCTTTCTCTACTATGTGTTCCTGCCATGATGTATTACTGCAACCCAGGATCATAAGTGGTGAGCAGAACACAGGCAAGCACTTCTGAAGCAGTAGACCCAAGTGAACCTGTCCTTTTTTCATACGGACTACCTCAGGCATTTGCTAATATAATGGGAAGCAGATTAATACAGTCTTTATGACTTCTATACTTCTTTATCATAGAAGTCAGGTGTAGTACTAAAATCTGAAGCCTAAGGTGTTATGATTTGGAAGTTACCACAAGGAATGTTGAAGGAATCATCAGAGCAAAAGAATAGAGATGAGAGCATATTTGAGGAGAATTGAAAAAAATTCCCTGTATTTCTCTTTATCTACTTTATTAACACAGAATTTACAGTGGCATGTACATATAATACTAGCACTTGTGGGTAGGGGCAGAGAGATTTTGAGTTTGAGCCAACCTGGGCTAAATAGGCAGAACCTGCCAAAACAAACCAACTACCAATCAAGCAGTCAACCAACCAACCAGCAAACCAACCAACCAACCAACCAACCAACCAACCAACCAACCAACCAACCAACTAAACAAACAACCAACCAAACAAACAAATAGAAAAAAACAAATGAAATAATTTGGACTTTGCTCTTTGAGATATATTTAATGGAAAAACTGTATATGTATTTTGAAAGATGTCTGCATTGTTCTGAACTCTGGGAGTGTTAACCTGCACTTAATCTGTGTTCTGTAGATGTCCTGTGCTTATCTGCAAATGATCTTCTGAATATATGGCTTGCTGCTTTAGCACTTCATCACAGAGTAGTATTGTGGTTTGGACATGAAGCCCTTTCTCTACCTCCACAAGAGGCCAGTGTGTTGGAATTATGTCTTCAATTGGTGGTGATTAAAAGATGATTTGGACTGCAAGGGTATTAACTTTTTCAATGGCTCAGTTCATTGCTGAGCTCACAGCTAGACTTGACCACTGTAAGATAGCCTAATTGGGGAAAGTAGGTCACTAGGCGTGTGCCTTTGAAAGACATATCTTGTTCCTGGCCTGTTCCTTGCCCATTCTTTGCTTCCTTGTTGCCTTATTAACTTTGCTTCACTATGCCATTCCATTACAAGGTTATTTCTTACTGTAGTTGTGAAACTGCAGAACTAAGCTCACAGTGGACCAAAACTTCTCAAACTTTGAATGAAATAAATCTCTTCTCTTTCACATTGGTTTGTCATGTAACGAGAAGCTGACCAGCACAAGTCCTAATGTGCAGTGGATTTCCTGATTGTTTGGATTTAAATTTTTGTCCATTCAAGATTCTCTACAAGGAGCTTTAAGAATCTTGCAGTTAACAAGGACCAGATTACAGTGGTTGCCCTGGAGTCAAGTGGCATGGTCTTACGAATATCTGAAACCATGCAAATCTAATTCAGCTAGTCTCATCCAATTATCTAATTGAAGGGGCCAAAAGACAGAAAGCAAGAAATGATGCCACAAAGTTGTTTTTGATTGGACTGAATAGGATTCCAGATGTTCATTTTCCAGTCCCAGGATGAGCACTGTCACCCAGGATCATCGATGTTTCAAATGTTAGTTGCACAGAGCAGGGACATCTCCTACTAGTTACCTGTGTTGAAGGTGATTGACCATTCTTAGTGTGTCTTATCTTTTCTGTCATGAATAATTCTGAAAACCACAGACAGACCAAACACAAGGTAAATGTCTTATTTTTAGCAAATAAGAGGAAAACTTGTTAGGGATGCTATGCAAATTGCTTTTCCTTTACATTCTGGTCAACATCAAACAAACTCACTAGCTAATTATAAACCTTTATGTCTTCAAAGAAAGTCATTGGAACACTAGTCAGAAATGGCTGGCATTTTTAAAGAGATTAAAGCTTTTGAAGAGATGATTATCAGCCAGATATAGCAGAAAGTCCTAGGCATCTGAATCAGACATATGGCACTTTCTGCATTATGTCATTATTTCAGACTTTTCTCATTAGCCTCAGCCTCTCATGATCAATAATCATCCTAGGTCCAACTCATACTTCATTTATCTTTTTTCTCCATTTCTTCATCTAGTTCTTTCTCCTCTTACTAAGGTAACCATGAGAATAAGCATTCTCCATAACTGTCTGATTGGGACCCTGGACAATAGTCTTGATTCCCTTGTCATTAAATCTAATAGCTCTCCATAGAAGACACAGCTTGTCATCTGCTCTATATTCATTTTCCCCTTTTCATAATTAAGAATCCTGACTTTAAGTCTTATAATGTGCTCTAATAAAAGTACCCTTACATAATTACTCTATTCTACAGGCACTAATATGATCTATTAATGGCTAGTGGATAAGAAGTCTCTAGGGATGTCTAGGAATGCCATTTCTTCCCTGATATAAATAAACATACCAAGTTGGTTAATACTTTTTCTTTCCTTTATTTCTGTTGAAATTTGTGTGTGTGTGTTCATTTGCGTGATGAGTGAGTACAGTTAGTAATGTGCCAAAGTGATCACCTGGAATTCAGAGGACAATCTAGGGCATTGGCCCTTGGTTCTGCCTTGTTTGAAGCAGCTGAGTGCTAGCACATCTAGCTTTACATAGGTTCTGGTGTCTAAACTCCAGTCCTCATGTTTGTATATCAAGTACTTTATCCACTGGGTTGTCCTCAGCTCCCACTCTTACCTTTCCTTCTCCTCTCTTTGTTTAAGCATGGATACATGGATACAATGCCTACAAATAAAATGACTGTGTGGCAATCATGATGATAATAATGTGTGGGGATAAAGCAGGATGGAGATGATCTTTGGTGACTCCTGTCAGTAGATAGAATTTTGTTAGTTAATCACCAGACCTGTGTAATGGGAGAAAAATAAAACCATGTCTTGAGTGAGACATTAAAGGCTTCTCTCGATGACTTGCAAAGCAAACCTAATACACAAAGCCAAGTTTGTTTTAGTTTGCCTTGGAAATGCTTGTTGTACCTCTCCACTTCTTTCCATACACACTATTATTTCTCTTTTTATCCATTTCACTTAATGTGGCTAGACTGTTTGCAATGAGTCACTTATATTTACCCCAAATAACCAAACATCTTATCATAATTTTGCATATAAATTTGAACACTTCATGGACTATGAGACTTGATACCCCTTCATCATCTCATCTCTTTCAATTCTGCTTTCAACTCTAACCCAAATCATATTGAAAAACATTCCCTCCTTTTCCCCCTCCTTCCCTTCTTTTTTCTTTTTAATTTGTAGTTTTGGTTGGCCCAGAACTCACTGTGTATACCAGGTTGGCTTTGACTTCACAAATATCCTCTTACCTCTCCATTTGGAGTTCTGAGATTAAAGGAGAAAGTCATATCATCATGTCTGGTGACACTGAAGTTCTGTTTTCATGACTATGTATGTTCTTTGGAACTTTGAAACTTCTGTAGCTTAAATGGAGTCATGCATTCTAGGAACATGATTAACACAGATATAACTGTGTTCCAATAAAGTTTTATTTCTTAGTATCTGAATGGATTCAGCCTATAGACTATGGAGTACCAGTTCCTGGTCTGAACTTCTGTGAACACACAGATATGTCAAGGAATTCCTATTTCTGTAACAGCTAGAGTTACTTGCTGTATGGATATCAGTGACTAAGTCAAATGATATTCTTGATGGTCTTTATGACCCCAAAACACTCTACCAATGCATCTAGCCACTGTTGTACTTTGAGTCTTGAACAACTTGTTTTAGTTCTGTTTTTCCCTTTGGAGTTTTAATTCTGTTGAATACTGCCCAGTTCTTTCTCTACCCAATGACTGACATTTTCCCTTTCTTATTAACTTCTTTGCTTCAGGAAGTCATTAACAACTTTGCTTTAGAGTCAAGGTTTCTCTTGTGGTTTCTGTTATATGCTCTTAGGAAGAAGGGGTAAATCTCCTTTGGGAACTCCACAAGCTTGGCAAACTTTTTCACTCTTGAATAAATTGCCTCTAGACTCTAGAAGATACATTGGTTAAAAGTTTATCATAGAACGATCTTTTTTAATTAAATTATTCCCAGTCCCCCCTCTCAGAGTTTTTCACCCCATGCCTCCCTTTTGCCTCTGAGAGTGTGCTCCTCCTCACACTCCAGCATCTTGCTTCCCCAGGATATCAAGTATCTATAGGACTAGGCCTGCTCTCTCCTACTGAGGCCAGATAAGGCAGTCCTCTGCTGTGTGTGTGCTGGAGGCTACAGACCAGCCCATGTTGTCCTCCGGTTGGTGGCTTAGTCTCTGGGAGCTCTGTCAGGTTCAGGTTAATTGACACTATTCTTTCTGTGGGGTTGCTCCTTCAACCTTTCCCCTAACTAACTCTCCCATATTGGTCCCTGACCTTAGTCCAATAGTTGGCTATAAGTGTTTGCATCTGACTCATTCAACTTCTGGTAGAGCCTCTGAGAGGATAGACATGCTAGCCTCTTGTCTGTTAGCAAAACATGGCATCAGTAATATCACAAGACCCAGGACTTTTGACTTCTACTTCTGGAAGATATCTTCACTTATACAGACAGGCCACAGGCCACAAGTAGCAGAATGATTGATCTTATAAGAGGATTAGATACAAGAATGTGAAGTTTTCATGACCACCAACCCCATGATTTGTAGACTCTTTAATAGATGGTCCCTCTCAGTTTCAGAATGTAGTCTAAAGAGCTATCTACTTATGTCATGGTCACATAAAACAGTCAAATAGCAATTCTATTTTTAGTGTGCTTTCATTCTTTCTGGAGAAAATTATCTGCTAGGAAAATTAAAGTATTTGTAGCCTCTGCCTCTGCCTACTGCTGGTAATGACTTCAATAATAATAATACGACCAGCAATTTCCTAGTTCTTTGTGTAAAACATTGTTAGTCTTTTATACATATTTATTTTGTATCTTGGACCTTCTAACACTGATAATATAATTTACTTTGATTACCCTACAGATGAGACTCTCTAGGACTCAATTTAAAAAATTAATGCATTTAATTTTGGTAGAAGTATGCAACAAGACACTAGGTGACTCAGCTAAGTAAAAGAAGGTTCCTAATTATGCTTCTTAATCAAATTGTGTTCTGAGTGCCCTTCTGGGATTACCTTCTGCAGAAATCTGGAGTCATTGAGGAGTGCTGACTCAGTTCTCCCCAATTGTAAAATGGGGAATATCTGTATTTAAGGCACCCTGAAGTTTCTAAATATTTTAAATTCATATTCACAACTCTTCCCAGAGCATAGTGTTTAGGGATACTTAAGAATGAATGGCTCCCCACCCCAGGCAGGGTTCTAAATTCCATTCAGCATCACCTGCTGTTTTATTGCACATTTCTTCATAATTGCTTTTGTGTAACTAGAGTTTGTGGGGTAAAGAAAAAAAAGATGAGTAGTCATATCTCCAGCTATGGAATCCATGGAACACCTGGGCATTATTTTTAAAAATTATTTTAAAATGGATTAACCAATCGTTTTCCTTCTTTCTCATAATAAGATTTTCCTCATTGCGTTGGATTCATTTGTTCCATTTCTCTTCACATTACAGTTTGTAATATGAGAATAAATAATAAGTCTCCCCAGAGAGGCTTAAGCTCGATGCAGTCATGCTTTCATTCCTTTTGTTTGTAAGTAGCAGAGTGTTGAGGAAACCACCTGTTTATTTTAGATATCTCTTAATATAGCTCAACAGGTTAACTCTCAATCCCCCTGTCTGAGCCTTTTTTTTTTAACTTTTTATTTATTTTATTTATTTTTTATTAGATATATTCTTTATTTACATTTCAAATGATTTCATGTACTGGACATGGTTAAACATAGCAGCTGTGACCATTTGCACATAACAGACAGACAGACAGACAGACAGACAGATGGACGGACAGATACACACACACACACACACACACACACACACACACACACACAGAGAGAGAGAGAGAGAGAGAGAGAGAGAGAGAGAGTAAGAGAGAGAGATGGGAGAGCGATCAGTTAGAAGAAAGAGGGCATTACAAGGGGATGAGAGAAAGTAATTGTAATACACTGTATACAGTGTATTATGTCAAAAGTTTACCTGTCTAAAAGAAAAAGAAAATATAATTTTAAAAATCCTTGGGAGGATTTTATGTATACTCCTGTGTGAGAGGTAAGATCCTAAAAATATTTTTACTTTATAAATATTTCAGAGCATGACCCTGCCTCTCTTTTCTCACATATAATACCAGTGTTTGACTCTATATTAAAAATATTTTCATATACATTTAACAAGTATTGTTATAAAATAGATCAATACTCCTATTTGTAGGCCAGAATAGGATGACATGTTAAAATTTAGTCTATGCTGCCCTCCAAAAGACCCAACAAGCAGCTGAAAGAGTCAGATGCAGATATTTGTATCCAACCAATGGACAGAAACTGCTGACCCCTGTTTTTGAATTAGGGAAAGGCTGAAAGAAGCTGAGGAGGAGGGCGACCCTGTAGGTCTCAATTAACCTGGACCCCCCGAGATCTCTCAAACACTGGACCACCAAACAGGCAGCATTACAGCAGCTGATATGAGACCCCCAACACATATACAGCAGAGGACTGCTGGGTCCTGGTTGAGTCAGAGAAGATGCGCCTAACCCTCAAGAGACTGGAGGCCCCAGGGAGTTTAGAAGTCTGATTGGGTGGTGGGAAGGTGGTGGGGACATCCTCATGGAGACAGGGGGGCAGAGAGGAGGTATGGGATGTGGAACAGTCAGAGGGTGGACGGGGGAGGGGGAAGATAAAATCTGGAGTGTAAATAAATAAATAAAAGATTAAAAAAATGCAGTCTATGCTTGTAAAGGAATCATGAGAACTCTGAAGTGTAGGTGTGTGGTGTTACTAATTTCTTCGGCATCATCTTGTTATGCTAGCAGTAAAGAAGATAGATGTCCACCCTTGGCCATGGGTCCATGAAAATCTCAAAGTGAACAACTGGAAGTAGAATCATGACTGCAATTCCTGCTGCTTCTGGAATGAACAAATGCTAAGGAGTGAATTTCCTTAGAAAGTCAAGGGGAGAGATTTGTCAGTTACATTTGAAAATATATAAGTTTACTTCTGGTTTCTGGTCATACATGTAATGAACTTAGAAGTTAATTAACCTGCTATCCTAACAGCGAAAAGATAAAGAAGTTGAAAAACTCAATAATTTGTCTTTGATGGATCATAGAAATGAGATTGCAGGCTGGACTTCTGTTCCCTAAGTTAGAGAACAAGCAGATATAGAGATTCTGACTTATTAGAGCCGAAGAACATGACTGGCAACATTAAGGAGACACCAGAAGACTGAGCTGTAATTGATGGCCTTCTAAAAGCTTGCAGATGTCCATAGGCAAAAACTGTAGGTAGGTCTTATTCTGAAGCATTGTGTTTTTCTGAATTTTAAGTTAGAGATCTACCAGGTTCTCACAATGTGTGCTTGAGAAATCTGCCTTAGGTTGACAGCAGAGGGAAGGGAAAGGAACCTTTCTGTGAAAGCTGAATCATATTTTCAAAAAAATTAATTAATTTATTTATTATGTATTTATTTTTACTTATTCACTTTACATCCTGCTCACTGATCCCCTCCTGATCACCCCCTCCCAAGATCCATCCTCCTCCCCTCTGCCCCTCTTTTCTAGACAGGTGGGCCTCCTGAGTATCTCTCTACCCTGGCACTTCAAGTCTCTGTGAGGCTAAGCGCTTCCTCTCCCATGAAGGCCAGATAGGGCAGCCCAGGTATTAACACATATCCCACGTATAGGCAACAGCTTTTGGGATAACCCTCGCTTCAGTTGTTCAGGACCCACATGAAGACTAAGCTATACATTTGCAACACATGGGTGGTAAGGCCAAGGTCCAACTTGTGTGTGTTGTTTGGTTGGTGGTTCTGACTCTTAGAGCCCCAAGGGTCTAGGAGAGTTGACTGTTGGTTTTTCTATGGAGTTCCTATCTGCTTGGGACCCACCATCCTTCCTCCTATTCTTTCATAAGAATCTCTAACTCCATCCATTGTTAGGCTATGGGTGTCTGTATCTGTCGAATTAGCTGCTGCTGGGTGGAGGCTCTCAGAGGACAACATGTTCCTGTCTGCAAACATAGCAGAGTATCATTAATAGTGTTAGGGATTGGTGCTTACCTATTGTATGAATCTCAATGTGGGCTGGTTATAGCATTCTTTCAGTCTATGCTCCCTAAGGATAAATTTTAGTTTGAAAGTTTTGTGGGTGGGTTGGTGTCTATCACTCCACTGGGGTTCCTGTCTGGATACAAAAGGTGGCCTGTTCAGGTTTCATATCCCCAATGTAGTGAGTCATAGCTAAGGTCATCCCCATTGATTCTTGGGCACCTCCCTTATCCCTGGGCTCTGTCTTATCCTGGAGATGCCCTCCCCGCTCCATCTCCTTACAACCATCAGTTACAGATTTCCATTCATTTTCATGGCTATCTAGCTATTTCTCCTGTCCTTCCCCATTCCTGCTCCTGAACTCCCGATTGCCCTCCCCATGTCCCCTCTGAGTTCAGCCCTCCATCTGCCCCTTATGACTATTTTGTTCTCATTCATAAGAGATTCATGCTTCTTTGCTTGGGCCTTTTTTCTTGTTTAGGTTCTTCGGGTCTGTGAAGTATAACATAATACCTGTATTTTATGACTAATATCCACTTTAAATGAGTATATACCATGCATATCCTTTGGGACTGGGTTTCCTCACTCAGGATGATATTCTCAAGTTCAACCCATTTGCCTGTAAAATTCTTTATGTCTTGATTTCTAGTAACTGGATAGTATTCCATTGCATAGATGTATCATATTTTCTTTATCCATTCTTCAGTTGAGGGATATCTAGGTTGTTTCTAGTTTCTGGCTATTATGAATAAAGCTTCTATGAATATAGTTGAGCAAGTGTCTTTGTGAGATATTGGAGCTTCTTTTGAGTTTATGCCCAGGAGTGGTATAGCTGTGTCTTCAGGTCTAACTATTCCCAGTTCTCTGCAAAAAAATGCCAAAGTGATTTCCAAAGTGGTTGTACAAGTTTGCACTCCCACCAGCAATGTAGGAGTGTTTCCTCCTTGCTCCACATCCTCCATGGCATGTGTTATCTCTTGAGTTATTGATCTTAGACATTCTGATGAGTATAAGATGGAACTTCATAGTTGTTTTGATTTGCATTTCCCTGATAACTAAGGACTTTGAACATTTCTTTAGGTGCTTCTGGACCATTAAAGATTCCTCTGCTGAGAATTCTGTTTAGTACTCTAGCCCATTTTAATTGGATTATTTGGGTTGCTAACTTCTTGAATTCTTTGTAAATTTTGGATATTAGTCCTCTGTCAGATGTAGGGTTGTTGACGATCCTTTCTTAGTCAGTGGGCTGCATTTTGTCCTATTGACAGTGTCCTTTACCTTACAAATGCTTTGTAGTTTCATGATGTCCCATTTATCAATTGTTGATCTTAGAGTCTGAGTCATTGGTGTTCTGTTCAGGAACATATGTCCTGTAACAATGCTATTCCCAATTTTTTGTTCTATTACATTTATTATATTTGGTTTTACATTGAAGTCTTTGATCCACTTGGACTTGAATTTTGTGCAGAATGATAGATATAGATCTATTTACATTCTTCAACATGTACACACTCAGTCCAGCAATATTAGTTAAAGATGCTTTCTTTTGTCCATTGTATGGTTTTGGGTTCTTTATCAAAAGTAAAGTGTCCATAGGTGTGGGTTTATTTCTGCATCCTCAATTTGATTCCATTGATCAACATGTCTATTCCTATACCACTACCATGCAGTTTTTATCACTATTGCTCTGTAGTACAGCTGGATGACAGAAATAATGCTTCATCTCAAAGTACTTTTATTGTTCAGGATTGTTTTGGCTATCCTGGGTTTTTGTTTTTCCATATGAAGTTGAAAATTTCTCTTTGAACCTATAAAAAATTGTGTTGACATTTTGATGGGGATTGCATTGAATCTGTAGATTGCTTTTGGTAAAATGGCCATTTTGACTATGTTAATCCCACCTATCCATGAGCATGGAGCTCTTTCCATCTTCTGATATCTTCTTCAACTTTTTTCTTCAGGGACTTGAAGTCTTGTTATACAGATTTTTCACTTACTTCATTGGAGTTACATCAAGATATTTTATATTATTTGTGGCTACTATGAAGGATGTAGTTTCCATAATTTCTTTCTCAGCCTGTTTATCACTTGTATAAAGGACAGCTACTGATTTCTTTGAGTTAATTTTGTATCGAGCCACATTGCTGAAAGTGTATATCAGCTGTAGGAGTTCTCTGGTAGAATTTTGGCAACACTTATGTATACTGCCATATCATCCACAAATCATACTTAAGCAGGGAACCACCAGGAGTTCTCTGATAAAGGAACCATCTTGAAATTATCCAGATAATTCTATTTTAATTAACAAGAGTTAAGAACTTTGTGTGTCTATGTGTGTTCATATTCCCTCACATATGTATGTGCATATATGAATGTGTTCTTGTCTGTATGTGTGCATGTGATGTCCACAGGTTAATGGTTGGTACCTTCCTCAGCGGCTCTTCACCTTTTTTTTTGAGGCAGGGTCTCTCACTGAACATGCAACATGATTACTTGCTAGTGTGGAGAGATGGTTAGCTTTAGGAATTCTTCTTTTTCTTTTACAGCTCTGGCGTTACAGGGCTGGCCACTGTGCTCTGCCACCTCATCTGACAAAGCCCTTTTCCATGTAACTGAACCATCCCCAAGCTTCTAGATATGTTTTTAACAAAATCTAACCTTTTGAGGATTTATTAGACCTTGATTTGCTAGGGTGAGTCAGAACTCACTTGAGCAAAAAGGAAAACCCCCGTGTGTCAGGGCTAAGCATTATGTCTGACCTAAAATGAACAGAGGCTTGGAAGCTCTGGTAAAGTTAGTCTAATGGCACAGTCTCACTGAAAGAATGAGGCCGAGTCATATACAGTAGAATACTACCATTATAAGTTGCTAAGTCACTAAAGTATCTAACATTTATTTATAATAGCTACTTTTGTTTAAGATGGCAAATCAGTGTTCAACAAAAAAAAAACAAAACAAAACTAAACAACAACAAACACATACTGAAAATCAAAGGCACAGTTTGAAGAGACTTAAACAGAATAACTAACTGATTGTTTGAATGAGAACGGCCTCCATAGGATCATATATTTGAATCTGTAGTTTGTAGAACTGTTTTGTAAGGATTAGGAGGTGTGGCCTTGTTGGAATGGTTGTGTCACTGTGGGTGAACTTTGAGATTTCAAAAGCCCACTCCAGTTCCAGTGTTTCTCTCTACCTGCTGCTTGTGGAAGAGGTAAAGCTCTCTGCTACCGCTTCAGTGCTATGGCTGTCTGCTTTCTGCCATGATCATCTTGGACTAACTGTCCCTCAACCATAAACAAACTTAATGTAATGCTTGCTTTGGTAAGAGTTGCCTCAGTCATGATGTTTCTTCACAGCCATAGGACAATAGCTTACACATTTTGCTTAAAATAAAGATCCAGAAATAAACACTGGAGGTAAAAAGAAAAAAAGAACTACACTGGAAAAAACAAATACCTTTGGAGGCCTCATTAGGAGACTGGGTATGGGTGAGAGTCTCTGTGCTTAAAAATATAACATTGGAAAATTTCAAGGCTGAAAAGCAAAGTGAGGGTTTGGTTGCAATCCTGTGATAACCCTCTTAGAGTACTAAACAACCTTCTCCAGGTTCTTCAATAATAAGAAGTGGTACACCACGGATAATACGACAACAAGAAAGAAACAGAGACAGAAACAGAAGCAATACTTGACATAAGAACAACTGAGGATTTTGCAAATTAATGTCAGACACCAAATCACAGATTAAGAAGTCTAGAAAATACCAAACATAACTGATTCCCCCCCAAAATGAAAAAAAAATCCTCAACAAACTCAGACATGTAATGTTTAAACCTTAGAAAAAAATTATAAGAATCTTGAAAGAAGTAAGAGCAAAACAATATATTGCTGCAGAGTGGCAATGGTCAAAGCGATGTGCTACTTTTTCTAGAAACCAGACAAGCAAAGAGACAGCAGACCAAAATGCATGAGGTTTGGAAAGAGAAAGAAGTAGAGAAAAAAAACCCTCGGTAACCTAGAGGGCTGCATTGTGTGAAATTATTCCTCAAAAGTGAAATGGAAATAAAATCTTTGGCAACAAAAATTGGACAAATTTATTGCAGTGTACCTGTGCCTTACAAGAAATGTTAAAAGAATTGCTTCAGCGAGAAGGAAAACAATATATCAGAAACTGAGGTCTATATAAAGGAAAGCTGTCAGAGAAAGCACATAATCCTTGCCTGTTTTGATTTGAATTTAACAGAGGAGAGTTAATTCAAAATAACAATTGCAATACTATATTTGATAATGAATACTTGGGTTTTATATATATGTATGTATGTATATATATATATTGCTTGAAGATAAATGGAGTCACCCAGCATTCAAAATTAAGTAGATATAATCATCACATCAATTTTATTTCTATTTTTTATTATAAATATTTTTTATTAATTATTTTTATACACTCCATATTTTATTCCCAACCCCACCATCACATTAATTTTATAAAGAAGAGAAATTACATTATCATGTCAGGAAATACAGAAAAAGAATTTAACAAAAAAAAATCCAGTGTCACTCTTGAAAACACACACACAAACACACACACACACACATGTGCACACACACATATGCATATTGTTCCAACAATATACTGAAATCTCTACTGATATAATAAGAAAGAGAAAAAGTAGTAATGACATACATGAATTGAGAAAAAGAATAGAAGTGTCTCTGTAGCTGATATGATCCTTTATTCAGGTGAGCTTTGACACTTTCCATAGTTTATATATGGTCATTCTAAGAGCTATGTAGAAAGATTCCATCAGGGTTTTATTTTGCCTTTGCCTGATAATATATAATGTGAAGCATCTATTTACATGCTTAACATCAGTGTGCACATCTTCATTAGGTATCTATTCACGCCTTTACAAATATCATTGTTTTCTTCTCTTTGCATAGTTAGTATATAATAAGTTATTCTTTATAAAGTTAACACACAAAAATAAATCCTTTCTATCTTGTAAATACAGTAAAGCTTAAAACAAAAATTATAGTTCTATTTACTTTCACTTTCTTCAAAGTGACATGCCACGGACACATCTAACAAATCATGTTCATTATCTTTATGGTGGAACCTACAAAAGTTTGCTAAAGTCATAGTTATGTTAAATAAATGAAGAGTGAGTTAAAGATTTTATGCTTGTAGATAGGAAGACAATATTATTAATATATCAAATTCTCAACTTGATCTTGATTTATAGATTCAATACAATCCCTAAAAACTTGTAGAACTCTGCTTTTTGAATATTAATTCAAATATTGACAAGGATACACACCTACACACACATATGTAAATATATTCTGTCTAATATGTCGATAGCCAGCGATTCCACGTAGTGCTGTCACTAAGAGCACAGTCATGCACTGGAGAATGCGGAAATGACCAGTGCGAATAATCTCACAAAAGAATGACTCTCCTCCCCCAGTAGCTGTGAACTGCTAACAGCTACTCATTAAGGAGCAAGAAGGGTGAGCACCTTCTCTCTTCTCTCTTCTCAGATTTTGGGTGGCTTAATCTAGTATAGGCAACCCAGATGCTGTGAGCTCATGAGTGCACAGCTGTGCCATGTGCATTGGACAGCGTTTCACTGTATTTCTCCCTATCCTCTGGTGCTTTTTACTCCCTCCTCCTTGGTGTTCCCAGAACCTCGTTGTGGTGACCCAGTTTTAAAGATGTCCCATTTACAGCTGAGTACTCAGTCTCTTATTCTTAACATCTGACCAGTTATACATCTCTGCATTGGTTTCTGAGGGCAGAGAGGTTTTTTTCTCTAACCTCAATGCATAGGTCATGCCTAACGTAAGGTATGAGTTCAGGATTTCCTACCAACAATCCTTGTCCTGTGGCCAGCTCATATCCTTCCCTAGTTCTACTCTTTATTTCAATGGTGACTTGGCAACTTTGCTCTTGTTTAATACTCTGGATTCATTCACTCTCTATTCATATATGCACATCTGCAAAACAAGTTTGCTAAGCACGTTTCTTTTTATATTCTTCTGTCATTTGTTATATCCCAACCTCAGTTACCCCTCTTTCTGTTCCTTTCAGCCCCAGCCTGCACATCCCCTCTCTCCCAAATTCACTCCTCCATTTCCATTCAGAAAATAGCAGGCCTCCCAGGCATATTAACTGAACATGGCATAGCAAGTTATAGTAAGACTTGGCACCAATTCTCATATGAATGACTGGGTAAGGCAACTCAGCAGAAGAAAAGGATCCCAAAAGCAGGCAAAAGAGTCAGAGACCACTCTCCCCACTTCCACTGTTAAGAGTCCCACAAAAACACCAAGCAAACAATTATAAATGTGCATGCAGAGGACATAGTGCAGACCCAGGCAGGCTCCATGATTGCTGATTCAGTCTCAGTGAGCCTCTATGAGCACTGCTTAATTGATCCTGTGGGCCATGTTCTTTTGGTGTTCTTGATCTCTCTAACTCCTACAGTTCTTCTCCTCTTCCATGGAGTTTATGGAGTTCCAAAGTACAGAACCTTATGTAGATCTTTAGTTTGGGCTCTCTCTCTGCCTATTGTTTGGCTGTAGGTCTCTGCACCTGCTCCTACCAGTTGCCAGAGAAAGCCTCTCTAATGATCGGGCTAGGTACCAATCTATGAGTATAGCAGATTATCACTAGGGTCATTTTATTAATTTTTTTTAAAACCTAGGTCTCTAGGCTGTTTGGCCACCACTCAGAAAATTCTTTATGACCTGAACTGTGCTCAGAATCTAAGTAAAGAACTGGTTTGATTCTCAAATTCATTTCCTATGGGTGCCTAGGGTTTAACATTTGATGCTTATGTGTTCATTTGTCTGACAGTGGCCTAGCTCACCATCTTCATAAGACTTTTTCTGAGCAATTATCACTACCTGAACATGAACCATCTCTTTGGCTAATTGTGAGAAAGAGCTGAAAGCCACATGCTTACACATCAAAGCTTCCTCAGGAGGCAGTAATGTGCTAACCAGGCTTCCATTTGTCAAATCCCAAATCCTTGATTTGGATGGGCAAACTATTGAGGAAAAGCTCTTGCTTTTTCCTTAGGCCAAGTGGTTACATGCATTCCTCAGCTTTGGGGGAGCTGTCATTACTGTCCTCTGGGCCTCTTATTCTATGGAGTTTGTAAAATCCATGTCTGCTGAGGACACTTATGCTCATGCCTTACATTATTGCCCCCCCATCTACTTAGCTCTGATTTATTTCTACAAGGCTGGTGTCATGAGATATGCAAACTGGAAGTGGAGTTTCATATGGAAGTGATTTTCACTCTAAACCTTTATCTGGCTCTCCCCACTTAAAGACCATCACTTTATCTGTAGGAAAGGAAACGTATACTTTTGAGATACAATAAGTCTAAGAGTGTGTCCTGGCTTTGCTGTCTTGTAGCTGCTTGGCTTGAATAAGTCCAATTTTTCAGTTTGTGGTCAAGTTTCTTCACTGTGAAATGGGAACAGCAGCAGTTGCTTTACAGGATTTTACTTGCTATGTTTATGTAAGTGTCAAACATATAACACTGATAAAGCAGTTATGTTAGGTTCTGCCATGGATGTAACAGTCATAAAGTATGTCAAGGTTATTGCTAGTTATGAAGTCACTATTAGGGGGATTTGGGGGATAATTCAGTTGGCAAAACACTCTGTGTGCCAGCTGTACAAGCAGGGGGAAACTGAATTTGATCCTAATACCCCCACAAAAATATAGGCATAGTGGTGCATGATT
The DNA here is from genome assembly GCA_036184795.1 of Tokudaia tokunoshimensis. NCBI lineage: Eukaryota > Metazoa > Chordata > Mammalia > Rodentia > Muridae > Tokudaia > Tokudaia tokunoshimensis. The sequence continues at coordinate 52,280,092 of BTHU01000014.1, read as the reverse complement.
GTAACCCTAGTGCTGGAGAGATGGAGATGGGTGTCCTGGGGCTTCCTCATCAGCCAGTCTAGTTTACTTCATCATCTCTGAATCAATGAAGGATCCTGTCTCAAAAAACTGATGCGGATGTCTCCTGAGGAGACCCGAGGAGATCTGAAGTTGGCTTCTGGACAACTTGGTTTCTGTGTATAAATGTGCATCTCCACAAACACCTATACACACACACACACACACACACACACACACACACACACACACACTCACATACACACACACATGTCCTGCTTCTCTTATACTTACCTGTTATTTTAGAGAATGTGTCAGAACCACAAGGGATGAAACTATCATAATTGACACAAAAATAAAATAAACCAAAAAGCATCTGGTCTCCATGGCCTCCAGACCAATACTCATGATCAGTATCATGGCTAAAGAAAGGAGAATGGCCTATAGGCGCTCTGTCTCCCCGTGGTGGGTGGTCTTTGGAGGCTCTCCTGTGACATAGAACATGCCACCCACGCAGAGCAAGAGGCATTTCTAATTTGAAAAGGGGACTGATGTGCTTCTTGGCCCTCAATCTCCCCTGTCTACCATTTTACCACCCTGATACCTTTAATTGTTTTATAAAGATATGGGCACTGTCTGAGCCATTTTCCTGTCCACAATGTCAGATCTCCAAAGGGCTCAGATATCTGATTAGAGGCTGATCCCTGAAAAACCGACCTTTTAATTTATTTTTTCATGTTATTAAGGTGGAGCTCTGCAGTTCAGGCAGGAACATAGCTATTATTTTGTAGCATAGCAGCAGCATTTATATCTCCAACACAGAAGGAATAGACTCTAGTGGATAGTTTCACTGTTCCCTGTCACCAGGTCCCAATGCCTCTCCTAGTTAGTCATCAGAACCCTCCATTCATATTTGCAGTGATTTCAGATTTAAAATGATGCAGTCATTTGGAAGAAACTTCATTAATCTTCCCAGAATTTTTCTCTTGTTTTACTCACCCTGAAAAATTATTAAAGGCAGTGTGATATAGTAGAGTGCTTCGTATTGTAGCGTGCTTTGGTGTTGGCTCAAATCCCAGCTCTATTAATTTCTAGCTATGCTTCTGGGGAAAAGATATTCAGTGTGCCAGAGCTCCAGTTTTCCCTTTGGACAAGAAATGATGATGTCAAGTACCTTCGGGGTTGTTTAAAGATTCAAAAAGATGGTTTATGAAGGACTTCAGGAGCTGCAGGTAATCTCTTCAGGATTTTGCTCCAAGCTTCTGTAAAACTTTACCTTTTAGCAGAAGAGGGAGCACAAGACAGAACAGTGGCCATGATATATTCAGCACCAGGCAGACACCATGTTAATTATCTTGCTGTTGTAGCAAAGAGGGCTAACAAATAACAAATTGTCTCATAGTTCTAGAGCTAGAAGTCCAAAACCGAGATGCCAGCAAATGATGCCTGCTTGTAAGCTGCTTGTAGGTGTGTTGCTCTGATCTCATGGACCTTTCTTTCTGTGTGTCTTCACATAACCTTGTCAATGTGCATATCTATCTCTGGGTCCAAATTTCTTCTTAATGTAAGGACTCCTGTCACATCAGATCACGACTCACCTGAATGATCATATCAGCATGATCATCTCCAAAGAGTTTATTTCCACATAAGGCAATATTTATAGGCACTTGAATAGGCTTTGGTATGTCTTTAGAAGAACCATGAAACCCACAATGGGCACCAGCACAGGATTGTACTGTATTTCCTCCATTCTCTTTTAAGGGTAACATGGTTTTCCTTTCTTTGTGTCTACTCTTTTGTTCTTTGTTATTGATCTTATTTTCTTCTTCTGAGAGATGAAGGAACTTACCTTAATTAGATTGCCCTAAAATTTCCCTGTCTGTCTGTCTGTCTGTCTATCTATCTATCTACCTACCATATTTGCTTCTAAATATTGAAATTTCTATTTTCTTCACTGGCACCAGATACATGTGTAATCTCTTTGGAAGTTAATATATTCTAGATTCTTAACTTGCTGGAGAATGAAAAGACACTGAAAACTATGAAAATGCATTCTATTGAAAAACACATGCAGGTTCTTTTATTTTGTTTACAATATTAACTTTCTAGTAAAAGAAACAGCTTTATCAGTGGAAGCAATGTCATTTGTGAGCAAATCATTTAGGAACATTCCCTGGGCCAGCAAGAACACTGGTATATGCACAGCAAATCATTTCAATTTACCAACTGTTCTGAAATTATCTGACCAAGCAGAAAGCATTAATCCAAATCATGGTACAAATGGACACTGAATTAGGGTCATGAACCTTGGAGAAGATGAGGAGGAATCATCTTCCCTCTGATTTGGAATGGCCCCTTTTATCATTGTTCAGTGTTTTTTGTTCTTTTATTTGTAACTAATGGCACACACAGTTCAGGTCTGTTGGTCTTAATCTACAAACTAAGCCATTATCAGGCCCAGTCTGCATGATGGCATACCAATTAAAATTAGGAGATTAAAGAGTAATGTTCCTTGCCTGAGACCAGTTTGCATACCAATGACAATTTCCCCAGCTATTGAATGAAGGGATGCTTAAATGACAGTGAACTTGATATCATTAAATTTCAGGGACATTAAATGGGGAGGATCAGAAAGGGGGCAACAGCCCAATCAGCTAGGGGACTGGGAATTAAATGAGACAGAAGTTTTTTTTTTTAATTAACTTGTTTCTACTATTTATTCATTTGTTTTTGTTTGTCAAAGACAGTAGAGTTCCATCTAAATTAAAAGTGAGTCTGAGGCTGGCCTATAGCTCTGTCAGTATTATTTAAAGGGCTTACTGTGTAATCATGAGGATCTGAGTCTGACACCCGGATCCCTTGTAATAAACCTGAATGTGATTTTGATTGTAGTCCTAGTGTGTTGAGGATACAGGGACAGATGGATTCCTCAGAATCCCAAGTGGAAAAACTATCTGAATCTTCCAGGGCAAAGAATGACCCTACACACACACACACACACACACACACACACACACACACACACACACACACACACACACAGAGTTAACCTGAGGAAAATGGTAGCTGAATTCCATATGTTTCCATCCAAGCTCTTGTTTTTCTTTCTGGGAATTAAGAAAAGTATACAAAAGCCTGTATTATTGTGAAGTGTGGAACAATGGTTAAATAAATGGTATAGGTTCAGTGTGCAGTCTAGAAATTTATAAAATACCTGAAGTTAGAAATAAGTGTTCCTGAATTTAGAATAAAATTAGAGGTTATAAACTGCATCCAGACACACTAGGTCCCCTCATGTGCTGTCTTTATACTCAGTGATGTCTATGCCAATACAATTCAGCATCCAAAGAATATTAAATAAGAACTTAGTTTGAGTTTTTTGGAAAATCACTTAAAATAGTCAATGTTACAAGCTATACTATACAGAGTCCTGTTTTGTTTCACTTGATTTTTTAAACTTTTCCAGTCTCTTTTAAACAAATCACTTCTAGAAGTCTTCATGACACTAAGTGATTCCAGAAGTTTTATTTCATGGTTTGTTTGTTTGTTTGTTTGTTCTCTTTCTGGTGGAAGAGAAATTTCCTTGTTTCCTACCATTGTGGCAGACCTTTACCATAGACTTTGATTTAAAGAAAAAGTACATAGCTAGTACTGTACAAATGGATTATTGGAGTAGATAAGGGGATGCAATAGAAGGCTAGCCACATTTGCACACTGATATTTCTTGCCTATTATCTTTTGATGATTGGAAAATATTGAGGGCCTGGAAGGATGTCAGGGATTCCTTCTGCCTACTTGTTCTTGAATCACAGTGTTAATGACAGGCCTGTGCCCAATATCATGAATAGGCCTCTTGCTTGGGTTCCAGAATTTGGTTGGAGCTAGGGAGTCACATCCACTCTCTTCAAGGGAAGTTTATGTGTTGTCACAGCCTACCTCCCAATCACCAGTTGTTTCAACTGTAGTCAATCATATGTCTTGGGAGAATAGACTAAGAGACACAGTAGGAGTTTGGACCATGATCAGTGATTAGTTTTTTTTTTTAAATAAATTGTGGTTCATGGAACAGCAATAAACACAGAAATTTAGGGAGAGAAACAATGAAAGCAGAAAATTAAACTGTGATAGAAACAGACCCTTCAAGACCTGAAAGACATGCTTATACTTCTAATTTCTAGAGAGACCTAGCTATGTTTAATTTCTTTGGATCACTCCAAATATGTCTGTTATTTTTTCCTTGAGCTAGTGTCACTGAATATCTGTTCTCACAATAGAGACTTGACAGGATAATCTACAACTTTGGGTATCATTTATTTAAATATTAGCCTTGTATGGAGAACCACTTCTCACATGGGCTACTACTTTTATATGAATGCCTAACTTTTCTTTGCCTATCCCTCCCTTGAAGGTATGTGTATATACATATGTTCTTTAACTGTTTCTTGAAGGTAAGACTATTTGAGCATTTGCCTCTCTTTTCTTTTACTGTAGAATATTGACTTCTTATTGCTTTGAGGATAGATTGTGGAAGTTATTTGCATAGAAGGTGTTTTGTTGTCTTTCCACACTGATGTATTCTATTATGTAAGATATACCTGCTTGAAGTGTCTAAACTGACTTTATACATAAATGTGATTAAGTTCCATAATAACTATGAAAATAAAATTTCACCAGGATTTAATTGTAGCTTGAATAGGTATAAATGTTAGTGGGTGGAACAAATGAACACATCCTTTTAAGATAAATGCCTGTATGAGCATTGAACAAGTATGAATAAAAGACACTTGATGGGGTACTTTCCACTGACTCATTGCTTGGTTTTTAACTACATGTGAAAAAAGAGTTTTGCCCTGTGTCTAGCAAATAGTCACTGGGAATGGCTTCTGGTACATCTGCTTGGCAGAGAGACAATGTGTTTGGAAGTGCAGATCCCTGAGCCCTGTAAGGAGTGTGCTGCATTTTGAAAAAAATCAAACCTGCTTTGTTTTCATGGCAGATAATGTAAACAGGCCAATCTGTGGTGTCAATTGCAAAGATGAGTCTTCAGGGAGAAAGACTTTCTGAAACTCTGGAAAATGAAATGTAGAAATAATATGCAATCTCTTGTTGGAGAAACAGTCTTTTCCAGCCATGGTTGTAGTTGGATTTGGTTCAAGAACCCAGAGAACTCAAGTTTTTGCAAACAGCTCTTTCTGTGACTATGCTGTGGGTATTTAGTTGTTTGAACTAACAATTAAAGTAAGAAGAGAAAGAAGGTATTATTTGTTGATTTTTGATGTTAGTCTATTTTTTGCAACATATAGACTCTCATTGGCAGATGAATTTCCAGGGCAGGGAAGAGCTCATGTCAAATAGTCTGCATCTGTAACCACCATGTGTGACTCCTGGCTTCCTCTCAGATTTATATCTGATGTTGGAGTAGATTACAAATGTGTCTGAGCCACTTTTTAATCATTTTGCTACTTGTATTTTTGTTTTATGAATAGAATTGTCTGATTAAAACATGTCTCCAAATTTATGGTGGCCAACTCTACAAAGATCACAATGTTTCAATAGTTTATTCTTCTTTTGGCCATGCATTTGGCAGACAACATAATCTCAGTGTTTTGAAGATGATTTAATGATCAGACTGTTTACAAAAGTGTGGCTGGGTTAGGGAATTGAGGCTCTTTGGTACTTATAAGGGAAAGCTGTTGACTGCTGGCTGGAGTTCCCATATCATTTATGAGCACTGGAACTAAACACTGACATATTGTTTAAGCCTGGTGCTCAAAAAGAACTGAAGGTCAGAGAGAGTTGAAATCTAAATTTAGGAGAGTCCAGATCAACCATCCTATTTGAAGGGAACTGGAAGAGGGTTGACTGTGAAGGGTTAGAACTCAGGCATATTATTTCAATTAGAAGATGGAGTGAGTTCTGCAGATGTTTTATTAGTCTTTGTAGAGCAGAAATGATAAGTATGATAAAACATCAGCAGCCTGCTCCACATGTGTGAAAAAATGGAGACCAAAACCAACCTTCCTAGAAATGATTCAGTTACTCATTTGTCTGAAAGCTCACACTGTGTCATCCTTACTCCATCTATCCCTGTCATTGCTTGTTCCAGATTAACTTTGATAGCTTGCCTCATTCTTCAGATTTACCGACCATGTAGCAAGAATATAGATACAATTCCTCCTTTGGTGTTTCCAAAGTCTGGCTCTCTTACCGAAGGACGTGGATATTGGAAAGTAAAGAGAGGTGACAATATCTAACTCTACTTGTTGGTACAGGCAACTCTTGAGCTCAGAACTCTACTCCTTCTCCTTCCCGCCCTCCATCCCTCCATTCCTTGTCCCCCTATGCCCCACCCCCATGTGTGTATATATGTGTACTCCTTACTGTCATCATAGCCTAATATAGGCAAGTATATTTCCTTTATCTTTTTACTACACTTTAAGGAGCAGGTGGCTTGCAGTATGACCACAAGAGAAGTGGAGTATAATGTGAGATGTTTGTCAGGACCAGGCAGCCAGGGTGTTTTTAGGAAAGACTTATTCCCATCCCTCTGGCTAGATTTCAGGCAAGGGTCTCAATGCCACTGAAAATATTGGAAAATGCTTTTACTTGGTCTTCTAGAAAAGACTGAACAAGGGAACTGAGGAATCTGGGAAGAACGGTTCTCCACTAGAGGGTAATCATGTGCATGGCTTCCATTTGTTTGACAAGTCATATGGATAAGCATAGTTTGGTGGATATTGGTTGGAACAGAACATAATAATTGGACTTAGTATAATATGTAGCTATGCTGCTGACTTAGAACCAAAAAATTAAGAAGAGCCATATTGGACCCCGCGCAGGGAGGGAGCCTGCCAGCTTCCCTTCCGTGACCTCTGTTCCCGCGGACTGCGCTGGAGAGACCGGTACCCAGGCTCTCCCCCCGATATAACATCACTTGGGACACGGCCTGTTGGGGCTTCCGTCTGTGCCCGAGGGCGGGTTGGCGCTGTGGTCGTCTGGGTGCCAGATCGGCGGGCCATCGTGACCACAGGGTGAGCGGCGCCACGGAGACTGCCCTCCGCCATCTTTGCTCCAGTGACCAGGTAGTTGGGACAGCCAGGCTCAGAGACAGACAGGCATAATATCGCTTCGGTTTCAGGCAGCTTGTGTGTAACCTGCTCCCAGGTGCTGGGCTGATCTGCAGTAACCAGTGCGCCAGTTCCGCGGTGGGACCTTCTGCCTGGTGGAGGGACCCCGCGCAGGGAGGGAGCCTGCCAGCTTCCCTTCCGCGACCTCTGTTCCCGCGGACTGTGCTGGAGAGACCGGTACCCAGGCTCTCCCCCCAATATAACATCACTTGGGACACGGCCTGTTGGGGCTTCCTTCTGTGCCCGAGGGCGGGTTGGCGCTGTGGTCGTCTGGGTGCCAGATCGGCGGGCCATCGTGACCACAGGGTGAGCAGCGCCACGGAGAGTGCCCTCCGCCATCTTTGCTCCAGTGACCAGGTAGTTGGGACCACCAGGCTCAGAGACAGACAGGCATAATATCGCTTCGGGTTCAGGCAGCTTGTGTGTAACCTGCTCCCAGGTGCTGGGCTGATCTGCAGTGACCAGCGCGCCAGATCTGCTGTGGGACTTCTGCCTGGCAGAGGGACGCCCCCTCCCCCCCCCAGGAGAGATCACACACCCCTGCACAGGGCAGGAGCCTGCCAGCCTCCCTTTGGCGACCTCTGCTCCAGGAATCCACTAGGCTGAGCCTTTAGATGTGCAAGGCCTCCCCAATATAAGATCACTTGGGGCAAAGCACATTAGGGCTCCAAAGTCACTCAGGAGCAGGCAGGCCCCAGAAATCGGTGCCAGGGGAATCCTGGTAATCCAGGGGGGGCAGAAATAGCTTTGCAGGCTCACAGGAGGTCCAACCAACAGCCAGTGGCAGCAGGACCAACTAACACCAGAGGTATCCAGATGGCAAAAGGCAAACGTAGGAATGTTACTAACAGTAATCAAAGTAATGTGGGACCATCCGAACCCAACTCTCCAACAGCAGCAAGTCCTGGATACCCCACCACACCCGAAAGACAAGATCTGGATTTAAAATCACTTCTCATGATGCTATTAGAGGATCACAAGAAGGACACAAATAAATCTCATAAAGAGTTACAGGAGACCATGAATCAACGGTTAGAAGCCCTTACAAAGGAAACACAAAAATCGCTTAGAGAAATGCGGGAGAACATGGATCAAAAGATGGAGGCGCACAAGGAGACAACACAAAAATCGCTTAACGAGATGAATCAACGGGTAGATGCACTCACAAAGGAATCACAAAATTTGCATAAAGAAATGCAGAAGAATATGGGTCAACAGACGGATGCCCATAAGGAGGCAACACAAAAATTGCTTAAAGAAATGAATCAACGGTTAGATGCCCTTACAAAGGAAACACGAGAACTGCTTAAAGAAATGCAGGAGACGATGGATCAACAGATGGAATCCCATGAGGAGGAAACACAAAAATCGCTCAGAGAAATGCAGGAGAACGTGGGTCATCAGGAAGAAATCCTGAAAGAGGTAATGCAAAAATACCTTAAAGAAATACAGGAAAATACAAACAAACAAGTGAAGGATCTCAGCAAATCCATCCAGGAACTAAAAAAGGAAGTAGAAACAACTAAGAAATCACAAAGGGAGACAACTTTGGAGATAGAAAACCTTGGGAAGAAATCAGGAGTCATAGATGCAAACATCAACAATAGAATACAAGAGATGGAAGAAAGAATCTCAGGTGCTGAAGATTCCATAGAAAGCATCGACTCAACAGTCAAAGAAAATGCAAAATGCAAAAAACGCGTAACCCAAAACATCCAGGAAATCCAGGACACAATGAGAAGACCAAACCTAAGGATTATAGGTATAGATGAGAGTGAAGATTTGCAACTTAAAGGGCCAGTAAACATCTTCAACAAAATTATGGAGGAAAACTTCCCTAACTTAAAGAGAGAGATGCCGATGAACATACAAGAAGCCTACAGAACTCCAAACAGACTGGACCAGAACAGAAATACCTCCCGTCACATAATAATCAAAACACCGAATGTTCTAAACAAAGAAAGAATACTAAATGCAGTAAGAGAAAAGGGCCAAGTAACATACAAAGGAAGAACTATCCGAATCACATCAGACTTCTCACCAGAGACTATGAAAGCCAGAAGATCCTGGGCAGATCTCATGCAGACACTAAGACAGCACAAATGCCAGCCTAGACTACTATACCCAGCAAAACTCTCAATCACCATAGATGGAGAGACCAAGATATTCCATGATAAAACCAAATTTTCACAATATCTTTCCACAAATCCAGCCCTGCAACGGATAATAGGTGGAAACCTCCAATACAGGGAGAGAAACAACACCCTGGAAAAAATGAGATAATAACCTTCTTGAATCAAACCCAAAAGTAGATAACCACTCAAACATAAAGATAGCGTCAAGAATGGCAGATGGCAATAATCACTATGCCTTAATCTCTCTTAATATCAATGGTCTCAATTCCCCAATTAAAAGACATAGACTAGCAGACTGGATACGTAAACAGGACCCAGCATTTTGCTGCATGCAGGAAACGCACCTCAGTGTCAAAGACAAACACTACCTCAGAGTAAAAGGCTGGAAAACAATTTTACAAGCAAATGGCCCCAAGAAACGAGGTGGAGTAGCCATCCTAATATCGGATAAAATTGATTTTCAACCCAAAGTCATCAAAAAAGACACAGAAGGACACTACATACTGATCAAGGGAAAAATCCACCATCAAGAACTCTCAATCCTGAATATCTATGCTCCAAATGCAAGGGCACCCTCATTCGTAAAAGAAACTTTACTAAAACTCAAAGCACACATCGCACCGCACACAATAATAGTGGGTGACTTCAACACCCCGCTCTCTGAAATGGATCGTTCAGGAAAGCAGAAACTAAACAGGGACACAGTGAATCTAATTGAAGCCTTGGACCAAATGGAACTAACTGATATATATAGAACATTTCATCCTAGAGCTAAAGAATACACCTTCTTCTCAGCTCCTCATGGTACCTTCTCCAAAATTGACCATATAATTGGTCACAAATCAGACCTCAACAGATACAAGAAGATAGAAATAATCCCATGCCTCCTATCAGATCACTATGGAATAAGGGTGGTCTTCAATGGCAACAAAAACAAAAGAAAACCCACGTACACATGGAGGCTGAACAATGCTCTACTCAATGATAACTTGGTCAAGGTGGAAATAAAGAAAGAAATCAAAGACTTTTTGAAAGTTAATGAAAATGAAGGCACAACATTCCCTAACTTATGGGACACAATGAAAGCAGTGCTAAGAGGAAAATTCATAGCCCTGAGTGCCGCCAAAAAGAAACGGGAGACAGCATACACTAACAGCTTAATGGCACACCTGAAAGCCCTGGAACAAAAAGAAGCAAATACACCAAAGAGGAGTAGAAGGCAGGAAATCATCAAACTCAGGGCTGAAATCAATCAAGTAGAAACAAATAAAACCATACAAAGAATCAACAAAACGAGGAGTTGGTTCTTTGAGAAAATCAACAAGATAGATAAGCCCTTAGCCAGACTAACCAGAGGGCACAGAGATAGTATCCAAATTAATAAAATCAGAAACGAAAAGGGAGAGATAACAACAGAAACTGAGGAAATTCAAAAAATCATCAGATCCTACTACAAAAACCTGTATTCAACACAACTAGAAAATCTTGAGGAAATGGACAATTTCCTTGACAGATACCAAGTACCAAAATTAAATCAGGATCAAATAGACCATCTAAACCGTCCTATAACCCCTGAAGAAATAGAAGTTGTCATTGGAAGTCTTCCAACCAAAAAAAGCACAGGTCCAGATGGTTTTAGTGCAGAATTCTATCAGACCTTCAAAGAAGACCTAACACCAATACTCTTCAAACTGTTCCACAAAATAGAAACAGAAGGAACACTACCCAACTCGTTCTATGAAGCCACAATTACACTAATACCAAAAGCACACAAAGATCCGACAAAGAAAGAGAATCTCAGGCCAATCTCTCTTATGAATATCGATGCAAAAATACTCAATAAAATTCTTGCCAACCGAATCCAAGAACACATCAAAACGATCATTCACCACGATCAAGTAGGCTTCATCCCAGGGATGCAGGGATGGTTCAATATAAGGAAATCCATCAATGTAATCCACTACATAAACAATCTCAAAGAAAAAAACCACATGGTCATCTCATTAGATGCTGAGAAAGCATTTGACAAAATTCAGCATCCTTTCATGCTAAAGGTCTTGGAAAGATCAGGAATTCAAGGCCCATATCTAAACATAGTAAAAGCAATTTACAGCAAACCAGTAGCCAGCATCAATCTAAACGGAGAGAAACTTGAAGCAATCCCACTAAAATCAGGGACTAGACAAGGCTGCCCTCTCTCTCCATATCTTTTCAATATAGTACTTGAAGTTCTAGCTAGAGCAATTAGACAAGAAAAAGAGGTCAAAGGGATACAAATTGGAAAGGAAGAAGTCAAACTATCACTATTTGCAGACGATATGATAGTATACATAAGCGACCCAAAGAACTCCACCAGAGAACTCCTACAGCTGATAAACGACTTCAGCAAAGTGGCCGGATATAAAATCAACTCAAGCAAGTCAGAAGCCTTCCTATACTCAAAGGATAAGCAGGCTGAGAAAGAAGTAAGAGAAATAATACCCTTTACGATAGCCACAAACCATATTAAGTATCTTGGCGTGACGCTAACCAAACAAGTGAAAGATCTGTATGACAAGAACTTCAAGTCTCTGAAGAAAGAAATTGAAGAAGACCTCGGAAGATGGAAAAATCTGCCATGCTCATGGATTGGCAGGATTAATATAGTAAAAATGAGCATCTTACCAAAAGTAATACACAGATTCAATGCAATCCCCATCAAAATCCCAACTCAATTCTTCATAGAGTTAGAAAGAGCAATTCAAAAATTCATCTGGAATAACAGAAAACCCAGAATAGCTAAAACTATTCTCAAGAGTAAAAGAACCTCTGGGGGAATCAGTATCCCGGACCTCAAGCTGTACTACAGAGCAATAGTGTTAAAAACTGCATGGTATTGGTACAGTAACAGACATGTAGATCAATGGAACAGAATTGAAGACCCAGAAATGAATCCACACTGCTATGGTCACTTGATCTTTGACAAAGGAGCTAAAACCATCCAGTGGAAAAAAGATAGCCTTTTCAACAAATGGTGCTGGCTCAGCTGGAGGTCAACATGCAGAAGAATGCAAATTGACCCATCCTTATCTCCTTGCACTAAGCTCAATTCTAAGTGGATCAAAGATCTCCACATAAAACCAGACACACTGAAACTAATAGAAGGGAAACTAGGGAAGAACCTTGAACATATGGGCACAGGGGAGAATTTCCTGAACAGAACTCCAATAGCTTATACTCTAAGATCAAGAATAGACAAATGGGACCTCATTAAATTACAAAGTTTTTGCAAGGCAAAAGACACCGTCAAAAAGACAAAGCGGCAACCAACTAACTGGGAAATGATCTTTACCAACCTTACATCCGACAGAGGGCTAATATCCAAGATATACAAAGAACTCAAGAAGTTAAACTCCAGAGAGCCAAGTAACCCTATTAAAAAATGGGGTACAGAGCTCCACAAAGAGTTCTCACCTGAAGAATATCTAATGGCTGAGAAGCACCTAAAGAGATGTTCATCATCCTTAGTCATTAGGGAAATGCAAATCAAAACAACCCTGAGATTCCATCTCACACCAGTCAGGATGGCTAAGATCAAAAACACAGGAGACAGCAGTTGTTGGCGAGGATGTGGAGAAAGAGGAACACTCCTCCACTGCTGGTGGAATTGCAGGCTGGTACAACCACTCTGGAAAGCAGTCTGGCGGCTCCTCAGAAAACTGGGCATGACACTTCCGGAGGATCCGGCTATACCACTCCTGGGCATATACCCAGAGACTTTACCTGCATGCAATAAGGACACATGCTCCACTATATTCATAGCAGCCTTATTTATAATAGCCAGAAGCTGGAAAGAACCCAGATGTCCCTCAACGGAGGAATGGATTCAGAAGATGTGGTATATTTACACAATGGAATACTACTCTGCAATTAAAAACAATGAATTCACGAAATTCCTAGGCAAATGGTCAGAACTTGAAAATATCATCCTTAGTGAGGTAACCCAATCACAAAAGATCACACATGGTATGAAGTCACTGATAAGGGGATATTGACCCAGAATCTCAGAATACCCTAGACACAATCAGCATATCAATAGATTTCTAAAAAGATGGAAGGAGAGACCCCTGGTCCTGGAAAGACTGGATGTAGGGGAACGCCAGGACAGAGTAATGAGAGGGGGTTGAACGGAGAAAAGAGGGAGGGAAGGGGGCTTATGGGACTTTCGGGGAGGGAGGAAACGGGAAAGGGGAAGTGATTTGGAATGTAAATTAAAAAAATAAAATTAAATTAAATTAAAAAAAAAAAAAAAGAAGAGCCATATTTCTGAAGGCCTGTAGTATTTGGAAACCATATATAGACAATGGGAGGGAATAAAAGAAAAGATTATTATTTTTTAAATGCCAATTTAAAAAAGTCCATGCCTTTAGCTGGAAATAGTTAGAAATTAGAATTTATTGGAAAAGAATACAATAATGTTGGCTTTTGATAAGTTGTCACGAATTCCTGGAAGAACTTTCTAGTAAATACCTGCCTAGAGAGATGTATGAGTGGAGATTAAAGGCATAGACACAGTGAACAATACAGAACCAGGTGGAGACTTACCTACATAGTGAGAGAGAAAGATCTAGAACTGAGTTTGGGGGAAGCTTTTAGGACAATGCCAAACCATACATGTGTATTAGTTCAGGCTTATAGTAGAGTCAGGAGGGACGATAGATCAGATCCCACAAATTAAGATTTTAAAGGAAATTATATAGTTCTTGTTTCTGTTTTCATCCTTTTCTATGAGCTATTTGATCCTCATTACTCCCATTCAGGGTGAAACAGTTACCATTTCACTTATGAAAAGTCAACAAAACAATGACCTGTTTAAAAATTTCACCCTAATGTAAATAGACATTGCATAGAAACTTGATAAATATTCCATTTTTGTTCATAGATCTAGCTATATACAAAGGATGTGGAGTGAGTCACATTTGTCACGGAGAGCTGCCGAAAGAGTCTCTTTATTCCCCCAATATTACTTAGTCTTTTAAAAGGCAAATCCTGAAGTTATTGTTTTATTGAAATCCGTGGAAGAGCTATGATAATGACGAGCTTGTGAGATGTATGGCCTGGCCTGTGTTGCTCATTTTCCTGCATGACTTTAACCTGTTTTGAAGGCAGATTAGCAACAATTAACAACCCCAAAGGAAAAGTTAAATAATTAATAGTGAATTAACAGATGGCACCACGGCTACAGGGTGCGGCAAGAAGCAGAAGGGACAAGTGTTTGAGAAGAGAGAATTCTGGCACATTTTCTCTCCCTTGGTACATTGCATAACTAAAAGACTCCGAGGATGTGCTTTGAAGAAATCCTCTTAGTTTAAAAACCTCTGATAGGAGTGCATAAGTGGGCTTCTTTACCCACGGACTCTGAGCTGTATTTCTGGATTTCTCTATAGAAAAATATCAGTGAGGATTTAATATAAGAAAGAAGATTAGGATGAAATATTTTTTGACACAAGTTGTTTTAAAGGAACACAGAGAAACTGGGCCGTAGATTTTGGAAGCCCAACCTCTTATCACTTTCACCAACCAGAGAAGTTTTACAAGATACCTAAAGAAAGAGTAAAATTACTATTTTTTCTTGACTGTCATTGTTTTGTGGTGAAAAAATATTGTGTTTGAATGGCCATGAGAGCTGTTATCTGGAAAAAGTTTCTTGAAGGTATGTGAATGTGTGTGTCTGTGTGTGTGTGTATGTGTATGTATACATATATTCAGTTATATTTGCATGTGTGTTTATGTGTATATATGTATCTATATGTGTATGTGGTGTGTGTATATACATGTGTGTATGTTTATGTTTATATGTGTGTATGTATATACATGTGCACATATTTGTATTAAAAACTATTAAGGAGATATTTGGTTAATTTGCTTACTAGTAAAGTCAATATGGTGTCTTTTGAACTGTAAATTCCTGACATACACAGGAGGAAGCTCAGGTGAAAACACAGAATTCAGACAGAAACAGAGAATATTGTTGCCTTTTATTTAGTAGATATTAATTAAATTCTGAGTGTGGTTTAAACACTGGAGCTTAGAGTCCCAAACTCATACAAGAGTTCTGATTTGTTAATCGTAAAATCAAGAAACTTGAAAATATTTCAAGTAGTTCTTTAGACTGTCCTTAGAAATATCTTCTAGTAATGAATTAAGGAAGTGAATTTATCTATAATTTGGCCTTTAGATTAAAGCAGTTTAGATTTCTAACTTCTTTTGTAATTGTGGCCCTAGAAGCACTTAGGAACTCAGCGGAAGAACCCTTCTGCTTCCTATGAATGCGACAGTGGTTTAGAAAGTTGAGGGCACACTAATAAATGGGGAAGTCTTGGCAAATGTGATTTTTACAAGGCCTCTGGATGTTTTTAGCAAGGAGCTTTCTGGATCAAGGTAGGACAGGCAGAGAGAGCAACTTTGGAGATCAAGTATATATATATTGGTTTCTGAAGAATGCAGTTTTGGTTTCTAGTGTAGAGGAGCAAAGAAAAGCAATTAGGAAGACCTTGCATACCTTTGCATCTTTATTATACGTATCCTAGCATCTCAGAACTGAAGCCAATGCTGCAACTCTATGGATCATAAGAATGAGCCAAACTTTGGAGTTTAGACCAGAATCAGATCTACTGCCATACTTTGTTTACAGTGCAGAGTTGAGATTAAGTGTGAAAATAGTCATGCATGCATTATTATGTATGCTGGATGTGAATAGGATCAGCTACTATGCGGGAGCCCTCGTTGAAGAAAGACACAGAATTCCAGCAATTTCAAACCTTATTGCAAGTGACAACAGTATCATTAGAGATCCAGAAGACAAATAAAAACAAGGAACCAGTGGTAATGAATTTCTGTTACTGTCTAAATTTAGACTCATACATAAATGCTGCATGCACCATGACAGGATCATAAGAGTCTGGCTAGATGCTGTTTGGAGATGGCACTGCACAAACTTGCAGGTTAGTGAAACAACACAGTTCAAGAATTCAGCATGATGACACTTAATGTGGGATTCCACACTGCTATAATTTGCTAATGTATCTTACTGAAGATCTTGGTTTGAGCAGTAGGGATGGAGTGCAAAGCAACTGAATAGAAACTCTGTCCAAAAGAAAAAGAAAAACTGGAGACTTCAGAAGTAGGACTTGATGATGGGCCCTAAGCATAAGTAGAAGATTATGGGTCATCACTAGAGAGAGTCTAAGGCTATTGGAAGAGAGTCATGAGTGCATTGAACAAGTTTAAACTGTCAAGTGGATGAATGTGGTAGAGATAGGTACTGCAAAGCCAGTCGTGCATGATGCCTGCCTTGGGAAATGTCCTCCACTCCAATGAGTAGATGTGGATTGAACCTGTTGGAATATGAACAGTTAAGGAGGAAGAGCAGTTGACTGTGTCTATTTCATTCAGAGAAACAAGTAGTGATCATAACAGGCAGGGAACCTGCCTTTGTGGTGATTATTATATTTATATAAAGATAATAAGAATGTTAATGAATGAATAAGTAAATACACACAACACAATGAATAAATTATCATGTGTCTATGGTGGAGATTGTTTGGGGGACAGGTTTGGAATGTCTACTGATTTAAGGAGCCACTGAAAAGCATTTTGAATACAGGTGAGAACAGAGAAGGAACCAAGAGGTGGGAGACTCCGTGTTCAAAGCTTATACAGAGCACAGCTGGCATGAGGGAGAGAGACACTGACGTAACTGGAGACTTCAGTAATAGGACTTGATGATGGCCCCTAACAATATGCTTTGTGGTCATTTTGCCCATTGTCTCAAGGTTGGGTTGGTAAATACAGGATGGAAGTATGGCACATGGTAGTGTGTGACTTCTAAGGTTATTTTATAAAAGACTATCTCTATCTATCCTTCTATCCATCTATCCATCCATCCATCCATCCATCCATCCATCCATCCATCCATCCATCCATCCATCCATCTATCCATCTATCCATCTATCCATCTATCTATCTATCTCTAGTTCTGCTCTTCCTGCTCACAATTTCCTCTTGAATATGCTACCTGCCATCCTGTGAGCGTCCTCTTGAAGACACCTGTGGTAAGCAAATTGAATCTTCTACTAACAGTCTTACATGTAAGTTTAGAAATGGGTCCTCTTGCCCCAGTCAAGCCTTCAGATCATAGAAGCTATGAAAGATCCAACTAATGGCTTGACTCCTGTCATTCATTATATTTAATTTCCACACTTGCAGATTTGGGTCACGATAAATTGTGGTAAGCTGCTAAACTTGCAGTCATTTGTTGTATAACAATAGTAAGGAATTAATTTAATTTAATTTAAGGATAATGTGCTTTTGAGTGAAAGGAAGGAGGAAGCCTTCATTATTATCATTGGCTTGAACATTCACCTTGCAACCCAGTGAGACAGGTAGTGTATCCTTTGGTGGATGTCTTCGATATGGACAGTGATTATTTCCAATCTCTTTGAGTTTAAGGCTTCAATTCTAGTAGAAGCAAGAAGTCACTTTGTTTGTAGTTGTCTTGAAAATAAATCCAAGGCTACTTTTAAAGCCTTTATAATACAACATTACACTGTTCTGTTCTGAGTGGAGGAAAGTACAGTTGGTATATTGCCATCTTCTTTAGTTCATTGTAGCAGGCATTTGTAGAGTGACTGTAAGGATCAGTTTTGTGCTCAATGTTGTGAAGCAAGGGCTGTAGCTGAGTTACCAGTTGCTACTCTCTGTCACTCCTAATGCTGGGTAGAGATGAGTTATGTCAACCTTTGCCCAAATTTGTTACATTTGCCTTCTCTTGGCCAGATGGCATGCAGTTGTTGCTGATCAGGATACTGGCCTTTCAGAAACAAGAGACAAACACAGGGATTTCTCTTCTTTGGGTTTGAATAGATACATATACTCTATGTGCTGCTTCAGACCCACATTAGTTACTGTTCCTGTTGCTACAACCATATACTTTATTAAAGCCATGTTGAGAAAGAGGTTCCTATTTTGGCTCATGGTACAAGAGCACAATACAACATGGCCCAGAAGTTATGATGACTGGAGCTTGAGACACCTGGTCACAGTACATCTGTAGTTAGGAAGCAGCAGAAAGAGAGAGAGAGAGAGAGAGAGAGAGAGAGAGAGAGAGAGAGAGAGAGAGCGCACTGGTGTTTATTTTTATGTTTTCATGTTGATTCAGTACTTGACCATTGCCTATGTAATAGTACCATCTCTTTTAGGGTGGCTTTTCCTACTTTAATTGCCTAATTAAAAAACTCCCACACAGCCATGTCTAGAGAGTTTTCTCTTAGATCCTTTCACACTGACAATATTAGCTATCTCGAGGTCCCAGTAAGACCTCCTGACTTGAAGAATTTTGGGCTTGCTGTATTAAGGTTGTGCAAAGCAGTGTAGCCCAGAGTGTAGCCAAGGCCCTGTAAAGGCAACATGTTAGAACCTTACCTAGGACACAGGGTTGTTTTGTTTTTTTGTTTTTTTTTTCACAGGGTTTTGGCTTTTGCTGTGTTTCCCTGACTGACCTGAACCCATGATGCAGATTTGGCTGGCCTTGAACTTATGATGATCCTCCTAACTCTGCCTCTGGAGAGTTGAGATTGTCAGTAATGATCCACCTTATCAAGCTTTGTATAAAAATAGTCTCAACTCAGTAACTGTCCCACTAAAGGCACTGTGTGATCTCCAGCCACTGTATCATGTTACTATATTTATAATATTAGAAACATGTCTACAATTTTATAATTTTACATTTTTCTAGTTTCACATATTCCTAAAATAAGCAAGCATGACTTAAAAACAAAAAAAAAGGCTTTGTGTAGCTACATATGATCTCTTTTTTGTTTCAGGTTTATGTATATATACATATCTTGATAAATGTATACAACATCTCCCCAATCTCTGTTTTGTACTCTCAAACTGTACTGACCACTATTCTAGCCTCTGCTTCTATAAGTTTATAATATTTTAAATTTTGTATATAAGTGAGATTATCTAGTATTTGTCTTTCTGTGCCTGGCCAGAAAGTCTCTTTCAATGCTATATAAATGTCTCTGTATATTTTCCTTCAGAAAAATAAAATTGATAATGGATACTATTCTTGAATTCTTTCTGATCTCTAGGATAAGCAAAATCTGTTCCATGGCACCAGGCTTACTCTGGGAATATTTTTTCTTTTTTTCTTTTTTTTTTTTTTCGAGACAGGGTTTCTCTGTGTAGTCTTGGCTGTCCTGGAACTCACTTTGTAGACCAGGCTGGCCTCGAACTCAGAAATCCGCCTGCCTCTGCCTCCCAAGTGCTGGGATTAAAGGTGTGCGCCACCACTGCCCGGCTCCTGGGAATATTTTTTCAAGTGTCTCTTAAAACATACACATAAATGCATGCACGCACACACACACACACACACACACACACACACCTAGAACAGTTACTAATTGTCAGGCAGCATCTAAGAGGGGTGTCCCTGAAAGTACACACTTTAAGGTCCCTTTGAGATTTGGGGGTCTCATTTTGGACTTTTGAGCTATCTTCATGGTGAGGCCCATCCTCTCAGAGAAAGAGGTCAGCTGGGTGCACCGGGTTGGAACTGATGGGTTTTAGTGCCAATGGCTGCAGAATGGTCCAGTAACAGTTGGAAGCCAGAAGGACAGAAACAGCTGTACCCAAGTTGTTTCTAATTACATCCATCCAATAAAAGCTTGGTTATTTACCATTGGAGTAGGACTCATAATGCTGTAACATTTTTCATTCTTCCAAATAATTTTGCCAGACTTTTTCTTCCTTCTCAGTTTAAAGTAGCAGGTCTTGAGAAAGCACATTTGAAGAAAGACCTATATCTTTCCTGATGTGATGCACATTCACCTCGTAATTTCAAGCACTCTTGTAAGAGAGTTGTCTGCTTCTTGAAAAGGGGAACATCGTTCCCTAGAGCCCTGCTAAATCTGTGTTGTTGCCCTAGGAAGATGAAGCAGCCAAACCCTCATTTGTCTGATGGCAGCCATCCCAGGTTAACTACATTTCTGAGATAGTCCAGGTGACTGCCACTGGATTCAGGTTTCCGCAGCAGTTGCACTGAGGATACTGTACTAGCCTATTAGTGCTCAGATTGACATTAACAGGTCAATAAAGACCTCAGAAAGTCCTTTACATGCTCTGTCAGCTAGCACATAGCAAGACACTAGTAGCTGTTAAACAGGGGCTGGTTGAGTGGAGTGCTTTGTCAGAACCTTGTCAGTTTTATGTCCCTAAACAGAAGTGTTACTGTGACACATGGGGAATGTGCTCTTTATAAAGCCCCACTGAGTTAAAATTGAAGCTTGTAATTTCAGCAACGAGAGTTGGGAGCTTCTATATGACATAGTGCTTAGTATGACTTTTTTTGCAACTAGACAGACAAGTTGAATTCCATCATTTGTTTCTTACATGAAATGAGTGCGTATTCCTTAAGCTTACCAATGCTTGGTTTCTGTCATATATCTAGTGGGGCTAATAATAAAAGAATATGAACAAATACAAGCAAAAAATAAAAGTAAAATAATATGAATAAAATGAAATAAGTGGAAGGGGATGCCGCTAAACTTATTTATTATTTATTTATTTACTTATTTCCTTAGACCATATATATGAATACAAAGTTCCTAGAATGTTATCTTGAACATATCAGATTTCTAATAAGCACTCTGTACGATTGTTGGATCTTCTAGCCTGTGTACTTGTAGGGAAACAGGTGATGCTTCTCTGAACATTCTATAAATTAATTGTGAGAGTGAGATTGTATGTTGTACAATGTGCTATATAGTCAATGGTACATTTCATAGCTTCTTGGAAAATACCTGTAGGAGGTATCCTTGCAGATTGTATTTTGGAAAAGCCAAGTGGACAAGTTCATGATTTTTCTTTCAGAGGCCAACCCTCTCACTCTGTGCTTGCTGTCCTTTCTCAACTCTCTCAGCATTTTCCTCTTGAGAACCTGACATATCAATCAACATATACTGGCCTCATATGCTCCACCTTTCCTCAGGAAGAGTACCATGAAGTGTAATTTAAATAGAAAGTTAGAAAGTGTGGATTTTTCTGTCCCCGCCTCCACTGTTTGATTACTTTCAAACACATACTATAGAACTATAGAACTATTTCTAAATAGGTCCACATCCTCTATTGCCCTATTAACATTTCTACTCTTTCTGGTGGGTAGTGGACTAGAAGGATAGTTAAAGCATTTAAGTATACTTATCAAAGTAGGTTTTGAAAATATAAGCCTATAACTATCCCTCCACTGGGAGTCCCACACTGGCTACAGGAGTGGGCATTTCAGTCTTCATATCCACCGCTGGTAGGAGATTCTCAGCTAGGGTCACCTCCACAGACTCCCAGGAGCCTCCCTTGTCCCAGATCGCCAGTTAGTCCCAGAGATGCCTGCCAGCAATTTCTGTTCTGTTTTCCAGCCCTCTCCAACACCCTTCTCTCCACCCCTGTTCTCCATCCAAGTTCACTTTCTCACCTGTTCTCTCACTAAGTTCCCTCCCTCTATCCACCTCCAAGATCTATTTTATTTTCCCTCCTGAATGGGATTCATGTATCCTCCCTTGGGCCCTTCTTATTGCTTTGTTTCTTTGGGTTTGTGGATTGTAAAATGGTTATCCTGTATTTTATGGCTAATGTCCCCTTATCAGTGAGTACATATCATACATGTTGTCTGGGTCTGGGTTACCTCACTCAGGATATTTCCTATTTCCTTCCATTTGCCTTCAAATTTTGTGATGCCTTTGTTTTTAATAGGTGAACAGTATTCCATTGTGTAAATATACCACATTTTCCTTATCCATTCTTCAGTTGAGGGACATCTATATTGTTTCCAATTTCTGGATTTTATGAATAAAGCAGACATGAACATAGTTGAGCAAGTGTCCCTGTGGTATAGTGGGCCATCTTTTGACTACATGCACAGGAGTGATATTGCTGTGTCTTGGGGTAGAACTATTCCTAGTTATCTGAGAAACTGCCAACTTGGTTTCGAAAGTAGTTGCACAAGTTTGTCTCACATCAGCAATGGAGGAATGTTCCCCTTCCTCCACTTCCTCACCAGTATGACTGTCACTTGACTTTTTGATCTTAGCCATTCTGACTGGTGTAAGTTGGAATTTCAGGGTCATTTTGATTTGTATTTCCCTAATAACTAAGGATGTTGAACATTTCTTTCAGTGCTTCTCTGCCACCCAAGATGCCTCTGTCAAGAATTCTCTGTTAGCTCTGTATCCCACTTTTTTTTTTTTAAATTGGGTTATTGGTTTGTTGGAGTCTAATTTCTTGAGTTCTTGATTTATTTTGGGTATTAGTTCTTGGTTGGATATAGGGCTGGTAATGATCTTTTCTAATTCTGTAGTCTGCCGTTTTGCCTTATTGATGGTGTCCTTAGCTTTGCAGAAGCCTTTTAGTTTTATGAAGTCCTATTTATTAATTGTTGATCTTAGCACCTGTGCTATGGGTGCGCTGTTCAGGAAGATGTCTCTTGTGCCAATATGTTCAAAGCTATTCCCCACTTTCTCTTCTATTAAATTTAGTATGACTGATTTTATACCAAGTTCTTTGATTCACTTGGACTTGAGTTTTATGTAAAGTGATAAATATGGATTTATTTGTACTCCTCTATATGCAGATATCCAGTTAAACAAGCACCATTTACTGAAGATGATTTCATTTTTTCCTCTGTATAATTTTGGCTTCTTTGTCAAAAGTCAAGTGTCTATAGGGTATGTGGGTTTATTTCTGTGTCTTTGATCCCATTTCATTGATCAATCTGTCTGTTTTTATATCAATACCATGCAGTTTTAATTAATACTGCTCTATAGCACAGCTTGAAATTAGGGATGGTGATACCTCTAGAAGTTATTTTATTATACATGATTGTTTCCTCCTTTTTTTTTTCCTTATGAAGTTATCGATTTTATCTGCTACACTTCCTTGACAATTTTTTCCTATGCCCATGTCTAGTAAAGACCTTGGAAGGCTCCTTGAACCACAGCTGAAGATCTCTGTTAGGAACTATCAGTGTGTCAGGATGGCTTGGAAAGTATGTGACATACTGAATCAAAATGTTAAAGAAGGGTAGTGATTAATTTTGGAGGTATGAACTTCACAGATTTACTTTCCTGAATGGGATAGAAAGAGCTGCTCACATGCCCCCAGCAGCCAAGTTCTATGTCATTTGATACTCTAAGAATTCAATTGCCATCAATTATTTAAACAATGTTATTATTTCTGAGACTTGGGAATTGTCAGAAGGTGCTGCATTTTACCACCAAAACACAGGTTTACAATGGTAGAGCCTCTGTCTTGCCAGAAAACATCCAAACTCCATTTTAGGTCTCATTTGTTTGCCTCTCAAGAAAAGACCCAGAATACTAACCTTTTGCCACATTCTGCCTTTTCAATCTTTGTTCTGTTAGAGATGGTTTCTACAGTCTCTCCTCCCATTGGTTTGTTAAGCCACTGAAATATTTTAAGGCCATGATTCAGCTAAAGCATTGAGTCCTCTCTGAGGTCTACTTTGATAACCTTTTCAGGTACAAGTGAGTGTTTGCACTATTGCACAAATATTTGGAATAATGGGGGCATCTTTCTCTTTGTCTCTTATTCATTTATCTGTGTCACTGTAGAAGGTGCCTGGTTAGTTTGTCAGAATAGTTCAATACCTGCTGTGAGTGCCAGCTGTTTTCAAATGTGAGAGGCTTGTAGCAACCCTATATTCTTATTGACATTTGCCATGTCTATTGATAATTGGCTTAGGCCTTTGTCTACCCTCTCAGGATGAGAAAGCAGCCAGGACCTTAAACATGCATGTTTTTTCAATCCCAACATTACTCACATTCCTGATGAATTAAGTATAGTTAATAACATGATCCCATTGTAACCCAGGGAAGCCCTAGTAATGCAGGCTGACCTGTGTACAGAGGACAGAGGATCAGAAATATTTGGCAGATAGTACATTTTAGGATCATATATGCCTAATGTGAAACCAATTTTAGTTATTGATCCAGGATTATGGAAAGCTCTATTTAACTAGGTACACTTGATGTAAGCAATCTGCATAATTTGCTGTTCCTTAGTAAAGAAGGGATGGGTCAATGTTGGGCACTAACAGTGCTTTCTGTCATATCTTGTTCCTTCTGTTCCTACAGCCAAGTTCCTGGATGTGGGGGTCTAGAAGAAGTACAAAGTACTTCTCTATTTTCACTTCTGTAGAAAGCCCATAATGTTTGCATACCTAAGAATTCTTTGAGCTGGGAGCTTCATATATAGCATCCCACTTTGAATCTTAACAACCTCATAGACTAGGTATGTTCCAGATGGGGGAGTAGCGTACTAGAGAGGATAAATAGCTTGCTCAAGGTCACATAGTGAAAATGTGGTACAGCTAAATTTAATTTCAGTCTGTCCTCTGAATTGGTACTCTTGCTCTTTTCTTTATTTCTACAGCATTGTACAAGAACCTCTGGGACTGTATTAACCTCTTTTAAAATTAGGCATATTTTTAAAGTGGTGCTCGCTGCTGGATAAGGGTAGTACAGGTCTTATGCTTGTTTTCAAGTCACATTTCTTTTTGTTTTAAACATTTCTCTATCTATACTTTCAAGGGTTTATCTTCGTATACAGTTCTGTTCCGACAACACGAGGGCATTTTGCAGTGACAGTGCACTTTAATTCAGAAAAATGGATGGCACAGTCGTTCTCCTGTGCTGGGAGATTTACACTTATTTCTTCCTGTCTGTTAACAGGATTTATTCATCAGCCCTGAACAACACATGCCAACGGCTGCATTTTCTCCTTCCTCCATTGCCCCAAAATAGCAATTGGTATTTAATAAATAATCATCGTTATGACTGGAAATGCCTGCTGTAACCAGCTCAAACAAGGCAATCAGCTTTCATTTTAGAAGCAATGAAGTCTAGTTAGTTTACTACATCTCTTTCAGAGAAGCTTGAGTGGGGGTTTCAACCACAGTGCTGCCACTATATATCATGAATTTCTATCTGTGGAATAGACCCAAATTAACATTTGATGACTTCTTCATTGCTATCTGACAGTTTTTTTTCTCATAGGCAGAGTCTAATAAAGAAATCAGTTAGAGCTATTAGACATATTTTAGAAGAAATTTTTGATGCACATCTTCACTTAGATTGTGAAATTTAAATCATTTCTGCTATCAGTGTGAATACTAATGATCTGGCTTGCCAGATGGAAAGCTGTCATGAATTTTCACTTTTCTCTTACAGTGGGCTGTAAATCTTAAGAAAATGACTTCATGGGTGAACTATGTTGATGTCAGCTTTAGTGCCTTATGTCCACGCTTATTCCAATGTCATGAGTACCTGGAAGGGAGGCAACTCCTAATTAAATGTCATTTTCTTTTTTCAGCAGTGAGGAGCAGCAGAGTGCAGGCTCTCTTCTCATTGTCTGCGCTGAAGGCTCTGCTCCAGCTCTTGTCACCCGTGGGCTTTTTTGGAGCTATTTGAATGCTTTGGTGTCGTGCCGTTTCTCATTTCTCTTCTCTTAACGAAAACTGTCTTCCTCAGTGTGTTATTTCAGATAGGAATGCACAGTTTCCTTAGCTCTTTGTTCTCCATCTTGACAAAACACATTCTGTGGGTTTCTGCCTCATTTTAACATTTTTTTTTCCTCTAGCAATTGATGTTTTAGTTCTCTTCAGGAGCACTAATCTCCATCTGAGAGCTACACTGGATAAGGCTTCCTTTCTTCCCCCTGGGGATGCATCAGTATTCAGACTAAATCTTCCCAAGGACTTGTTTTTTTCAACCAGGGCTGGGGAGATAGTGATAACTTGCTGCATATCATCACATCACTTAGATTTCTTAGAAGTTTTTATTTATATTTTGTTTTTAAGACTGAACCAAACTTTGAAAGTTATTATGGCTTATTCTGAAACAAGAAAGTACATAAATGTGAAATTAAATGAAAGATTGTTCAGTCTTTGGAAGCCCAAAGGAGAGAGAGGATTAAATAAAACAAACAAACAAACAAACAAACAAAACACACACACACACACACACACGAAAAGTAGGTAGGTGAGCCAATAAATAGTCCCATTAGAAATCTTAGAAATCCTAAAGGTAAAACAATCTTTTCTCTTTATTGAGTTATTTTCTCATTAGTTATTTGTTTATTGATTTGTTTCGCCATTAAACCAACAGAGCAAATGATGAGTGTGCTCGCCCGTTGTTGCTACAGTGTACCACACTGAGTTTCCTTGTAAGCCTCATTAAAATTATATCCAAAGCATGACTATCAGGAGATGATTAATAACACTAAAACATGGAACAGTTATTCCGTGGAGCTGTTTGGGTCTACAGACCTTTCTCATGAGCCTCTGTTTTGTTCTCTGCACTCCTATCCATGCAGGGAAGCAAAACCCCTTCACTTGTCTTTATTTTTTCCATCAAGCATCAAGAACCACCATTTCATAGAAACAAAGGCACCAACGAAACATTTCAAACCATTAAAATAATTTTCTGACATGGTTTCAGTAATTACCATATTTCAGTTCAACAATTGTAATTAAACCTGACCTTTAAGCTAATTATGTCTTGACATTTATGATTTTTAAGCTGACTTACCCTGTGGTGATGCTGTGCTATATTCAGGTTCTAATGAATAGCTGTGTAGTGTTTACCTGTTGTCAAAGGATCTCTCTTTGTGGCTTGGAGAGGACCACTTCAGCCAGCATCCTGTCATTGGAGGTATAATGGTGCCACTGTGAAGGGGCATTCTCAACCACAATATCAGGCTGATGTTGAATTTTTGTAAGAGTGTTTGTATGTAATTATAGAGACAGCAAAAATCCCCGCTGGAAATTTTCAGAGAATAGGCCAAAAATTAACTCGGAGTTTGAGTGCAGATAAGTGGGCTTTCTCATAGAATGATGATTTGTGGCAGGTAAATAGAATAAAGAATCCCAGCCACTGTATGAGAAAAGCTGAGTCAAAGATGATCCAGGCAGGGAGGCAGAAGCAGGCAGGATGGGTATGGTCTTCATGGCCCTTACAAGATTGGGTAGTTGGAATTTTTTTCAACAACAAAAAATCTCTCAGTTGATTTACAACTCACTTTTCCCTTTTCTGATAATATTATCATTGAGTAATGTTTGCCACACAGTTATTATGTGGTAGATGCTATGTTAAATCATTCACAACCATTATTTTAGTTCTGCAAAAGCCCTATGAGGTAGTTAATACTCTAAGATTTAGAGAGTCAACCTATAACCCGTGGATTTCCTGCAATTGAATATTGTATTTCAATACTTGGAGAAATAGGATAGTATTTTGAGACTTTTATGAGGTAAGCTCACCAGAGACCACCACATGGACACTCTCAAAGTCAAAAAGAAAGTCTTCATCGCCAGCCATTGGCAGTTCAGGGAACTTGCCCAAATCATGTAGCCCTGGGCCTTATAGCTCTTGGTCTTTTATGAACAGAAAGCGTATCCTGGCTAGCACACTCATTAGGAAGAAGTGGATCCACAGAAGACAAGAAGCAAGATTAGTACATTTAGGGAATATGTACATGAGGAGTTTTCCTGCACTGTGAACTTTGTCTTTGATCCCACTTTGGCAGGTTTTGTGGCCTGTGGGTTTTAAGGTCAGAATGGCACCTTTAACATATTACCAGGTGTGTTAAGGGCTGGAGATTTGTTACATTCTCCACTGCTTCTATGAGCATGAGTCAAAGAGTAGACTCATTTTGGGACAGAGAGTATATTGTCCCCTCAGCACTAAAATTTAATGGAAGTCACTATTTTACATAGTCATGTAGGCAGTGGAGCAAACACCGTTTTATAGTGAAGATTAGGAACAAAATGATCAATGGTCCAGCCATGGTTGTGAGTAGAGTGGTTAACATGGGGTTGGGGGTAGGGGTGGCAGTGACTAGAAAGAAGGCAGTACATAATTTCATACCAGTTGACAGTTTCTTGGTGTCTCTTACTTTTCCTAAAGGTTATTTCTAATCACAGCTAAAGTTTCTAATTACCCATCAATGGTTGGCATAGAATCAGCAAGTTTGTCCCATGTCATGTAGAGATCTCTTCATTTTATCATTTCATGAAGAGGAGGTCCAATCCTTTGTAATTCTGAAGAACAACCTCTACTAAGGATTCTACCTGCCTTCCCGGCAAGAAATAGAATTTTCTCACTGGTCTAGGTCTATGTCTATTTGAGCACTGTGTTCCTTAATTTTTTCAATCCCTTACAATTAGGGCTGAAGTTCCAACTGCAGCAGAGCCTGTGATGCCTGACTACATCAATAGGGGAATGAGAATAGGGATGGCTCGCTGTGTATGGCTCAGGGAAGCCCAAATTCTAGATTTAGGTGGGCCTGGCCCTGTTCTCTGTTATAGATGATCCTGTGAATATTGTGAACATATACATACATACATACATACATATAAATATGTATACACATACACACATACATGTATGTGTGGACATCTATATGTATGTATTATATACATGTTCATAGATTCATCTATAGTATACATATGACTCTAAGCTTAGTTTTCCTATGGTGATGATATGCCCTATTCAGGTTCTAATGAATAGTTGTATAGTGTTTACGTGTTGTCAAAGGGTCTCTATGGTTTGAAGAGGACCACTTCACCCAGCATCGGGTGCCATTCTGAAGGGGAATTACAAACCACAATATTGGTTGAATCACTGCCCCAGGGTGAGCTAAGATTGGTCTCATTTACAGTTGTTAGGATTGGAAGTTGAGATTTTTGTTTAATTGATTGCAATACAAATATAATATGGGGGGTTGGGCTGGTGAGCTGGATGACTCTAGGTGGAGGTTTCTTTTGGAAAGTAAATTTACACGTAATTTGACTCCCCAGGTTCTACCTGTTCCCCAGATTCACTTTCCTGTCAGGCCCTAACATTTATAGATATGGGATTGCATTGCCCAAGACCATAGGTAGGTAGGTGGTGATGGTTCCCTTTCTAGGACAATGAAGGTTGCAGTGTGCCCCCAGGAGGCATTTACTCTGGTCTGGGACCTGTTAAAAAGAATCAATGTCTGTTAAATTTCCTCACTTCTCTTTATGTGATCACCTCTCTTGTTAATCAGAGGTCATTTGCATTACTTTTAGGAATGGCGAACAACAGTCCAGTTTGCTTTTCTGACTTCCACGGTTGGTCCTAAAAGAAGCAGGGCCACAATAAGGAAACTGTAAATAGGAGAGAGAAAGCATCAAGGAGACAGGTTTCCTTTCACCCCACTACACCAAGATCAGTCCCCTGCATGAGAGAAAGGAATAAGAAGATGGGTAACTACAGCGCAGGTAGGAAGGAGGGAAGTGATGAAATAGGAGTGATGAAGCTCAGGGTGGAGGATAGCAGTGGGTAAGTAATGAGATCAGCCAGTCAGGATGCTAGGACAATCCCTTGGAAGCTTAGCTATCACAGGCACACCACTATTGGCAATGCAGCGAGTACTTTCCTGATGAGAGAGAGGCCATGTGAGTAGAGGCATGGTACTCTTTTCTGTCTTTGAAGATAGGGAAGAACAGAGTGAATCTCCATAAACTAAGTTCCTAATATATATGGAAACAGGAGTTGGCCTTTGCCTTGTGATAGAATTCAGACAGGGTTATTTGGCTTGCCCACTTCACTAGCATAGTAGGAAGGAAGATTTGGAGACCTGGAACATGTAAATTACTGAGGGTGAGAAATCATGAAAAAGCTGCTTTAAAAAAGTTAGAGTTGAAATCAACAGCCTATTAAATTCCAGCTGCGGCTCAGGGATCCGTCGCAGGCCATTGGTTAAGTCATAGTGTTAATGCACCACTTACTCTGTCTGCCCGACTAAAGTTTGAGAAGTGAACATTAAACCTGGCTGTTAGTATTTTTGTTTTTTGTTTTTCTTTCACCTAAAATGCTCAGAACTTGTGATAGATGCATTTAATTCAATGAGTCCAGCTTTTGGAAAACATTTGCTTTTTAATGAAGGCACGTTCCATGTACGACCACTCATCTGACTTTTAAAATTCTATTTGTTTGTTTACTTATTTTATGTGTGTGTGTGTGTGTGTGTGTGTGTGCTGTGTCTATGTGTGTGAGTGTGTGTGTGCTGTGTCTATGTGTGTGAGTATGATTCAGTATGTGTAGAGGTACACAAATGCTTGTGTCTGGATGCGGAGGCCAGAAGAGGCTGTTGGTGTACCTCCTCCACCACTTTGTCTACTTCACTGAGACAGGCTTTCTTCCTGAACCTGGGACTTGTATTTTCTTGGCTAAACTGGACTCCCGGAGGCCCTGAAGATCCTCCTATCTCTTTTCCTTTTGTAGATGGAGCTACAAGACTGCTCAGGACATCTGGTTGTTATATTGGTGTTCTTAACCACTGAACAATCTCTTTACCCTCCAAAATGATTTACCTTTCATCTTTGTGTGTGTGTGTGTGTGTGTGTGTGTGTGTGTTACTTAGAAGAAGGAGAGATCCCTGGTCCTGGAAAGACTAGATGTAGGGGAATGCCAGGACAGAGAATCGAGAGGGGATTGAATGGGGAAAAGAGGGAGGGAAGGGGGCTTATGGGACTTTCGGGGAGGGAGGAAATGGGAAAGGGGAAATGATTTTGAATGTAAATAAAAAAAACTCAGAAAATAAAATAAAATTAAAAAAAAAAAAAGAAGAGTTAGATTTGGAAGATAGTGGCCACTAGGGGCAATAAAAGATCTTGGCTCCTTGCTTTGATAGAATGTTACCAGATCTCACTGAGGCAGTCATCTTGGTGATCACTCCAGCTGCAACTACTGAGTAGAGATCCTGGACCACACTTGCCCAGGATTGATCTTGAAATGGCTGGCTGGATGTACTTGAGGTTCATTACTTTTGCCTTTGGGCAGCTTTTACACTAAGGCGTCTTCTACTCAACTGCACCAGACCTCATCTGTACAAACATGTTTTATGAGTGAGATGTTGAGCATGAGACCCACAGCTCTCATCCCTGGTGAATTTATTATCTGGATCTCATAGCTCCTTGGCAACTTCCAGACCAAAATCTGTCAAATGTATGATGGGTAAAAGAGCTAGCCAGATTGCCATCCCTGATGTGTTATTAGCCTGTAACTGTGCCAGGAAGACTTAGAAAATCATCAATCTGATGGGAATTTATAGTGGCAGAAAAAAGTGCCATTAATGACAGGGTGTCTCTGTCACTTAGTGAGAAAAGAGCACCAACATATTGAGACTCACAGAACTGGTCTTTGTCATGAGTTAAGATATCCTGTGTAAGTTGTTTTTAATCCAAGCTGTCTAAATATTTACAGTATATTTATTTGCCTCTGTAGCTCAGAGCCTTTTCTGACCAATATTTTTATATTTATCTGCCAGCACTTCATTCTTTATCAGGAATGATCTTTTTGGGGTCCTTTGATTTGACTGAATGACATATGATATTTGGATAAACCATGATTTATATTCTCTGACTTGGACCATGAAATTTGGTGACATGTTTTTATGGGAGATCACCTGTGATGAGGACAAAGGTCATTGAAAAGCTGTTCAGACAGAGTTGCTTGGCCTCCAGTGGCCCATCTGAACCTTCACCTTTGACCTGTTTCCTGACTGTGTTTGCTAATTGGGTCTTCAGAGCAAAGTAAGAAACAATGCTCAGCCTTGCTAACTGTTTGTTTAGCTGGAACATGAAAATCAATATACAGATGACCGAAAGGGCAGAGCAAACAACATCCCTGTGGAGTTGGGTGGTTTCGGCCTTGACATTCAACAGATGTGGTCTGAGAGCTTCTGTAACCTGTGTGCAGATGTGGTTCACATAAATAACATGATATTTGCTTCCTGCATGAAGATTTTCTTCACCACATGCAGGGCTGGAGGGAGATGGATAAAAATATAGGATCCTGAGGCAGAAGAGAATAGCGATCTTGGATGGCTATTGTAGTCCTGTTGAAATAATTGGTTGTGTTTGGATATTATTTCATGTACTCTTTTTTTGACTGATGAAATGAGAAGGTTTTACACTTATGGAGAAAAAGGATCAGCACAAACACACATACATACACACAATCATGCACACATATATTTGCATAATACAGACAGTAATATACACAGGCATACATACATACACAATGTGCTCATATATATATATATATATATATACATATACATATATCATGCACAAGATATACATACAAGCACATGCATTCATGTACACAGGTACACACACATTTTTTCTGGGTAAATTTCTTAGACTGATTTGGGAGAAATGGTTTGTTTGGCTACTTTTGCAATTTGTCAAATATAGCAGACTTGATATTAGAGAAAATAACTCATGCTCTATGGGTCTGGAAGTTCTCAACCCTCTAACTCAACTCTCATTATAATTGGAGAGAAATAAAATGATTGATCATATCTGAAAGTTACAAATAGAGTAGAATTATTTAATGATATTTGAGATGAAAAAGAAATCAAACAAAAACCAAGATGCTGCTTTTCCCCTACTTAATGTCATCAGTCCAAGGAAATCAAGAAGTGTCAACTTAGATTAGGAACCTGATTAAGGAAATGTGTCAGAAATTAGGCTCTTAGTGCTAGATTTTCTAAGGCAGTATTGATCAGAAGGATTCCAAATAGTGAGTACCCTTTTTTATTTTATCCCTCTCACTTAATGATGGAATTCTTTGCTCCTTTTGTTAGATGCTTAATGTTGGAGTAGTTATAAGCCAGGGGAGTTTATTTTAATCAGGGGATATTTTTAAGGTTTGCAACAGTGAGTTACATTAGCTCTATCTAGAAAGGCATTTCTTTTCTTTATTCTCAACCAACTCAACCTGACACACTTTATTTTTAACAAAGGCAGGAGAAGGAAGAGAGAAAATAAAGGAGGAATAAATCGAGTATAATGTGGCAGATGCCTTTCTCGCTGTCTATAATTGTGGAAAGAAACAATACGAGGCAGTAAAACTCGGTGGATTCTGTTTGGTTTATTAGCTCTCACTGCATCTCAAGCTGTCTCACTGCTCCAATTTTAGACAACACATGACATCATAATTGCTTCTGGCATTTTACAGTAATAGATAGTGGTGAGAGTTGTCTAAGTTCCTTTTCTTCCCCTCTTCTCTCACTTTATGAGCACATCTTTGGGAAACAGCAACCTCCTGTTTGCCGTGCAGAAATATTTTGCTGTGGTACCTTTTCACTGCACTGCCTGGAAAGATCTTCTGCCCTATTTAAGTTTGAAAGCAGTTTTCTCCAATACACGGGGTAATAGATTTTGAACATCTCACGGTCATGTCTACCAATTTGCTTGGGGTGGTATGACTGTTCAGGGTGCTGAGCTAAAAAAAAAAAAAAATCAGGAAAATTAGCCAAGAACAGGAAAGCAATTACGCTATTCACAGAAAATTCAGATCCATAAAATGTCACCTGGGCTACCCTGTTATAGTCCTAAAATAGTGTCTCGAGTCTCATACTACATGCAGAGATTTATCCTCTGCCTGCCTGAATGACCTCTGTTAAGGGCTGGGGCTCCAGCATATTAGCCAGTAGCAGCAGGGTGGCTATATGGAGCTATGAATGAAAATGTGAGTTTAAAATTGACCCCGGCACTTGGTGATAAGGACATCTTTCTAAAAACGTGAAGCTGATGTAAGCATAGACTTCCACAAGGCAGATTAGCATTGTTAAACTGTGTCACAGTCCAAACACTGTGCACCTTGAATATTTATTAAGTTCCTTAATCTTGCTGAGTAAACAAACTATATTTACCAGCAAAAAAAGAAACAGCTTCTTCATGGCCCAATGTGCCCCACCCCCACCCCCCAAAGCTGCCACTGGGAGAAATGGCAGGGTTGGCATGGATCAGTGAGGCCCCTCCTCTACAGACAGAAAAAAGAGAGACGCAGAGGTGCAAAATGATTTGCCCAAGGTCACCTCGCTAGTAAGTGGTAGTGCTCAGTCTGGCTTCCTGGACCTCTTACTCCTAGAAAATTGTGTTCCCGTTGAGACAAGTGTTCTTATAGTTGAGCCACGTGACTGTTCTTCAGAGTCGCACAGTGATACTGAGCCATTTGGTGTCAGCCTTCAGCACTAGCTTCTCAGAGGAAGGAGCAAAACTTCCAGCTCTTCTGCTGTGTGAACCACGACTGGCAGACTGTGGCATGACTTTTCCCTTTAACCCGCCGAGGTGCATGTTGGGATCATTCCCTCAAGACAGCCATCATCATTATCTACAGATGGAGGGGGCACAGTGGGAATAAACATTCTCTTTTACTCCAGAATTGGATCCATCTATTATATGCTTAATTCTTTCTACTTTGTTTCATCTATATTCTCATGTAATATTGTCCTTTATGATATTATGTGCTTATGAATGATATTACTTTATAGAATAGTGAGCAAGGCATTAAAGAGATTTGTGTAAGATAAATAAAACTATCTAACTAATTAACTGACTCTACTCTGTGTCTGACACCATAAAACTCTTTTACCATGCCTTAAATATGAATATTTGCTAATATATTTCTTTTGAATGAATGAGTCAAAGCATATAAGGTTCACATTTTGTAAATGGGGAAGAAAAGGAGTTTTCAATGAAATGATAAGATTAGGTGAGGACTTGGAACTTCCAAGAGAAACTAACCATGGATTTTTATCCTCCCACTCAACTCCAGACAATTCTATCCTTCTCTCACTGCCACCATTCAGATGTAGAAGATCCTCATTTTAGAAGGTTCTTTATGCAAGCTCTAGTCTAAAGATGTTTAAAAACTTGTAGGATTGGCAAAAACTTAAAACTATTCTTAGGCTTTCTGGTGAAATTGGCTCTTACCATTAATCTTGTTTTATAACAGCACTCATAATACTTAAAGTATCACTGCGATGAAATGAAGTTAGTTGAGGTAATGGGCTATGAGTCAGCCCAGTCTCTTGATGGTCTGAATAATCTGGAGTCCATTTGAGAGCATAAATAGTTTGCACATCATTCCATCTTCTACTGAAACCTACATTTTGTAGTTCAGTGAGCACTACTAAGGTTCCATTTATACCTCATACAATTTCACACCTTATCCATGGTGGTTTCACAATTCTAATATATTAGGACTCATGATCCCGATGATTTTCTTTATATTTTAGGAAGTGCTGTCTATGATCTAAGTGTAATGTAGAAAATTGCAATAGCAATAGCTAACTCAACCTGATTAGGTTGAGGATTGTTTGAGAGATTAATAAGTCACATCCATGGATGGGTGTGTGAGATTAGAGGTTGGAAGTGTTGACACAACCAATGGTTTCCACCTATTGATGGATTCAAACTCTGAGTTGACTACTAGAGGGTGGCAGGACTGTGGAAAGTGAGGCAAAGTTAAAAGTGGGCCACAGGCTCTTCCCTCTGTTTCTTGGCCATCATGAGATACCTGTTTTTTGATCATAATGTTCTATGTTACCATAGGCCCACAGCAGTGGAGGAAACTGATAAGGGCTTGAAACCTGGAAAAACCTGTGAGCAAAATGAAATGTTCTACTTTTAAAGTTGTTATCTCAAATATTTGTAACTGAGAGGAAATGGCTAATCGACACAAGAGGCTCCATTTTATACACAAGGAAAACAAGTTTGTAAGGAGACTGTTGGATTGACATTTTCCCTGTAGATGAATGTAAATCCAGTAGTTAAACTTGGGCTTCATGAATCTAACTCTGGTATGATAAGAAATCAGGCCTCTAAGTTAGAAATTTGCTTCTGGAAGACTTTGTTAGTCAATCTCTCTGCAGTATAGAAAGGAATGTGTTGTTTCTGGGACCATAAAATGGAGGCTTAAGCTGTGGCATGGCAAATCCTCCTTGTGTGACACAGGAAAAGTTCAGTCATCCTTTATTAACTGATTTAAAGGTAGTAAGAATAATGCCAAACTGATAATATTTGGGGGAGAACTAGCAGACATGTTAGTGCTTATTAGGTGTTCTTTTAATTCTTATAATTTCTGTTCAATTTTAAGAACTGAAGTCTTGAAAATAGAGAAGTAGAAATCTATCCAGTTTTAAAATTTGTATATTCTAAATGAGGACACTTAAGGGGGTTCTATTTTATTTTGTTTTCATGATCCTTCATGAAAGAAACACTTCCGTTATAGATTTCCAAGCCCCAAAGGCTTTAATTAGCTGGAACCTAGTAACTAAAGTACTGAATTAACGAAAACTTCTCCTTCTTTGCTTTGTTCATATTAGAAACAAGTTTTATGTGACAGATGATATTTGTTATTATTTAATGAATCTCTACTTTCTGTAGCATGTTTTGCTTGATACTATAAAAGACATAGACTTGGCCTAGCTCTTTGGCCTATCAGTAAATTTATATTTTCATATCTATGATAAGATGTGTACATGTAAGTTCAATAGAAAGTTCACTGTAAGGCACAGATTGCAAGAGTAATGAGAGGAACATAAGCATATTCCAAGTTTTAGAAAATCTGGAACTTAGGGGATAATAATTACTCTCAATTGATTTCTTTAAAATGTGAATTGATACTTACTATAAAACAATTGAAAATGCTTATGTGATACTATGTGATATTTTGATACATTGTGTATGGTTTAAATCAGAATAAACACATTTATCTTCTCAAACATTTATCATGTCATTTTTAGAAACACTTATGCTCTTTTTGTCTAGTTTTACAAAAAAAGTGTATTATTTTCTCTATAGCTACATACTCTATGCACCAGGACTTGTCATTCCTCCTTAGCTGTTTTAGTTAGGGTTTCTTTTGCTGTAATGAGACACCATGACCATGGGAACTCTTATGAGGGAAAATATTTAACCAGGGCTGCTTTACAGTTTCGAGGTTTAGTCTATTATCATCATGGTGGGAAGCCTGGTGGTGCATAGGAAGACATGGTGCTGGAGAAGGAATTCTACATCTGGATGGGAAGGCAGCAGGAAGTGAGAGAGACACTGGATCTGGTTCGAGCATTTGAAACCTCAAAACCTACTCCCAGTGACACGCTTCCTCCAGAAAGGTCACACCTATTTCAACAAAGCCAGACTTCTTAATAGTACCACTCTCTATAAGCCTATGGAGGGCATTTTCATTTAAACAGCCACACTGTGATTCCCCATAAGGTCATAGTCATTTCATAGTGCAGAAATATTCAGTTATTTCAAAAGCACCATAGTTGATCCGTCTCAAAATAATTTCAAAGTCCAAATCCCAACGTCTCTTTGTCTCATGACAATATCTTAACTGTAAGCTGAATAAAATAAAACTAAAACAAACAGATCGCGTACTTCCGACATTCAATGACGTTGAATACAGGTTATTGTCCCAAAAGGAAGAAAAGGAGCAGAAGGAGGAAATATCGGATCAAAGTAAGACTTAAAACCAGTAGGAAAAACTCCAATTTCTGTATCTCCATGTATGATATCAAAGTGCTCTTCAGATCTCCAACTTCTTTCAGCCTCATTGACTGTAACACATGTCTTTCTCTTGGGAATGTTCTACTCCCTGGTTGCAGCTTTCTTTGATGGTTATGCCACAACTCTAGCATCTTCAATATCTTGGGGTCTCCAACGCAATTTAGGTTTTGCCTTTACAACTTCATATAATGGCCTCACTGGGCTTCCATATAGGGATACCCCTGTCACAGGCCTGGCCTCTGTGGCTTTCATTAGTTATGGAGGGAGATCCTATAACTCCTTTCTTGTATCCTTAACTATAAAGTAGAACCACATTGCTGAAGCTGCCGATTTCTCCTGATTGCTGGTATTGAAACACGACCCCCTCTTTCAATTACATTTCCACTAGCTTTCTGTTTTCAATGGTTATATTCACTGCCTAGGGTTGGCTGTCCTGGAACTCTCTTTATAGTCAAAGCTGACCTTGAACTCAGAGATCCTCCAGCCTCTGCCTTCTGAGTGCTGGGATTAAAACTGAGCACTACCTCACCTGACCCTAAGCTTTTCTTTAGTTATTTTTCACTTTTCTTTAGTTTCTTTTCCACAGTGGAAGCTTAGCTGGGTAGGATTTTGCTCTGAGGTCACCATTCCCTTTGTTCCACTTAGCATCAGGCTTTTCTTTAATCTGTTTATATTTCCTGGTGCCCCCTTTCCCTCTAACTGTGCATTTTATTTTTTTCTTGTTCAGCTTACTCTTCTTTTTTTTTTTTAACAGATATGTAGAGTGCAGCCACTAATAACTAAGCAACACACTCAATAACGAGGCTGTGTAGAAATCTGGTCTGCTAAAGGTTTTAATCCATAACACTACAATTTACCTTCAGATTTTTTTTTTTTAGGCACAAGGGTAGAAAGTATCCACATTCTTCACCAAAATATCACAAGAACAATCTCTAGGCCACATATTAATATTCTTCACTTTTGAAACCTCTTGATCCAGAACCTCATAGTTCAAATCATCCTCAGCACCACTTTTTTAAAACATGTTCCTACAAGTATGGCCTATTAAGCCCCACTTAAAGTATTCAGATGCTTTCCCAATCTAAAATCTTAGACTCTATATTTCTCCAAACAAAAGCATCGTCAGGACTATCACACTCCCTGATACCAACTTCCAGCTTACCACCATGACCACAGCAACTCATAAAGGGAAGCATTTAATTGGAGCTGACTTATGGGTTCAGAGTTTTAGTTCATTATTGTCATGACGAGAAGCATGGTGGCATGCAGGCAGATATGGTTTTGGAGAGGTAGTTGAGATTTGTACATCCGAATTGGCAGGCAGCAGAAAGAGAGAAATGTAGTGGGTAATAATTAATAAAGCGTATCACTCCACCAGGCCTCTTCACCTCGTCCCAGCAGGTCTTGCTCAGGTCTGCTCTCACTGTAGCTGCTGTGCCAATCCTTCTCAGCTAGCTCTCACAGCATTCCAGCTGTGTTTCCTCTCTGGTCATAGACTCTGTAAATGGCAGGAGTCCTATGCTCCAGCCCTAAACCCAAACACCTGGTAAAGCATGACTCTTAAACTTGAATAGTTAACCAAATATCTTTATGTATATAAAACTCCCAATTACATAATGCCAATTTACAATGATAAAGTGTTATCCCAATTATCTAACTTCTCCAAAACACCAGAAATACATCTGAAGCCATCTGGACATCCGCTCCTCCTTCTTTGCTCTGCCTGTCTCTTCTCTTAGCTCGTCCTCCTGTCTCCCCTCCAATCATTGACCTCTCACTGCCTCAGTGTGAATGGATAGGAATTATCTTGCAACAGAGAAACACTGGGCCTGGGCCGAGCTTCTAAAATCTCAAAGCCCACCCCCAGTGATACCCTTCCTCTAACAAGTCTACACCTTCTCCAACAAGTCATACCTCCTAATAGTGCCACTCCCTATGAGCCTATGGGATCCATTTTCATTCAAACTGCCACCTTAAATATTACTTAGTGCCCACTGACCAGCCTTTTATGTCCCAGACTCGGCAGGTTTTAGATTTTCTCTCTTTCTATTTTGTACAGTGGGGCTGATGCAAAGCAGGTTAATCTTGAAACATTTCAGAAACTTCACTTATTGCAGCAAGATCCACATATTCCTCTCTCAACTGCCATGTAGAGGTTTGTTAGAAAAGAAAGAGAATACAATATTTATTCTCACAGCACCTATAATCTCACCATCAGCATATTCTGTTCCAATTAGCTGTGCGCTACCTTGCCCTCCCCTGGAGGCTGCTGCATATTGACAGTTTCAGAAAATCCTAATGATTCTGAGGTAAAGATTTCAGAAAAGCTCTTACTGTTTGATGAGACAGATGCTTCAAAATTTTATGAAGAGAAATAAATAACCAGGATATCTATCACCACAATCCTGACTATGCTTTTCCAATAATTCCAAGAGGTGAAATGTTATTAGCATTCAGTTTAATGGAGTCAAAGCTGATGCATAGAGAAATTGTCACACCCAATAGCACAGCTAAGATGTTTGAGAGCCAAGATTTTAGCTAACTCCAGTAGCATCTAGCAGGAATCATGCTTACTCATATCGTTAGAGTGTGTGTGCATTCATTCCTACCAACATATTAAAAATGTTCAGAGAAATTGAACTGGTAACTCAGCTGATAAAATTTAATGAAAACAGACATGTTGAAAGATGTTTTCTTTTAATAAAAGGACAACTGAAAAATTAGGAAGCTATTACTTTAGATTTAAGGTCTTGTAGTCTCTATAGCAAACACTGTTGTAGAATATGTCAAATGCATTTTCAGATGAGAATAGCTAGATATGAATAAAACTTTATAAAAGCAGGGTGGACTTAAATTTGACCAGAGTACTATAGCCCACTGATTTCTGCTCTATGATATTTTATAGAATATGACGAAAATGTGAATAGAAAGAATAAGAGAAATGAAGGACATACTATCACATGAAAGGAAAGTAAGTTTTGTGTATTATGTATGATATCTAGAGATCAATTGTAAGAAACATGGTAATTATATTTTTACACATGCATATTTCAGGTTATACTAAAATTATTGCATAGATTCACATGTGTTGTTATAGGCAAAGTGTAGAATGATGCATATGTTTCAGAGGAATAAGTGTCTATCATGGAAGCACAGCTGTTGTATTGTGGCTAGAGCAGGAAGATGAGAACTCATATCTTCAACTGCAAGCATAAAGCAGTAAGAGGACTTGGATTGCCACAAGGTTTATAAGTAGCAAAGCCTACCTCCAGGGACATACCACATCCAACAAGGTATGGGATTGCCATTCATCTGCCATTGTTGGTTCATGTGTACATCATTGATACCCCAAAGAGGGACCATACAACAGTTGACCCAGATGCCCTGTCTTTCCTACTATTTCATGTGTTCTTTTCTGTGCCTGATATCACTTACCTACTTTTCTGGTGAAAAAAAATAGCAAAACCCTCATTATGTTTTTTTTTGTCCTCCTTTGGAGTTTTTGCTTTGGTGCTTGTCTTCACAGAGTTGTTGCCCTCTGTATCCCATCTGGTATCTGTGATCAGCAGCTACTGTCTTACATAGGTTTCTCTCCTTCAATAAGTACAGCACTTACAGAAGACTGACTCCTTCAAGTCACAATCCCTTCTGCCTAGGAACATAGGACAAATACTGGGGCCAATGTCCTATTAGTATACAGCAAAACAAAATCCACAATTCTGAAATGCAGTAATTATAAGTAAAGTCTGTGTCACTTATGACCTCCTTAGGGTGAATGTCTACATAGGAACTGCATCCAGTCTCCAAATACCTTTGTATACTCTTTCCCCACATCTTTGTCTTCCAGAAATGTTTATCTTGGCACATAAGGTCATAACAATATTTTAAAAAATTCTCTACTTCTTTCCACAGTCCCATTTGTTTTCATAAAAAGGGCGTTGCTAGTGAAATCTAGTACTTTCTACTCCCAACATCCTATCCAAAGTTTGTATGCCTTCACCATATGCTGAACTAGCAATACTAGTGGAAATTTAATTTTGGGGTAGAGGTGATGAAGGCAAATGCATTCTTTTTCTTAAATTTTTAGTGGTTTTGCTGGTGGCAAAAGACATTGCTATCAATTAGAAATGACTGGGGACTGAGGCTTGGGAAACTGTCTCCAGATAACAGTTAGAAGATACCAATTTCTTCTGCTATCTACGTTGCCTCAGGTGGTCTCC
The DNA here is from genome assembly GCA_036184795.1 of Tokudaia tokunoshimensis. NCBI lineage: Eukaryota > Metazoa > Chordata > Mammalia > Rodentia > Muridae > Tokudaia > Tokudaia tokunoshimensis. The sequence goes on along the minus strand of BTHU01000014.1, from coordinate 52,238,160 downwards.
CCTGCATGTGAGATTAGCTGAAAAATTCATGCGTGTCTGACTTCATAAACATTTATAGCCCTTATCCATTTCATCTGGAAACAGAAGGTTAAAATTTGTACTACATCCTTGTAGCCTCTCTAAGGAAGTTGACTTTTCTTATGTTGGGGAGAAAGCTTTCTCCAGGCAGAAGTGATACCTGACCCCACAGGTATGGTGTCCCCACATCATAGAACAGACTGCCTTCGAATACAAGCCTGGCATTGAAAGTTCACACTGTACCAAGGAAAGGCAAATTTGAAGACAGTGATGATTACAGAATAGATCAGTACTCGTCTATCCCAATAATATTGTTTTTCACTTTAGTTGTTACTATTGGAAGCAGGGTGGTCCCATCTCAAATCCTCTGCTAGAGGAGTATACAGTGGAAGTATTTCTCTAGTCCCAAGATCTCTGTGTGTGTGTGTTTTCTTTATTTTATTTTATTTTCTATATTCTTTATTTATATTCCAAATGTTTTCCCCTTTCCTGGTTCCCTGCTCCCCAAAAGTCCCATAAGCCCTCTTCCCTCCCCCTGTTCCCCAGTCTGTGTCCCAGTTCCCCCAAATAGACACTGCTGCAACCTAGACACCCAACTCACGCTCTCATATTCCTGGAAGTGAGAAGTAGGCCAATCTCCAAGCCTGACAAACTACTCATTGAAGAACTTATAATGATGGTGGTCAAAACTAATTACTGCACAGAATTTCAGCAACCTACCAGTAAGGACTCACAGAGTATATGAAACTGGCAAGAAACTAACAGCATAGCAGCTATTCCAATAATCTCTGTTATTAAGTCGATCTGGAGTTCTATACATTTCTCAGGAGGCCAGCTTAATTATTTCTTTTTGGGCATATTTTCATTGAAGCAACTTAAGTTTTAGATTTATTTATTGCATGCACTTATTGCTCTACTGATGTGTACAACCTCAGGCCCCTATGTGCTGACTGTGCATGGGAAAATTTTAACAGAATACATTATGAGGGTGGAGATAAACACTATCTGTCCTTTTGCATTCTGTTCTTTAAGTGCTCTCTATTTCCATTTCCCATTATTTCTTCCTTTCTTTTCTTTTAAAAACGGCATCGATGACTATGTTGAATTAAGTCTGACCTCTTCTAAATTGCCATCCTGGTCTTTTGGAAACGATGACCAATAAGTAGCACCTGGGCCCACACTTGTCTGGTTCCATCATGTCGTGCTCTTAGGCTGCCTTGCAAAGCTCTTTTCCATTATGATAAAGTAGTGTGTATTTGGAAGACTCAGGAATGGCCTGACTTTCTGGCTGTTCTGCCTCGGTCAATATGTCAATAATCAGTGGGGGTGCTTGCTTGTCTCCCTTCACCCCTGGCCTCTGTACAGACTCTTCAGTTGAGGTCCTGATCATGCTGGGCTTAGCTTCCACATGCACTTCTTGTTAAAGCTGCGGCTGTGCTTTAAAATAATGAGACCAGTCAGGGCAGAGTGCTCTGCAGAGAGCACGGGCTTCTTCAGTGATCAGCAGTTCTTGGGCTTGGCCTCTGGTATTTTTATAAAGTTCTACTTTCAGACTCTAACTACAGCCTGCCTTCCCTGAGCACTGAGGGCCTTCAGCGAGGGGGTGAGAGTTTTCTTTTTATGATTATTTCCTCATGTGTGGTTTTGAGATTATTTTGGAAAGGGTCTATAGGCTAAACCCTAACATGTACTCATCCTTTGACATTTCAGTTGTATATTCACTTGCCAATGATTCGTGTTAGAGAAAGGGACTTGAGTATGTTATGTTTGTTTTCCATATAAAGGTGCCTCGATAACCAGTGTTCTGAAGACAGTCTTAAGCCAAAAGAATATTACTATCACCAAACTGAAAATTAAAAAAAAATGTGACCTTACATTGTGAGAAGAATAACAAACATGGAGTTTGTTAGCTCAAGAGCTATTACTCAGAGTTTAAAATCCATCCATAGGGATTAGAGAGGATGGTAAATGTATCTATTACATAAGGCCTATTGAACATAATTAAGGCAGTTAACATAGTAATTGCAAGTAAATGGTGACCATTATTGTTCTGTTGCTCTCTTGAATATTCAAGGATCTAAGGTCTCTGGAAAGAGTTCAGTTGGTAGAGATGTTGCTTCCATGCACAAAGCACTGGGTTTAATTTTCAGCAAGGCATATAACTAGTATAGTGATGCATGTCTAGAATCCTAGCCCTAGGGTGGTGGAGACAGAATGATCAGATGTTCAAGGTAACTGTTTCATTCTACTGCTGTGATAAAACACTGTGCTTAAAATAAACTTGGAGAAGGAAGGGTTAATTTCATCTTGCCTTTCAGGGTCATGCATTCCATCATTGAGGGAAACCAAAGAGGGAAGCTAACCAGGAACTCAAAGCAGACACTGGAGAGGGGCACTGCTTGATGGCTCACTCTGGCAAGCTCACAGCTTTCTAGACCACTTGCCCAGGAGATGGCCTCACTCAAAGTGGACTTAACCCACAGTCATTGACATCCATTAAGAATATCTCATTGACATGTCCACAAATCAACTCCATTGCCACTTTAAAGACTATTATTCAATTGACACTGTTTTTCACTTAGTCTAGGCTATGTCAGGTTAATGGTTAATGCTAATTACGTTAGGATCTTTGGTTACAACAGAAAGTTTGAAACCAATTTTGAAGGGATATGTGGGACTCCATCTCAGTAACAACACCCATGACAACTAAATCACTATTTGAAGAAAAGAAGGTGAATTCATTGCTTTTCTACTGATGACTTTGAGATAGGAAAAGGACAAGTTTTGATATGATACTAATTGTGGAGCTCCTGCATTTTAAATAATCCGAACAAAGCAATTGTGAAGGCTTAAAATATCATGTTGTAAATTCTATTATGTTCTTCCTTCCAAGAAATGTAGTCACATTTTGTTTTTCCAGCTCAATATAGACACACTGCAATTACTGCTTGTACTGAATCAAATAGAGTTGTACTGTCCTGACTTGGTTGTAAAAGCCAGCATATCAGACAGTAACCAGTTTCTGAATGTTTCAATGTTATTCAGTCACAAAAAGAAGGTTGGTGACATTAGCTGAAATACCCAACAACAGGGAGATAGAACCTAAAAAGACTGCCCACTCCATGGTCCCCACTGGAGAGATGGAGTCACCCACCCACCCATCTCATATTTTTAAACCCAGAATTATCCCTGTAAAGGACATGCAGGGACAAAAATGGAGCAGAGTCTGAAGGAAAGGCCACCCACTGCCCCACTGTGCGACTCATTCCATCAGCAGAGACCAAACTCCTACACCACTCCTGATGCCAAGATGTGCTTGCAGACAGAAGCCTGGTATGGCTATCCTCTGAGAGGCTCTGCCAGCACCTACGACAGATGTAAATACTCACAGCCAACCATTGGACTGAGACTGGTGACTCCAATGAAAGAGTTAGGGGAAGGTTTGAAGGAACTGAACGGGATTGCAACCTCATAGGAAGAACAACAGTAACAATTAACTGGACTCCTCAGAGCTCCCAGCTACTAAACCACCAACCAAAGAATATACATAGACCAGTCCATGGCTCTCGCTACATATGTAGGAGAGGATTGCCTCATCTGGAATCAGTGGAAAGGGAGGCTCTTGGTCCTGTAGAGACTTGATGCCCCAGATACTAGAGGAGTGAATCAGGAGTGAATGGGTGGGTGGGGGAACACCCTCTTAGAGGCAAAGGTGAGGGGGGTGTGCTGGGGGGGTTTGTGGAAGGAGACTAGGAAGGGGGATAGCATCTGACATGTAAACAAAATGATTAATAAATTAATCATTAATAATTAAAAAAAAGGTTGGCCGACAGCACCCATGAAGTCCCAGCTGAGAGCCACTATTAAGGACTAGACTTATGAATAAGAACAATATAGAGATAACTCCAGTCCTAGCCACCATGAGACTGTAGCCAAATTAGAAAACTTGATTTTGACTTATCCATCTAGAGTCCCTTGAGATGGAATAAGTAATTTCCATTGTTATATCTTTAAATGTAATTATTTCATGCACAAAGGGATTATCAGAACTCATTCAAAACACTGGAATTACAATAAAGTTACCTTGATTTTGACCCCTCTCTTATCTTATCAAATTACTTTATTGAGTAATCCTTGTCTTAAGTGAGAATTCACAATTCATTTAGCTTGAAAGAATATTGGAGATTGCTTAAATCCATTTGTCATGCATAGAAATCAACAAGCTATCAGAGAGTCCATTGTATAGGATCATTGTAAACATACAGTCACCTATTCTAAGTTCACTATCTTAAGTGTTGCACTATAGATGGCAATACCTAGAGTCCACATAGAGGTGCAGTCACTCCTCCATGTAATTGGCCATCAATGCATGGTTACCTTTTATCAAGTCCCCATAATCAAATAATTTGAACTTCTGCTTGATATCGGAAGGCCTGAATTATGCCCGAGGAATGAATTTATTTTCTGGAATCTGGCTCCTTTTGTGCTTTGTCAACGGAATTGAAATGTTCAGTTAAAATGCGCACCGGAGTGCACACGCCTATGGTGATTCATTTGTATACTTTTACTGTTAGAGTTTGAAAGTCTTTCCCTCATCTTTCTCTTGGAAGCTATTGGAAGAAATGGATTAGAAAATTGAAAAATATAGAGAGAGAAAAATCAGGGTGTGTGAAAAACAGGGTGTTTGCTGAGGAAGTCATTCCTCTGTGGTTAGGGACAAAAACACACTGCTACTGTCCGCCGCATAGGTAGACCTGGAGAATCAGGGGGAAAGATTGCAAGAAGGTGGTGAGGAATTTCTAATTTTTTTTTTTTTTGCTTTTAGCCCACTCTGCATATTTCTGCTGGAGGGACAGAAAGTTAATCTCTACTTACTCGGGTCTTTTTGTCCGACTGCTGCCAGCACTTTTTGGTCGCTGCTTCCCCAAGGCTGAGAGAAAGTGGCGGCTGCTGCTCTTCAGAAGGACAGGTGACCCTCCTGAAAATTTGATATACTAAACATACAGCTCTACCCTCCCTGTATGCTGAATGTGCAGCGATTTGCTTGGCACCCTAAAACCTCTCTCACTCTGATACATCTTTACATGTCTACACTTTCCAATTTAGATTTGTTGACTATTTTGGATCTTTAAGGTCTTTTGCTTTGACTTGGTTAGGATGTGACATTACTTTGCCTAGGTTGTCAAGAAGGAAAAGTTGGTTGCCCTAGAAAGGGTGATGTTGGACATACTGGAATATTTGAAATTTTATCCATGATAGTCACTGTCCAGTACTGGATATTGTAGTATTTCTTCTTTATTTTCTTTTATGGTTAATGGCCATTATCCTAGTAAAATGATTGTATGATGAAATTAAATATAGCTACTTTCTTCTGGTCTTGTGGCTTAGAATATAATAATGTGGAAAAAAAATGGTGCTAGGATGTCTGTGTCTAGTCCTGTACATCATATGGACAGCATAGAGTGTTGAATTTTTAGAACAGCAGAATGTGCATGTGTTGAAGAGAGCAATATAGCCCAGCAGCTGTCCATCCAGCATTCTCTGCTGTCTTCTTTGTCTTATCTCTTTTACTTCGCTTTTTGATAACACATATTAGGCAAAAGCCCTTGCTGTAGTCAGTAATCTCCCACCAATACTCCAGCTAGAAACTCTTAGGAAAACTCAGTGATCACATGCAAGAGAAGATATGAAAGTAACAGAGGGGCTGGTTGAGATGAAGAGCTTCTGAAGGAGAATGGGGGTGGGGAGAGAAGGGATTCACTATATAAATGTACAAATTTGTCAAACAATAAACATCTGAATACAATATACTATAACTGAATAAGGGAAATGCAATATTTTGCTTTTATATTACATATAAAGAAAAATTTCAAGCATAAGAAAGTTTAACTTAGGGGGCTGGAGAGATGGCTCAGCGGTTAAGAGCACTGACTGTTCTTCCAAAGGTCCTGAGTTCAAATCCCAGCAACCACATGGTGGCTCACAACCATCTGTAATGAGATCTGGTGCCCTCTCCTGGTGTGTCTGAAGACAGCTACAGTGTACTTTACATATAATAAATAAATAAATCTTTAAAAAAAAAAGAAAGTTTAATTTAATTTAAAATTTTTGTATGCCTACATCTTTCAGGTGTTAAAAAGTTCTGCCTTGATAGATCTCTTTACATAAACTCCTTCCCTCACACACAATGCATGACTTTCTGGAGAAAGTAACACCTTAACCCACTCCATATAAATGAGTTCCAGATAAAGTAAAAAAAAAAAATTGACAGTTCTATATCTGAAGATACTTTTCTCTTTATATCAGAAGATAAAAGCACATTGCCACATAGTCATGCTTAATTATTCTTGAAGGCGTTCCTTCTGCTGAGTTTATTGCAAACATTGACCCCTTTCTTTGCAAGACAACTGAGGCCCAGTGGTTTACAGACAGTAAACCGACTTAGCAACATGGATGGGATAAGTCATAATCATGGCTAGGAAAGGTGGGGCAGTTTTCCTTTTCTTTCACAATATTAAAATCCTGTAGATTATAGAGTACAGTCCAATTAAGTTCAGTGTGGAAATATGATGCCTGATTTTTTACATTACAGAAGAACTGGAATGTCTTTTTCCCAACTTTATTCTGCACTCAGAAAGACAAAGATTTTAAGTAAATGCCGAGGGTCCCAGGTTGCAGCAGTTGCACATATCATGACAATTCCTTGTTATCAAGGTTACTCTTAGAAGATTTTGGAAAAGCACTTCCGTGGAGCTGGAAGTTTACACTGGAAAATCCACTGGGTCTTGATTTCCCTCCATTGTTGGAGCATATGTTCCTTTCTTTGCCAGAGCACTAGGGGAGGACATTGACTGGGATCCAGATTTTTAAAAAGCAGCTGTACTTAGCATTCGTACATGCTGTTTTGTAGCAGACACTTGGGATATACTGAGTGGTTGCAGAGGCGAGGCCCTACTACTCATTCCCAGGCGTACTGTTAGGAGGGGGATGTTTATTACTGAATTATGTGTGCAATCACTTCTGTCTTTCTGATACTCTCTGTCTCTCTTTTACTGGATAATATATTCCAAGCACAGAGTTAGGCATGCATATCACGGATCTCCCTGGAATATCCCTTGGACTTCTGTCTGTATTTTTGAATTCCACTGTCTTCAGACTCAGGATTTATTCATGTGTTTTGATTGATTCCCCTTCATCTTCAGAGCTCTGAGTCACAGATGCTGACACAAGTGTGCTGAATGGCTGACGTACTGTCTGAGTTCCCTGAGACATTGATCCCTTTGGTGTCTACTGAGTTCCACAGGGTATCATGGAGCTTTCTGAAGGAGTCTGAGATGTGCTCTCTCTCACTTTTTCTCTCTCTATTATGTTCATTTTTCCTCTGATATAGTAAATAATTTATTTAATACAGATACGTATGACAAAAACATTTCATCAAAGCAACGACAAATTCCCATCTCACTGGAAAAGATTATTTTTTTTCTGTTGACCATTTCAACTGAAAGGAATTCATAAAATGGACATCAATGGGAAGTTGTGATTTCTAAAGTTTTAAAGCATTGTGGTTCCATATATGTGTTCTGGTCTTGTATCCATTTGCCTTCCAGACAACATAAGATACCAATACCAACTATCAGTACAAACTAATATTGCCTCCTAGATTCTTTGAGGTAAGGCTATTGTTAATATCTCTAATGTGAAGTAAGGGAAGGCAAGGCACAGAGAAGTCCACCAACTGTCCTTTGACCATCCAACTTCAAAACCCCTGAGATCAGCACCCGTCTGACCTGGCTCAGTGCCTGCATTCTTCAGTGTGTTCGTCTCCATTGCAACTATTGCCTTCCATACTAGTCACAAAATAATCACCTGCCAATGCTAACGAATATGTACAGGACCTAGGCCCAGGCTTCTTTAAAAAGCAGCAGTCACTAGAGTATGTTGTCAAAGAGTGACTTGAGCTCACACTCTAAGATATACCCTGTACAAATGTGAATATATGTCAGGCACTTATGTTCCAAGAGCCTCAGTTTCCTTCTTTCTGTGTGTTCTGTCCACTTACAGGTCTGGGGATAGAAGCAGCCTTATTACACAGGAATAAGCATGATTCTCCCCAGTGTCCTTGGCAGTACGTAAGGGAGCCTTTTTGGCTCATTGCTTTCTTTCATTTTCAAGGAGTCAATACAGTGAGTTGCTACCTTGGAAGAGTTACTGTCCTTCTCTATGCATGGAAGTGACTTCCCAGGAGGAACTCAGGCACTGAAGCACTTGGATCTGCCTCATCAATCTGTGAAGCAGAGAGTTTCTAATTTTCTTGAGACTTTTCTTAGGAGTTCAGGCTCAGCAAGAACCTGGAGGGAAAACTAAATATGCTTCAAATAACACCATTTTTTCTTTTCTTTTTCTTTTTTTTTTTTTGCAAAAAGGCAAACTATTTTCAGGAAGAGAAGTATCTCTTAAAATAAGACACAACACTACTTTGATGAAGTTTTATTCCCATGGCAAACACACAGTATTATATATTGGGTTTGCATGATACAGTGGAAGTATGGACTCATCATGGAAAGGCTGATGATATTTTAAAAACTCATTCCACTTTGAACAGGTATCATCATTCATCATCCATGGTCCATGCATACTAATCCATGAGTCTTGTTCTCTAGGCAAGCAAGGATGGGACTGTGAGGGATGGGGTTTATGTGAGGCAAGTTGATAATGATAGAAATGAAGCTACAGTGAGAGGCTGGTTTAGAGGAAGTGGGGAGGTAGCCTGGCTTCGGGTACTAGGAGTAAAGCAACTAAGCTGACATTTAGTTTAATTGTTCTCAGTAACTTCTGGAAAATATTCTTTTATTCATCTCTTATGTCAGTTGTCTTACCGTGTGGTCATTTGGAGACACAGTGGGGTAATATCTGCGGGTTTGCCACGGAATGCCTAAAGTCGGCTAGAGGCTCGGCTCTCTCAATATAGTGAGGCTTAGGTTATTTTGTCTCTTGTTCCCTTGAAACCTTAGACTGAGTTTGGTTAGGAAATTATCCTAAGGAGGTATAAGCTTATTTCAAGACCATGGAAGTAAAAAAAAAAAAGACC